>CM076094.1:51946004-53146004 GCA_038088585.1 Chrysina gloriosa | reverse complement strand
ATTATCCATTATTATTAATTAATTACTTTTTATTAATCACAGATCACAACCGCAGACTATAGTACCATCGATGCACTTGTGGTCTGCGGTTGCGATCTGTGATCACGAAATTCAGATACGAATTGTGGTTTCTTAGTCACGCACCACAACCGCAGACTATGATCAAGGACGAGGAAACTAGACCTAGTCTGTGGTTGTGGTCCGTGACCAGTAAACGCAGTTCAAACTCGGGCTAGACTGAATAGGCAGCACCGCCCTCAGTCACAAAAATTTGAAGAAATTACAAGAAGTATTCCCAGGCATTAAGAATTTGCAGCACCACAGACTCGCGCACTTCAAAGCGCAAAATTATTATTAAAACAAAATAAAATAAAATAAATTATTATTGGTATTAGAAAATTTTAGACTACAATTTCACCGGTGCAACTATAGTCTGCGGTTGTGGTCCGTGATTACGAAATTCAGATACGCATTGGGGTTTCCTAATCAGGCAATACAATTACAGACTATGTTCAAGGACGAAGGAAGTGGACATAGTCTGTGGTTGTGGTCCGTGACTAATGAACCAAGTTCAAACCCAGCCTGGACGCCTGTGTGCCACTATTCAGGCATCCTTAGTCATTATAAAAAATTTAAGTAATATTAAAAAATAAATGAATATTATTATTGAAAAACAAAAATAATAAAACAAGAAACTATTGTTATTAAAAATTTAAAAATAATAAGAAAAAATATTGATAGCATTATTACTACGTTTCGAGTTCTCTCTACTACTTTTAGATCAGATATCTTTTTTAAAGATCAGTGTCTAAATAGCTCAAAAAATTAATTTACATTTAATCACTATTATTTTTAAAAATTAAAAAATTATTTGCATTATTCTTAATATCTTTTGAGTTGTCTCTGATACTTTTAGGTCAAAATACTCTTTTAAAAATTGGTATCTAAATGAGTCACAATATATATACACACACATATATTTAATAATTATTATTAAAAATTATTTGTATTATTATTACGCTAATTTTCTCGGAAATACGATTTCATCCTACCACACCATTAATCCTAACTCCCACCCCTTCCCCTTTCCAACGTCCCATCTTCCCCTATTTCGAATAAATAGGGCATTACTCCAGGAACCTTTTCCCTCCCTCCAGAGGCGTATGTTGAAAGCATCCGATTTGGAGGTAACGCGCAAACCCCACTTGAGGGACACTTGAGGGACCGAAAAATACGCCGGAAGCTAGAAACGTACGAATGCAGATGCTCGGTTTCCTGTGCAATTGTCGACCGACGTTCGGGAATAACGGCGATAATCTGGTCATAAATTAAATGCACATCCGGGCGCACTTTTCCCTCAACAAAAGATCGAGTGGCGGTGGCTTCGATGCCTCCGCGGACCGGAAATGCGGCACAGTCACGTGGAAAATTTGTAATGTACGGCGGTGTTGAAAATCTTCCGATTTTTCTCGTGTCGTTTTTGAGTTCTTTTGAAATCGGAAGTGTGGGGTGTAAGAATAAAATAAGAATTAACAGGAAAAAAGCGAGGTCATTTCGAAAATTATAAACATAGAAAATAGAAGGAAAGGAGGCCCTAGACTTACTGGTATAATTCTAGCGAGAAATATAACAAAGAAGAACCAGAGCTTCTCAAACGTGCCGATATTTTCTCCATATTGAACTTGGTGGTACCGATGCAGAAAGGAAAATATGCTTAGATAATGTCAATATGAAAAACAGAAGTCCCAAATCTTTTGGTGGGAGTTCAGGACGAAATCAAACGAAGAAAACCAGAGTTTCTCAAACGTGCTGCATTTTTCTTCATACTCAATGTTGTGCTGGCTATTCCAGAAGAAAAACGTAGTTGATAAAATATCAAAGTACCATAAATACGATAGAGTCCTAGATGTTCTGATTTGAATCCCAGAAGAAATTACCAAAAAATTAAAGAAAAAGGAGAAAACCAGAGTTTCTCAAACGTGCTGAACTTTTCCTTACAATTCAATGCTGTACTAGCTATTCCAAAACAAGGATGTAATTGATAAAATGTCAAAATAAATAAGGTAAAGTCCTAGTTCTTCTCATTTGAACTCAAGAAATGAAACCAGAGCTTCCCAAACGTGCTGATGTCTTCTTCACATTGAACTTGGTGGTACGAATTTAAAAATGAGGATTTGTTCGATATAATCTTACATTAAAGTGACAAAGTTGTAAGTTTTCTAGTATGAATCTGAGGAAAATATTCAACGAAGAAAAACCAGAGATTCTCAAACTGGCTGATATCCTCTTAATATCAAACTTGGTACGAAAGAGAATGCATAAAAGGAAATCTCAAAATTAAAAGACGATATCTTAAATCTCCTGGTACGAGTCCAAGAAGAAGTATCAAACTAAGAAAACCAGAGCTTCTCAAACATGCCTGTATCTTCCTTATATCAAACGAAACGGTAAAGGGTAAAAAGGGGCATGCATATAAAGAAATCTCAAAATGAAAAAGAAAACATCCTAAATCTCCTGGTACGAGTCCAAAAAGAAATATCCAACAAAGAAAACCAGAGCTTCTCAAACTTGCTGATACCTTCTTTATATCAAACTTGGTACGAAGGGGAATGGGCATAAGAAAATTCCAAAATTAAGAAATTTTAAATCTCTAGGGTGCGAGTCCAAGAAGAAATATCCGACGAAGAAAACCAGAGCTTCTCAAACGTGCTGATATCGCCTTCATATTGAATCTCGTCGTAGGAATTTAGAAAAGGGAATCCGACGTATACAATTTCATAATAAAAACGGTCAAGTCCTAGACCTTTTAGTGCGTGTACGAGGACCAGAGTTTCTCAAACATTTCCGAACTGCTTTTCCCCTTTCCTGCGACCCAAAACAACATTACCCCGCTCGCGTAGATATCCAAAAGCATTATAATTTAATCAACACAAACTGGAAATTTATGACCACGGGCGAAACAAAAACATTGTCTAAAGCTTAATCTCCATAACCTACTTTGATTTTAATTAAATTTACCCTCTTTATAAAAAAAAAAAAAACAAAAAACAAAATAATAAATTTGCGTTAAGAAACGTAAGCACTTCGCGCCAGTCAATTTATCCGTTGTTTTTCTTCCTACCCGTCCAATCTGATAAATACGTTTTTATTAAGTTTCTTTTTTCGTCGACTAATTCGCACGACGACCACGGTGTCGACTCCCCGTCCGGCGAAGTGGTCGGCCGGGGTTAATAATACACCGGGAACATCAAAAACACCATTTTTCCGCCCGCGCAACATTAAAGGACGCCCGCTCATAATCCGCTACGAAAATAAAATTCGTCGTTCGCCGGCAAAAAAGAATCGCTTTTAAAGGGCTTATTGTCGTAAAATTGCGACGCTAACGAGAAATTATGGATCTACACACACACACACACGCTCGCCGTTCACCGCTCAGGTGCGTTCGAAAGCGAAGAGGAAGGGTAAACACGCGGTAAAAACGCGGTATGCCTGGGAAGTGAAAATGTTAAGGTTCGTTCGTGTGCGTGGGGATAAGATACGAACTTTTCCGTCCACGTTTCCAAGTTTTACATTATTAAAGCGTTAATATTTAATGCGCTTTCGCGGTAGTCGTGATGAATCGTTCGATAGATGGATTTTAAATTTTATTACGGCGTGAGTTGAAAGAAAAATATATATGGAATTTTCATTCGTGCATTAACCCCCGCGGATTAGTCCGGATTAGGTCGAAACTAGTCCACGGTTATGATTCGCAGGTAACCACAGTTACTTACACAGTTGATTACTGACTTTCCCGCTACAGTGATGGATGATAACATCGACTAGTTTCGTCTTACTTAGAGCTCATCACCAATTCCTCCGATATATCAACAATAATTACACATCGACACTAACCAGAAAACGACATAATTTACGAGTTGTACACAGATCTACTTGGTAATGGAAAACCTATCATCGCAGCACAGACAATTACACCTTAGTGATGAGTCCTGAGTAGGACGAAACTAGTCCACGACTATGGCCGTATCCAGTAAAATGTGAATAGCACTGAACGCTAGCTTCAGATTAGTTTCGTACTGTTTGGAATCCACCACAATAGTACAATTTTTCGCGGGACATACGGTGAAATAGTTTCGTCTTATTTCCAACTCATCCCCAATTCCTCGAATGTAGAAACAATAATTAAACATCGGAACCTACCAAAAACTGGTATCATTTACAAATTGGACACAGAGTTTGTTGGTAATAGAAAACTATTTTCTCACAGCACGGACAATTACACCTTGCTGACGAGTCATGAGTAGGACGAAACTAGTCCACGACTATGACCTCATCGAGTTAAATGTCAATAGCAGCTGACGATAGCTTCAAACTAGTTTTGCACTATTCGCAATCCACCATCATAGTATAATTTTTTGCGGAACATAACGCTGACTAGTTTCGTCTTACTTAGAACTCATCACCAATTCCTCCGATATATAAAGAATAGTTAAACATAGACGCTAACCAAGAACCGACATCATTTACAAATTGGACAGAGAGTTAGTTAGGAGCTTACATACATACGTTTGATTAGCAGCAGATTTCAACTGCGCGCTAGTTTCGTCTTATTTGGAACTCATCCCCAATTCCTCGAATGTGGGAACAATAATAAAGCAGCGATACCAACCAAAAACCGACATCCTTTAGGAATTCGAGATGGAGTTAGTTGGTAATAGAAAACTATTTCCTCGCAGAGCGGATAATTACACCGTGGGCGTGGTGATGAGCCGTAAGTAGGCCGAAACTAGTTTATGATTATGATCAACAGCAAGTGAATTGTTAACGCATTTCCATCCTTCTTTATTACTAATTTGCCCGCTCTAATGATAGAAGAAGCCCATTATTAGCTTTATTATAACATAAGTCAACCAGTTTCGTCCTGTTTGGAATCCATCACTACTCCCTCGGATGTACAAACCATTGTTAAACATCGACGCTTACCAGAAAATTGCATCATTTACGAATTGGAGCTGGAGTAGCAATAAAAAGTTGGACGAAATTAGTCTATGATCATTAACCCCATCGAATGTAATGCGATTAGCGACCGACTAGTTTCGTCGTTCTATTCGATTTTCTTTGTTTTCGCACAATTTTTCGCTATAAACAATATGCGTTGACAACGGACGATTACATCCCGCTGATGAGTCAGAAGCAAGGCGAAACTAGTCCAGGGTCCGCGGTTATTAAAGCATACTTGGTTCTTATGTAATACTTAATTGCCTACTTTAATTATAGGAGGAATTTACACCTGATTAGGAGCGGTTTTCAACCGCGGACCAGTTTCGTCTTACTCAGGACTCATCATCACGGTCTAGTTCTACGCTGCGAAGAAATCACGTCCTTTCTCGAATGTATGGACGATTCTTAAACGATGGTAACTAGATAATGATAATTACATCCTGCTGATGAGGTTCAAGTAGGACGAAACTAGTCTATGATTAGTAGCAGGCGATGCCCACGGACTAGTTTCTTCGTGTTTGGAACTCACCATCACGCTATAATGTTTCCGCAGCAAAAAAATAATAACATAAATACATCGGCAATGGACGATTACATCTTGCAGATGAGTCCGAAGCAGGACGAAACTAGTCCACGCCTAGTCGATGAGCTATCACCCGCGAGTAGTCGGTTCACTTCTTCGTCCCCTCTTCAATTAAATTTCCGCCATATTTAACGATACCCATTAGTATTTTGTGATTTTAAGAGCTAAAGGGCGTGTTCTAGCCTTTCCAAAATTTAACAGCACCTACTCAACAAACACGACATCACCTGCTACTTATTTACTCCGAAAACACAGAACCACCTAAATTTAGCCCTTAAGGCATTAATCTTGATACATTTCCATTTATCTCGGTGTGTTCGTACACAATACCGCGGTCCTCTCAAATATGATTTATCGCGAAATACGTCTCCGTTCTCCATCACTACATGAACTTGAACCCCTCGCCCCTCATCCATCCCCTCGCCCCCTCCACCCCTTCGTCCCCGTTCCGTCCTCTAAGTTAATTCATCGTTGCCGCCGTTTTCGGCCTCGTCGTTTACCTACCCTATACATCAATTCCGGCCCCCGCTATAGAAGCGAAAATAAATTAAGGAAAGCGAAACGGGGAAACAAACGACAAAAGGGAAGCCGGTAAAATTTTATTGGGACGATGTGCCGAATTATTCTCCGTTTTGTCGACGTACATTTTTGCATTAATACATATTAATGCCGTCCCGCTTTTATCCCGGTCGTTTCTAGATAAACAAGGACGTTTTTATTTTCGAACGTGGAGGACGTAAAAATTGCGCCGGAGGTTGTATTTAATCGATACGAAACGTTCGCAAAAAAAAAAAGGCGATTCGTTGTTCTTTCTTTTATTTTTTTCTTTTCGAGGGGCACTTTAAAAACGCGGAAATTCGTGGCGCGATATGAATAAGGGAAACGTAAAAAAATGAAGGGATAAAGAAGGGTGGGAAAAAAGTAAGAGATAAGGAAGGGGAAAGAATCGAAACAAGTACGGGGAATAGGAAATTCTAACACCTGCTGAAGTTGCGGATCATCCCCGATTGATTTGTAAATTAGATCCCTTGAGGTAGTAGGAAAGGGTTATCATCTTTTCCCCCTTTTTTTAGTTTCCGACCCTAATTCTCTCTCTCTCTCTCTCTCTCCCTCTCATATACTTCACCACTGGGCTTTTGTAAACGCGTCGAGTTCATTTTCACCTGCTCACTTCGCACGTTACTTATTGTACATTTTAGAAAAGCAGTTTTCCGCCCCATTGTGCTCGAATTGACGCGCGGAAAATTGAAAATCCTTTTATTCTAATTCGGTACTCGAGAAATTAGGGGAGCTTTTGTTAACGGTTGACGTTTATTAGACGTTCCGAGTGGAAAAATATAATAATAAAGCAACGTCGAGCTTTCGTATATATTGAAATATTTTTTGCCCTTGTTTCGTTTTTGTGTGTGTTTTGTTTGTTTGTAGAGAAACAGCTGAATCGTATGTAGAAACAAATGAAATATTTTTAAAATTTAATCTAAATTAAATTCTTTTGTTCCGCACCAAATGTTTTTCATCCCCTTTGCTTACAGGAACTACAGTGGGGATCATTTTTTTGTGCGAACCTCTTTGTACATGTACAAAAATCGGAAAAAGGATCTTTGTACGAGAGATTTTTAGTTTGTACAACATAATAATGGTAACTGAGCAGTGTTAAAAAAGTGACAAACGTACATAAATGATGAAACGATTTACGAATGGAGACACAACACAAAGTACAAGTGCAAGCTGGAAACAAAAATTAAAGATCAAGTGTAAAATAATTTTATTCCAATGGAAAATATAACAATGCTGTTACTTTAATACCACCTTCATTAAAAAAAAACAATGATTTCAACTAAGCGTGCTATTAACTACCCAAGAAAAACTCTTTGAACAATATACAAAGACGCTAAAAATCCTTGTACGGAGCCAAAAATCTTTGTCCCGTACAGAAACAAAGACAGTGGACTGGGGATTAACCCAATTTTTAATAAATAACCAAAATGTGGATAAATTCTTGCGACTCGTTCGCCATTTTGTTTTTATTTGTGTTCAGGGGTGCGAATGGAGTCCATAAAGATCTTGATAACATAAATCCGCCCCAGGTTACTTAAGTTTTACGCTGGTCAAGATTACCACAAATCTTCCAATTATTTTGAATAAAAATGGCTGTAAACATGTACAAACCTCATATTATAGCGATTTCGGCGAAGCTCTAATTCATAAACATGACTTAATTGATAGTAATTATTGATTAATAAATAATAATTAATCACGAACCACAACCGCAGGGTGTGGTTTTCATTGCCGTCGGTAACGTATAGTTAGTCCTAGACTGTCCAATGAGGTCGAAACTGTAGTCTGCGGTTGTGGTCGGTGATTAATAAATCGTAATTAATTCATAATATCAATGATTAATAAGGTTCGACAAACGCGTACTACGACAGAAGCGCCGAGAGGGGTTTAGGTCGACGTGAAGCCAGTGAAGGGTTTAGTCATTCAATAGCCGTGGAAGTGAACGGTCGTTCGATTAGTATTTTGCCGCAGAGGACATCAAAACGTCAATAAAAAGTAAGAATATATTGTTTTTTTAATAATACTGTATCTCACGTACCTACTTTGGCGCGATACGTCTCTGGCGTTGCACTCGTTTGTCAAACGTTAATAATTAAGGAATCATATTAGTGACTAATAAATGAAAAGTGAGTGCTTGGAAAAAAAATTGCGAAATTCGAGTACAAGTTTGGATGCAACTGTATGGGAAAGATAGTGAAAGAGGTGATGCAAAAAGTGTAAGTAAGGAGGGAATGGATGGCAGGCAATCCACTAAGTGGGGAGAGTGTAGAAAAAGAATGTATGAGAGTGTGGGCATGTCTAGTATGGAAGTGGGGCGGTATAAGAGTGAAGGAACGATGCTTGCTAATTACGTAGAGGTGAGAGTGAAAGATGTGGAAATGCAGAAGAAGATGGAAAGGATCGAAAAGTTCGAATACAATAAGAAGTATAAGAGTATCTGTTTGTTTGGAATGCTACCGGAGTATTTGAGTGGAGTGAATGAAATTGGAGAACAGCGTATGACTGCGAGATTTAGGTGTGGGAGTGACGAACGAGGAAGTCCATACTGGATGAAGGAGGAGGAAAGAAAGTGCGTAGTGTGTGTAAGGGAGGGGGGAGGAAGAGGAAATTTGGATGCACTGGAGGGAATGTAGAGGAATGGTGTCATCAAAGGCAGAGAGAGAAATGTTGAGCAATTGGCGGTGGTGTTTCAATGAGAAAGGGGGCGGGAAATGTTTTTTAAAAATATGTTTATTTGTTGTGTGTGTTTATGTATTGTTGGTAGTCGTGAGATTGTTCTTTTTTATGTTTTTGTTTAGTTAAGTTTAATCTTTTATTTTATTTTTCTGAATTTTGTATTTAGTACTTAAAAACCTCTGTGACATGATTAATATGGAAATGAAGCATGCCAATAAAGGTTCTATATAATATAAATAAAAATTAATCACGGAACACAACCGCGGGGCATAGTTTCCTCTCCATTGGTACTACATATTCTTCCCCAAATGTAGAACATTATTCGCAACCAATGATAACGAAACTACAGTCTGCGATTGTGGTCCGTGATTAATAAAACGTAATTACCTTATAAAATAATGATTAATAAAGAATATTTAATTTCATGGTCAGAGTACAACTGCAGGCTATAGTTTCGTCCTTATTACGGCTCGTCAGTACAGTGTAGTTGTTCTGGTCTGGGCAAACTGCGGTAACAGCCTACAATTACGAAATAAATTGCGACAGCATCGCTGACTCCCCATTCTAGTCAGTGCGCTGTGTGCGAGTAGTTCTGTATATATGTAGGCCGTCGTAACTGATTTCGTAATTACCGCAGTTTGCCCAGACTAGTAATGAAGCAAAACACATCCTTCCCTTACATGTATAACATTGTTCGCAACCTACGCGATTGAAAATGCAGTCCGCGGTTGTGATCCGTGATCAATAAAGTTTGACAAACGAGTGCATATTAAGTTGTGTAAACCGGACTGATGAATTTTAAGGGAGGACAAGCGGTGGAGGGACAGCGTCAGTTCGGTTTACGCTACTTAATATTAACTTAACGTGCACTCGTTTGTCGAGCTTCAGTGATTAGTAAATAGTAATTAATTCATAGTAATCCATGATTGAATAAATAATTAATCGCGGACCACAACCACAGATCATAGTTTTGTCGAAGAAACTTTTATCTGTGGTTGTGGTCCGTGATTAAAGACACATAGTTCACTTCCCCTCACTAATTGGTACGTACAATTTGTGCTAAGTAATATGTACGCAGGTGTATATAATTCTTAGAACCATAATCTCGGCTTTTATATTTGAAAATAATCTTATTAGAAAAAAGGAATCAAACATTTTTATCAAAATACAATCGACGCTTTCTAAGTCGATACCTCCATAACTCGCATTTCTCCCCTAAGAATAAGTCCAATTCTACAGTTAGCTGAGGCATTAGAATGCAATTTCAATGATTTTCTCTAAGTCGAACTCTTCCTAAATCGCACCATTTCGAATGGCAGATAAAATTTCGACCAAGACGACCTCGACTGTATACGATAATTTTATGAGCGTTTTTTGGAATAAGATTTTCTTTCCTCGGGAAATCGTAAGGATTTTATTTATTAGACAGTTTTACTCGTTTTCGCCGAAATTGCCCATTTCCGCTTTCGAAATACATAAAAATCATTCGATAGAATATATTCCTAGCAATCCGATTCATAGCGAGACGGAGACGTTCGTCTCGATTTGACGACGTTAACGTTTTTGGTCGTTCTTTTGTTTGATAGTTCGATATATCGGTACATGCCACGAAAATAAAGAACGTCTGCCGCAATCGGATCGCGAGCAGGTTTCGAATCCAGATGGGATTACGAGTGATGACGTCACATGTGTATACAGGCTGGAAATAATTACAAATGAAAATATACGGAAGCCTCCGTAATGATTTGTTTACCCAAAATAGTTGCATAAATGGACAGTTCCAAATCGGAGTAGAGCAACGACTTACGACTGGGTAAGTGGAATTAACTATAGGTATATGTGCTAATCGTGGTAAAAGGAGAAGTATGTTCTAATCGTGACAGATAATGACGATGGACTAGTTTCGACTTGTTTCAAACTCATCAGCAGGATGTAATTGTCGCCTGCCTATGTAGTATTTTTGGCAACGAAAAAATATACCATGGTGATGAGCTCCAAATAGGACGAAACTAGTCCGCAGTTATTATCAACAACTGATCGCACTTTATATGTTCCGGAAGATAACATTAGCGCCCCAATATAACCTTTTATTTATGCATTTTCCAGTTACTTTTAATACTACTCATCTCCTGGTAATCACAGAATACGTATTGCAAAGTTTCTTCATTCTCTCAACAGTGCCTAGAGATAGGGTCTTACATCCTTGATGAGATGCTTTTTAAAGTCGGCAATCCCCTTCTAAAAAGCTCACTGCCTTCAGTCATATTATTACTCCTCAATTCTTATTCTCATCCACATTTTGAGTTCACATCTTCAGGGTTTCCCCCACCTTTGGAGGTGCGTTACTCTCACTTCGAACTGTTCCATTCAGAATGGCGCTCATTACAGAAATCTTCATTCCTCCAAAGTATTTTTCTTCCTTCACCATTTAGAATCACTGGTTTTGAACGTCTCGACTTTCATTCCATAAATTATTAAATTCTGCACTCTCATTCCTCATCCAGAGTTGGATTTATTGCCTTCATGGTTTTCCCATATCAATAGGATGGTGGTGTTATCACTTTAAGCTGTCCAGATGACGCTGTGGGTGAATTCAAAATGGTGTTCATTACAGAAAACTTCCTTTTTTCGAAAAAATCTCCTTCCCTCACCATTTAAGTCCATTTTTCTTGAAAGTTGGAAGTTATTCATTGCTGTACTGTCATTCCTATCCAGAGTTGGATTTGACCACTTTTCCCAAATAATTTGGCTTTCATTCCTTAAATTATTGATTCCTATATTCTGATTCCCATCCAGAGTTGTATGTACCGTTGCCGGTTGTTATCAGTTTGAGTTGTCCAGATGGCACTGTAGGCGAATTCAAGTTTGCGACCATTACAGAAATCTTACTTTTTTCAAAGAATTCTCCTTTCTTCACCATTTAAGCGCCATTTTCTTAAACACTTTCGACTTTTACTTCGTAAACTATTAACTTCTAAATTCACATCCAGGTTTGGATTTATCATCATCAGGGTGTTCCCTTACCTTTAGGAGGGAGTTGTTATCACTTTGAGATGTCGAGATGGCACTGTAGGCGAATTCAAGTTTGCGATCATTACAGCAATCTTCTTTCTTTTCATTCATTTTGGTTTGGACTTTTACTTTGTAAATGATTCACTCCTATACTACCATTCCCACCCAGATTTGGATTTATCATCTGCAAGGGGTCCCTCACTTATAAGAGCATGTTGTTATCACGCTGAGTTGTCCAGATGGCGCTGTCGACGAATTCAAGTTTGCAGAAATCTTCATTTCTTTCAAAGTATTTCGCTTCGTTCGCCATTTAGGCTCAATTTTCTTCAACGTTTCGACTTTCACTTCGAAAATTATTCATTCCTATATTCGCATTTCCATCCCGAGTAGGGATTTATCAGCTTTTCTCAAACGTTTCGACTTTTATTCCGTTTTATTCCTAAACTCCCATTCCCACCCAGATTTGAAATTATCATCTGCAACGTTTCCCCTCACCTATAGGAAGGCGTTGTTATCATTTTGAGCTATCTAGATGGTGCTGTAAGCGAATTCAAGTTTGAGATGGTTACAGAATTCTTCATTTTTTCAAAGTAATCTCCTTCCTTCACCATTTAAGCCCAAAATTCTCTGGTCAGAACTAAATCGATGCGGTATGCGAGTAATTCTGTGTATATGTAGGCTGTCATAACTTATTTCGTAATTACCGCTGCTTGCCCAGATTATTTATCATCTTCAACGTTTCATCCCACCCTTAGGGGGCGTTGTTATCATTTTGAGCTGTCTAGATGGCGCTGTAAGCGAATTCAAGTTTGAGATGGTTACAGAATTCTTAATTTTTTCAAAGTAATCTCCTTCCTTCACCGTTTAAGCCCAAAATTGTCTAGTCAGAATTAAATCGATGCTGTATGCGAGTAATTCTGTGAATATGTACACTGTCGTGACTTATTTCGTAATTATCGCTGTTTGGCAAGGCTATTAATCTTCTCCAACGTTTCCCCCACCTTTAGGAGGGCGTTGTTATCACTTTGAGCTGTGCAGATAGCACTGTAAGCGAATTCAAGTTTGCGATCGTTACAGAAATCTTCATTTTTTCGAAGTTTTTCCTTTCTTCACAATCCAAGCGCAATTTTCTTAAACATTGAGTTTCATCTAGTAAATTATTCCCTCTTAAATTCCCAATACCACCTAGATTTAGATTTATTATTAAGATTTGATGAAAGATTGGATGACGTGTTTTCCTTTAGTGTTTGTCAAGAAGGTGGATGACGTGTTATCATTAATGATATACCGGATATAAATGATAACTTTTCATTGAACAATAAAGTTATTTATCATCTGCAGTGTCCCCGTCCCCCTCCCTTGTCCTTCCACGGGGAGGGCGTTGTTACTATTTCGATCCGTCCAGATGGCGCTGTAGGGGATTTGGAGTTTGTTGTCGATGGTGTTTGTTGCAGGAATTTTCATTATTTCCAAATATTTTCCTCGTTTAAACATGAAAGTCCCCTTTCTTTAAACATTTCGATTTTTACCCCCATAAATTTTGACGTATTTACGCCCGAAAGCGACCACAAAAATGACCGGTTCTTCGCGTGTGGAGATGATATAAACATGTGGATTTTCTCTTTGAAAATCGGAATAGACTGATAAAATCTCCTGCGGATGACTTTAAACAAGCGCTTGGTACTCGATTTTCCCCGGAAAAAGCCAGTTTTACTTACCGAAACTTCCAGCATCTTCGGCCGCGTCTCCACGACGCAAGATTCATATTTTTCGCGCACGAAACGCTTGTTGGGCACAAAACTACACTTCGCGGCACTTCATTAAACGTTGCTAAGGTTCGAATACGTCGTTACAAGTCCGAAATCGATCGATAATCGCTTATACGAAGCAATTTCGGAATGAAAACGCGGGGAAAACGTTGAACAACTGACACGGCCATTTCCCAAACTAAAACGGTCGAGAGGCTTCATCGTATCGACCAATCAAATTCGAGTTCGAAGCGGCGGGGAAAATTTAAAATTTCCCGGATTCCATCAATCGCGTCTTATTCCTCAATGCTTATCTTATTAACGGTATCGTTTTGCAAACATCATTCGCGCTATTTGCGGAAAAGTTTCAAACAGAAATCATTACTGGAGCAACGCGCAATACGCATGTGCCCTGAAGTTGCCTACACAACAGACCTCGTTCGACAGCTGCAACGGACAGTAGACCCGGTTTTTGTAGCTAATGTCAAATGGCTCCGTTCTTTCATAATAAATAAATCGTTTTTCGCCGCGCACGAAGGATAAACCCGCATGTTTAAGATAGAAGACGTTTTCCCAGGTGAGTGTCATCATTTACCACCGGCATACTCTCGTTTATTCCCCCTCATTCGAGCGGTTATTCTCTATTATGATAAACATAACCTCAAACGACTCCAGGCGATTTTACAACTGGATTTTTAACCCCGTTTCAGACCCCAAAATGGACGACGAAGCCGTAATTGCCACTAACGACGATGCGAGCGAATGCAAAAGAGGAGCCGTGCAGCTTGGATATTGGCAGGATAATTATATTCCGTACTTCATCAAACAGAGTCAACGTAGAGCCCCTGAAATCAATCGTGGATATTACGCCCGCGTCAAAGGGGTGGAAAAGATCATCCATAAATTCTTAAGCAAGGCCGGAGGTAACGCTCAAATCATCAATCTAGGATCCGGCTTCGATACCCTCTACTGGCGCCTTAAAGACCAGGAAATCAAGCTGTACAACTTCGTCGAGATCGATTTTCCCTCGGTCACGTCCCGAAAGTGTTACTTAATCAAACGAAACAAACAATTACTGCAGAGGATTCACGAGAAAGATCAAGAAGTGAAATTGAGCCAGACCGATTTACACGCCGGTCCTTATCATTGCATCGGAGCCGATTTACGTAACATCGGCGAATTGGAGAATAAACTGCACCAGGCCGAAGTTAATTTCGCCTTTCCCACCTTGTTCATCGCCGAATGCGTCCTGGTCTACATCGAAAACGATTGCGTCAGCCGCCTGTTATCGTGGATCGCCTCTAAATTCCCCAATTGCCTCTTCATCGTATACGAAATGTGCAACATGAACGACACCTTCGGAAACGTCATGTTGGAAAATCTGCGGGTACGCGGATGCAACCTAGCCGGCATCTCGTCCTGTAAGAATCTGGAAACGCAACAGATGCGGTTTCAATACAATAATTGGGTCGGCTCGAAGGCGTGGGATATGGTTTCGGTGTACTATTCGCTGCCCACCTCCGAACGGCAACGCATCGAGAAATTGGAGTTTTTGGACGAACAGGAGCTGCTGATTCAATTGTTTCAGCACTATTGCATATGCCTCGGATGGATGACACCGGAGTTCGCCGATTGTGATTTCGAATAAATATCGTATACATTAATAAAAGTATATTTTTAAAATATATTTTTTTGCTTTGATATCTTTGAGACAGAGCGAAAGAGAAGTTTATATATATATATATTTCGAGATATATAATGTAAAAAAGTTATTATAAATATTATATATGTTGGTGTGGTGTGAGGATAATGAGATTAAATTTCGTTCGTCGCGACGATCACATGTTCGAGCCAAAGTTTAACGATTCTACTTATAAAATAATTCAAATTATTATTATGCGTCTGATGGCAGAGTGTTTATTTTTTATGACTGCCCAGAACTGTACTTGTTTCCTTTCGTCCCATGTTTTTCTTTGGATGTAACTTTTGAAGAAACTCCTTACTATTACTATTATTATTATTATGAATTATATACATGTATTGTTATTATTGTTTTGAAGTATTCTTTCTTTTTATTATTTATACTTGTATTTAAAACGAATAAAGAGATTAATATGAATCGTTTTGGGTTTCATTTCCTTCTTATAATAAGAACTTATCTGCCAGAAAAATAATAACTAAATAGTGCACAACTCTAGAAACTTTAAATAACTCCAAAATGTCGGGAAGAACGAAAATTATAACTTCATAAATCAATAATAAAAGACGTAAGTTGCATCATAGATATTGCATTTTATCCCCGAAATAACAGCCTGGAAGCTGTTAATAATTTCAATTTTAGAAGAGCACGCCATTCCATTTTCTTTTTTTAAAGAAGATGGAGGAGGAAAAGTTCTGATTATCTTCCGGGATAAATCTGCAATACGAGAACTTAACAAATGGCCCCGAAATAACGGCATAAGCCATGAATAACAACAAATTCAATGGTAATTGGAAGAAAGAATCCAGAGAATTTTTAAAAGTAACGTGAGAGAAACGAAGATCATAACATTCTTGCGGAATAAACCTATAAATAGGGGAAGAGCTTTAGATTGACGTCTTTCCCTCAAAATATCACCCCGGGAAACTATGGTTGAACTCCAGATCTAACTGTAACTGGAAGGAAACATATTCCAAACTATCTTCACGAATAATATAAAAGAATTGAAATTGTCATATATTGCTTTCGAAATAAATTTAGAAGGAAAGGGTTCTTGATTAGCCACAAAATCATCATCATTTTCCCCGAAAACTTCCACCTAGGAAGTCAACTGAAAGCCACGTGATCAAAAAATTCAGTTGGAATCACCGATATATTGGTAGGATCCAGTAACAGATTTTTTCTAATCATTTGTATACAGAGATTAACGTTCTGAAGATAAAGCTGTTTATTCCCAATTTGTTGTGTAATTGACCTAAATGCAGTGAAGGACATTTAAGAGCTAAATGCAGAGTGAGACAAATTCAAATAAAAGTGATTGGTAGTAAAATATCCTTAGATAGCGAAAACTTTTACGTTCTTCAGTTGGCGACATTTTAATTTTGTTTCCATCTGTCATCTTACAACCTTCGGTACGTAAGTTGGTAGACAGCAGGCGAATAGTCATCCTTCAAGTTGGCAACGAGAAATGGAGACGTGTTCTATAGATATACCGAATAAACGTTATTGGTTATTTGGTTATTGTTCAAACGAGTATCATTAAGGAATAATCGTTGTTAGTAACAGTTAGGGTAAGAATAGGAAGCACAATAGCAACAATTTCCTACAATCTTATGAAACAGAACAGGGATTTATTGCTATCTCATAGTTGGTAACAAGTAGAATAACGTTTTAAACTTAATAAACGAAAAATCACTGACATTCAAATTTAAACTTCACACTTTATGCTTGATACGGTGCGATTTATCATATTTCTTACGCTAAAACTTTAACCGGAAACGATATCATTTACAAAAATAATTGTTTATACCGAGAAATCCAAAATGGTTGAAAAATACTGATTTCCGCAGATGATGATATCAATTCCTTATTTCCAAAATTCTGAATGATGATAGCAAACTATTATATTTTAGTAATATATTATTATTTAGTAATATAATATATATAATAATAGTATTCTTTCGTATATATGCATCTTGTTACAAGTTTTACATAATCTGTTTGTATTACAACAACAGAAGTATTCAACGTGGTTTAGAGAAGGTGAATTTATTGTTTTAGTGATCAAATCACGTGTTTCATAATGTCACTTCGTCTTGTTATTCAACTTACACGCCACTAAAATAGTGCTAAACACAACCTAAGTATGGCGGAAATTTGAGAAAGTTATATTCTTTTTAACGGAAGCGGCACGGACAGGCATTTTTGATCTCACTGTATATTACGTAGTCTATATAAAACCTTTTGAACTAAAAATATATTCCTTCGATATTGAATTACATCTGTGGTGATCTGATGACATGTTCCAATCAAATATTTAAAATTCAAATCTCGCGCCCTTTTCACTTGTCAATGTCAAATTTTCTTTCCCTCCAATAATGTACAAAAATAAGATATACTTAGTATCCGATGCATTTCTGATTTATGTAAAATCGTGTGTTAGGCATCAAATAAAGTTTAGTGTCAAAAACTTGTAATTCTCATTATTGTAGCTGAAACCGAAGCATCCGCAACATAACATTTCCACATTGCTGCCAACAGAACGAAACTATAACAAAACGGTATTCGGCGACGTTATACTTATTATAATTATGATATAATCATTGATCTGATACTGCGCCCTTGATGTTTGCCCATTTCGTTTTCCAATGCTAAAATTTAAACAATATTGTTTACAAAAGTAATCATTTACGTATCGCTTCGAGCTTGCGGAAATTTGACATTCGAAAAAACCGCTTAAAAGTCCAGTATAAGATGATTATGTTAACGTAGGTTGAAACCTATATAATGTGGGAAGAAGTTAGATGAAGGACTTGACGAGTCACACTTCGAAATTTGTTGTAAGAAGAAAATACGGATTATAGTAGTGTAAGATATTGACGGAGGTTGGCATGTCTGTATGAATAAAACTGGTTACTTTTGTGTGGTTAGGTTAGGAGAGACGTGAAGTGGTGGTTGATATAAAGATGGAGAAATAAATCGTGTTTTGTTAAGATATGTGTTGGAAGTCCTAAGTAAAGCGATATTACGGTAGCAATTCAGAAAACATAGTTCGAAATCTAATATAAGAAAAAGCAGAAAAAGAAGGAGATGATGGTAACAATGTCGAAGTTGATAAAATGCTTATGAAACTTCAAAAAACTACTTTTTAATGGAATATACATCTAGTCTACACTCCTGCCAACGAAATTTTTCGACTTTTGCAAGTTGACAGTGCGGTCAACTTACTAAAGTGAAAATCAGCAAGTTTCAAACCAGTGATTTGACAGTTAGTTCTCGGTACGTGTTGAACGATTGCGGTTTCTCGGTTGTGTTTCTATCGGCTTTTTTGGTGCTGAAACTTGTTGATTCGCCCAACTTTAGTCCTCGAAGGATACTATTGTGTAAGTGCAGCGTCCGAAATGTTGTGCGTTTTTATGTGAGATGCGAATATTCGGAAAGGAATCGGTCTTGAAGGAAATCGTAAGGTACGTGAGTTTCGGCTTTATATTTTGAACATATCTGGTCAAGTTTACCGGTTTTCTTTTCGAACGAGATCAATTCGCGTTCCCTTTTAGGCTGGAATTAGGTTGGGTGGGTCGCAAATAAAAACCTCGACCTGAAAGCACAAGTTTCAGGTTATAGTAGAAATGTATTTTCTCAGAGGATATGGCTTATTTCAGATTGAAACTACAGCTAATTCTTAGCTCGTTTCTATGAGTTCCAGGATGTGGAAGAGAATATATGTTAGGAATTAAATAAAATTTACAAAACTCCCGCCTTATAACAGTTGGTAAGATAGGGAGTGGTACAGGGAGATGTATGTAAGAACATGGATGTAAACAAAACGTATAAGTTAAGATCTTCTTTATTTTTTTAACGTGTGTTACTGAGAGACCATGCGATCCCCAATATCTGTTCCTTCTTTTTTTGAGATTTGTATCCTATAAATTAGTCCTGCTACTAGATCGTGGTGCCATCTATTGACTATAATTTCTTAGGTTGTCCTCATAAGACAGGCATGGGCAACCTTTTTTGTAGAAGTTTTATGCTGTGAGTAATCTTGAAAAATATACATTTTTGTAGTATCCTTATGATTCATTATGAATTAAGTTTAGACGGACCGTGCTAATATGCAACGAAAGAATTCAGTAGCGGGCCGGACAAACCTTACTCGAGGGCCGCATGTGGCCCGCGGGCCGGAGGTTGCCCATTCCTGTCATAAGATGACAGATAGAAACGAAACTAAAATGTCGCCAACTGAAGGACGTAGAAGTTTATTTTTAGTTACCTAGGGATATTTTACTATCAACCACTTTCGTTTGAATTTACTCACTTTGATGAAAAAGGAAAAGATCGTGATATAACAGCCGCTTTCATAGAAGCTTAGGGAGCTTGAGGAACTTTTTCTTTCTAGCTCCGAAAATTGATTTGCAGATCTTAGAGAAGAAGTTCCCATTTTACCATGGGTACTTCTTCCCTCTCAAAATACCACCCCGAAAGTCATAGATAACTTTAAATTTGATTGTAACTCGAAGAAGGGATTTTGTGCAGGAACTTCTTTGTTTTCCTCACCATGGCCGCCATCTTTCCCTTATTCCCTCCTGGCGCCAAATTTAAAATTTGTTATTAAACAATTATATATTAGAAATAACTTTCAATTAATCTTTGCCTATTCTTCTTGTCGAAATCGACTTTCCTCTTTCTCGTATCTCCTCCCCTTCTTGCTCTCTCCAAAGCTGCACACAAATTAAAGTAATAATTTATCGGAACTTGATTCATCAATTATTACGACGTTATTTACATGCCTAAATACGACCAAATGGGGCGTTAATGATTGATAGGAGTCCGGCGAATTTCGAGTTAACCTCCCCCTCTCCCCTTAGGCCACATCGCCCCGACATAAACCTCCCCTAAAACTTTATTATAAACGGATCGCCCATAATTCAAGCATCCACAGCATGAATCACGTCCTAACAGCCCCGATTGCGGGATCGAAGATTATTAATTTCTATAATTGCGATAAACAATGGGCATTCGCCCGTTGGAGAATCATTAATCGTAGGATTTCGACGTTCGAGGATGTACGCAACAAATGCTGGAGGAGATAATGGGAGGGATATACAACATCAATTATCCGCAGGATAATAATCGGAATAAGTCGAATGAGTATCGATATTTGGGACGTGTTTGTATGTGTACGTATAGAGAGTGAGCAACCGAAAGTGTTCTTAGTTGGTAACACTAAAAACCCTAAGTACGAATATTTTTATTTTCCAAGTTTGCCGATCCCGTTCTTCAATTGTTCCGTCAGTTACTTCTGGGTATTTGTGGTTTTCTGTGTTGCTTGTTATATTTTACCGTGTCCATTGTTTCTTTTCGTGTCTCTTAGCTATTGATCACTAGAGTTTGTTAAAAAGGTGGATGACGTGTTACCTGACGATGCCACTTTTACTAATTTTATTATTCAATGATAATCATCATTGAATAATAAAGTGGCATCGTCAGTTAACACGTCATCCACCTTTTTAACACATTCTGTTCATCACTAAAAACTTGTCTTTTTAAAGACACTTCTGCTCTCCTCCCTGATTGAAAAGATGCCGTTGATCACTGATCAACGTGCTATTATTATACTATTATTATTATTATTATTATTATTATTATTATTATTATTATTATTATTATTATTATTATTATTATTATTATTAGCATTATTATTAACATCTTTTTCCTGTTTCTTTTCGGATTAGGCTTTGACGTGCAGTTCATCAACTTCACAATCACCATTCTCTTCTTGCATCAGGCTTCGATTTGTGCTTTATCAACTTCATTATCAACAGTTTCCTCTTCATACATTGGGTTTCGATGTATATCTATTTGATCAAATTTATCATGATCACCATCATCATCATCATGATCATCACCATCATCATCATCATCACCTACGTTCTATCCACTTCAACGTGATCGTTTCACGTTCTTCTTTTTCTTATGCCTTTCAACCTGCGATTTATCAACTTGATCTTCAATATTCTCACATTAGGTTTCGACCTACGTTTTTTCCACTTCAACATTATCATCACCATCGTCATCTTCCCCTTTTTGTGGCAATGTTTGTGGCTATGTTTGTGGCATTTTTGTGGTTATGGTTTTAGGTTTTGACGTACACATCTTCAACTTCACAATCACCATCCTTCTTTTGCATCAAACTTTGATTTATATCTCATCAATTTCTTTGTCAACATTTTCTTCTTCTTACATTCGGCTTCGATGTATATCTTTTTCTCAAATTCATCATCATCATCTTCGTTTCCCGCTCTTTGTTTAGGTATTGACCTGTGTCCTATCAACTTCAACGTGATCGTTATCACGTTCTTCTTTTTCTTATGCCTTTCAACCTGCGATTTATCAACTTGATCTTCAATATTCTCACATTAGTTTTCGACCTGCGTTTTTTCCACTTCAACATTATCATCACCATCGTCATCTTCCCCTTTTTGTGGTTATGTATGTGGCATTTTTGTGGTTATGGTTTTAGGTTTTGACGTACACATCTTCAACTTCACAATCACCATCCTTCTTTTGCATCAAACTTTGATTTATATCTCATCAATTTCTTTGTCAACATTTTCTTCTTCTTACATTCGGCTTCGATGTATATCTTTTTCTCAAATTCATCATCATCATCTTCGTTTCCCGCTCTTTGTTTAGGTATTGACCTGTGTTCTATCGACTTCAACGTGATCGTTATCACGTTCTTCTTTTTCTTATGCCTTTCAACCTGCGATTTATCATCTTGATCTTCAATATTCTCACATTAGGTTTCGACCTACGTTTTTTCCACTTCAACATTATCATCACCATCGTCATCTTCCCCTTTTTGTGGTTATGTATGTGGCATTTTTGTGGTTATGGTTTCAGGTTTCGACGTACACATCTTCAACTTCACAATCACCATCCTTCTTTTGCATCAAACTTTGATTTATATCTCATCAATTTCTTTGTCAACATTTTCTTCTTCTTACATTCGGCTTCGATGTATATCCTTTTTCTCAAATTCATCATCATCATCTTCGTTTTCCGCTCTTTGTTTAGGTATCGACCTGTGTCCTATCAACTTCAACGTGATCGTTATCACGTTCTTCTTTTTCTTATGCCTTTCAACCTGCGATTTATCAACTTGATCTTCAATATTCTCACATTAGGTTTTCGACCTGCGTTTTTCCACTTCAACATTATCATCACCATCGTCATCTTCCCCTTCTTGTGGTTATGTATGTGGCATTTTGTGGTTATGGTTTCAAGTTTTGACGTGCACTTCATCAACTTCACAATTACCATTTTCTTCTTGTATCGAGCTTCGATTTGTGCTTCATTAACTTCATTACCAACATTTTCTTCTTCTTACATTGAGCTTCGATGTCCATTTTTTTTCTATCAAATTCATCTTCATCATCATCATTATCGTTTCCTGCTCTTTCTTTAGGTATTGATCGTTGTTCTATCGACTTCAACGTGATCGTTGTCACGTTCTTCTTTTTCTTATGTCTTTCTACCTATGTTTCATCAAGTTCATCGTTCTCCTTGTCACATTAGGTTTCGACTTCAACATTATTATCATCATCATCATCTTTCCCGTTTTTGTCTTTTAGATCGAGTTTCGACGTGCACTTCATCAACTTCACAATCACCATTTTCTTCTTGCATCAGGCTTCGATTTATGCTTCATCAACTTCTCTATCAACGTCTTCTATTTCTTTTTACGTGAGGTTTCAAAGCGATTTTTTTAATCAATTTCATCATTATCATCAACTTTCTGCTCCCCTTAATGTTCTATCACTTTTAACATGATCGTTATCGCGTTCTTTTTGCCTTATGTCTTTCGACTTGCGTTTTATCAACTTCGTCTTTCTTTTTCTCATATTACGTTGTCTTCTTCTTACATTGATCTTCGACGTGTACTTTTGATCGATTTCCTCATCATCGAATTCAACATAATCTTTATCACGTTCTTCTTTTCTTCATTTCTTCTGCGTCTTATCTTTTACTGCGTTGGTCTTCGATTTGTGTTTCATCACCTTCAATTCTTTGGATATTTGAATGATTTGTGCTCTTCGAAACTATCATTTTTAATAATCATCATTCTGATACTTTCAAGATCTCGGTTTTCTGATCGAATCCCTCAACTTTGAATATTGTCTTTTCATTTTTTTCCGCGCTTCGATCTCGAAATTAATTTTTGAGAATTCCCAAATTTTTCATCCCAAATATCTCTTGGACACGTACACGAAATTCCCGGGGAAATCGATAAGGTAGTTATCCGATATTTACCGCGTTTTGAATAATTTAGAAAAGTAAATGGGTCGTCCTTCATCCCTTCGATGCTTGCAATTTTTTCGGATCGTTTTTGTAACCATTTTTTTCCCTCGTGGTTGAAAATTTGTTTAACCTTTGAAAAATCGATCGATATCACGCGAACGTGCATAATTTAATCGCGTAGGGCAAATTATGCGCACATCTGTTACATGGTACATCCAATATTAAAGAGATAATTGTGGTATATTCATATAATAAGTGCTTTTCAATAATTTGACCTACCCTTAATTTATTTATTAAGAAAAATTGTATTTCTGCGTGGAATGTCTCTCTTGCGATTCTTCACGAAGGTCGGGGTAGAATGCCCTAGTTCCGGTTTAATGACGTTGTAGTTAGCAATTTCTCGACGGAAATGAGAGGTGCGCAATCACCAGAAAATCAGGATGTTTTTCCCTCCAACGATGATGGCCGAAACGAAACAAAAAAAACTATATAAAAACAATTTGTACGTTAATTACGAGACACGACGACGTCGCCAGACCGGAAACGAAAACACCCCGGGTGTTAAACTAAACACATCCCCAACTTCGAACGTACTGTTCGCAGCTCCATCCCCATAAGCGTAAACAACCCTCGTATCTAATTAAAGCACCTAAGAGTCCTAAGAGAACGGGAAGCATCATCATTTCTGTCCGACGTCCTTATTTAAGTTCGAGTGCTAGAATTTCGCCCCGCCCCCTCCCTCCGACGTTTCATCCCCGATGTTTCACCCACGGCTTCGCCGCGGAAGTAGCCTTGCTTATTTCATCTTGAAATATTCGCATTTAACGTATTTAAATAGACATCGTCCGGGGAGGGGAGGGCGAGTGCGATCCGTGTTTTCCGAAAAAAAAAAAAATGAACAGAAAGGGAAGTGAGTAAACGGGAAACTGAGAAGAGGACGTGTGAGGAGGGGAAAAGAAAACGGGCAATGAAGAGGGTGGCTAGATGGAAGATGCGAGGTCGTAAATTTTTCGAGCGTCGAAGTTTTCGGAAAGCATCTCCTTTCCTCGGGGAGAATTTATTCAAAAGTTCTTTTTTCTTTATTGGGAAAGTTATGTCTGTGCGGGCGTTACACCTACGACTGTACGGAGTAAATTTTACTTTATTAAAGAATACAGGATGCTGAGAGGTTAAGCGGTATGATCTGATGTTAGTATAGGTTTTTTATCCGAACGAACCAGTGACGTCATTGAGGGGGTGTGGCAATCTAGTACGTCATTAGAACTATTTAAAAAAGTAGGCTCGAGCAAATTTGTATCGAATTTATGTTGGTAGGACTGGTATCGAACGTATTTTGTGTACCAGATTCGATATATTGAGGTTATTTCTGTCGGTTACGTTTTTGGTTTGAAGTAAGCCATTGACATATTAAACGTATAGAATCTCAATGAAGTAATCTCATACATAACCTCTAATCGGAAGTGACAAACGTATGTAAATACTGAACTCACGTTAAGAATGTAGTAAGTGGTGCTTGATGAACCGAGGTACAATCAAAATAGGGCAAACTCATCGGATAAGTTAAAAACATTAAAAATAATAAACTATTTTCGGGAGCCAAAATCTTAATAGTCTTACTGAGTTCAGGTTAAGAATGCACTAGGTGGCGTTCTGAACCGAGGCACAATCAATCTAGGGCAAGCCCCTTGAATAAGTCAGGTTATGTTAAAAGAATAAACTATTTTCGAACGCCAAAATTTTAATAATTTTACGAAGTTCAGGTTAAGAATGCAGTAGGCGACGTTCTGAACCGAGGCATAATCAAAATAGGATAAACTGCTCGGATAAGCAAGATTATGTTAAAAATAGCTTCCTATTTTCGAGAGCTAAAATCCTAATAATCTTTCTGAGTTCAGGTGTTCAGAATGTAGTAGGTGGCGTTCTGAATCGAGGCACAAACTATCAAGTGTCATATGAGACATGCTGTGCCCTGTGTAATTTGGACGTCGCTATTAGCCAATTGGATTCCAGAATGTTCTAGCCCCATCTATCTCATTTTGCATTACCCCCACCACTTTTTTAGGTGATTTCAGAATTTGTAGGACACGCCTTACACCCCAGAAAGGGGTACGAAAGACTTAAGGATCAAGAAGAAGAAGAAGGTTACGGTCTATACAAGGTGCACCAAAGTAAATATTTTGCCGGGAATCACCCATTAAGAAATCACCATTTTGAACGGGAATTTCAATGGTAACATTAAATTTTACCACTAAATATAATGAAAGGGTCACGTCATGGTCAATTTTCTTTTCTTTAGATAGAAACCTCTATTACGGACTTCGAAAATCGGTGGAAATGACGCCCATTGACCTTGAAATTCTATTTCGTGTTAAAATCTAAGATCACCGTTGAATTTTTCGTTTAAAATTCCTTAAGTCTTGCCTACGCAAATTTTAAGATAAGATCATTTATTTCGAATGTGGCGACCTTGGCGAGTTACATCTCGTTATATTTGACCTACACAACGATCCTAAGACATAATTTGACCATGGGCTAAATACTTATTTGGACGTAGAATTGCATGCTCTCTTAATTCCCGCAGCCAGAAATAAGGGTGTCCACTAATGAAACAACGACCTTAAAATGATCTTGAAATTCTATTTTTGGCGTAAAATCCAAGGTCACCTTTGAAAATTGCATATAAGTCTCGACCTTTGTGATTTTTTAATGAGTCATTCGCAACGATATATTTAGATGCCTCCACAGTCTTAGTACATCCTGTATATATGGGAATGGCGTTCTCAACATAAACGAAATATATAGAGTATGAGGTGGGCAACATCAGTACTACGTCACTAATGACGTAATTCTCCGGCTTGGATTAAAGTACTATAGCATCTATTACACTACAGACCTTGCAATCATGATACCAAATGATACAGGGTGGTTTCGACTTTCCGTCGGTAATGCAATGTAGGCTTCCACGGCTGTCGCCGGACGCGCAAAATATCTATTCGGAAGATATTCCCAGCTTAATACACATCGTGTTGAATGCTTGTTTTTTTCCCAAAGTAAAATGAAATTTAATTAAAATTTACGATCGATACGAACTTCGAGGCCCACATTTTCTCGTTCACGTCGTTGCACATTCTCGAATTTCGCGAATATCGTCGGTAATAAGCGACATTGTACTATAAGCCGATGACCGACGTTAAAACAGAACCTTTTAATAAAGCTACCTCTTCCACATTCTCCCCCTCCTCCCTCGCCCCATTTCGTCCCGTATCTTCCCTCGTATTTTACGGGAAACGGCTTGATTAAAAATGTTTAAAACCGGAGCCAGAGGCCCTACCTGTGCTCCCCGACGACCGTCTCCGATGATTCGCACGAAATCGACGTTCTATTATTAAAAACAATTGAGCAGCGATATCGCGATTTGCCCTAATGACTTTTCGATTGCCGCTCTCGCGGGGAATCGCGGTAAAATTCGATCGCGAGATGTAAATGGCGTACATTGTTTTTCGTGGCGGGGGAGGAGGAGGGGGCTCCCGAGTTTTATTACTGACGTAATATAGTCGGTTTGTAAGGTCATTTACAAAAAATGGGATGAAAAAGTTATTCTTGCTAAAAGTGTCGGTTTGGAACTTACAGCGGTTGGTTCGCCGCGAGTGTCGTTTCGCCCCTCGCACCAACTACGCCAACTACGAACAATGGTGGTGTACACGAAAAATAACGGTGGTGTACACGAAGAATAACGGTGGTGTACATGAAGAACAACGGTGGTGTACACGAACAAGGGAGGCATACAGAAGCAATGAAGGTGTACACGAAAAACAACGGTGGTGTACATGAAGAACGACGGTGATGTACACGAAGAACGACGGTGGTGTATCCGAAGAACGACGATGGTGTACACGAAAAATGATGGTGTACATGATAATGATGGTGTAGACGGATAGAGAGGGATACTGTCTTAATTGAGGAGAGGCGCGAAGCGCCGATTATACGTACCTATCTGCGCACAGCGTGTTGGTAATCTAATGCTACTTTTGTACCTGCTCTCTTAGGAGCGAATTTGACTTCATCATCACTTTTCTCAGAATTAACCTAAAATAGTACACAAATCCGGCGGCGAAACATCTCCCGCGGTGACTGGCTCTTGCGAACCGGACGCTTCGAATAGAACACGGCAAACCGGCTGTTCCGAATCGGGCTCCTTGAACCGACCGCTCCGAATCAGGCAGTTGTTGCTATTTGAAAAATATTGCTAGGGAACTGTTCGTTTGTTGTTTGTTAGAAACGAGCGGTCCTTCCGATCCCATCTTTCATCCTCCTCCTCGGCATCTTTCCTATTTTGTCCTTCTTATCGCATTTTAGAATTACCAATTGATTTCTTTTCAAATACGATATCGTGGAGACGATGCGCTTTACGCATTTGATACTTATTTGATTGAAACGTAAAATTCAATAAATGTATGAACAAAGTGCTCATAAGAATTAACTGCTAATGAGAGTTTTTCTTTTCGGACTGTAATCGTCATCGTCGGGGGATGAATTTGTTGAATCCATTCTCAACTATTAACTTGTCAAATAAAGTAAATCCTTTAGTTTTGGCTCGTTGCGCAATGCGTGCCTATTAGGCGCGAGCCCACGAACTAAAAATCACACGCTAGAAAAGGTAAGAGGGAAGAATAGAAAAGGTGGGAGGACGTCAGTCACCTCTCCCCTTGTCTTTGACCAACATCCAAAAGTGGAAGGGATATATATATAGATATACAGGACTAAAGATCTGACGATCTGAAGCATCACGAGATCAAAGAGCTGGATGGTTAGGTCACATATAGTTCCCATGGTTAAAGAAAAATGGGTCAAAAAGTTGCTAGAAAGGGGAGCAGGCAAGAGAAGGAGTACAGTTCGGGCAAGAAAAAAGTGTACGGATATGGTAAAGCGTGATAGGGAGGGGACTGGACGTGGTGACTGAAGAGGAATGGCAATGGACGGAGAAGAATGGAAGAGAGCAGTGATGACTGTAGAAGCCAAGGGCCTACAAGGCCTGTAGAGCTGATATATACATATATACTTATCGAGGTCATCCAACATTGGGCGCAAAAACTGTTACCCACCAAATTTCTAAGACGCGGCTAAAACAACCGAAAGGCAGGTAACTGTTGCTCTTCAACCGTCCGCCGAAAATTCTTACGTGCTTCCTTCCACAAATTAAGAAAAAGAAGCCCCAAACACACGAGAGTTCTTAGGACTCCTGAAGATGACAGCAGGCAGAAACACGGCGATAGGAGGTGGCTATCAGATTGTATCGGACACGCAGAAACGATAGGACAAGCTGCTGGGTAGAGTCAATACATCAAAGATTCTTTATCTTTGTCTCGTTGCGCAATGTGCGCTTATTAGGCGCGAGTTCGCGAACTTAACGCCACGCGCTATAAAGGAAAGGAGAGAGAGAAGATTGGAAAGGTGAAAAGACGCCAGTCTCCACTCTCCTTGTCTTTCGCCAACAGCCAAGAGTGGAAGGAAAGGGAAAGGAGGATATATAGATATACAGGTTTAAAAATCGGAAGATCTGAAACGTGACCTTTTTCTCTGCTTAATCCCAATCCGAGAACCTGCGATAAAGAGCTTCGCTCTAAGATGTTTAAGTTCCTCGCATACTTGATATAAAAAGAGAAACCTTCGTCTCCCACCGCTCCCGCATCGACGAATAGTTCCCGACTCAAAATTTCCCTTCTACCTCCTTCAAAAAATTCACAAATTACAACCCGAATCTAATTCGATTTACAAAGAATTCGGGCGAAGTCGGTGGCGCGACTTAATCGCGACAACCGGTGCATCCGGTCGTATCTTCGCTGCGCCCTGCGGACCTCTCGAACTTCGCCGCTGCGTCACGTGTACCAACCCGGAAGAAATAAGCTGACGACTGCAATTCCGGCGCCAAAGTTTTGATTGCCCGGCGGGCCAGCGTCTTGAAAAATGGAGTGTCGGCGATGCAAGCGTTAAGGCCATCAATAATGCATGAACCATTGTCCGACTTGCTTGATCACCGACATTTATGACGTCCTTGTTAAATTTAGCCTACGAAAAATCCGTCATATCTCGCGGTGAGATCGCGAAACCTCGATTTGATACGGTTAAGGTAAAATTTCGTTTCCGTTAGGCCCACAGCGATTGTAGGTTTGTAGTTCTTATCGCGAGAATCGGACGCTCCTGCGATAAGAAAAGGGCCTGACAAACTGCGAACAGTCAAGGGAGTTTCTTAATTGTCGTACACGTTTGTTACGGTTCCAAAGTTCGCGCCTTTCTTGTCGGTAGATTTTATCTGACTTGCCCCGCGATGGTAGAGGCAATCATTTTTAGCACGTTACTCATCGAGGATGTCCCACATTATACGCAGAAACTGTCACCCACCAAATCACTAAGAGACGCCTAAAACAGTAGATAGCTGTTGCCCTCCGGCCGCCCGCTGAGGATTCCTACGTACTTCCTCCCATACCGCGCGTTTTACAACAAATAAAACAAAAATCTATAACACGCGAAGAGTTTCTAAGACTCCTGAAGATGACACAAGGCAGAAACACAACGTTCAGGAAGCAGGTCACCATCAGATTGTATCGGACACGCATAAACGATAGGGCAAGCTGCCGTGTGAGGTCAAATATTGTCAACTGGTAACACGTCAACGATCCCTTTTCTTTTTGGCTCGTTGCGCAATGCGCGCTTATTAGGCGCGAGCCAACGAATTAAACGATAATTATAGTCTTCCACCGCATACCAGTCGTCGCCTACCGCCACTTGACCGTACTGTATTTTGGTCTTTGAAACACCAATATGGCACACCAAAATATATATAGTTCTTGTTTGTCATTGTATGATATAGTAGAAATTTTTTCAAAAGCGTTTCTTCCTATTGCCTCTATGGAGAAATCCGTAAAAGGTTTCCAAACGATTGGTATTTATCCATTCAATGACAATCTAGTTTCGCACAAAAATTTTTTGCCTGCTCAAATCGTACTTCCAACCTGAAACTGAACAGGTATTTAAGAAACCACTGGCTATCTGTAGTAACACTTCGTTTAAGAAAGTTATCTTCAACATTTCTCCAAAGCCAAGGTCAGATACCCGTAAAAATAAAGACCGCAGTTCAAAGAAGGGAGTTAGTAGAGGTCAACGTTACTGTCCGACAGTCCGCCGAACATTACTACGTGCTTCCTCCAACACCGCGACTGGAAACTCAAAACATGGGAAAAGAGTTCTTAAGACTTCTGAAAGTGACACTAGGCAGAAACACGGCGTTTTTGGAAGCAGGTGGCTAGCAGATTGTTTCGGACACGCAGAAACGATAAGACAAGGTGCCGCGTAGAATCGTGCGTCAACTTCCGTCAACTGGTAACACGCCACCGGTCCTTTAAATTTTCCGTTCGTTGCGCAATGCGCGCTTATTAGGCGCGAGCCAGCGAATTAAACGATGAAAGATGTAAAAAGGAACGTTGGCTTATGGTACCAAAATTTGATACCGGCGCCACTGGCTCTCAAGGATGAAACTATTACCTACCAAATTCCTATGACGCCCTTAAAACAACCGGAAGGCAGGTAGCTGTTGCTTTTCGACCGTCCCCCGAACATTACTACGTGCTTCCTCCCATTCCGCGCATTTCCGCAAATTAAGGAAAAGAAACCCAAAACACGCGAAAAGAGTTCTTAAGACACCTGAAGATGACACCAGGCCGAAACACGGTGTTCATCAAGCAGGTGACCATCAGATTCTTTCGGACACGCAGAATCGATAGGACAAGCTGCCGCGTAGAGTCGTGCGTCAACTTCTCGTCAATTGGTAACACGCCAATGATCCTTTATTTTCGGCCCGTTGCGCAATGCGCGCTTATTAGGCGCGAGCCAACAATTTAAACGATGAGAGATGTAAAAAGAAACGTTGGATTATGGTACACAAATTTGATACGGACGCCACTGGATGAAGGATGAAACTGTTACCTTCCAAATTCCTAGGATACGCCTAATACAACCGGAAGGAAGGTGGCTGTTGCTTGCCGACCGTCCCTCGAACATTACTACGTGCTTCCTCGCATGCCGCGCGTTCCACAAATTAAGGAAAAGAAACCCAAAACACGCGAAAAGATTTCGTAAGACTCCTGCAGATGACACCAGGCAGAAACATGGCGTTACCGAAGCAGGTGACTATCGGACACGCAGAAACGATGGGACAAGCTGTCGCGTAGGGTCGTTGTTCAACTATTGTCAGCTCGTAATACGCCAAAGATCCTTTATCTTGGTCTAGTTGCGCAATGTGCGCTTATTAGGCGCGAGCCCACAAACTAAACGTCACACGCTAAGAAAGCTGATTGAGAAGATTCTCACTAACAGCCAAGAGTGAAAGGAAGGGGAAAAGAGAATATATAGATGTAGAGGACTAAAAATCGGAAACTAGTACGCCAACGATCCTTTATTATTGGATCGTTGCGCAATGCGCGCTTATTAGGCGCGAGCCAACGTATTAAACGATAAGAGATGTGGAAAAACGTTGTCTTATGGTACGAAAATTTGATACGGGCGCCACTCACTCCTAGGGGTGATTTTAGCGTTTCTACTCCGTCGATTCGTAACGAAAAATGAAATCGCCTCCGGTTCTTTATCGTTGCAGAAATTCTTCCGTTTCTTTTCAATTTTTTCCTTTTTTTTCCTTTTCCTTTTCCCCTTTTCAATTTTTCTTTTTACCTTTTCAATTGACTTCATTTGTTCTACTACGTCCGACGAAACTTAATCGGCCAGAGGGCGCCACTTAAAAGAACTCAATCAAATATGCATCGATTCGGGGCAACTCGAACGCGAATTAATGAACGAAATTGAATTTGTAACGATTCTTCTCGACTTCGTCGTCATCGTTTCATTTTCGTTTATTTCCTCCCTCCCTCTCCTTCCCATTCCACCGGTACGCGTTGCGGCCGCGTTCCGTCGTCATTTTTCGTTTTGATCGAAATTACGTGCGGGAAGGATAGAGGAAAATACGGCCGTTTTTGACGGTGGCGGCGTTCGTGTCGGAAGGTGTCGAAATCGACCCGGGTCGGAAGCGAGAAAGGGAACGAAAAAGTATTCCATCAATTTACGTCCTTTTACGCCTTCGTTTATCCGACTTTCTGACTAGGAGTTAGTCCGTAGTTTGGCTCGACTTTTCCCGCGAAAAGTTGGTCGAATTACGTGCGACTAACTCACGCGTGGAAAAAGGGACGCCCGTCGATTCCAGCAGCAGATGTTCGATTCACGCTTTAATATGTAAGTACGTCGTCTGATACGGCTTATCGATTGGTGGAGGAGTTGTGTTTTGTTTTCCTGGAAATTTGCAGGTGTACATATTTCATGCAATGATATATCGCGATGTGTGGAATGGATTTGGATAAAAGTCCGCTTCGAGTGGAAAAAAGCGAAATTTACATACACGGATTTTAGGACAATTTTAGCAGATACCAGCAGATAGCAGAAATATGTCTTGGCGAGATCAGTTTGGAAAAATTCCTACTCTGCTGACGTTAGCTTAGTTATAGGTTAAAATTTCACTACCCAGTGTGCCAGAGCGTTCAAGCATTCATGCACCAGTCGCCCTTTGTCCATATATCCACTTGAGGCTTTGCACATCGCATTCATTGTAGTTTCGATAACTTTGCGAAAATTACGCGAAGGCACTTTCGTACCATTCGATCTCTCGGAGAACCAAGGCAGAAGGAAACACTTCAGACGAGTTCCTGTGTGCGTATAAAATCGTTGGTAAATCATTGCTTCGCCGCCTTCAAGGATTCTGTTGGCTTAGACAGGCCCCGAAACTGTCGACAAGTCTATGGGAAATCGTTTCACAACGTTAATCACTTCCGGCTATCATCCACCCGTTGTAACACCGCACCAACGTAAGTTTTGGTGAAGCTTTGATATGCCGCCCTTCAAAGGTTCTGTTGGACCGGACAGATTCTAAAAGAGCCTCTTCCGCAACGTCATCACCTCCAGATGCTATCTACCTGTTGTAACACTGCACCAACTTTATTACGCCACTCTCAAGGATTCTGTTATGTTGGACAGGCCTCGAAAAAGCCGCGAAGTCGAAGGGAAACAAACATCTTCTGCAACGTTAATTGTGTAACGATTGTGTTGGGCTGGCACCTTCGTATACTACCCGCCTGTTGTAACACAGCACCGGCGTAAATTTTGGCGAAACTTTGATATGCCGCCCTCAAGGATTCTGTTAGGTTGGACAGGCCCCAAGAGAGCCAAGAAGTTGAGGAGAAACAAACCTCTTCTGCAACGTTAATCGCATCCTGATACCGCCCACTTGTTGTAACATTGCACCAACGTAAGCTTTGCTGAAGCTTCGATACGACGCCCTCAAGGATTGTGTTGGGCTGGACAGAGCCCGAAAGAGTCGAGAAGACGAGGAAAAAGCAATCTCTCTTGCATCGTTAATCACCTTCGTATACTACCCGCCTGTTGTAATACAGCAGCAGCGTAAGCTTTGGCGCAACTTTGATATGCCGCCCTCAAGGATTCTGTTAGGTTGGACAGGCCCCAAAAGAGCCAAGAAGTTGAGGAGAAACAAACCTCTTCTGCAACGTTAATCGCATCCTGATACCGCCCACTTGTTGTAACATTGCACCAACGTAAGCTTTGCTGAAGCTTCGATACGACGCCCTCAAGGATTGTGTTGGGCTGGACAGGCCCCGAAAGAGTCGAAAAATCGAGGAAAACCCATCTCTCTTGCATCGTTAATCACCTTCGTGTACTACCCGCCTGTTGTAACACAGCACCAGCGTAAACTTTGGCGAAACTTTGATACGCCGCCCTCAAGTATTCTGTTAGGTTGGACAGGCCCCAAAAGAGCCAAGAAGTTGAGGAGAAACAAACCTCTTCTGCAACGTTAATCCCATCCTGATACCGCCCACTTGTTGTAATACTGCACCAACATAAGCTTTGCGGAAGCTTCGATACGCCGCCCTCAAGGATTGTGTTGGGCTGGACAGGTCCCGAAAGAGTCGAAAAATCGAAGAAAAACCATCTCTCTTGCATCGTTAATCACCTTCGTATACTACCCGCCTGTTGTAACACAGCACCAGCGTAAGCTTTGGCGAAACTTTGATATGCCGCCCTCAAGGATTTCGTTAGGTTGGACAGGCCCCGAAAGAGTCGAGAAATCGAGGAGAAACAAACCTCTTCTGCAACGTTAATAACATCCTGATACCGCCCACTTGTTGTAATACTACACCAACGTAAGCTTTGCTGAAACTTCGATACGCCGCCCTCAAGGATTGTGTTGGGCTGGACAGGCCCCGAAGAGAGTCGAGATATCGAGGAAAAACCAATCTCTCTTGCATCGTTAATCACCTTCGTATACTACCCGCCTGTTGTAACACAGCACCAGCGTAAGCTTTGGTGAAACTTTGATATGCCGCCCTCAAGGATTCTGTTAGGTTGGACAGGCCCCGAAAGAGTCGAGAAATCGAGGAGAAACAAACCTCTTCTGCAACGTTAATAACATCCTGATACCGCCCACTTGTTGTAATACTGCACCAAAGTAAGCTTTGCTGAAGCTTTGATACGCCGCCCTCAAGGATTGTGTTGGGCTGGACAGGCCCCGAAAGAGTCGAAAAATCGAGGAAAAACCATCTCTCTTGCATCGTTAATCACCTTCGTGTACTACCCGCCTGTTGTGACACAGCACCAGCGTAAGCTTTGGCGAAACTTTGATATGCCGCCCTCAAGGATTCTGTTAGGTTGGACAGGCCCCAAAAGAGGCGAGAAAACGAGCGAAAACCGAGCTCTTCAGCAACGTTACTCACCTTTCTGTAGCACCCGCCTGTCGTTGCACCGCCTTCGCATAAACCAGGAGGTTTTTATTTTCAGAGGTACAACGCGATCGATGAAACTGTTGGAAATACGAATAAAACCATAAACATTATCTTCCTCGTTCAGAACGCTCTCGCTCACCTTTCAATCGGTTTCCCGAAACTGCACCGATCGAAATCATCTTTCCTTTTAGAAACAAATCTCCCATCGTTAATTTACATTCGCCCTCCTCGTACTATCCTTTACGTAAGGGATCGAAATCATTCCGCTAATCCCCAAAAATTAATGGTCGCTTTCAGTCAATATTTCTCGATTTCGCCCCGTCTCCGGAGTTATTAATGGGATCCATTAATTTTCAGTATTAGATAGGAGATTGCGAGATGAGAGGACGACTGAAATCTGTTATTCTCGCTGATGCATCGAGATTCCGTCAACGTCGTCCTGCTTTTCGTTTCGGGGTAGACAGGTGGCAGCGAAATGGGGGAGGGGGTGGACGGGAAAGGTAAATCGGAGCGGCGACGTTCAGAAACAGACGAGGATGATGACGAGACGAGGATGAGGATGGGGACGGAGAGGAAAAAGAGAAGGACGTAAACATCTTTAATTAATTTGTCCATTAGCTCGAAAGAAAAATCGTTAAAATACCTAAAATCGCGCTCCCGTATCTGTTCCTATGGCACTTAGGCCCGTTTCCATATAGATTAACGCGTTTCGACGAGCCGAATACATCGGCGTAAAAACATTTAGATTACTGGAACGGTTGTCGATAAAATGGCAAAAAAACCGCGATAAATCGCTAAATTATACTTCTATCATCACTCCTATAGGACCTAGATACTTATTTCTTATTTTTTGTGTATGTTAATTGTTTTCCTTCTTTATGTATTTACATATGTATTCTGTCATTGACTGTGTCTGTCTTGAAAAGACCCCCTGAACAAGAAATATATTATTATTACTACTTGGCGCCCCCTGGAACCTCCACCTTGAATTAACGACAAAATCTATCTATAAATTATAATAAATCTGCACTGCAAAATAAGGTAGGAATTTTTCCAATCTATGTTGCTCCCCTGAAGGACTAGGAGTGGGGGAGTGGTACGTATCTTTTAAGGATGGGAAAATGGGGGATGGGTAATATGATTTGCGCCTAAAATCTGTGCCCTAGACGACTCGCCCTCGACCTATTCCTAAAGAAACGGACGCGTAAATGTTTTCATCGTTTACCAAAACGAGTATTTCGCTTGCTAAAATGCGACTAGAGATCAAATCAGACATCCCCGCAGACAGTGTAAGAAATTTTCTAATTCCCCCTGGAAGGACGCGTATAGTTCCCGGTATCTGCTAAAGTTGCCATAAAATCGGTATATGGAAGTTTCGCTCATTTCCGCTCATTGAGGATCTCTGCTAGACGCCTGGTCGTGCCCAGACGCAAACAAAACAAACTCTCAGCAAGGTTATAATCAACCCCCTTTCTTGAAAACTTACTCCTCGCATAAGGTAGGGATTTTTCTAATCTACCCCTCCCCTCTCCCCCTTCCCCGGTCTCTGGAGGACGCCGATAATCGCCGGTATCTGCTAAAATGTCCCTTTCTTTCGATCATGGAGAATCTGTGCCGGAGACCTGGTCATACTCGGAAATCGGAGACGGACTCAAACGAAACGAAAGTTCCCATTAACGTTAAAATCAACTGGACTCGATATCTCCTCCTGTTGAAAACCTGCACCGCATATAAAGCGGGAATTTTTCCAATCTGTATTGCTTCCCTGAAGGACGATTACGATCACCCGAATCTGCCAAAGTTGCTATAAAATCGATATACGGAAGTTTCGCCCTCTTCCGCTCATTGAGGATCTCTGCTGGACACCTGGTCGTACCCAGACGCAAACAAAACAAACTCACATCAAGGTTAAAATCAACTGGATTTGATACCCCCTCTCTTCGAAACCTACTCGTCACATAAAAGTAGGAATTTTTCCAATCTACCCCTTCTTCCCCCTCCCCTCCCTCTGCTCTCTGGAGAATGCAGATAATCGCCGGTATCTACTAAAGTGTCCCATTTTTCCGATCATGAAGGATCTCTGATGGAGACGTAATCATACTCGGAAATCGGAGACGGACTCAAACGAAACAAGTTCCTATTAACGTTAGAATCAACTGGACTCGATATCTCCTCCTGTTGAAAATCTGCACCGCATATAAAGTAGGAATTTTTCCAATCTACATTGCTCTCCTGAAGAACTAGGACAATCACCCGTATCTGTTAAAGTTGGCGTAAAATTGCTACGTGGAAGCTTTGCCCTCTTCCGCTCATTGAGGACCTGGGCTGAACGCCTGGCCGTACTCGGAAATCGGAGACGGACAAAAGCGGCGTCACTGAAACCGCTGTAACTCGTTAACTACACGTCAAATTATCATTAAATTTTGACACGCATCGTTTAAAGATTGGTACTTCCCGAAAATCATATGGATTTGACAATAGTGGCGCCATCTATACGCCATCCCACGAACTTATTGGGAGATGTGTTGTATCGTTCCATTTTTTCCTACCTCTAACTTCGTACTTCCAGCTTCTTCTAATCACGTTAGCCGCTGTTTACCTGTTGTTCTTTCACCTCCAGACATCCATTCTGTCAACGAGTATATTTCCGTCACTTCTCCTGCCCTCCAAATTCGCTCAAGTCATCTTATACGTGGTTGTTCAATTTTTCGTAAAAAGTTCATACGTGTTCTGTATTCGTCGTCAGTTATTTTGATTGACCCCGCTATAGTTCTTAATATCTTCAGTTCTAAAATTCTTAAATCCTTTTCTTGTTTTTTGATCATTGTCATTGTCATTGTTTCTGGACGATGTAACATATCTGATCTTATAATAGTCTTATACATCTTCATCTTCGTATTTTTCCAGATATTTTTATCCTTTAATAGTTTCGTGTTAGAATAAAAGACTTTGTTATTTCTGTCTCTATCTGCATTGTTTGCTAACCATACTCCACAATACTCAGAATCTGTTTGCCCTCTCAAATACATAATCTCCGACTTTAATTTTCTCCGTTTCTGTTTTAATTTGTTGATCAAATCTTATTAATTTGGTTTTTTCCTCGCTGAATTTTGCTCCAATTTGTTCTAGATCGAGGAAAATTTCTTCAAGCATTTTTATCATCATCATTTTTTATAATAGCTATATTATACGCGTATGTAATTATCTGACTTCCCTTTGTTCTGAGTGCGCCCTTGAGCTCTCATCGACGTTCAAATCAACTGGACCAGACAGCCTCAACTCTTGAAAACTAGCAGCCCAAATAATCATCATATTTACTAGTAATCTGGGGGATTGTTCTTTGTCAATTATAGACCGCATACCGTAAGGACGAGTCCCAATAAGGATGAAACTGATTAGTCTGCGGTTGTGATCCGCACTTAACAAAGGTTAATTCCCTTCACGGATTATTGACACAATGCAAATTGTGCTTGCTTAGTAAGCTGTTGCACAGTTACTTGGTAGCTGCCCCTTTAATGTAGTACGTAATCTCTACTTAGGTCCTTATATACAGAGCTTTGAAATATAAAGAGTAATGGAAGGTGCACGGTAATGCGCCTAAGCAACGAAAAATGTGCCTCCATGTCGAAAGAGTGCAGGTGTATACAAAGGGGGCTTCTATCTTTCTCCCACTCATACACTGTTATGCGTCTATTAGGCCACGTGTTGTTTCAGATTATCGTGCCAGGTGGAGACTACCTCGTATATGTTTGCATGAGTACAACAAGGATAACCATCCCCCTCACTATGTTCGTTCTTTTCTAGCAGCAGTGTCTCGTTTCCAGTTAACTCTATACTTCTTTGATGGAGAGTCATCCAGATATGATTTCGTTAATATTATTAATTAGGTAGGAGATGATGTTTCCTTTCGTCTTTCTTTAGATTCTCCAAATTCGCTTTGCCCCTTCCCCTCTCATTCCTTACTCGTGAATAAAGCGTCGCCGATATTAATCGCAACCGACTAATCTCCCACCCACTTCCTTCGGAAGAGGCCACCTCGTGGCCCTAACGTCCCATCAATTTCGCGCTTTTATCAGCTCCTATAAGGGAAAAGAAGAAAAAACCGTTTTGCCTCGATATTCCGGCGCGCGGGGCGTTTTCCGCTTTCGTCGACCATGACGACGACGGAGCTCGACGAAGTAAGTAATAAAACTTATAAATAGTTTCGGTAAACGGGAATATATATAGGTAACGTAATATATAAAAGTGATTTATGCAGTCGGTAACAATGTCGACGGGTGCCCGAACGGGAATATGATTGACAGCACGATAATTCCCGAGCGTGCTCCGGCTCCACGCGCAGTTCTGCGGCCGTAATAAATTCCAATAAAAGCGCTTAAAACGTCGGACTGGAAGCCGAAATATCGGTATCGTATGCGGATAAATATTTACGATACGACCCCTACTACAACGGAAATCAGATTTACGTATCGATTCGGGTAAATCTGAGTATGTACTATATACAGAGGTAGGTAGTATTGCAGATGCTTTGAGGATGTAGGTAAGGTCAACGAAGAAAACGCGGATGCAGCATGGAAGTCGGAGGACGTAAACGTACAGAAATACAAAAATTTTGAACGAATGGCGAGCAAAATCTTGTGAAACGACGAATTATCAAGGGAGGGGGTGGGGGAATAGACTATAAAAAATACTACCTTGTCTGCGAAGCAAATTTTCAGCAGGTGGGGTCATCAGATCCACCCGGTTTTAACGTCGATGAGAGTTTGTTCTGTTTGCGTCTGGGCACGACCAAGCGTCCAGCCGCTTTTGTTTGGGTCCGTCTCCGATTTCCCAGTACGACCAGGCGTCCAGCACAGATCCCCAATGAGCGGAAGAGGGCAAAGCATCCACAGATTGATTTTATGGTAACTTTAACAGATACGGGTGATTGTCCTCGTTTCTCAGGGAAGCAACCTAGATCGGAAAAATTTCTACTTTATATGCGGTGCAGATTTTTAAGAGGAGGAGACATCAAGTCCAGGTGATTTGCGTGTCAAAATTTAATGATAATCTGACGTGTAGTTAACGAGTTACAGCGGTTTCAGTGACGCCGCTTTTGTCCGTCTCCGATTTCCGAGTACGACCAGGCGTCCAGCACAGGTCCTCAATGAGCGGAAGAGGGCAAAGCTTCCACGTAGCAATTTTACGCCAACTTTAACAGATACGAGTGATTGTCCTAGTTCTTCAGGAGAGCAATATAGATTGGAGAAATTCCTACTCTATATGTGGTGCAGATTTTCAACAGGAGGAGATATCGAGTCCAGTTGATTCTAACGTTAATAGGAACTTGTTTCGTTTGGGTCCGTATCCGATTTCCGAGTATGACCAGGTCTCCAACAGAGATCCTCCATGATCGGAAGAAAGGGACACTTCAGCAGATACCGGTGATTACCTGCGTCCTCCAGAGAGCAGGGGGAAAGGGAGGGAAGATTGGAAAAATCCCTACCTTACGTGAGGAGTAGATTTTCAAGAGAGGGGGGGAGTATCAATTCCAGTTGATTTTAACCTCGATGAGAGTTGTTTTGCTTGCGTCTGGGTACGACCAGGCGTCCAGCACAGATCCTCGATGAGAGGAAGAGAGCGAAGCATCCACAGATAGATTTTATGGCAACTTTAGCAGATACGGGTGATTGTCCTCGTCCTTCAGGGAAGCAACGTAGATTGGAAAAATTCCTACTTTATATGCGGTGCGGATTTTCAACAGGAGGAGATATCTGGTCCAGTTGATTTTAACGTTAACAGGAACTCGTTTCGTTTGAGTCCGTCTCGGATTTCCGAGTATGACCAGGTCTCCATCAGAGATCCTCCATGATCGGAAGAAAGGGACTCTTTAGCAGATACCGGCGATTATCTGCGTTCTCCAGAGAGCAGGGGGAGGGGAGAAGGGATCGATTGGAAAAATCCCTATCTTATGTGAGGAGTAGGTTTTCAAGAGAGGGGGAGGGTATAAAATCCGGTTGATTTTGACGTTGCTGAGAGTTTGTTTTGTTTGCGTCTAGGCACGACCAGGCGTCCAGCAGAGATCCTCGATGGGCGGAAGTGAGCGAAACTAACATATACCGATTTTATATCAATTTTAGCAGATACCGGGAATTATCCGCGTCCTTCCAGGAGGGAATTAGAAAATTTCCTGCATTCGACGCGTCCGTTTCCTTAGGAATAGGTCTTGACGAACCGTCTAGGCCCGAGCTTTTAGGTACAAATCGTATTACTCACTAACCCATTTTCCCACCCTGAAAAGCAGGAATTTTATGAAAACAATCAATATTCCCGTACGATCCCTTAATCCCCTTTTCCCAAACCGCCTTTTCCACGCAGACGTCGTTATAGGACATGCCGTTGACAGAACGGGGTCACTTATTGGAAAATAATTGCTTTATATATACGATAGTTTCGAAAGTAATTCGACGACGACGACGACGGGACAAAAGCGAATTACGACGCGCTCCGGTGGGATATCGGACGAGTCGGCGTTGACCTTTTCGAATTCCCCACATCGAAGTCGTGTCGTCGTTTGTTTTAGAATACCTACCAACCGGAGGCGATCGCGCGGATTTATTCCGTCGAAGCGTCCTCAAAGCATCGTCCTTGCGGTTTCCTAAATCCCGGGCGCGCGTTAAAATTTGCATCCGATCGGCGCGATGAAAACGACGGATAATGAACGTATCCGATTTCGTATTGTCCCTCCCCCACCCCCCACCAGTGCGAAAGGGCCATAATGTAAAAGTAGTACGTTGCAGTACTAGTTCGATTGGCCTGGATTGTTATTACCGTTCGTGCTCGGATAAACACACTCTGTATGTATGTAGGTTATTGTTAGGACAAAAGCAAATAAACGAAGTCCTCCTCGTTACGGTCTCGACCGATAATGACGTGGAGAAAATGCAAATCGCATTACGACGGACCCGAGGAGATTTCGAAAGGAACGAAACGAATCGATGATGGTGGTGGCGTGTAGCAAGCTTTAAGGGAAGCGATACGAATCCCTTAGCGAAGCATAACGTTGTCCTATTCGAATTCATTTCGAAAAAGAACCGGAGATTTTATCGTTTTCTTCAATTATTATATTTAAACATCGGGGATTCCTCAAGGAAACACGCCAGGACCATTACGTTTTCCTTAAAACTAACGAGGGAGTATATCGTTCTAAGGTCGGTGGTTTTTCTTTAAAATCGCGCCCGCTTCTAACTGCGGATTTACCCGAAGCGAGACAAACAGAGAAATACATCCAAAATATGCGATTTGCAAAACTTCAATCGAGGGATCCCTCAGGGTAGCACGTTAAGGTCGCTACTTTCTCGTAAAGACTATCTCGGTTGTAAATGTGTATTTCGTGAAAGCCAAGCGGGACGAAGGTGTCCCAAATTGGAACCATCGGGGCGAGAGTGTTCTTCAAGGTGATGTGTTAGGACCATTTCCGTTCGTAAAACCTCAAAAACTTATTTACGGATATCAATGTAGAAACAAACTAACATTTTCCAGCCCGAATCGGGATTGAGAACGTTAAAGACTTAGGTAATCGGATCAGGAGTTCCTCAAGGTAAGGCGCTAGGACCATTTCCTTTCATTAAACGTACGTCCGTTTCTAAATGCGAATTTTTGTCTATGCGGAACGCCCAAAACTGGAAAAATCAAGACTGGATTTCCTAATTATGACGAGGTGTCTTAAATTGTAATGATCGAGATGAGAGTTCTTCAAGGTGATATGTTGGCACCATTTCCTTTCTTCAAATCTTAAAAACTTGTTTACGAACATCAATTTGTTCACAAACTGAAACTTTCCAGCCTGAATCGGGAATGAAAACGTTCAAAATCGGACCAGGAGTTCCTCAAGGTAGGGCACTATGACCATTTCTTTTATTAAACGTACGCCCGTTTCTAAACGCGGATTTTTGTCTAAGCGAAATGGACAGATAAGTTAGAATTTGGAAACAATCAAGACGAGATTTCCTCATGATGACAAGTTGTCCAAAAAAGGAACCATCGATCCCAGAGGTCTGCAAAGTGATGTGTTAGGACCATTTCCTTTCTTACAAATTCAAAAGCTTGTTTGCGGACATCAATTTAGTCACAAACTAAAAGTTTCCAGCCTGAATCGGGAATGAAAGCTTTCACAATGTTAAAATCGAATCGAGAGTTCCGCGAGGTAGGACCCTAGGACCATTTTCTTTCATTAAATGTACGTTTGTTTCTAAATGCGAATTTATGTATAAGGCAAGTGGACAGATACGACCAAAATTGGAAAAAATCAAGACGTGATTTCTTTATTACGACGAGGTGTCCAAAAATTGGAATCATCGAAATGAGAGTTCCTCAAGGTGATGTGTTAGGACCATTTGCTTTCTTAAAAACTCAAAAGCTTGTTCACGAACATACAATACAGTCACAAACTGGAACTTTCTAGCTTGAATCGGGAATAAAAACGCTCAAAATTTAAAAATGTGATTAGGAGTTCCTCAACGTCGGGCGTTAGGACCATTTCCTTTTATGACGCATCATTGGCACCAAATTAGTGCCTAATTAAAACTTTCCTGCCTCAAAGAAGATTACTAAACGCCTAAAGTTTATAAACCCACAACTGGGGTCCCTCAGGACAGCACGTTAAGGGCCTTGCCTTTCCATCTCTCTTCTAAATATGAATTTAGCCAAACCGAGGCGGATAGAGGTAGATGTGTGACATTGTGGAATCATTCTTGCGAAATCACAAAATAACAACTTCCACAAAACTTTTTGCCGAACCAGTCCCGAAAACGATAAACAACTCCAAAACTTTTACCTGTAAAACTAGCAGAATTCTCCAACGAATAAATTACGACGCTAGCCATGAAATATGATGATTGCTTTCTTTTGGGTAATTTTGCAGCAACTATTGAAAATTTTAGAACTCCAGAACTACACTTATTTGTCTCAGAACTCCAAGAATTAGTTTCCTTTTTTTTTTTTGAAATTTCGGGCGCCAACTTCAGAGGAGTGAAACCCGGTGATTTGGTCTTAAGATGAAATCGGAGGTTCCTCAGGATAGGACCTTAGGACCTCTTCCTTTCCCTAAAAGCTCTCCGCCCCGTTTCGTACTAAACCATTTCCTTTTTCTTACGGACGTTTTATGCCCTATCTTAGAACACTAAATTCCCCCCTCCAAATTTATCGTATCTCCTAAATTAGTTCTTTCCAAACGACGCGGAAACGCGTCATATCATTAAGCCCTGTACGATTCCTATATCGGTTTCAAAAAAACAATTGCTGCTTTAGAGTCCTCGTAACAAATTGTGCCAACATTATCGTGCCGTATTTCTATTAGACAAATCGAACTTCGATTTCACGCGATCGACGCGACGCGGCGCGTCGCTTGTCGAAACAATAAAATGTGCGTGGACTGATTTCAATCGACCCCCCCTCCTCTCCCGGATTGGGGGAATGGGGTGAAATCGACTTTAATTGTTATTATCATTGGCGGCGGCGGCGGCCGCCGCTGCTCCAAATTGACATCATTTAATTTTACAGCTAATTCCGTCCGACGTATGTGTACGTTAATCCGCGACAGGATCGATAAAAGCGATATCATTCCCCGCATTATTGAGGTTATACAATGTGAAGCGTTGAGCTCATTATCTCCGTGACGGAATTCGATTAGGGCGCGCGGTAATCGCAATATATATTGCTTCGAAGGAAGAAAGGACGACAGCGTGAAATTCCCCGGCGTTCACACGCGTCGAGGTATTCCGAAAATTAATTAGGATTTTCCCCAAAAACTTATTATATCGTAAACTTACGATGAAAGGAGTAAGGAAACGAAATGCTACTTATCAGACGACTACTACCCGCGCAAAATATATGTGCAGGATTAAATCCGGATGTGTTTGCCTTCGGAAAACTGTTCCGGTTATGAGTCGTTGCACGATTTCGTAATTCCAACGATCCCGTTAGACAAAGACGGTTAAGAGAAAGTACCTGCTAATTCGAATAAGTTTGAACGTTGAAAAAGATTAGAAGTGTCGTTGATTAATTCCGCTGAAGAAAATTATAATTAAAATGCTAATTAGCCTTCGAATGAGTAATATTAATAGCCGGGGTAAACTAGATTGGATCGGTCCGCCATCTCGATTACCACTCGAGACCACGCACACCACCTTTTAAGCATTTCGTTAGCCTACGGGTGTTAGCTTCTTATTTAACTCCAGTCAGAGACGTTTAATGGGAGAAAAAATGTAACTAGAAATAACATTATTATTAATTATTATAAAAAGCATTGATTGAAAGATAGAAAAATATTCAGACACATAGATACAACACTTTCACATTACAAGAACTCCTAATAACCACTAGATATAAATAACCAAAGATACATCGACATTCAATACAGGTTTCTATAACAACGTTATGACTTGGATGAACTCAAGTCATGGTGAATTAAAGTTTTCGTTTCGTGGACAACGGAGAAATAATGTAGTGTAGTCCTACTTTCCGGAAAAAATTAAAAGTTTGTTTGGTTGACGACGAAGAAAATTGACAAGATAGATAAATCAACAAAAAAGTTTAAAATATATTTTGGACCAAAATGGTTTTAAAAGGAAATACCAGCCAATAAAAGAACCTCACCACACCGGAGAAGAAAGATTTAAAAAAAAGGGAAGAATCCATAGAAAATAGAGCTGCATCGAAGAAGGAATTCAAGAGAGGGGACATAGGAAGAATCATCATCGAATAGAAGAAATTACACTCACACACACACAACACTAGGTAATTATCTTTATTTTATGTTAATTTATAAATATAATTTGTAATAATTTATGCTTTTTATATCATTAATTAAGAGCTCGGCCTGTGCAATTTTATTTAAGAAATTAACTAAATTCTCAGTACAATATGCACGACACGGGGCACGACATAAATATGGAAAATTTCAAATTGATAAGACAGGTTGATTCAGGGCGAGAACTTGATGCGTATGAAGCGATACACATACACAAAAATATAAATTTTCTAAATCGAGACGGCAGACCGATCCAATCTAGTTTATTCCGGCTGTTAATATTGCTCGTTTGAAAGCTAATTAGCATTTTAATTATAATTTTCTTCAGGGGAATTAATCAACGACACTATTAATCTTTTTTAACGTTACTCGAATTAGCAGGTACTTTCTCTTAACCGTCCACTTGTATGTTGCAGTGCATGCAAACAACTTCATCGGCACACCTACTGTTAAAAATGTCTCAATGAGCGGCCCTGATTACACTTTTTTCTCGATGTTACAAGTCGATTTTTTCGGCCCTTCTCAATTTTCGACCATAATCAATCGCACCTTTTGCTATCCCACGCGTTTCATCCGAATTAAAGTAACCGAGGCGACCGTGATCAAATCACGCGTTCAGATCGATAAGCGTTTAATATCGTTCCGAATAAAATCGGCGATATTTCCCTCCCAAATTCGATTTGATTTGTCGACGGCGTGACCCCGTAAGAACGTCGAGTTTTCGATGTTTCGCTTCGCGACGAAAACTATAAAACGTAGAGAGCGATCGGCAGAACGAACGGCCGGACGGACTCGTAAACGGTGGAAATCGTATAACGCACACACCGCGTCCATCCATAATCGTAAAGCCGTAATTCATATTTGTGCGTCGTTAATTCGCCGATAAAATGCTACGAAGGTTGTATTATTTGGCGGGAACGGCGGCGGATTGCCGTTTTTCACCGGCGATAATTAAACCGTGCCGTTGGCGGCGGCGATAGAATAACTTCGTAACATCTGCGTCGCGGCGCCTAGCATCTCAAAGAACAGATAGGAACTTAGATAAACCGAAAATAAACGTATTTGTTTAGATTATTCCAAACGGTTGCCCAGAAAGGCGCAAAAACTTGAATAAAACAGTAAAAATCGCTAAAGACAAACAAAATTGCATATACATATATCTCGGTTCCTATGCGACTTAAGAGGTTCGTCCCTACACTGATAGATGCATTTCGACCTGCTGATTCCAACGGTGTGTAACTCATCGAGATTATTCCAAACGGTTGCTGAAAAAAGGCGAAAAATCTCTAAAAAGACGCAAGAAAGGGCTAAAATCGCATATCTATCTCGGTTCCTATGGGACTTAGGAGGTTCTTTCCTACACCGATGGACGCGCTTTGACGTGCTGATTCCGACAATGAACTACTTATTTAGATTATTTCAAAGAGTTACCGAGAAAACGCGAAAAATCGCAAAAATCAGTAAAAATCGTTAAAAAGGCCAAATTCGCATTGTACCTCGATTCTTATGGGATTTAGGAGGTTCGTTCCTACACCGATCGACGCGTTCTGTCGTGCTGATTCGAACGATGTGCAACTCATTTAGATTATTTCAAACGGTTGCCCCGAAAAACGCAAGAAACCGCAAAAAATCGTTAAAAACAGACAAATTCACATACCTATCTCAGTTCCTATTCAACTTAAGAGGTTCGTTTCTACACCGATCGATGCGTTTTGTCGTGCTGATTCGAACGATGTACCACTCGTTTAGATTTCTTCGAACCGTTACCGAGAAAAACGCAAGAAACCGCAAAAAATCATTAAAAACGGACAAAATCGCATAGCAATCTCGGTTCCTGTGAGACCCATGAAGTTAGTTCCTACACCGATCGACACGCTTTGACGTGCCGGTTCCAACGGTCTGCGACTTATTTAGATTATTCCAAACGAAAGCCGCGAAAAACGCAAGAAGCCGCTGAAAATCGTCGGAAACAGACAAAATCGCATACCTATCCTAGTTTCTATTGAACTTAAGAGGTTCGTTCCTACACCGATTGACGCGTTTTGACGCGCTGATTCCAACCGTGTGCTACTTGTTTAGATTATTCCAAACTGTTACCGCAGTTTGGTCAAAATCGATATTTTCATTAGAGGGAAAACTTCAAATCAGCATAACTCCTTTATTTATTGACCGAACGTGATCGAATGGATCTACCTAGAAGCAGATTTCCACAAAGAATCGAATGCAACAAGAACGAATGCGCTATCTCCGATAGTTTTCGCGCTATAGCGAAATTACGGAAATTTAAAGTGTAAATTTTAAAGTACTATAACTCCGGAGCGGTAAATCACACAGACCTGCAGTTTGTTGCATTTGAATTACCTCATCGCGTACTCTAACTCTACCAACTTCGAGTAGGCTACGACTATCGGAAGTATACGATCTCGAAAAATTGCAAACGTGGTTTTGTTAAAATTTTTATGGAACTTCAAATTCTGACCTTCAATTGTCTGTTAGTTCCTCTGTTTGTTTGTGTTTTTCCTTTCGTGTGGGTTGAGACAACTACCAGAAATAGGCGCATATTTTCACGAAATTTTGGGCAATTTTTATGGGATTTAAACGTCTTTAAATTTCAACCGTTCAACCGTTCCTTGGTTCTTTTTCTTAATTTGTGTTTCTTTTTGTATCAGCTGACACGACGACAAAACGGTAACGGCGTACGGTCAGAGATATGGAGGGAAAGATGACCGGCGTAGCCGTACACGAAATCTTGCGAATTTCAGTTTAATTTGGAAATATGATCTTCAATTTTGCCTTGCTTCTTTTGTTTCGCGTGCGTTTTTCTTTTTCGGTATCAGTTGAGACCGTGAAGGATGTCTAAGGACTTCTAATTCTATTCGGCATACTCCCACAAAATCCGCCTGACCTTTATGGAATTTTGAGACCTAACCTTCAATTATTTCTTACTTCCTTTGCTACGTTTTTCTTTATGCGTGTGAGTTGAAACGGTGATGAATCAGACATTAACAATATGAAGTGTGATATCGATCATTGAGAGGATGATTAGTGACCTAAAATAAGCTTAACCTTTCAGGAATTTTGATAAATTTTGATAGGACTTGAAGGTCTGGTCTTCAGCTGTTTATCTTTCTTTGCTTTGTATTCGTTTTTCCCGGCAATCCAGAGCATTATCAACCTCCAAAAGTAGCGAAATTTAGCGAATATTTATGAAATTTGAAGGTCCGATCTTCAGATGTTTATTTTTCTTCGTATGTTCTTCCTTTTGAGCGTGTGTGAGTTGAGATCATGAACGATGACAAAATAACAGTATAAAGTGCAATTTGGTAACTCAAAGGATAATCAGCTTTCAGTAATAGCAAAATCTGGCGATTTTTTATGAAATTTGAAGGTCTGATTTTCAGTTGTTCATGGTTTGTTTTGCCTTTGTTTTCTCTATTTCGTCAATTCAGAGGATGATCCGCTTTCAAAAGTAGCGATATCTAGCGATTTTTCATGAAATTTGAAGGTCTGATCTTCAGTTGTTAATTGTTCGTTTTGTTTTTGTTTTTTCTTTTTCGGCAATTCAGAAGATGTCTCTTATTTCTTTTGTTTTGTTTGTCCTTCCTTCTTTGTGTGTGTGTATGTAACAATCAGTTTCCAGAGTAGCAAAATTTAACGAATTTTTATAGAATTTGAAGGTCTGATCTTCAAATGATTCCCGTTTCTTTTACTTCCTTTGCTCTTCTTTTAGTGTGTGTGTGTGAGTTGAGACGGTGAAGGATGAAATAGTAACAGCATGAAATGCGAAATCTGGCGGATTTATATGGAATTTGAAGGTCCGATCCTCAGATGTTTCTTATTTTGCTTCCTCTTGCTCTTCTTTTAGTGTGTGTATTTGAGTTCAGATCGTGAAGGATGAAATAGTAACGGTATGAAATGCGATATCTGGTGGATTTGTATGGAATTTGAAGGTCCGATCCTCAGATGTTTCTTATGTTGCTTCCTCTTGCTCTTTTAGTTTGTGTGAGTTGAGATCGTGAAGGATGAAATAGTAACGGTATGAAATGCGAAATCTGGCGGATTTGTATGGAATTTGAAGGTCCGATCCTCAGATGTTTCTTATTTTGCTTCCTCTTGCTCTTCTTTTAGTGTGTGTGTGTGAGTTGAGATCGTGAAGGATGAAATAGTAACGGTATGAAATGCGATATCTGGCGGATTTGTATGAAATTTGAAGGTCCGATCCTCAGATGTTTCTTATTTTGCTTTCCCTTGCTCTTCTTTTAGCGTGTCTTAGTTGAGATGGTGAAGGATGAAATAGTAACAGGATGAAGCGCAAAATCTGGCGAATTTTTATGAAATTTGAAGGTCTGTTCAGTTTTTTCTTATTTACTTCCTTGGTTTGTGGTACTTTGGGGTTGGAACAAGAAAGAGGAAGCACAGTGGAAGCGAAATATCTTCCACATCTTTCGTCTGCGCGTTTTTAAGATTGTTCGCCGAAATTCGATCGACCAATAAAAAGTCAACGATTTCATCACTCTGAAGATGACTACACACGTAGAACGAGATGGCGGAGGAAGTGGAAAAGTATTGGACCGAAACTTTTGGCGAAGCCATCGTTACGTAACGACTCGCGACGAAGAAAATCGACCGCGGTGAGTCTAATACCCCCGCCTAAACTTTCTAAATCGCTTAAGCATGGTTCCAGTTACTATTTTACAGTAACAATATTAGTCTTGCCCGAGGCGTAAATCCCCTTTGTTCGTTTGCGAACGCGACGGATAGTTTCGGAACGAAGCGGCGACGACGACGACGACGCCGACGCCACGACGAAAGTTTCACCCTCGTCCGCGTACTAAATTTACTTCAACTTCCACCGAAAATATTATATTATAGTTCGTCCTATCCGACGAACTAATTGTTTCGCCTAACAAAGGACGTGCCAACTACGTACCTACGTATAGAGCGTAGCTCTGGATACCGCAAATTTTAGAATCAAAACAAGCAAATTCCATTTCGTTCAAGGGAAAGAATATTTAGGAACGGGGCCGAAACGTAAACAGAAAACGTTAAATAAACGACCTACAATAACCGCGGATAGCGCCGCGAGATAAAGGTCGGATAACGCCCAGCGTCCTACTCTACACATGCACGTAGAAGTTCCGCTTTGATTATCTAATTAAGTAGAAGCCGGGGGTGAAGGAGAGGGGGAGGGGTGGGAGGATTCGGTTACCGAAACGGCGGTAGAACGATGCAAAATTTCAGGAAACCTAATCAGAATCCAATTTGCTAATTGCCGGTCGAACCTATATTTGCTCTCATATTCCCTCAATAAACGGGCACAGTTACTTTTTATTTTGTTCGGTTTATAGACTCTCGTATGACGCTATATTTAGACGAAACGGAACAATTAAGGAACATTGTCGTTCTAAGTAATCACGTTCTTTAAAAGATACGTTGATAAAATCGCGATGGTGACGTATATCTTTGGGTTCATCCCCTGGAGTGGTAGCAGCGCCCCAAACCACCGATAGCGTAAATTTTAGTCTCAGTTTAAAAAATAACAGCAACGGCGGTATCGAAGTAATAGAAATTTCTCGTTAACTTACAATATTATCGCTTAAAAAGCTGCGAGGACATTTCAAATTTCCCGCCATTCATAATTGTGACATTTCCCTGAAATATCGGTAATAAAGGAACCTGTTTTAAATGAAAACGTCAAAAACGTCATCCACATTTCAACTTAACACTCTCATTAGATAATAGTTCCCTTTATTATCGACATTTTAGGACGCTACGATAACCGCCAGAAAAGTTACAGATTTTGCCTAAAGTTCTTTTGCTAAACGCCCACTTTTCTCGTAAGCGACAATTCCAGTTGTACACGTCTCGGAAATATCGACGATAAAGGAAACTGTTATCTTATGCAAATGTCAAACAAGTCAGACTTACATCGGCATGATAAGCTCATTAGATGTTAGCTCCCTTTATTACCGACATTTTGGGGCAGTACAAAAACAGATTCTGCGACGTCCTTCGCTAAACGAGATTTTTCGTTACCGAACATTCCAGTGCTACTGTCTGGAAATGTCGGTAACAAAGGAAACTGTTGTCAAATGTAAATATCAAACATGTCACCTTCATTTTAGTTTGACAGTTTCATTAGAGCCAGGTTTCCTTTATTATCGACATTCTGCGACGCGTACAATAACCGCCAGAAAAGCAACCGCTTTCCCGACGTTCTTTTGCTAAACGATAACATTTTTCGTTACCGAAAATTCCAGTGCTACTGTCCGGAAATGTCGATAACAAAGGAAACTGTTGTCAAATGCAAATATCAAACATGTCACCTTCATTTTAGTCTGACAGTTTCATTACATCCCACCTTCCTTTATAACCGACATTTTGGGACGCGTACAATAATCGCCAGAAAAGCAACAGCTCCTCCGACGTTCTTTGCTAAACGATAACATTTTTCGTTACCGAAAATTCCAAGTCTACTATCCGGAAATGTCGATAATAAAGGAAACTGTTGTCAAATGCAAATATCAAACATGTCACCTTTATTTTAGTCTGACAGTTTCATTAGATGCCAGCTTCCTTTATTACCGACATGTTGGGACGCTATAACAACAGTCAAAAAGGCAACAAATTCTTTGACGATTTCGTTAGAAAATCACCTCTGTCATTCTTTTAAGTTAACTGTTTTTGTGTCTCCGAAATGAAAACTCACTTCATTCTACGAAAACATCGAACATATCATACAAATTCTATTTTGACATTTCCATTAGATGATAGTTCCCTTCCTTATCGACATTTTAGAACACTACAATAACCGCCACAAAAGCGGTCAGTCGCATTTTTCGAAGATAACTTTCTTCATTATCGACAATTTCATTAGATGCTAGCTTTGTTACCAACAATTTGAGACAGTTCAATAACAAGCAGAACAGGTAACGAATACTTCGATGTTTTGACATTTTTGTTAAAATGATAACTTTCTTCGTTACCATTTTGACATTTTGATTAAATCACAGTTCCCATTATTATCGACATTTTTAATAGCACAGCAACAGGCAGCAAGAACAACAAATGTTTTGAAATTTTTGTTAAAACTACAACCTCATTCGTCAGCAACATGTGCAACTGTATGGATAATAAAGCGAATTGTCGTTGAGTGAAAATTTCAAGTATGTCAAATCGATGTCATTATATGACAGTCGCTTTTATTACAAACATTTTTGGAGAATATAATTATTGTCAAAACAAAAGCAAATACTTTAACGTTTCGCATAGATAAGAACTTTCTTCATTCTTGACATTTTAAACTGCTTTTATGTCTGGAAATTCCAATTCACGAAAGTGTCAAACACATTTCAAATTTGACAATTTCATTAGAATCATAAGTTTTCTGTATTACCGACACTCTTTAATAACACAATAACAGTAACAGAACAAAACAACAAATATTTTGACATTCTTGTTAAAACCACAATCTCCTTGGTTACAGACATCTTCAGTTATACTATTCGAAAATGTCAAAAAGGAGACTGTCTTTGATCGTGAAAATCTCAAACTTTTCAAAGAGATTTCAAATAAACACGTGTCACCGAATTATATCCGAAGAATAACTGTCAAAACGAAAACAAATACTAGACATTGACGTTTCTGTTTTTCTGCTAGATAAGATACTCTTTCATTCTTGTCATTTTCAACAGCTATTATACCTAGAAATGAAAAGTCACTCCGTTTCACGAAAATGTTAACGTGCTAGATACACTTGAATTTAACATTTGGATTAAATTTTAGTTCCCTTTAAAATTGACATTTCTTAATAGCACAATATCGGTCTAAAAAGGACAACAAATGTTTTGACATTTCCGTTAAAATGGCAACGTATTTCGTTGCTGATATTTTCGGTTGTGATGCCATTCGGAAATGTTGGTAACACGTTCGAATTTGATTGTCATCGATATATTTAGTCTGGAAACTTCGAAGAAAGTGTCAAACACGTTTTTAATTTGACATTTTCATTAGAACAAAGTTTTCTGTATTACCGACAATTGCTTCGTTGCCGATATTTTCGGTTGTGGTATCATTCGGAAATGTCAAACACGTTCTAATTTGATCGTAAAGTATCAAACACGTTTTTAATTTGACATTTTCGTTAGAACAAAGTTTCCTGTATTACCGACAAATTTTTCGTTGCTGATATTTTCGGTTGTGATGCCATTCGGAAATGTTAAACACTTTCGAATTTGATTGTCATCGACATATTTAGTCTGGAAATTCGAAGAAAGTGTCAAACACGTTTTTAATTTGAGATTTTCATTAGAACAAAGTTTTCTGTATTACCGACAACTGCTTCGTTGCCGATATTTTCGGTTGTGGTATTATTCGGAAATGTCAAACACGTTCTAATTTGATCGTAAAGTATCAAACACGTTTTTAATTTGACATTTTCGTTAGAACAAAGTTTCCTGTATTACCGACAAATTTTTCGTTGCTGATATTTTCGGTTGTGATGCCATTCGGAAATGTTAAACACGTTCTAATTTGATTGTCATCGACATATTTAGTCTGAAAATTCGAAGAAAGTGTCAAACACGTTTTTAATTTGACATTTTCATTAGAACAAAGTTTTCTGTATTACCGACAACTGCATCGTTGCCGATATTATCGGTTGTGGTATCATTCGGAAATGTCAAACACGTTCTAATTTGATCGTAAAGTATCAAACACGTTTTTAATTTGACATTTTCGTTAGAACAAAGTTTCCTGTATTACCGACAAATTTTTCGTTGCCGATATTTTCGGTTGTGGTTTCATTCGGGAATGTCAAACACGTTCTAGCTTGACATATTTAATCTGGAAATTCGACGAAAGTGTCAAACACGTTTTGATTTGACATTTTCATTAGAATAGAGTTTTCTGTATTACCGACAATTGTTTTGATGGGTTTGTCAAAAACAATAAAGCAGCCTCCTCCATTACCGATGTTACGAGTCGGTTAGGTTTATATTATTTTCAGCTGTTTTCTTCAATATATCCGCTTAAAATGACTTAAAGACTATATACATACATAACTAACAATAAAACGAAATGTGTTAATATCTAAACTCAAAAGAAACAATACATATGTTTTGACATTTGGCGTTTTCTAAACGCACATAATTTCTTTAAATGCCGGAAATAACCGGAAGTAAGTGCCTTTCTTGCTTATTCCTTTTTTCCTTTTGGTTCACGCGATTTTTAGTTCCTGAATTCAATTCTTCAGACAATTGTTTCAAAACAATCACCCACCGATAAGTAAATAATAGTAATAAATCAATTGTTAAAAAGAAACTCACCACTGACGAGCTCGATCTGAAAACGAATTACGTAGTCGTTGGTACTGGCAAGTTGAATCTTCCTTCCAGTTGGCGGGCCCCTTTCTTATTTCTTCAAATTTTATCTCACTTTAGCTTAATTTAATCTGCACAAGACACAACTTTCGAAAAAATTGCTTCGCTCCCAAATACCAAAAAATCTTCGTCAAATATTTAATGATATCAGGTTTGGAGTTCGGTGGGCGAAGTTCGCCGATGCTTCAGAGCGCCGCGAACAATTTTCAAGGTATGCGCTTCCGACGCGGATCCGCGCGTATTTTATAACGGAACAGCTTCGTCCTCAGCCTGCGCTTTGAGCGCACATTCTGGCTCGAGAGTATCGCGACACAGCACGCGAGTACGACGTACGTATAACGTCCGCAGAATTTATTCGGATACGTTACAGGCATTAGCCCTTATGGCGTGTCTGCGAGCATAAAACTAAGTTGGAAACCGCAAACGTATTATGCTATGTATTATATTACGAGGATTACACCCCAAAGTTCAAAAATTATTATTTTGTAAAACCCCCGTAGATTCAGGGGGATTAAAAGAGTTCGACGTAATTGCGATAAGCTTCTTATTTGCGAATTGCGCTTTTGGAGGAGGATTGAATGAAATTGAATGTTTGCGGTGATTACGAATCCAGTAACTGATGATGTGATGGTCGAAACTTTAATAAGTTAGTTTTGGTAATGCGTGTCTTAAACAGGAGTAACTAGAAAGAAGTAATGGGAAAAAGTTAATAATATAATAATAGTTTTAAATGAGCTGAAGATAGAGTACTAACGGACACATGTTATTGTTATTGCTGTTCATATTACTAGTACTACGTATTAAATTTGAATGATTTGACATGCTTCATTTTTTCAGTTGTTATACTGACTGGAAATACCGGTAATAAAAGGGATTGTTATTGAATGTACATGTCAAATATGTCAAACACGTTTTAGTTTGACATTTTCTTTACATTACAGCTAGCTTTATTACCGACTTGTCATTACATTTCATCTAGCTTTATTACTGACATTTTTATTACATTCCACCTAACTTTATTACCGACATTTTCATTACGTTCCAGCTAGCCTTATTACCGACATTTCCATGACATTCCGGCTAGTTTTATTATCGACATTTTCAGTTAATACTATAACTGTCAAAACGACAAACATTTTGACGTTCCTCGTTTAATGACAACATCCTTTATTACCCACGTACTATCGAAAAATGTCATTAACAAAAAGGGTTGACCTAAAGCAAAACATGTCAAACAGATTCAATTTGACATTTCTATTAGGTTGTACAACTGTTCGTTGCGAAATAAAGAATAGTGTCGTGTAACTTTTCCTTTTTCTCCTTCTTCTTCTTCTTGTTTTTTTTCGTTTTCCTTCGTCTCCTTTTTCGTTCCTCTTCTCTTACCTTTCGTTTCTTACTTACTACTTTCTTCTCGAATAAAGGCAAATATACATGTCAAATATGTCAAATACGTTTTAGTTTAACATTTTCTTTACATTCCAGCTAGCTTTATTACCGACATTGTCATCACATTCCAGCTGGCTTTACTACCGACATTTTCATTACATTCCAACTAACCTTTTTACCAATATTTTCATTACATTTCAGCTAGTTTTATTACCGACATTTTCAGCTTATACTATAACTGTCAAAATGACAACAAGAATTTTGACGTTCCTCGTTTAATAACAACGTCCTTTATTACCGACATACTATCGAGAAATGTCAGTTGTCAGAAATGAGAGTTGACATTGAGCGAAAATGTTAAACATGTCAAACAGATTTGAATTTGACATTTTTTATTAGATTGTACAACTGTTCGTTGCGAAATAAAGAATAGTGTCGTGTAATTTTTCCTTTTTCTCCTTCTTCTTCTTTTTCCCCTTTTTGTTTTTCCTTTCGTTTTCCTTCGTCTCCTTTTTCGTTCCTCTTCCTTTACTTTTCGTTTCTTACTTTGTCTTCTCGAATAAAGGCAAATATACATGTCAAATATGCCAAATACGTTTTAGTTTAACATTTTCTTTACATTCCAGCTAGCTTTATTACCGACATTGTCATCGTATTCCAGCTGGCTTCATTACCGACATTATCAACACATTCCAGCTGGCTTTACTACCGATATTTTCATTACATTCCAACTAACCTTATTACCAATATTTTCATTACATTTCAGCTAGTTTTATTACCGACATTTTCAGCTAATACTATAACTGTCCAAATGATAACAAGAATTTTGACGTTCCCCGTTTAATAACAACGTCCTTTATTACCGACATACTATCGAGAAATGTCAGTTGTCAGAAATGAGAGTTGACATTGAGCGAAAATGTTAAACATGTCAAACAGATTTCAATTTGATATTTTTTATTAGATTGTACAACTGTTCGTCGTTGTCGAAATAAAGGATAATGTCGTCTAACTTTTCCTTTTTCTCCTTCATCTTCTTCTTCTTGTTTGATCTTCCTTTTTCGTTTTGTTTTTTCTTCGTGCTCTCTCTCCTTTCTCCAGCTTTTTCCTTTTCTCGAATAATAGTAAATACTTCGTCGTTTTTGTTAGATAACCACTTCCTCCTTAATTCTAACGTCCTCAGATGCTTTTAATGCTTGGCAACGGTGACCTCCTTCGTTTTACGAAAAATGTCAAACTTTTATCATTTTCGTTAGATTGTAGCTCCCTTCATTATCGGACAATTTCCAAACGTTGTAGTAACTTAAAAAAACACGAATGCTCTGACGTTTTTGTTGGATTCATTTCTGAGATCTTCAGCTCTCCAAGTGCTTGGAAACGATGACCTCCTTTGTTTTACGCAGAGTCTGAAATTTTTCTTATCTCGTTTGAATAGATCATAATTCCCTTTATTATCGACATTTTCGAACGGTATGGTAACTATGAAAGGAACAACGAATGTTTTGACATTTTTGTTGGATAACTAACTCCTCTTCCATTTCTGACGTCTTCAGCTGCTTCCAGTGCTTGGAAACGATGACCCCTTCGTATTACGTATTAAATTCGAATGATTTGACATGTTTGACTTTTCAAGGTTATTATACCGTCTGGAGTTACCGGTAATAAAATTGATTCTTATTGAATGTACATGTTAAACATGTCAAATACGTTCTAGTTTGACATTTTCTTCTAGTATTAATTCCAGCCAGCTTTATTACCGACATTTTCATTACATTCCAACTAGCTTCATTACTGACATTTCCAGCTAATACTATAACTGTCAAAATGACAATAATTATTTTGACGTTCCTCGTTACCGACATGCGACCGACAAATGTCATCAACAAAAGAGAGTTGACCTTAAGCGAAAATGTTAAACATGTCAAACTGACTTTGGCATTTCTAACAGATTAGAAAGTTCGTTGCAAAATTCAAGCATAATATCGGGTAACTCTTCCTTTCCTTTCCTCTTCTTCTTCCCCTTCTTCTTCTGTTCCTTTTAATTTTTTCTTCGTATTTTTCTTCGTTCTTCTTCTCCTACCTTTCGTTTCATTCTCTTCTTCTCGAATAAAGGCAAATGTAGATGTCAAACATGTCAAATACGTTTTAGTTTGACATTTTCTTCTAGCTACATTTATTACCGACATCTTTATTACATCCCAGCTAGTTTTATTACCAACATTTTCATTACATCACAGCTAGTTTTATTACTGACATTTTCAACTAATACTATAACTGTCAAAATGGCAACAATCACTTTGACGTTCCTCGTTTAATAACAACATCCTTCATTACCGACATAAGACCAAGAAATGCCATTAACCAAGAGAGTTGACATCAAGCGAAAATGTTAAACATGTCAAACAGATTTCAATTTGGCATTTCTAACAGATTAGAAAGTTCGATGCGACCTCAAGCCTAATGTCGTGTAATTGTTCATTTTCCTTCTTCTTCTTCTTCTTCTTCTTCTTCTTCTTCGTTCTTATCTCCCTTTTCGCTTTTTCTTCGTCTTTTTCTTCGTTTTTCTTCTCCTATCTTTCGCTTCTTTTCTTTTCTTCTCGGGTAGATAGATAGATAGATATCTAATGATACAAGCAAATACATTGACGTGTTAGTTAGATAACATCCTCCACCTTTATTTCTAACGTCTTTAGCTGCTTCTAGTGCTTGGGAAACAATGGCTTCGTTTTATGAAGGATGTCAATCTTCTATCATTTTCGTTAGATGATAGCTTCCTTTATAACCGACATTTCTAAACGTTGTAGTAACTGTCAAAAAGAAACGAATGCTTTGACGTTATTGTTGGACAACAAGTCACCCTTTCATTTCTGACATCCTCAGCTGCTTCTAGTGCTTGGAACCGATGACCCCCTTCGTTTTATGAAGGATGTCAAACTTCTATCATTGTCGTTAGATTATAGTTTCCTTTATTACCGACATTTCTGAACGGTGTAGTAACTATGAAAGATACAACGGATGCTTTGTCGTTTTTTGTTGGATAACAACCTCCTTCCTTCCCATCGTTCCCAACTGTTTCTGTATGCGGAAATTCAAATCCATTTTATCTCAGGAAAATGTCAAACATGTCAAATAAGTTTAAATTTGACATTTCGATTAGATGATAGATCACTTCATTACCGACATTTTCGGGATAATACGATATTTGACAAAATACAAACAAATGATTTGACATCTTTGTTCAAACAGAACTTTGACACAGATGTTTTAACCCCAAAAATGATGACCTACTTCATTTAATGGAACTATCACACATGGCAAATACATTTTAATTTGACAATTTGCTGAAATCATAGCTCCCTTTATTACCGACATTTCCAAACAATACGGTAGCAAGGACAGAAACCGCGAATGCTTTGACGTTTTTTATTGGATGGTAACCCCCTGATTCCTGGAATACTCAGCTGTTTTTTGGCGCAAGGAAGTGCAAACCGACTTCATCTCATAAAAATATGGAATAAGTCAAATAAGTTTGAATTTGACATTTCGATTAGTTGATAGGCATACGTGAAATTCATAATACGACAGTTATGCTTGGAGGAAACTTGTTCCAGCTCTGCTTCAAAGCAGCAACTGTCGTATTATGAATTTTACGTATATTCTAAGAACATGCGTGAAATAAGGGTATAGGAGCACTTTGAAGATTAGAAGTATTGACCTAATTTGCAGAAAGCGACAGTACGACAGTGTTTTCCGACAGTTGCATTAGTCACCGAATTCGTTCACGTTTACGTGAATTCGCATCGTAGTTACCCCTTCTATTCTCCTCTTTTCGTTTTTCGAGAAAATTTTCTTTTCTTCAGAAAACTTTCGTTTTCCTTTAAAGAAATCTCCCTCGATTGTTTATCGTCCGTTTTACTATTTTAAAAACTGAGTTTTTGACGTTAGGGGCACAATTGCCTTCTTTCCTTTAAAATCTTCGTTTTTCAGCAATTTCTTTCCCATATTTTTTCATCATATTTTTCTTTGCCAAATTTTCCATTCTTTTTCGCCATTTTGAACCGATTCCGACACATTCGTACGACTTTGAAATCCACTCGACGAGCCCGGTTAAATTAAGATGCTTATTTAGATTATCTTGTGAGCGCTATGATTGGACTTTTATTACGGCGCTTCTCTAGTAACGCCGAGGGAATTCTCGCATTTCCTTTTATTACTACGTCGGCGATATCCGAATGTAAAATGACGAGTTTTGATCGCCCACTCAGGTCAAGGAGTTTCCATTATCGACGATACGTCGTCCTTCGTTCTTTTCCCCTGTAAGGACGTCGGTTTTTAAATCTCGTCGAGTCGCGCTTCGAAGTTAACGACGCGAAAAATAAATGGAAATGTCGAATATTTTTATTTTCGTATGGTGGTAAACCTTTTAGTTTTGAAGTCAACGAAGAAAGATTTCTGATTCTTTTAGCTCTAACAAGTTGGTTTCCAGAAACGTATGGAGAATTACTCAGAAAGTATAGCTAATTTACACATGCTTCGGCAAGAAAGCGACAGGCAATAGTGGCTTACGACAGTACTTTACGACAGTAGTATTTGTTACTTATTTCTTTCCTTACTATTTCGTTTGTTTCTAATATTCCGCGACCGTCTTTCAACTAGATTTTTCAACTAGTACGACAGTTATGCTTGGAAGATGTTTCAAGCACAAGTGTCGTGTTATGGATTTCGCGTGTATTTTAATAATAACGATGGGCGATTCTAATATCGTTAGGAGAATTATGTAGAAGGATCGGTGATTTTCGTTTATCTTTTAAAAAACGGGCATATAGCGTTTTGCGACAGTATTTCCGACAGTCATATTTGTCCATTGATACACTATTCCGAAACTCTTTCATATTGTACAAAAGTCTCTCGAAGTAATTTCGTTTATAAACCTGCGCGACTGCGTTAATTTTATCATTCAAGTACGACAGGTGGGTTTTATAGTCATTTAAAGCACAATTGTCGTATTATCAATTTAACTTGTATTCTGAGAATGCGCTTGCGCCATTTTAACCCTTTTTTGGGGGGATTACGTGAAAACACTTTGAAGCGAATAGTAGTTTAAGTCGATCTCTTCAGGAAACGACGATGCGACAGTAGTTTCCGACACTCGCATTAGTTACGTATTTCCCTTTCCTCGGTGCCGTGTTATAGAAAATATTTGCAACCTTCTCCTAGAGTGCCTCAAATTCTCAAATTAATATGATCGGTTACTCGTTACGATGCGCTTATGTTTTTATGAAATTTAAAGCACAACTGTCGTATTAGCAATTTTGCTTGTATTCTACAAATGCGGTAGCGCATTTCAACCCTGTTTGGGGGTATTATCTGAAAGCACCTTGAAAGGAATGGTAATTTAAATCGAATTCTACAGGAAATGACGATACGACAGTTGTTTCCGGCACTCGCATTAGTTACGTATTTCCCTTTCATCGATGCAGTGTTATACAAAATATTTGCAACCTTCTCCGAGCGTGTCTCAAATTAATGTGATCAGTTATTCGTTACGATGCGCTTATGTTTTTATGAAATTTAAAGCACAACTGTCGTATTAGAAATTTTGCGTGTATTCGAAAAATGTGGTTGCTCAATTTTAACGGTCTCTGGGGAATTATCTGAAAGCTCTTTGAAACGAATGGTAATTTAAGTGGATTTATTCGAGATATGACGATGCGACAGCAGTTTTCGACACTCGCACTAGTTATGTATTTCCCTTTCATCGATGCGGTGTTATAGAAAATATTTACAGCCTTGTCCGAGCGTGCCTCAAATTAATGTGATCAGTTACTCGTTACGATGCGCTTATGTTTTTATGAAATTTAAAGCACAACTGTCGTATTAGAAATTTTGCGTGTATTCGAAAAATGTGGTTGCTCAATTTTAACGGTCTCTGGGGAATTATCTGAAAGCTCTTTGAAACGAATGGTAATTTAAGTGGATTTATTCGAGATATGACGATGCGACAGCAGTTTCCGACACTCGCACTAGTTATGTATTTCCCTTTCATCGATGCGGTGTTATAGAAAATATTTACAGCCTTGTCCGAGCGTGCCTCAAATTAATGTGATCAGTTACTCGTTACGATGCGCTTATGTTTTTATGAAATTTAAAGCACAACTGTCGTATTAGGAATTTTGCGTGTATTCGAAGAACGTGGTTGTTCAATTTTAACGCCTTTTTTGGGGGATTATCTTAAAGCACCTTGAAACGAACGGTAATTTAAGTAGATTTCTACAGGAAATGACGATACGACAGTAATTTCCGACAATCGCATTAGTTACGTATTTCCCTTTCATCGATGCGGTGTTATAGAAAATATTTGTAATCCTCTCCGACCGCGTCTAAAATTAATATGAATTTAGTGTAAATTAATGTTCGTTTGAAACTTAAAGCACAACTGTCGTATTAGCAATTTTGCTTGTATCCTAAGAATACGGTTGGACAATTTTAACTCCGTTAAAGCGATTATCTAAAAGCACCTTGAAACGAATGGTAATTTAAGCCGATTTCTTCAGGAAATTACGATACGACAGTTGTTTCCGACAGTCGCAACCGTTACTTATTTCTTTCATAATGACGTTCCCGTCATCGATTTTCACGTCAAATTTTAAATTTGTTCCGAATTTAGGCCTATACTTCCGCTTTCTCTCTCTCTCTATCTCGTACTTATTCGAACTTTTTAATTCGTAATCTTTCGATTAATCTCCTCTTCGCTTCGCGAAGGGAACGGAATTTAATTTCCTTACCGGCAGGTATGAATGTGGGGGAAAGTTGGCGACGAAATCGCTACACCACCGACTGGGAAAATTATAACTCGATCAATCGAGAAATGTCGATTTTAAACTTTTCGACAGAATGGGACCCGTATAACCTACCGCACTTTTCACAACTTACGCATCGGATTAAGACAGGAGAAAGTTCGAGAAAAAAAGAAGAAGTGAAACAAAATTTTTGGGAGAAAATATTTTGCTATTATTTCTATTTCGATCAACTCTAACAGTATGCGGTCAACTAGGATGTTTATTGTTTGTAGACGTAGGAATGTAAAAGATAGTAAATTTCGGGTCCATGTCTGGAGCAAGGTCAAGTTGATATTATGAAAGGTCGTGTTGATTTTATTATACCGGATGTAAATTGGAGAAGTAAAAGTGATTGTTTGCAATGTAGAGAAAGAAATTTAAACAATAGTAAAATCCGGGTGATATGCTAAGCAAGGCAAAGTGCATGTTTTGATAGGACGTGTTTTATTTATTTCCACGGGCCACTCGTATACCTGAATCGAACGCCGGGTCCGACAGCCATCGCGTTTTGCAATTTCGTTTCGACGATACGCAGGTCAGCGGTTCCAAAACTAAACTTTTATTCACTTTTTTAATCGATTTTTTTTTTCTTTACACTTATTGACTTGCTTTTTCTTCCTATAATTATTGTAAATAAATTTGATGCGTTTATTGTTACTAACCCGGTATCAGTAGGTACATAAATAATACGCGAATTACGTTTGACGTCTAGCCAATGATGTTGCGAGTATATTTTTCTTTAATATTCGGCGAGGAAACGTGTGTAATAGAGCAAAACTTATTATTTCTAGTTCGTAGACGATTTCTCACCGCGCGCGCCGGCAGAAAACGGGAAATTTTTCGACGGGAAAGCCTCTTGTAAATGGCACGAAATTAAAGTCGCAAATGAGGTTACATATATTTTAAGCGAACGTGTAGCTCCGAATTGATGTCCTCTTCGACGAGAGCCGTTTGAAACGCGCACGAGCCCGGTCCAAATTTCCCAAAAGGCACGAAATTTGCATCGTTTTCTCGATAAAACAAAAGAAAAGCGCATGAAGATGGATCGATACGTGGACGAAACTAATTTTGGGGTTATGTCATCGTTCGTTGCTGAATCGTGCGTAATGTCGTTTTACTTTTTCGTTTTCCTCTTCGCTCTTTTTTTATTTTTCGTTCCAATCTCCTAATTCTTCTTCTTTTTCTTCGATTTCTTCTTATTTTTTGGGAGCGGGCGCGTTCACGTCCGAATTTCCCGAAACACACGAAATTTGCATTGTTTCTGATAAAAAAACGAATATCGCAGGAACGTTTCCGATATCAGAAATGCGTAAAACGTGAAGATGGATTGAAAGGTGGACGAAACTAATTTTGAGGTTATGTCATCGTTCGTTGCTGAATCGTGCGTAATGTCGTTTTACTTCCTCGTTTTCCTTCTTCTCTGTTGTCTTTGTTCTTCTGGTCCATCCCTTATTTCTTCTTCTTTTTTTTTTGACTTCTTCTTATTCTCGAAGTCCCTTTTGACGAGAGCCGTTCGAAGCGAGCACGTTGACGTACGAATTTCCAAGTCCAAAATTTCAATTGATTTACATCACTTTTGCATTTTTCTCCCCGAAAAGTTTATCATTTTTATTATTATCAAAGCCTTTCGAAAATGAAAGATTCTTCCAAATTTTGTAAGTTTCTGGATGTTTTGGTAGGATTCGCGCTTTCTAAAGAATTAACAAAATTGTTGGGCTTACTGAGAGGTCAAATCAGAGAGAGGAACTACTTAAATCGCATTCTAAATTTACAGTCTGCTAAACAATTCAACTTAGGGAGAAGTTCACGCTGTTGAAATGTCGATTTAGGGAGGTTCGAGTGTATTTGAAATATTTAAGGTTTATACAAATTTTTGAAATCTCCAAGTTTTTTTTTTAAATTTCCCATTCTATTTTTTAATAATTTTTTAATCGTTTAAAATACAAAACATTTACAAAGTTTCAAAGTTTTGAACTTGCAACCCCTGATCAAAATTATAAGGCAAACAAATACATCCACGTTATGGGGTGATGATTAGTCCGGGAAAACGGCGGTAAGTACGAAATAAGTTACGACAGCTTACACGTACACAGAACTATTCACAGACAGTATCGATTTAGTGCTGACTAAATAAGGGGAGTCGGAGAGGCTGTCGTAACTTATTTCGTAACGCTGTACGCTGTTACCGCTGTTTGCCCAGACTATCATCATTGATGATTGTCGATCCTAATGTTGCTGGACTATGAATAACGCTAGGTTATACAGCTATCTTTGAAATTTTTTTAAATTTTCAAATCCTAAATATTGAAATATCGAAAAACTCAATAAAAATGGAAATCTATTTAATTAAAATAAATTCTAATATCCGATGTTTAACCAAAATTTTTTAAAATCCCAAATCTCCAGATTTTTAAAATTCTTTGAAATTGGGGGAAAAGTGAGACCTCTAAATAATTGTAAATTCATTGAATTTTCTTAAATTTTGATTTTTGATACCTGATTTTTTTTTAATTCTAAAGCTTTTCAAAATTTGTTTCATTTTAAAGTTCTTCAATTTTTTTTTTAATTCTAAAGCTCTTCAAAATTTTTTTCATTTTAAAGTTCTTCAATTTTTTTTTTTTTTAATTCTAAGACTCTTCAAAATTTTTGTATTCTTTATAAATATGGAAATTTCGCAAAATTCTTAAATTATAAAAACCCAAAATAATTGGAAATTCATTAAATTAAAATAAATTCTGATATCCGATGTTTGACCAAAATTTTTTAACATTCCAAATCTCAAGAGTTTTAAAATTCTTTGAGATTGGGGGAAAGTGAGACCTCTAATTAATTGGAAATTCATTGAATTGTCCTAAATTTTGATTTTTGATACCTGATTTTTTTAATTCTAGAGCTCTTCAAAATTTGTTTCAGTTTAAAGTTGTTCAAAATTTTTTTAATTCTAAAACTCTTCAAAATTTTTGTATTCTTTATAAATATGGAAATTTCGCAAAATTCTTAAATTATAAAAACCCAAAATAATTGGAAATTCATTAAATTAAAATAAATTCTGATATCCGATGTTTGACCAAAATTTTTTAAAATTCCAAATCTCAAGAGTTTTAAAATTCTTTGAGATTGGGGGAAAGTGAGACCTCTAATTAATTAGAAATTCATTGAATTTTCCTAAATTTTGATTTTTGATACCTGATTTTTTTTAATTCTAGAGCTCTTCAAAATTTGTTTCATTTTAAAGTTGTTCAAAATTTTTTTTTAATTCTAAAACTCTTCAAAATTTTTGTATTCTTTATAAATATGGAAATTTCGCAAAATTCTTAAATTATAAAAACCCAAAATAATTGGAAATTCATTAAATTAAAATAAATTCTGATATCCGATGTTTGACCAAAATTTTTTAAAATTCCAAATCTCCAGATTTTTAAAATTCTTTGAAATTGGGGGAAAAGTGAGACCTCTAATTAATTGGAAATTCATTGAATTGTCCTAAATTTTGATTTTTGATACCTGATTTTTTTAATTCTAGAGCTCTTCAAAATTTGTTTCAGTTTAAAGTTGTTCAAAAATTTTTTTAATTCTAAAACTCTTCAAAATTTTTGTATTCTTTATAAATATGGAAATTTCGCAAAATTCTTAAATTATAAAAACCCAAAATAATTGGAAATTCATTAAATTAAAATAAATTCTGATATCCGATGTTTGACCAAAACTTTTTAAAATTCCAAATCTCCAGATTTTTAAAATTCTTTGAAATTGGGGGAAAAGTGAGACCTCTAAATAATTGGAAATTCATTAAATTTTCTTAAATTTTGTTTTTTGATTTTTTTTTAATTCTAAAGCTCTTCAAAATTTGTTTAATTCTAAAGTTTTCAATTTTTTTTTTTAATTCTAAAACTTCAAAATTTTTGTATTCTTTATAAATATGGAAATTTCACAAAATTCTTAACTTAAAATAATTGGAAATTCTTTAAATTTGCTTTGTTTTCGATAAAAACGAATATTGGAGAAACGTTTCCGATATCAGAAATACGTAAAACGTGAAGATGGATTGGGAAGTGGACGAAACTAGTTTTGAGGTTATGTCATCATCGTTCATTGCTGAATCGTGCATAATTATCGTTTTACGTTCTCATTTTCCTTCTTCTCTGTTATCTTCGTTCTTCTTTTCAATCGCTTGTTTCTTCTTTTTCAACTTTTTCCCATTCTTGACATCCTTTTTGACAGAGATGGGATTCTTCTTCACCCTTTCGTTATTCTTTTCTTCTTAGTTTCTCCTATGATATGCTTTTTCGTTTTCTTTTCCTCCGTCTTGTGCTCTCTACTTCCATTTTAGGTCTTCGGGCGGTTCGATTGGAAATGACCGATTGTTTTTCCTGTACGGGTAGTAGTTGTTTAGTACACCAAGCTACTCGTCACGTTTTGTTTTTCACATAACTCGGATGGAACGCAGACATTGTTCATCTTTTCGATTACTTCACCGTTCATGTTTCCTATTATAAGTGTCACGTCTGTGTGTTTCCATTGCGATTATCGATGTTTACCCGCGCTTACATCCTCCATACGTGCTAATTGCATCGAAATCCACTTCGATATCTTCACAATCTAGATGTTATCCGGCGAATTGCGTAAGATTTGCGCAAACGAGAGATCTCGAAACAATTATCGGTCTAATCGCATCGTGTACCTGAGAGGTGAACGGGTAATTTCCAACGAACGGTTAGTCATACAACGGCATAGTTTACGTCAATTGCGGCAAAAAATAGCGTTTATCGAAAGTCAAATAAAGCAAGAAAAGTAATAAAAGTACCGACGACGATAGCGGATTGTGCAAGACGACGCCGTCTGATACGTACGTACATACGTAATACATAAAGCGTCCCCGCATTGCAGATCGTTTTATCTCATCTAATGCCCCTCCGGTTATGACGTCCTCGATTCTGTTGTATAGTGTGTACCTGCCAGATTCTACGGATGGGTAATCTTAGACTCGATCGAACGGAAGAGAGCAAATCGCACGAAACATAATGGAGGTAAATACGTACGTACGTACGTATTGGTCGTCGAGGGAATTGCTGTTTGCGCAAGTTTCGCCAAATTCGACGACAATAGGCGAATTAAATTCGTTCAAATTGGTGTTAGCGGTGGCAAGGTCGTCGCTGGAAAACTTCCCGGAGAGTTATTAAAGTTGTGATTTATTTATACGCTAAAATGAACTCTCGAGATTTCAAGGAGTCCGAGGTATTACGTTTCGCAAAATAAGCGATTCGCTCTACAACGTAGATTTTTCACGGTTCTCCCTGAAGGTGACCGTAGTGGAAGAGCTCGAAACGTAATCACCGCCAATCTTAGAAGAGGTGATAATGCTCACCTCAAATACGTCTTGAATATAAGATGATGTAAGATTTTCCCATGCTTCGTCGTTTCCACCGAAATGCACGCGCAAGTTTCGACCACGTCGACATCATCGAATCTGCCAAGCACCAATATAAAATCTCAAAATGTCGGTAAAAGAAGCGAGCTGTCAATATTATAGGAAACGGGCTCCCGAATTGCATATGTAAATTAGAACTGTTCTGTATATTCCTATATCAGACCAACCCTGTATATGTCTGACCTTGACCGAAAAAATATGTGCAAGGCTGATGGAAAAGATCAGATATATACAGTGATTAAACTGCTGTCACTTACATTAATAAAGTTAAATTAAAACACTGTTAACATGTTTGACATGTTTATTCAAACGATAGGTCCCTTTATTACCGACGTTTCCAGATAGATCAACAACGAAATCGGTTGTCATTTAATAAATACGTCATTTTGATAATGAGGCGAACTGTAATTTACTAGAAATGTCAAATCGAAACGTCCTCGATGTGTTTGACGTTTTCAGCCAAAAGATAGCTTTTCCAGTTAAAACAGCAACGAAACAGGCTGTCGTTTAACAAATACGTCAAAATATGTTTGTAGGTAATGAAGCGAGCTGTGATTTATGAAAAATGTCAAATCTAGACGTGTTCGATGTGTTTGACATTTTTAGCCAAATGATAGATCGTTTTATTACCGACTTTTTCAAATACATCAGCAACGAAACAGGCTGTCGTTTAACAAAAACGTCAAAATATGTGGGTAATAAAGGAAGCTGTGTGTATACTAAAGGTGTCAAATCTAAACGTGCTCGATATGTTTGAAAGTTTCAGCCAAATGCCTTTTCCAGTTAGATCAGTAACAAAATAGTCTGTCGTTTAACAAAAACGTCAAAATATGTCGGTAATGAGGCGAGCTCTGATTTACTAATAATGTCAGATCGAAACGTGCTCGTTGTGTTTAACATTTTTAGCGAAACTTTAGATCCCTTTATTACCGACTTTTCCGAAAAGATCAACAACGGAAAGGGCTGCCGTTGAACAAGATTATCAAAATATGCGAGTAATGAGGCGAGATCTGATTTACTAAATATCTCAGATCAAGACGTGCTCGTTGTGTTTGACATTTTGAGCCAAAGGATAGTTCTCTTTACTACCGACATTTCCAGATAAATCAGCAACGAAACGTGATTGTCGCTTAACAAAAATATTAAAATATGTGGATAATGAGGCGAGCTATAATTTACTAAAAATACCAAATCGAAACGTGTTCGATGTGTTTGACATTTTGAGCCAAATGATAGCTCCCTTTATTACCGATATTTCCAGTTAGATCAGCAACAAAAGAGACTGTCTTTTAATGAAGATGTCAAAATATGTCGGTAATAAGACGAACTGTGATTTATTAAAAATGTCAAATCGAAACGTTCTCGACGTGTTTGACATTTTCACCCAAATAATAGCTATCTGTATTACCGACTTTTCCAAGTGGGTCAACAATGAAACATGGTCGTTGTTTAACAAAAACGTCAGAATATGTCGATAATGAGGCGAACTGTGATTTACTAAAAATACCACATCGAAATGTATTTGATGTGTTTCCAGTTTCCAGTTAGATGAACAACAAAAGAGGCTGTCTTTTAATAAAGATGTCAAAATATGTCGGTAATAAGGCGATCTGTGATTTACTGAAAATGTCAAATCTAAACGTGCTCGATGTGTTTGACATTTTGAGCGAACCGATAGCTCCCTTTATTACAGACATTTCCATATAGATCGGCAACGAAACTTGGTTGTCGTTTAACAAAAACGTAAAAATATGTTGGTAATGAAGCGAGCTATGATTTATAAAAAGGTCATCAAGACGCGCTCGTTGTGTTTGACATTCTGAGCAAAAATGATAGCTCTCTTTATTACCGACATTTCCAGATAGATCGGCAACGAAACTTGGTTGTCGTTTAACAAAAACGTAAAAATATGTTGGTAATGAAGCAAGCCGTGATTTACAAAAGATGTCAGATCAAAACATCCTCGTTATGTTTGACATTTTGAGCGTAACCATAGCTCCCTTTATTACCGACATTTCCAGATAGATCAGCAACAAAATAGGCGGTCGTTTAACAAAAACGTCAAAATATATCGGTAATGAGGCGAACTGTGATTTACTAAAAATACCAAATCGAAACGTGCTCGTTGTGTTTGACATTTTGAGCCAAATGATAGCTCCCTTTATTACCGACATTTCCAGGTAGATCAGCAACGAAACCCGGTTGTCGTTTAACAAAAATGTCAAAATAAATAAAAATATCAGATCCAGACCTGGTCGATGTGTTTGGCATTTTTAGCCAAATGATGGCTCCTTTTATTACCGACATTTTCAGTTAGATCAGCAACGAAAGAGACTGTCCTTTTTAATAAGAATATCAAAATATGTCGGTAATAAGGCGAGCTGTGATTTACTAAAAATACCAAATTGAAACGTGTTCGATGTGTTTGACATTTGCAGCCAAATGATAGCTCCCTTTATTACCGACATTTCCAGATAGATCAGCAACGAAAACTGGTTGTCGCTTAATAAAAAACGTCAAAATATATCGGTAATTAAGGGCGCTGTGATTTACAAAAATTGTCAGATCAAGACATGATCGTTGTGTTTGACGTTTTCAGCCAAATGATAGCTCCCTTTATTACCAACTTTTTCAAATAGATCAGCAATAAAACCGGGTTGTTATTTAACAAAAGACGTCAAATCTGTCGGTAATGAGGCGAGCTATGATTTACTAAAAATGTCAAATCCGAACGTGTTCGATGTGTTTGACATTTTGTGGCAAACGATAGCTCCCTTTATTACCGACTTTTCCAGATAAATCACCAATGAAAGAGATTATCGTTCAACAAAAACGTCAAAATATTTTGGTGATGAAGTGAGCTGTGATTTACTAAAAATGTTAAATCTAAACGTGCTTGGTATGTTTAACACTTTCAGTTAAATTATAGCTCCCTTTATTACCGACATTTCCAGATAGATCAGCAACGAAAACTGGTTGTCGCTTAATAAAAAACGTCAAAATATATCGGTAATTAAGGGCGCTGTGATTTACAAAAATTGTCAGATCAAGACATGATCGTTGTGTTTGACGTTTTCAGCCAAATGATAGCTCCCTTTATTACCAACTTTTTCAAATAGATCAGCAATAAAACCGGGTTGTTATTTAACAAAAGACGTCAAATCTGTCGGTAATGAGGCGAGCTATGATTTACTAAAAATGTCATATCCGAACGTGTTCGATGTGTTTGACATTTTGTGGCAAACGATAGCTCCCTTTATTACCGACTTTTCCAGATAAATCACCAATGAAAGAGATTGTCGTTCAACAAAAACGTCAAAATATGTTGGTGATGAAGTGAGCTGTGATTTACTAAAAATGTTAAATCGATACGTGCTTGATATGTTTGACACTTTCAGTTAAATTATAGCTCCCTTTATTACCGATATTTCCGGAAAACGTCAATAATTTATTGATATGCTCACTGTTATTTTGTTGTTAAAAAATGTCGATAAGAGAGGGATCATTCGATATCAATCTCACTAGGTCCTTTCCGACAGTCGTATCTATTGCTTAGTCGGCGGATTGCGTGTATTGCGTTTGAAACGAGTTTCAAATCCAACTGTCGTATTATTCGTGGGGTGAACAGCAATTTAGAGAGATCGTTGGTTTAAGCCTATTTCATAACAATTTTTCGTACGGCAGTTGTGCTTGAAGTTCCTTTCAAATGCAACTGTCGTATCCTATAATGTTAGATGGAATTTATTCAAGAACTTGTGACATAGGATTCCTTCAAACACACTTGTCAAATTGGTAATTGTTGATCAAGTTTAGTCAAAGAAATTGTCGCACAAGATTCTTTCAAGCACAACTGTCGTATTACTAATTATTCATAAAATTGTTGCCAAAATTGATTCAAGCGGCTCTCACGCAAGATTAAAGAGATTTTACAAAATTGTTTCGTATCTAAATTCGGGGTGTATGACTGAGCGGCTGGGAAGCTTACCTACCACGCCCAGTGGTCGCGATTCAAATCCCCAGACGTTTCGGTTTGGCTTATTGCCCAATCGGTCGCTTTGTATTATCACTTTTTCCAGCAAAAATCGTTAATATCTTGACGAGCGACGAAGATGGTCGTGGTATTTGCAACTTTAGCGTCATATTCGGCGGCTACAACATCGAAGTATACGAATTTATACGTCTGTTTCAGACATCACCGTTCATCTTCCCGGGATGATTAAAGCTAAGGAAAGAAGTCGAGGCGGAATTACGCTTTCGATTAAACTTTTCACCCGCGTCCCGCGTTCAGAAATGCGGCGATTATCCACTCGTGAAAAGCGAAAGCTCTCCTTCCGGACGAAGAAAAGCCTTCCGATTCCAAACAAACTTTTTCTTAAGCTCGACCCCTCCGAAAAGAGAGAGCTTATTAGACGCAACAGCTTGTGAAAGACAACAAAACGCCTTCGCTTCGTACGTCGTTCGTCGTCGTCGGTTAAAGAAAGCGAAAGCTCGAGCTTTTCGAGTTGTCAGAGATTTTTTCTTTCGTTACCAGACGAACGGGAGCCGGCCCCGATTCGAACGGAACGCGTCACGAGATTTCCGGAAGATTTAACTTGTTTCCGTTGTGATGGAGCGAAGGTTGACACGGAGCTTTCGCATGGTTTAACGCAAATTGCTTCAATTTTTACGTAGAATTCTCGGTACTAGTTTGGGTTCTAATTGTTTCAATTTTTTTCTTTGTCCCAAAAAGGAAAATAATGGCGGTAATATCGCGAAATATTTTTGTCGAAATCATTAGAAATTTTTTCCACGTTCGAACTCGGCGCGGTTATTTATTTCTCCATTTTCCACGGAGGAGATCGGCCCGAATCAATTGGTGTTTTCTTCTTCCTTCCCGTGCTTCTCGGAAAAAGTTTATTTTCGCGAAAATCACGCGCGCTTCCTTTATCACCTAAACGGCCGACCGGAGCTTTAGTGCGGTGCACGAGGGAACTTCCACGAAGTCGAGGAGGCCGCAATACATACTTCACTTCGGGAAATTGCACCTAATTGCCCCGCAGCGCCCTTCGAGGCCGCAAAGCGAAACAAAGAGGTATAACTAGCGAATAACACTCGGCGGTTATTCGCTATAACAAAGGCAAGAGCCCTCTCCGTCGCTTTTCGTTTCATCCGCCGTTTACTTTGCGGAGGAAATTGTGAATCAGTTGGTTAAAAGGAAATTTTAAATTGTTTCCAGAGAGAATTAAGAATATATAATAACGTTTTACCCGCTAGAATTTGCGTATAATCGATAATACGACAGTTGTGCTCGAATCTCCTCTCAACCGCGCTTCTAGCGTAAATGTTTGATTAAAAACGAGGTAAGAGACTAGCGCATAACGAAAGAAAAGTTTTCATCCACCGTTATTCTCAGAATACGACAGTTGTGCTTCAAACTTCGTCCAAGCATAATTGTATTGTCGTATCGATAAAATTTACTTAAAAACGGTCATGCAGGATTCGAAAAAGAAAGTTTTGTAACGTTGCGTCTACGAAAAATCAAGCAACTGTCGGAAAGTACTGTCGCTTCCTCGTTTTCTAAAATAAATCCAGATCAGCCATCGCCAAAATTTCTGTTTATCTAGTTATTGAAATGGGCTTGAAAGTACTCATCCTTACTCTTTGAATATGCGTAAAATTCATAATACAGCAATTGTGCTGTAAGTCCGTTTCAAGCACAACTGTCGTATTGTAAATTTCCGCATTGAAAATAGTTAATAGAATCGGTGTGACAATCCATTGTACAAGACACATGAACATTTTTCACAATACAGCGTCGATGAAAGAAGTAGAAGTAACAAATCTAACTGTCGGAAAGTACTGTCGCATTAACAATTATTGAAGAAACAGATGGAAATTGCCGATTGTTAAAGTATTGTTTAAGCAATTCTACCGATAACGCGGGAAAATTATCGGTTTCCTACTCCTAGATTATACGTAAAAATCAACATACGACAGTTGTGCTTGAAACTTCATCCAAGCATAACTATCGAATTAATCAAATTTATTTGAAAGACGATCTTACAGGATTAGAGAAAAAGTTTTGTAACCTTGCGTCTAGGAGAAAATCAGGCACCAAGTGCTGTACTGTCGCATCAACGTTTTCTTAAAAAAAAATAGGCAAAATCACCCGTCGCCAAATTTTCTGCTTAGTTAGTTGTTGAAACGGAGTTAGAAATACCCATCCTTATATATGTGCATCATTCATAATACGGCAATTTTGCTTTAAGTTCGTTTCAAGCACAACTGTCGTATTGCAAATTACCGTGTTGTAAATAGTTAATAGAATCGGTGTGACAATCCATTGTACAAGACAGGAAGAATTTTCATAATACAGTGTCGATGAAAGAAGTAGAAATAACAAATCTAACTGTCGGAAAGTACTGTCGCATTACCAATTTTTAAAGAAAGAGACGGAAATTGGCCGTTGTTAAAGTATTGTTTAGGCAATTCCCCGGATTGCGGGTATAATTACCTGTTCCTATTCCTAGATTATACGTAAAGATCAACATACGACAGTTGTGCTTGAAATTTCATCCAAGCATAACTATCGTGTTAATCAAATTTATTTGAGAGGCGATCGTACAGGATTAGATAAAAAAGTTTTGTAACGTTGCGTCTAGGAAAAAGTCAATCACAAAATGCAACTGTTGGAAAGTACTGTCGCATTCTCATTTTATAAGAGAAATAGGTCAAAATTACCCATCGCCAACTATTCTGCCTAGTTAGTTGTTGAAACGGCGTTAGAAATACCCATCCTTATATATGTGCAAAATTTATAATACGGCAATTGTGCCTTAAGTTCGTTTCAAGCACAACTGTCGTATTGCAAATTAGCGTGTTGTAAATAGTTAATAGAATCGGTGTGACAATCCATTGTACAAGACAGGAGAAATTTTCATAATACAGTGTCGATGAAAGAAGTAGAAATAACAAATCTAAGTGTCGGAAAGTACTGTCGCATTAACAATTTTTAAAGAAACAGATGGAAATTGGCCGTTGTTAAAGTATTGTTTAGGCAATTCCCCGGATTGCGGGTATAATTACCTGTTCCTATTCCTAGATTATACGTAAAGATCAACATACGACAGTTGTGCTTGAAATTTCATCCAAGCATAACTATCGTGTTAATCAAATTTATTTGAAAGACGATCGTCCAGGATCAGAGAAAAAGTTTTGTAACGTTGCGTCTACGAAAAGGCCAAGCACCAAATGCAACTGTCGGAAACTACTGTCGTATCCTTGTTTTCCAGAAGAAATACCTCACCTATGATCATTGCCTATCGCCAAAATTTCTATTTAGTTATTGAGATAGATGGGTATTTCTCTTACTCTTAGGTATGTTTGGAATATGTGTGAAATTCATAATTCATAATACGGCCATTGTGCTTTGAGTTCGTTTCAAGCACAACTGTCGTAAATTACCGCAGTGTACATAATTACTAGAATTGGTGCGACACTCCATTATACACAAGACAGGAACGTTGAAAAGAACATGAAAGAAGTAGAGATAACAAATCTAACTGTCGGAATATACTGTCGCATTAGCAATTTTTAAAAACAGATAGAAATTTCCAGTTGTTAAAGTATTGTTTAGGTTAGGTCAGGTCCTGATTGCGGGTAAAATGACCTGTTCCTAGATTATACGTAAACATCAGAATGCGACAGTTGCCACTTGAAATTTAATTCAAGCGCAACTTTCGCGTTATGAATAATTAATAGAATCGATATGGGACTCCATCGTACAACGCAGACAATTTTTTATAATGCAGCAGCGATGATGGAAGTAGAAACATCAAACTTAAATGTCGGAAAATACTGTCGCATTACCAATTTTCAAAAAAGCAGATGGAAATTACCGTTTGTTAAAGTATTGTTTAGGTAATACTCCTTATTGCGAATAAAAGGTGTTGTTCTGATTCCTAGATTATACGTAAAAATTATAATACGACAGTTGTGCTTCAAACTTAATTAAAAACGCAACTGTTGTGTTAGGAATAGTTAATAGATTTAATGTGCCATTCCGTTGTGCAAGATTTGAACATGTCTATAATGCAATATCGTTGAAAAAGTAGATGTCGCACATCTATTCCTACATTCCTACACGTAAAGATCATTATACGACAGTTCTGCTTGAAACTTGATTCAAGCGCAATTGTCGTATTATCAATCATTGATGAAGCTATTCGAGAAAATACTATGACACAAAAGTGTTTCATGAATGAAAGAAATAAACGTAATCTAAGCACAAGGGAAAGGGAAAGACGAGGAGGACTGCAAGGAGAAAACAAGAACGTATTTTTTAGGGAAACGGGTAGTTTCTTTTTTGAAGATAAAGAAGAGGAAGACTGATTCTTTTTGGGAACGAAGAAAAGAAGCTTTGATTAAGAAGAAGAAGATCCTTTAAGAAAACAATGCAAGAAAGGTGAATTTTCTGGTTTTAATATATCGTGTTTATTTCGGATGCTTCGTTCAAACAGTGTACTAACATTTTTCCATGATGGTCGGATAAATGGGATTGTACTGTCAAGGGGAGGTCATAACGTTTGGAACGCTAACCCCTCGGCCACCGTCGCTTCTTGCTAATGATTGCAACGCACCGGTATATATACGACAATAAAACTTCTCTTATCAATTTCTTGATAACGCTTGAATAGTAGGCCTTACTATTTGCACATTATATTGTGAAGGCGTCATTGTCAAAATTAGTACAAAAATCTGATCTAAACAGGTCTCCGATACGTCGTCGACACGCGACGAAAGGCACAAGCAAATATAGATAAAATCGTCGTCTTAAGCCTCGCGCGTACTTACCGACTACAGCCCACTACACTACGGACGGCAATTTATTCTTTCCATGTGTACTAATGGAGTGTCGTCGATACGGCCGTTTCCGATAAAAGAGTTCAGCTCCATTAATATACATGCAAAGAATAAATTGCCGTCCGTAGTGTAGTGGCCCGTAGTCGTCCGTTGCCGGTAAGTGCGCGCGGGCCTTTAAAGGGCATCAAACAAGGGAAGTTTTCGTTGATATCGCTTCGTCTATAGATGCAAATCGATCCCATCACCGTCCTCTCGGAAACTCGCCCCCTTTATTTACTCGCTCGACACTCGCTCGAGACAAACCGAGAAGCTGTATTTGATTTTAGTTTCCACCGCTCGCTAAACGATACACGACCGAACTTAATGGGCGTCCCTTTTGTCTCTCGAGTGCAAACAAACAAAAACTCAGTCCCCTCCCCATCTCCCCGTCCCAGAAGGAAGACGTCGTCGTCGACGACGACGACGACGACGCCGACACAATAAAACTCGCAGAAAAGAGACATTATCTTAACGGCAAGTGCTTAACTGGCAAGGTATAGTTAATTGAAGCCCGGCCACCACTTCAACCACCTCAACCACCTCAGCTACCGTCGTTCCTACGGGAACGAGTAGGAAGACCGATGACGTCAAGGACGAAATCGTTAGGGAACTTGCATTTAAGTATAAAAACCGGCCGCTAAATAACGGTGCTAACAACAGAATACCATGACGGTCCGGATTTTGATTTTACCTTTAAGCGAATAATTTTTTTTTTTTTGCGATTCCTGAAGATGGTACGGACGTTTTCTTTTGTGCAAGACACGTTTTAGGACGGCGCCATTCACAAATCGAATTACCCGGAGAGTTAAGGTGGTCTATTCATATTTTAATTTCGCTCCGGATGCAATGGACGGTGAAGGGAGGAGGGGAGGGGGAGGTAGGCGGCAAAAGCGGACAAGAGAAGAGTAATGATTCTCCGCAGTCACCGGTAAATGCGAATCCACGAAAATCCACTCGGTTTCCATCGTTGAGCTTCTATCCGACACGTGCCATTAGTCGGATTTTCCCACCCTTCGTTTCGGTCATTTCCACCTGTTCGCGGTCGTAATTTGTTTTGTTTTTGGTTTTCTTTCAATTATCCACGCGTTCCGAATAAATAATACATACGTTTGGAGAAAAGTCATTCTTCCCCGCTTAGTTGCCGAAATACGTATCTAGAATTATTTTCGAAAAATCTGATAGGGTTAATTTTATTTCTTTGATATATTATTTTGACCACGGTCTCCTTATACTTGTTTGACGGGGAGAGTTAACTGGGAAAACGTGAGACGCTTGAAATCGTCAGATAGACGCTTTCTTCTCTCGTTCTTTTCTTGCATTAATCATTTCTCTCACACACATACTCATCGCAAGGAGCAACTATGAAATGCGTCGTATTTGCGTCTCTCCTCATCAGATGGCGCTCTTATTTTTCGGACTCGAATTTACTTCAAATTCAACTTCAACTTATTTACCGTCGGTTTCTTAATTTATTCATCATATGTAAGCAATTGCTTCAATTCTTTAAGAAAATGCTTTGGCTATAAGCAATTTCTGCACTTTTAAGCAATTGCTGGCAGCAAAAGTAATTACTTCAGTTTTTATTAATTGGCTTTCAAGCATTTACCTTGATTTTATAAGAAAAAGCAATTGTTAAATTTTGAATCATTAGGATCAGTATCCAGCGGCAGTATTTTTAGCTTTTTTCGGATTTTCGTTAAGAAAACAAAAGAATCGTCAAAAGAAACGTTGTGGCAAATAGTTAAGTTTAGTTTTTCTTGTGTAAGATACGAGAAAACGGAGAAGCTATAAAAACATGTACCCTTCGTCGGTTTCTAAAATTTCAACTCGATACTCCGTCTTCCTTTACCGTAACTGGTCGCAAGTTCGGGAGCACGCCCTCCTCCTCCCACTATAGTGTAATAAAATTCCATCTCTGCCGTTTCCAACAATGGAACGGGCGTCCGTTTCCCAGATAGAATCTCCGATATTTTCGAGGATACAATGGTCCGTCGAAATTCTGCACTCGAACGGCCCAATTCGAAAATGAAAATATCCTATGTACATACATACATACATACGAGGGTTGATCAATAAGTTACTCATGTTTGAAGGCGGGTGACGTTGCTAAGGGAAGTTCGAATTACTATAGTAACATCTGTCAAACGACGCCATATAAAATTTCAGACTGATTTATAGGTTAGCTTTGATATGACAGGCATTTGTATTAAACAAGAGAAAAGGACAATATCGATCTATTATTCGCTTTTCATTTTTGATGGAAAAACATGGGAAGAAGTAAAACCGAAGCTGGATTCTGCCAATGGGGATTCATCGCTAGAGTTTGTTAAAAAGGTGTAAATCGGACTGATGCTATCACTCCTCCGAATTAAAATTGTTCAGTGATAAGCTATATATGTAGAGTCCTCTACACTTTATTTTATTAAATTTTGGCTCTCGAAAATAGTTCACTATTTCCAATGATAAGCTGTCATTGATAAATTATGATTGAAAAATAAAATTCGAGTGACAGCGTCAGTCCGATTTACATCACTTAATGATAAAACGTCAGCTACCATTTTAATAAACTCTGTGTATCGGCAGCTTTGATGTTCACATGGTCGATTTGAATGACCTCGGTGTAGGCCAGTAGTTAGTTAGCGCCATTTTGAGAATACGAAAGGTGCACATTTGTTCGTATTAATTGAAAAATATTAGAGTTTTGGATGTGTTACAAGAATAGTATTTGCTAAAAAGTTAGATCAATGAATCACAACCGTAATTGTGTATTTTAATCCTAGTATGCACACACCATCTCAGAATAATAACACTAATGAAGCTAGCCAAATATAGACACTATCGTCGTATTTAAAACATGGCTGCCGGATATGCGCATACAAAATTAACCACAAGAACTTTGTCGCTTCTGTCTATTCTGTGATGGCAGGGACGTAGGAGAAAAGTGTATCCTCCTAAAAGGAGATTATGTTAAAAAATAAAAATAAATCTGAAAAACTTGCGTTTTCATTCCTAACCCGGATACTTATTGAACCGCCCTCGTTTCGTCGTTTAATACTTCAGTTTCGAGAGTAATTTATGATGATGTCATTGGTTTTGAGAAATTGTTAACCAGAATTGTAGTAATCGATTCGGCTATCTTTTTGCTTTTGCTTTTTTTTTTGCTAAGATATTTGTTATTTTAGGCTTTAGGTTTTGTGCAAATACTAACACAGAAAGAGTTGTCTTAAAGAATATGATTCTAGGTGGAAATGTATTGTTTTTTTTTTTTGAAATTTCCCCAATCAAAATGACGAGCAGAAATTTAAAAACTTCAGAATGTTGTTGAAAAGTATTTGTTAATGCTGCCCTCTATCAACCGAGAAAAGAGAACTCCTGGAATTAGGAACGCGAAGAGCAGATTTATTTTTTATCGATGTTTCCTAGTAGGATTACAGTTTTCTACTATAATTTTCATTGAAAGTACAGAAATCTAACATAATATACCGTTTCCTGAAGCGATTCGAAATTTCACAACGTTTCGTTCCCCTATACTACTATAGATGGGGCTGAACTTCGTTATCATTACTTGACTTTCAAATCTACGGGAAAAGAAACGGATATGACGTAAACGGTAAAAAGCAAAAATAACAAAACCATAGAGAATTAGTGATGATTCACTTCCTCTCATTACGATCCCTCTAGCTCTCTCAAAGAGGTCCGATTGCTTTATTTTAACTCTACTGGTAAGCGAATTTGTTAAAAAGGTGGATGACGTGTTATCATTGAGTAGTGTAAATCGAACTGACGCCGTCACTCCTCCGGATTTTATTATTCAATAAGTTATCAATAATAACTTATCATTGAATAATGACAGCGTCAGTCCGATTTACACTACTTAATGATAACGCGTCATTCAGCTTTTTAACAAGTAGCCTGGCACAGTTCTGAAACAGGTATCCTCACCAAGCTGAAGAAACGAACATTACAACTCTATTTGTCACTAATGTTTGATAAAAGAGTGGATGACGTCGTATCGTTAAGTGGTGTAAACCCGACTTACGCTGTCAGTCCTTTTAATTTTATTATTCAATGATTACTTATCGTTGATAAATGTGACAGGGTGAGTTCGGTTTACACTACTTAACGATAACACGTCATCCACCCATTTATCAAACCTTACTTATCACCTTATCAGTATAGTTATGTTTTTTCCTTCATTTTTGTCTTCTGTTTACCCTTACGTCTACTCAGAAGAAAAAGAAAGAGGGATAAACAAAATACGGGAATAAAGGGAAAAACATTGGGTAGGGAAGAAAATTGATAAGAGAATGACAAGTTCTTGAATGGTACTTGAAAAAATAAAAGTTACTGAAACGAAGGACAAGAACAACGAGAAAAGGAAAAGAGGAAAAGGGAGAAACAGAAGACGGAAATTAAGGGAAATACCTAAGAAGAGGATGAAACTAATATGAGAGTGACAGGTCTGAAGTATTACCAGAAAAATTTAAATGATTGAAAAAAAAGAGAAAGACAAGAATAAAGCGGAATAAATAGAAAAGGAAGATGAAGGGAAAATTCTAAGCAAATATAGAAATAGATAATGGCGGGAGGGAGGTAGAAAAAAATGACAAACAAGCAGAAGACGAAGACGCAGGGGGAAAAATAATAAGGGAATAAAAAGAAAGGAACGGGACGTTTTTGGGGTTGGATTTCAATCGGAAGGGGACTCTCTTTAAGGGCAAATATGGAAAATGTGTACAACTTGTGAGTTGAGTTCTTCCATAAACGTCATCAAAAGGGGGAACGTACTGGTGGTGCCCGTTTGCCCTTGCAGCCTGCACAGCTCCGAAATAGGTATCCTCACGAAGGAAAAGAAGCGAGCGATCGTTATATCGATCCAACGGACGGTGGGGCGGAAAAATCGCCGATTTGCTCGACTTTTACAGCTTGCTAACAGCACCTACTTCAATTACTCAATGGATTAAAAGAAAAACCGTATCATGCGTTCGCATGGCATCAAGAATATGCGCGGTTCGAAATTTTTGAGAAAGGACTCGTGTCATTGAGGGGACGGGGGTTGTACTGATGGTGCCCGTTTGCTCTTGCAGCCTGTACAGTTCCGAAACAGGTATCCTCATGAAGCTAAAGAAACGGACATTACAACTCTACTTCTCACTAATGTTTTATAAAAGAGTGGATGACGTGTTATCGTTAAGTAGTGTAAACCCGACTCACGCTGTCAGTCCCTTTAACTTTATTATCGGTTGCTCGGTTGGGCGAGTCCGGTTTCCACTACTTAACGATAACACGTCGTCCACTCTTTTATCAAACATTACTTATCACCTTATCAGTACACTTATGTTTTCTTTTCTCCTCATTTTCGACTTCAGCTTACTTTTGTTCGTCCGCTCTTGCTTTTCGTCTTTCTTGCCATTATTGTTGTCTTTCTCAGCTACCGCGTCTGAAATCGTATGTCAAAAATTCTGTACGATTTGAAGTGTTCGCGTTATGGATAACCTAAAAGGTTATAATAATATTTTTGCCAGAACTCCGAAGTTTTGAAGAAAGTCAACATTGACATAAATACGATACGAGTAAAACACATCCGTCATATTCTTCCTTCTCATATTTTCGCGACCGGACAACGAGGGACCTATATATTTCTTTTTTCGCGCCTAATTTTCGCCGCCCAACTTCGTCAATAAATACGGATCTGCGGTAGGAGCGCGAGATACGCGCATATAAATTCTTATAACGGCCGTCAATTTTAATATTTTACCGGTGTAACCTCGACTAAAATAATTTTGCGCTACAAGTCAAGTGAAGTCGTAAGCCAGACCCATTGGATTCTATTGTGGCCAATTTTCTGCCTTAATTAAACTTGAAATAGACGTCGGAAGCTAGCACGAGTTTAATCCGATTTAAATCGTCCAAAATTGGTTGGATTTTGGAAAATTTGCGAGGGAAATGAAGGATAATTTCAAACGTCTGGAAACCCGTTCTGGGTAAAAGTTGAATTTCATGAACTGACTAACCACTATTTTTTCAAAGTACAGATCAATTTTTAAATTATCAATCACTGGATTTAATGTTGAGGTGTAGTCTCGGAAGCGATAACCTCAAAAAATAATTATTTTCTTCATTTAGGGAGGCAAAAGTGGGGGAAAAACAGAATTGAATTGGCAACGTACCACAATGTACTCAGAACGTGCCGAAACTGTTAATTGTATATTTCCGATTTTATCGGGAAGGGTGGGATGGATGGAGGGAGGGAAGGGGGTGACGAGGGGAGAGAAGAGCAAAAGGGATACGAGCAAGTAAATGAGAGATAGAGACGGAGCAAGGGAGAGGAATGAAGAAGGGAGTAACGGAAAGGGTGAAAGGAAGGAGGGAGAATTTGGAAATAGGGTGATTATCGTATATTCTGTATGGGAAGTGGGGATTCCACTAAAACGTCAAGATGCCAACTAAATTATTTCGTCAACTATTTGTAAAAAAAGAACAGGTGTATCAGGAATAAACAATTTTTGTTGATGGAAGAAAAAAAAAATTGATTGAGTAATAACCAACCGGCAAGAACGTTGCCCAGAGTTTTAGAAATCGAATAGAAAATCGCCTAAAATTTGACAATATTCGGCCAAAATCGAAGCACATAGCTACATAGTTAACATTTTGTTTAAAGCTTCAGAAATCGTATAGAAAATTATATAAAATTTGATAATATTTGAGCAAAATCTCCAAAATCGCATAACCACCTAAGATTTTTTCAGAATTTTGAAAATCGTGCTTAAAATTTGATAATATTCGGCCAAAATCCCCAAAATCGAGCAACAACCATATAATTAGAATTTTGTTTCAAGTTTCAGAAATCGTACGGAAAATTGTCTAACATTTGGCAATATTCGAACAAAATCTCCAAAATCGAACGACAACCAGCTAGTCAAAATGTTGTTAACAAGGTTTCAAAAATCGCGCCAAAAATTACTTAACATTTGGCAATACTTGAGCAAAATTTCCAAAATCGACCATAATCACCTAGCTAAGATTTTTTTTAAAAATTCAAAAATCGTGCTTAAAATATGACAATATTCGGCCAAAATCTCTAAAATCGAGTAACAACCAACCAGTAAAAATTTTGCTCAGAGTTTTAGGAATCGTGTAGAAAAATCGCCTAAAATTTGACAATATTTAGCCAAAATCTCCCAAATCGAGCCACATAGTCACATGGTTAAAGTTTTGATGAAAGTTTCAAAAATCATACGGAAAATTGTATAGCATTTGGCAATATTTGAGGAAAATCTCCAAAATCGAACGATAACCAGCTAGTCAAAGTGTTGTTCAAGGTTTCAGAAACCGCGCCAAAAATTACTTAACATTTGGCAATACTTGAGCAAAATTTCCAAAATCGAGCATAATCACCTAGCTAAGATTTATTTTTAAATCCAAAAATCGTGCTTAAAATTTGACAATATTCGGCCAAAATCTCTAAAATCGAGTAACAACCAACCGGTAAAAATTTTGCTCAGAGTTTTAGAAATCGTGTGGAAAAATCGCCTAAAATTTGATAATATTCGACCAAAGTTAAAATCGAGGCACATACCCACATAGTTAACATTTTGTTTAAAGTTTCGAGAATCGTGCAGAAAATTGTATAACATATGACCATATTTCAGCAAAATCGAGCGACAACCGGCGAGTCGAAATGTTGTTCAATGTTTCAGAAATAACGCTATTTCTTCCCCTAAAATCTTCGGGGCTGAACTATTGCTTGGTAACGAATTTCGAAATTGAATTACCTCCTTTAGCCATAAACAAAAATTCCACCGCCTCCCCCTCCCCCTCGTCTTATTTGTTTACGATCTTCAAAAGACAAACTACACTTTTCCTCAGAAATATTATACACTCGTATTGGCAAACATTTTTACAACTCAGTCGCACGTTTCATCCAAATTCTCCAAAAATTGAACCAATGTGCGTAAAAAGTTCGGAATCATTAACAATGGAACATCGGCAACTGAGAAATTCTGATTTCGACGAAACTATATAGATTGAAAAATACCCTGCAGTAAGAACACCGCATTTTCTTTTGTAAATTTTTGTAAATATCTAGGAAATTGTCGCTGATATCTTTCTTTTTTTAGAGTATAATTTGAAGTATTTTACATAGTCTCAAGGATGGCGCATATGATTTTCGGCAAAATCGATATCTATTTCAATATATTTCGTATTTCTTTCAAACGTTATCGAAATAATTAGTAATTCAAAGTATTTTATATTTAGAACGACACTTATCTATGTACATCAATGAATGACAACTGAAACTTTACTATTGCTTTTTAATATTTTTACTAGTAGCTGTCTAAATTTGGTATTCGCATCGTTTTCTACGTAAAACCGACTTCATTTGTGATAAATAAAACAACTATTTAAGAAGACGGGGAAGGGGGCGCCCGGTCGCCCGGTCGCCCGTTATTTAATTTCATTCCTCACCACACTACACTTGATAAGATACTTGCCTCGTTGCTAGTGTCGGTAACTTAAAAAAGGGTAAACCTTAGAAAATTATGACAAAAGAAAACGCGGACTACAGCGAGTGATTTTCATTCAACAATCGTATGTTTTTAAAACCAACAAAATACCGTAGCAATCACTCGGAATTAACGCAAGCCGTCTCGACAACCTGTTGTGCGACGATGGTGGGAAACTTTCACGAACAGCGATGCCACCCGTAGAGCCCTGCATCCGCGTCAAACTGTTACTTGGAAACAAATCAGTTATCATCGATGTAAAATATATCGAATACATCCTGCTTTGCTCCTCGCGATTTTGATTTTTCTTTTTTTTTTTCAATTCCCGTTTTTTTTTTTTTTTTTTTAGTTTAAACCTTAGCAATATTTTCGATCAAGAACTAGGTCATGGCATTTGCTAAACGAACGGTACGTCTTTACAAAATCATTTTCAGGCTGATGAAAAGGCGCCGGGCGCATTGTAGCAGGTGCAACTGGAAAGACGTTAACGATTCCGACGCGATCTTTCCCCGCCGTCAACGCGAGGGGAGTTATCTAACCGTTTTCGAGCGATCGACAAATGCGACTCCGACGCACTCATCAATTCGCGTCCTTTTACGCTTCCGTCTTGGTTTTTTTTTTTTTTTTTAATAATCCCTGTCTTAGACCGCGTCCCCGATGATGGATCGCGGTATATGCATTACGCCCGCCGTAATTTTATACTAATTAAATCCGAAGGCGGTCGCACTAGTTGATAGGTGTGGAAGTAACCCCCGGCGTAAGGGAAACGACGCTCGGAATTTCCGGGGTGGCTCGACGCGAAGACGACTAGAAAGGGAGTAGATTTAGTAAGCAAGTTTAAAAATCGTGTGTGTACGTATGTGAGTGTAAAGGGGGGAGACGTGGGCGAAATATTGGAAGTTAGTGGTGGTCTTGCAATTTATTGTGATATAAAGTTAACGGGATCGACCGATGTAAGGAATATTCGTTTCTTCTCCTTCGTGGGGATACCTATTTTGGAGCTGTACAGGCTGCAAGATCAAACGGGCGCCATCAGTACCACCCCACCCTTTGATGACGCTTAGGGAAAAACTCATCTAAGGAGTCCACTTCAAAAATTCTCAAAGCGCACATTTCTTGATGCCGTGCGGGCGCATGATATGGTTTTTTGTTTAATCCATTGAGGAATTGAAGTAGGTGTCGTTAGCCGGTTGTAGAAGTCGAGCAAACCGTGGATTTTATCCCGCCTCACCGTCTGTTAGACGACAGTGAGAAATGTTCGTTTCTTCTCCTTCGTGAGGATACCGGTTTCGGAGCTGCACAGGCTGCAAGATCAAACGGGCACCATCAGTACCACCCCACCCTTTGATGACGCTTAGGGACAAAACTCAACTAAGGAGTCCATTTCAAAATGATCAATGCGCACATTTCTTGCCACCATACGGGCGCATGATATGGTTTTTCGTTGAATCCATTGACGAATTGAAGTAGTTGTCGTTAGCCGGCTGTAAAAGTCGAGCAAACCGTGGATTTTTCCCGCCTCACCGTCTGTTAGACGACAGTAAGAAATGTTCGTTTCTTTTCCTTCGTGAGGATACCTATTTTGGAGCTGTGCAGGCTGCAAGATCAAACGGGCGCCATCAGTACCACCCCACCCTTGGATGACGCTTAGGGAAAAACTCATCTAAGGAGTCCACTTCAAAAATTCTCAAAGCGCACATTTCTTGATGCCGTGCTGGCGCATGATATGGTTTTTCGTTTAATCCATTGAGGAATTGAAGTAGTTGTCGTTAGCCGGCTGTAAAAGTCGAGCAAACCGTGGATTTTTCCCGCCTCACCGTCTGTTAGACGACAGTAAGAAATGTTCGTTTCTTTTCCTTCGTGAGGATACCTATTTTGGAGCTGTGCAGGCTGCAAGATCAAACGGGCGCCATCTGTACCACCCCACCCTTTGATGACGCTTAGGGAAAAACTCAACTATGGAGTCCACTTCAAAAATTCTCAAAGCGCACATTTATTGATGCCGTGCTGGCGCATGATATGGTTTTTCGTTTAATCCATTGAGGAATTGAAGTAGGTGTCGTTAGCCGGCTGTAAAAGTCGAGCAAACCGTGGATTTTTCCCGCTCCACCCCCCGTTATACCGAAGTAAGAAGCACTCGTTTCTTTTGCTTCGTGAGGATATCTGTATTGGAGCTGTGCAGGCTGCAAGATCAACCGAACACCATCACTACGACCTCCCTTCCTCGATGACGCGTACGAGTCCAGTTCCAAAACTTTCCAAAGCGTATGTTTCTTGTTGTCATGCTGACGCACGATTTGGCTTTTGTTTTAATCCATAAAATCACGCGAAGTAATCCGAAATTTCGGCGTGTCGTATCGAATTGCCAGACAAACACCATTAACAGAATTAGATTTTTAGTGCCTCCTTGCATATAACAGTTTTGGAGAGATGATGTTGTATAAAGTAGTTACCAAATGTACCACGGCGGTCTCGGCAACCAAGAAATTGCGATGAGAATATCCGTAATCTGAAATTCCGGCGTGTCGTATCGAGTTGCATGTCTTATTCGGTAGTCACAGATCCGGGGTGAATCCTACCCGTCGGAAATAGCGGCCACGCCCTAACGCCTTCGAAACTGCTTTTCGGATTTGTCATTCCAGAATTAGTTGGAGTAATTCACGTAATTTACGTAAGTAAAAGTCGAGCAAATGGAGGATCTTCTCCACCTCACCGTCCGTTAGACCGAAGTAAGGAACGATCGTTTCCTCTCCTTTGTGAGGATATCTGTTTGGGAGCTGTACAGGCTGCAAGATTAACCGGACTGATTACTATGCTCTCTGTTGGAAGATGGGAGTTTCACTGAAACGTCAAAATGCGAACTAAATTATCTCGTCAACTAGTTGGAAATAAATACAGGATGTATCAGAAAGAACAATTCTTGTTGATTGAAAAATCAATATCTATGTGAATAAAGGTGATTCCAATGACTGTGGTGTAATTTACTGACACAAATATCACATCGGTAAACTCCTCGCCACACAATTGTTTGTCATAAAATGGGTGACACGTGTTTCGCTAGCTCAAGGCAAGCATCTTCAACAACCGTATAAACCGAAGTTCGGTTTGTGGTGAGGAATTTACCGATGTGATATTTGTGTCAAAGTGGCAGAATATGATAAAAATATAATTTTCCTCGCATACGTATGTGCAAAAATATCATTGCGGTTTTTGATCCCATGGTATCGATCTCGATAGTTCATCATATATATTATTGAAGTAAGTACTGTTAGTCGGCTGTAAAAATCGAGCAAGCCAGGGATTTCTCCCGCTTCACCGTTCGTTGAACCGAAGTAGGGAACATTCGTTTCTTCTTCTTCGTGAGGATACCGGTTTCGAAGCTGTGCAGGCTGCAAGAGCAACCGGTCACCATCAGTACGTTCTCCCTTTCGATGACGTTTAGGGGAGAACTCAACTCACTAGATGTTATGTTTTAGAAACTATCTCTAAACATTTTCCAAATTTCTTTTAAAAGAACTCGCGTATTATGTCACCTTTTATTTATTACACATTTGTATAGTAAATTCATAGATAATTCTGTTAATGTTGAAAATTTGACATGTTTTTACGTTCCACGTATCGGTTGTTTAGGTTTAGTTCATGTCATTTTCGTTATTGTTTCCCGTTACGTGTTGCATCTTTTCCTGCGAGACCTTCAAGTTCGCAATTCTCACATAAAATCCTTCCATATCTGACAGAAGCCGTTCCTATCCCTTTGATGTTAAAAATTTTATTGGTTGAGTGTTCCTACAGTGCAGTGCGTTTATTGTGAATTTGGTGCATTTTGGTTGTACAATTATCGTGTCACTTTTGGTTAGGGCTTGGCTCCGCAATTTAGTCTGTCTCATTAAAAGGGATTTAAACCAATTCGTCAACTTCGCGTACTACATAAAATCGTTACGGGATCATTTCCGGTTCTGGAAAAACACCACCGTCTCGCCGTACAGCTATTTCTCCGTCACCATGTAAGAAGAAAATTACATACTTTGTTACCCCCAAAACTGCGTTACTACTATCTCCCCGAGATAGTAGTAACTGAGGGGAACAATTGGCTAGAGTGCACAAGACGACAAGAACAAAACAAGAAGCGGTACATACGCTTGTCGCAACAGGCTAGCCAATGCCGTGCTCAGCTCAGTGGGAGGTCGTGTCGGTTCTTTTTCAAGCTCTAAATAACGGTCGTTGAATACAACAGGTCTTGTCAGGGAAAGAGATGGTATGGGCGTCAACCATGAAATTTGGGTCAAAGGTCATAACAACTTACCAGATATATTTTCATGGTCAAATAATCGGTACCTTTATATCGATCGAAGAACTGTCTGACGTCAGGAGCGACCAAGATCAGCTGGAAAATGCACGTTGATTCTACATGCTTAGATTCTGTTACGAAAACAATAAAATTCTGCTTGAAAAACTACACCCGGTTATTCAAGAACGGGTTTAGTAGGAATTTCGATATATATATGAATATCAATGCATTTAATAAGAAAATACGGCCATCTAGATTAAGTTAAGAATATTAACGTTGAATTTAGTTGAAATTATTGATACGATATACGAAATATTTGAAACAAAGAAAAAAGTTTAAGACATATAGAACGAATGCTTAGCTGTCATGGCTTTCGGGTGATGTCATAGCATAAGATTCTACCCTTTATCTGCCTCGGATGTTGGAAATGGTCTCTCGGATTTGTCCGACGGATTAGACGATCGGTTTTCCTTCGTTTAATACCTTAATGGGGAGGTATAAAGACAATGATGTTCTATTAGGCACGACGAGGTGTAGGAGGGTTCGATCTCGGGTTTCTTTTCCTCCGCGAACGGGAGATGTACTTGAACAATACACTAGAGGATTTTCTGGCGAATTCTCCACTACAGGGTAAATACTTTCTTGATGATAATTCCATAAACGATACACACACTTAAATTTTCCCAGCCATAACCTCTTCCGATCTCGACACCGGTCTTTTACCACTCGCTACCTAATGCCTAATTCCCTCTTTTTCTTGTTACTACGCCGAAGCCAAGATTCGCTTCGCGTTCTCGTGATTGGACGAATTCGAAAAACTCAAGGATAACTAAGACGCGGCGATATTGATGGGTTCAACGGGAGTATCGTTAAGCGATATTAGGAAATAACTATTGTCCGAAAGGAGTAAAATTTGAGTTAAATGAAATACGGAACTGAACTAAGTGAAATTTGTGCACGCAACAATTTTCTTATTGCCTGAGCCTGCATTCAATATTTCGTTCCTTCTAACTAAATTAGGGATATTTTGACCGCTCGTAAGACAACTACCCACAAGCGATCGTTCAGTCAACGAAAGCAGTAATCGATGACCATCGAATTCACGTAAGTGGAATTTTTTTTGCAAATATCTTCCGATTGAAGCCTGGGCAGTCGTGGGGAATCGGGATTGTCGAAGATATTATTTTCTTCTTTTCGTTGGATCTCCCTCAAAATTTTCCTACCCGCCTAAACTTACACGAATCCGACTCGTAAACGACAAAATATCTCCATCCCCAAAACCGCTCGAATAACCGCGATTGTCTCCAATAATCCCCATCACCAATTACGTAACCTCATACAACACGAGTTGGAACCAATAACGTTTGAGTATAATTAAAACGAGGTAATACAATCATCGTTTCTACCGCGAGAGGTTCAACCGTCTGCTGACTAACTGATTACATTACCGGGTAGGTGTGAGGAAGAGGGGGAGGGAGGGAGCGCCACATGGAGTCGCGGTAATTGCGTTCGCCCGTCGCCACAACAGCCGCTTCGCGGGACGAAGAAGAGGCGAATTTGTTCGTTTATTAACGAAAGAACTATGGTTAGTTATGAATAGTTAATTTTCGGGGCGCTAATGAGCGGCGTTTTTCGACGAGGTATTCGCCTGATTTACGAGGTTAATTATGAGATGCGATAAGTAAGATCTAATGGAAGATGATAAGTTCTAATTTAGGCGTGATACATTTCTTCAGCCCCCTTCGGACTACTTTTGTTTATTATATATATTGTGGCTAGACGCCCCATGGAGGAGCAACGCCGCTTTCTAGGAACTCTCTAAATCCAGCGTTAAGGGCGGATCAGTTCCCATCATCCAGTCCTCTCATGGTCACGTTCTCCGGCTTACGTCTCCCCATCCCCTCCTGTCCTTTGTCTTGTCTTTCCATTTCCCGATTCCGATTTTGCTCAGGTCCTTTACCACTTCCCTCAACCACCTTGTCCTCGGTCTACCTCTCCTTCTGACTCCTCCCGGTTCCCATTCTAATAGTATTTTTATTATCGTGTTTTCCGCCCCCCATGCATGTCCCGGCCATTTTACCCTTTGTTGTTTTATTTTCTTTACGATGTCTTCTTCAATTTCTTTTTCCAGCTCATGGTTCATTCTCCAACCTTAACTGGTCCCATTATTGTTCTCAAAATTTTCCTCTCCAGTATTCTTAGGTCTTCTTCATCTTTTTTTTCGTCATTGTGAGTGTTTCGGCCGAGTACAGTATAACTGGTCTTATTATTGTTTTATATATATCCATCTTGACCTTTTGGATAAACTATTATCTTTTAAGAGTTTTTTTATTTGTGTGATACGCTCTGTTCATGTTATAATCTTTTCTCTAATTTCCTGTACTCTACTTCCATCGCTAGATATCATAATGCCCAGGTACTTAAACTTTTCGACTTCTTCGAACTTATATTCTGTCACTGTTGTATATTTGTTTTTGCTCATTTGTTTACCAGGACGCATTATTTTTTAGTTTTCCTTCATTTAATTCCAAACCCAGCTTCTTTCCTTCCCTCACAATTTCCTCCACCATCTTGATCAAAATTTCTCGTCTTTTTGCCATGATCACAATATCATCCGCATACGCTATTATTTGTCCTTCCTTTGTTCTGATTCTTCCTTTATTTATTTTTCTTGTTACGTACTCCAGAGCCAAGTTTAACAGCATAATGGCTAGTGCATCGCCCTGTCTAACCCTCAAATTCTTCCGTCTCTGATCTTGCCGTTTCCATTGTCATCTTAGTTTGTTTATTATTGTCGGAACATATCTTTCAATTGTTTCAAAATTTCCTCCTCATCGTTCCCATCACTTTTACGCCGTCGCAATTTAAATTTAATCGTTTTACTTTTTTAACGTTCAGAACGTAATTTCAAATTCTAAATTCCCTTTCGTAATTTGTGACAAAACCGTAATATTTCTGGTTGTCATGATTCGTAACCAATGGAATCAGCGTTTTTTTCCCGCTTCATCATCCACTTAAGCCAAGTGAGGGACGTTCGTTTCCTCTCCTTCGCGAGGATATCTGTTACGGGTCTGTGCAGGCTGCAACACCTGAACAACCAACAGGGCACCATCAGTATGATGAACTTTAACAAAAAATTCAACTTAGTCCGTCCAAAGCAACTACCCCTCCGATCTTTGCCGGGCAAACGAAGAACTGGCAGTATTTTCAGACATTTTGGTGGATGTTAGATCTGAATTCGATCGCCGTTTCTCGTATTTTCGTGAACCGAATATATACGATTTTCCAATTTTTCAGAACCCCTTCGCGTTTGATGTGACAAAGTCAGCTGCTAGCTTACAAATCCAGCTGATAGGTCTCCAGTGCGATTCTGCCTCACAAGACAGATTCAACGAAGTTGACTTATCGTCTTTTACTCGCACGTGTACTATGCATGTCTGGGAGCTCTCACATATGCGAGCAAATGTTTTAACTAATGAAAATTAATAAATCGCACAACGGCTCCAGTTTCACGCAACAGAGTTGACGCGGAATATCGATGCAATTTTGAAAAAAAAAAAAAAGAAGCCAGGTTTCCGGATCTTCAAAAATTGCTAACGTAGATTTTGCATCCCTATCTTATGAATAAATTTTTGGTCTTACTCTGTCGTTTTTGTTCTTTATTTTGCTATTTTAAAAAGTTGATACAACTACTTAGGTTAGTTAGAGAGAACGACGGATCAAAGAACTTTTCCGGCCCCTTGGCATACTTTGTGTAGTCCAAGTGGCACTTCTGGTGAACGAGTTTGACACCCCTGCTTTGGAGAAACCGCTCCCAGAAGAATAATTGGTAACTTTCTACGTTGGAAAATTGTAATTTTAGCTGATGGAACAACTTACTGATAAACTTAAAAAACCGTCAGAAGTTTAACCTGCATCTCACGCTGTATAAATAAATACAGAGTTATCGGGAATGATTGTCCACCACGTGATCAGCACTTTTTTTAAAACTGGGAATTTCTTTGTTCATATTGACTAGGATCATACTAGCATTAGACATAGGCGTACAATCGTTATTCTCAAATTTTGCTACTGTCATTCTGTACGTTTTCGCCTCATTATTTTTATCGGGCATTTAAAGTAAAGAGAACTGTACTTTTTAGTACACGGCCGTTTCATCGCATTTCTCCTTAAGGTAAGAAAAGTAGAATATCATACACCACGGAATAAAAATAATTATTTTAGGTTGAAGTTTGAAATGTTTACAAGTGAACGAGACGCATTCATTCTTGATGCCGCATTTTCGAAGCGGTACTCGAAATGAAGATGGGGCTCGGACATACTCACTACAGTCTTGTTTTGGGCAATACGTCGAAGGATTTCCAAAAGGAAAATTTTTCATATGAAAAGTAATTGACAATTAAAGAACGAGGATCCAATTATGCGTAGGACAGCGCGAATCACATTTTGAACATTTATTGTAATTTGACTGAATTTATTTACTTTAATGAATAAATAAATTGTCGTAATTATCAAATGAAGGTGATGGCAAGGACTGTGGTGTAATTTCCTGACACAAATATCACATCGGTAAACCCCTCACCACACAAATGTTTTATAATAAAATCGGTGACACGTGTTTCGCTAGCTGGAGGCAATGTGTGATCTAGTGTCAGTAATTATTAAATTTAAATCTATCTGAAATTAAGAGGCATGGAATAAAAAGTTACGATCTATCTAGCGATAAAATCAAAAGTAAATAAGAAAACGTGCAAACAATGTCGTTTTTATTTTAAAAATGCCCACCCCAATTAAAGCTCTGTAATACGCTACTTCCAGCAATATTTTACGTAAAGTAATAGTGTACCACCAACCGTCGTTATTTGGGTTGCCTAATTTGATAGTCACGTAGTGGACAGGAATTGTTGATGTCTCTGTAATTTATCCTTGTTATAGCTTTTATTTTGAAATTGGGGACGCCATTTTCGATGATCCTGTACTATTTAACCCTTTCCTACCGGCTATGACAAAATAAAAAATATTAATTTATCTTTATTATTACGTAAAGACGTTATAAATGAAACTAATGATTGTATTTTTCGAATTTTTATTTTGACTCTTACAAGGAGAAGGTAAGGTAATGGGATTTTTGTAATTTTTGATATTTATGGTACGTGTAATTTGGACCTTAAATAAGAATATTTTGGAGTAGTTCGTCGTAACGTTCATAAATTAGCGAGATTATCGATGTTGAAGTTTCACCCACCAGTTAAATCCACTAGATATAATACGATTGTCAATTGGACTCGTGGCCTAGTCGATAGCGTTTTGGTGCGGTACTCACGAGATCGCTGGTTCGAGTCTCGTCACGGGACATTCCTTTTTCTTCCATTGAAAACGCACCATATGTTGTTTTTTTCATTCTTCTTCTCATATAAAAAATTATGAATAAACGAAATATATGAACTATACGCAGGAACATTCTACAAGTACTTCATTAAAATGCACAATCGGTTGATAAACAATATTCATTTTGAATTAATAAGGTTTCTTCAAAAAAAAAAAACGAGCGGAGTCGGGTAGGAAATGAAAATTTTTATTATTTTATATCTAGTATGCGACATTTTACGCAGTGTGGCGCGAGGCAGAATGGTGGTTATCATAGAAATATGGGAAGCAACATTTTTTTACTATTACCTTATTGTTAAGTTAATTCAAAATGAATATTGTTTATCAACCGATTGTGCATTTTAATGATGTACTTGAAGAATGTTCCCGCATATAGTTCATATATTTCGTTTGTTCATAATTTTTGATATGAGAAGAAGAATGAAAAAAACATATGGTACGTTTTGAATGGAAGAAAAAGAAATGTCACGTGACAAGTCTCGAACCACCGACCTCGTGAGTATCGCACCAAAACGCTATCGACTAGGCCGCGAGTCCAGTTGAGAATCGTATTATATCTAGTGGATTTAACTGGTGGGTGAAACTTCAACATCGATTATCTCGCAAATTTATGAACGTTGCGTCGAACTACTCCAAAATATTCTTATTTAAGGTCCAAACTACACGTACCATAAATATCAAAAATTGCAAAAATCACATTACCTTACCTTCTCCTTGTTAGTATTACTTTTAGGACCTAGACTTATAAGTACCGTCAGTCTATTAGTGTCATAGATGAAAAAATAAAACACAATTATTTTAAAAACGCCTCGTGATATTCAGCAAAACAGGTTTTCTTTTCGTTCAAGGATGAAAAAACATCACAGTGAGAGCACTTGGAATGAGGCTTACATTGTACCTTCTTCGTGCTACATACCTCACATCTCCCTCTTCTTTCCACAAACACTGGCGATTTCTATTTCTTTTTTCAACAGAATCTCAATTGTTTTAGAAGAGATATTTAAGCAGAGCCAAAGCTGCTGCGATCTCATATTTGTTAAATTTACCGTTACAAAAGGTGGTACGAATTAGTACCGTCAGCTAGGAAAGGGTTAAATAGGACGAGTAATACATGGAACTGAAACCGCCGCTGTCGAAAAGTACAAAACTAGAATCAGGCGCAATCGAAATTACACGCAAACAACGCTTAACGATACAAACGCTAATCGGATGATGAGATCTTGAGTAGTGGGCGGATCCTCCCTCCCCTTCCTCCACATCGGAGGAAAATCACGTGAGCTCGTGGAAGTGGGGGTAAGAAACATTTCTCCCCGATCTTTGGTGATCGACGAATTCGTTCGACTATCCGTTTTGGACGGACCTGTATTTCGATACAGCTCCATCCAAAACGGATCCGCCGTTCGGAGGGAGACAAAAATTAAAAATCTTATTTTCTCGATTTTGTGCTAAAAGCGCAATGCTTATCATTTAGTCATTTAATTAGTGCTGGCCACTTGTCCTATTATAATAATAATAATAATAATAATAATAAATAAACTTAAAATACTTAATTACTTACTTATCGCAAGAACAACCAAGAAAAGTACGGAAAATATAAGTGATAAAAATTCGTAGCGAGGTCTGCCATGTACGTACGTACACATCACACATGTTTGGATGCGGGTAAAGATCGAAGTTTCGATTCGGGACCATTCGTCATTATTAACGCCATCTCTCTTGTAAACACGCGAAAATATGTACCTCAAAAATATGCGACCTGTTGACAGATTACCGGAAAATATATCCCTCTCCCGGAGATACCCCCTTTTTCTTCGTTTGTTTCCCTCTTTTTGATTTATGCCTGCGCGTACCGCAGACACATACGTCCTCGTTTTTGCCTTTAACTCGCGCGCACCCGCTATTTGTTCGATATTTCAAATAATCAAAACCACATCTTCCTATGTTACTAATAATGAGTACAGTCTGAGCGAAAATTATTGAAGACGATTCAAATATCCCGCGCAAAATTCTGGGGATTATATCGTCTTTAAGTTCGTTCCCAATAACATTACGAACAAAAACAAAACTTTAGTGAATATTACCTATATGAAATAAATGAGAATTACCACATTCGGAAATAATTCCAGATACGCATTTCGGCAATTAAGTTGCCATCCTCAGTGGAAAACAACTAAGAACTAAATCACTATTCTATTTGGACGTATCATGTTAATACAATAAAATCTGGATGACTCCCCATATTGCATTATTTGCATGTGCAAATTGTGCTTACTTAGTAAACTGTTGCGCAGTTACTTGGCAGCTGCCCATTAACGTAAAAATTACATTAATTATTGGGGAAGAACTGTGTTACGCCTATGGTAAGTGTATAGAGGGAATTTGATGTTTGACAATGCCAATTGACATACTTCATCACCGACCTCCCTATTTTCAGTCATTTTAGCTCACGCTGTATGTAGATGCCGGGGTCATGAAATAGATTTGGGAGCCACGTTGCCAAATAATATTTGCACTGTACTGCCTGTACTGGTTTGAGTAAATTCCCCTAATTATTCGAATTCTAATTTCGTTCATAACCTCCTAAATATGATATTTATATAGTAAGTTTCGAAGCGGTACCAACCTATACGATACGCCAACCAAGTTTCTGGAAAATTACTAAAAATCATATAAAACCTATTATTACTTTCATATATTTATCAGCTAACATATGTACCGCAAGCTCTCCTTAGAGGAGATTAAGAAGGAAGCAAATTTAATAAGCTAGTTTAAAAATCGTGTGTGTGTATGTGTGAGAGAGTGAAAGGGAGAAGATGTGGAAGAAATGTGGGAAGTTAGTGGTTGTCTTGTAATTTTTTTTGAAATAAATTTAACGAGGTCGACCCATGTAGGGAATATTCGTTTCTTCTCCTTCGTGAGGATACCTGTTTCGGAGCTGTGCAGGCTGCAAGACCAACCGGTCACCATCAGTACGTTCCCCATTTTGATGACGTTTAGGGAAGAACTCAACTCACTAGATGTTACGTTGTAGGAACTACCTCTAAACATTTTCCAAATTTATCTTAAAACAACTCGCGTTTTTACGTTTCACACATAAATTTCGCCCTGTGAGAAACGATGACCACTTATCGGTTGTTTAACTTTAGTTGAGGTTACACTCGTTATCGTTTCTGGTTACATGTTGCATCTTTTCTTGTGAGACCTTTAAGATCGCAATTCTCACTTAAGTTTTAATCCCTTTCATCCCTTTCCACAAGTCATTCGTATCCTTTGGATACTTACGCCGGCTATCGTGTATTTTAAGAAGCATTATCAGTTGAACGTCCCCTACAGTTTACAGCTATTTGTTGAGAATTTGGTGCAATTTGGTTGTACATATAGTTATTGTGTACCTTTTGGTTAGAGCCTAGCCCCGCAAATTAGCCTACTTTATTACGTAAAAGGATATGAAATCAAGTCGTCAAATGACCACCTTAAAAAGCTAGGGAATAAAATTTCCACATTAATGTTTACTGTTTCTGTAAAAATTCCCTTATCGTTTTATCCTAATTCTAAATTCGTTTATAACCTCCCAAACATGACATTTCTCTAATAAGTTTCGAAGCGCCCACAACTTATAAGTTGGGCCAACTAAGTTTTGGGAAATTACTAAAAATCATTTGAAACCTATTATTACTTTGGTATATTTATCAGCTAACATATGTACGGCAGGTTCTCCTTGAATTTGTATCGTTTCTTTTGTTTATTTTCGTCGGAATATATCTTTCATTTGTTTCTGTAATTGTTTCTTATCGTTCCCAACACTTTTTGCGTAATTACAATTACAAATGTAATGTTTGTTTCTCGTTTGAACGTTCGGAACGTATTTTCAAATTCTTGGCCTCCAACTTTTGACGAGTCGCATATTTCAGACTCTCTTTGAACTATTTTGTAAAAACAAATCCTTCATTTGTTTTGTAAAATTGTTCTCAAGGATCTCCCCTTTGATAAAAATTCTGAAAAATTGGGAAACATTAGATAAAATCCAGTTTTAACCCCCGATTTTTGACAAGTCGCATATTCCAGTTTTTTAATTTATTTTTGTAAAAACAAATTCTTCATTTATTTTGTAAAATTATTCTCAAGCATGTCTCCCGTGAAAATTTTTTTGGAAAATTACGAAAAATTAGATAAAATCCAGTTTTGGCCTCCAATTTTAGACAAACGACATACTTCAGGCTTTTATTGGTCGTCCGTTTATTTTTTCTCGAAACAAATTCTTCGCTTGTTTCAAAAATTTTTCTCGTGATGGCATCATTCATCAAGAATTTTAAGAAATTATTAGCAATCAGATAGGGTCCAGGTTTAACCTCCAAGTTTTGACAAGTCACAAATTTCAGACTCCCCTCGAACTTGTATATGTGTTTTTTCTTTTCTTTTTGTCAAACTAAACTCTTTATCTGTTTAAAAAATTGTTTCTCGCGACGTTTCCGATCCTAAAAAATTCGTGGAACTATTAAAAATAAGATAAAATCCAACTTTGATCTTCCACTTTGAACAAGTTGCAGTTTTCAGACTTTCCTTAAATTTTTACGCATTTATTTTTGATACTTTTTTTTTTTCAAAATAAGTTCTTCATTTGTTTCAAAAATTGTTATTCACGACGTTCACGTTGATAAACTTTTACGTTTTCACGTTTCAGGCTCTCTTTGGAATTGTGTCGATTTCTTTTGTTTATCTTTCTCTAACCTAGTCCTTCACTTGTTTCAGAGATTGTTCGTCATGACGTTTTCATTGATAGGAAATTTGGGAAATTATCAAAAATCAGATAATATCAATTTTATTCTAATTCCAATTACGTTCATAACCTCCTAAATATGACATTTCACTAGTAAATTTCGAAACGCTACCAACCTATAAGTTACCCCAACTAAATTTTTGGGGAAATAACTAAAAATCTTTACCAAAAATTTATCAGCTAACATATGTACGGCAAGCTCTCCTTTGGACTTGTATCGCTTCTTTTGTTTATTGTCTTCGAAAAACATTTTTCATTTGTTCCTGTAATCGTTCGTCATTGTTCCCACCACTTTTGCGCAATTACAGTGTAAATGCCATGTCCGTTTTTCGTTTTAAGCTTCAGAACGTATTCTCAAATTCTAAATTCCCTGTGGCAATTTATCAAAAACCGCATATTTCTGGTTGCCACCCGTTAACGAACGACGCCGAGTAAAATCGACGATGGCAAAACTTATCTCTCACCAGAAATTTGTTGGGTGATAAGACAAATTTCCACATTAATGTTTACTTATTTCAGTAAAAATTCCCTATCATTTTATTCTGATTCCAATTTCGTTCATAACCTCCTAAACATGACATTTCCCTAGTAAGTTTCGAAGCGCTGCCAACTTGTATGAGTTATACCAACCAATTTGACAGAAGTCACGTGTCTTATAAGCAATCTCGAATTCGCCATATCATCGGTAACTTCTGGAATCACCCTAAATCGGGGGTCAAAGGGCTCTTGACCCCATTGACATCGATAATTTTTTTAATCTCCCTTTTATCTCCCCGTATCGTTTCTCACCCCCGAAATTTACTCGTTACGTCAACATTTAACTTCGAAATCGGGCAATTCTTTCCTGAAAATTTGATCGCGTTAGGCGCCTCCCCCGTCCCCTTCCCCCGCTACCCCTTTTCATCGTTTCGCAGTTTCTTTCCAATTAAGTTCGCGTTGCGAAAAAGCTCGTAAAATAAAATTTTGCTCCTCGATAAATTCCGCATATAAAAACGTGTGACGACCAACACCGCCAATAATACGAGAGTGCATACCCTCTCATATGTACAACATACGTACAGTCGAAGGGGTTGAGTTGTTTCAATCTTTTATTGTCGCAGATTTCATATTCCGTTAGGCAAACAAATGAGTTGTGATCTATTCGTTCGAATGGCCATCTCATCTTTGTTATTACTCTTTTGTGGATGTATGGATGTAAATAATATATACAGGGTGATGTATTCTCCGTCGAATATATTGACAATTTCCAATTAAGTGTGTGTTTATTTATAATTCGTGGTACCTCTTTAATTACTTATAAATATAAGCTGTGAATTTGAAGTTTCTTCTTTTATTGACCTAAAAAGTGGTAGAGATAATCCGAATGATATATACCGTGACAACAAAAGAGGTCGAAATCGATTAATGTAGCACACATAGATGTTTCGACAGCGATGCAGCAGACATCTTCAACTACGATCAATTTAAAATGCTGGGACGTTATCGACGAAGCACATGTCTCGAATGAACGATTAATTAGTTCTGATACGTTTCTCGTTTTGGAGTTTTACGAAAAATGACTTGTATCGATTTATTTGTTTCCTCTTTTGCCTGGAAAAAATTCTTCAATTGTTTCGATAATTGTCCGTTTTAGAAAAAGTCGGATTAAATCCCGGTTTAATCTCCAATGTTTGATGAGTCCCATATTTCAAACTATCGCCGAACTTGTTTGTGTTTTTCTGTTCTAAGTATTTTTGTCAAAGCAAATTCTTTATTTTTTTTTCGGTAATTGTTATGAATGACCTCCCCGTTGATGAAAATTTTTGAAAAATCATCAAAAATCATATAAAGTCCAGTCTTAGCCTCCGATTTTTGGCAGATCATATATGTGGATGTTTATGTATCTTTTCATTTATTTTTTGTCGAAACGAATTCCTCATTTGTTTCAAAAATCGTTTCCCGTGAGCTTTCCGCTTCTGAAAATTTTTGAGAAATTGTCAAAAATACGATAAAATCCAACTTCAATCTATGACTTTTGACAAGTCGCAGATTTCAGATTTTCCTTAAACTTGAATGTAATTCGTTGTTTATTTTTGTCAAAATAAGTTTTTCATTTGTTTCAGAAATTGTTCTTAATGACCTCCTAGTTGATAATAATTTAGGAAAATTATCAAGAAATCAGATAAAATCCGAGTTTACTGCCTCAGTTTTGACAAATCGCATATTTCAGGCTCTCCTTGAACTTGTACGTATTTTTTTTTGTATTTTTTGTGTCAAAACAAATTCTTTATTTGTTTCAGAAATTGTTTCGAATGCCCTCCCCGTTTATAAAATTTTTGGAAAATTAGCAGAAATCAGATAAAATTGACCAATCGTATTTTTCATACTATCCTTGAACTTGTATGTACTTTTTGTTTTTTTTTTTGCCACAACAAATTCTTTATTTGTTTCAGAAATTACCTCCTCGTAGATGAAAATTTTAGGAAAATTACCAAAAATCAAAAAATTCAGTTTTAACCTCCAATTTCTGATAAATGACATATTTCAGACTTTACTTGGACGTTTGTGTATTTTATTGTTAATTTTCTCTTGAAACAAATTCAGCATTTGTTTCACAAACTTGTTCCCAAGGATTTCTTCGTTGATAAAAATTTTGGGAAATTAACAAAAATCAGATAAAATGTAATTTCAACCTCCAGTTGTTGACAAGTCACATATGTCACACATTTGTGTATCTTTTGCTTAATTTTCTTAAAAAGAAATTCTTCAATTGTTTCAGAGACTGTTCATCATGACGTTTACATTAATGAAAATTTTGGAAAAATTGTCGAAAATCAGATTTACTCCATTTTTTACTGTCGAATTTTTGATGCGTAACACGCTCTTGGGAATTGTATTGATTTTTTGTATATTTTTCTCTAACATAGTCCTTCATTTGTTTCTTCTTCTTCTTCTTCTTCTTCTCCTTCTTTCACCTTATACTTCTGCCCATCTAAGGCGTCGGGTTCATTTGTTTCATCCGTCAATCAATCCTCATAACGTTTCCATTGATAAGAAGCTTGGAAAATTGTCAAAATCGGATAAAAGCCTTTCTTACACTAGAATTTTTGACGCGGCTCTTCTTGAACTGGTATCGATTTCTTTGTTTATTTTTATCTAAAAAGTTTCATTTCTTGCAAGAAATCGTACCTCATGTTTCACTTGATAACAATTTTGTAAAATTTTCAAAAATCAGCTCAAATCTAGCTTTATTCTTGGATTTTTGACAAACGACATACATCTGGCTCTCCTTGGAATTTTGTTTATTTTGCTCTAACCTAGTCCTTCATTTGTTTCAGAAATCGTTCCCCACGACGTTTCCATTGATGTTCTTTAATAATGTCAAAATTTATTCGTCATGACGTTTCCATTGATAAAATTTTTGGTAAAAGATCAAAAAATTAGCTAAAATCCAGTTTTACTCTCGGATTTTTGACAAGCGACATACATCTGGCTCTCCTTGGAATTTTGTTTATTTTGCTCTAACCTAATCCTTCATTTGTTTCAGAAATCGTTTCCCATGACGTTTCCACTGATAAAATGCTTATTACTATTTTATCTCTCCTTAGGGGTTTGTCGACATATATCTTTTTTTTTTGGTTATTTTTCTCTGAAAAGTTCGTCATTTGTTTCAGAAACAATGACGTTTCCGTCGACAAAAGTTTTGGGAAATTATCAAACAAATGGGATAAAATCCATTTCTGGTCTTAGATTTTTGACGCGTGTCAGGTCCTTCTTGAATTTTTATAGATTTGTTTGTTTATTTCTGTCAAAAATGTTGATCAAATGATGTCAAAATTTATTCGTCATGACGTTTCCATTGGTAAAATTTTTGGAAAAAGATTAAAAAATCAGCTAAAATCTAGTTTTACTCTCGGATTTTTGAGAAACGACATACATCTGGCTCTCCTTGGAATTGTAGCAATGTTTTTGTTTTTTTTTTTTTGTTCTAACCTAGTCCTTCGTTTGTTTCAGAAATCGTCTCTTATGACGTTTCCATTGATGAAAGACTTGGTAAATTGGCAAAAATCAGTTAAAATCCATTTTCTATTCTCGAATTTTTGACCCGTAACACATTAGCCTCCTCTTGGACTTGTATGGATTCTTTTGTTTCCTCTTATCTATAAAATTCTTCGTTTGTTTCAAAAAGTTGTACTTTATAATGTTGCCATTGAAAAAAAAAAATTTGAGAAATTATCAAATAAAGCAGATAAAATCGATTTCTGGCCTCGTATCTTTGACAAGTAACACATTTGAGGCCATCATTGGATTTGTGCAATTCTTTTTTGTTTGTTTCTGTCAAAAATGTTCTTCAATTATGTCAAAATATATTCATCATGACGTTTGTGTTGATTAAAAATTTAGGCACTTATCAAATAAATCAGATAAAATCGATTCCTGACCCCTGAATCTTGGACAAATAACACATTTGGTACCATCCTTGGATTTGTACAATTTTCTTTTGTTTATTTCTGTCAAAAATGTTCTTCAATTATTTCAAAATTTGTTCGTCATCCGTTGATAAGAAACTTGTGAAATTGAAAATTTAGGCAATTATCAAACAAATCAGATAAAATCCATTTCTGGCCCCCGGATCTTTGGCAAGTAACACATGTCAGGCCTTCTTTCTATTTGTACGTTTTTCTTTTTGTTTATTTCTGTCAAAAGTGTTCTTGAATTATTTCAAAATTTGTTGGTTATGACGTTTCCATTGATAAAAGTTTGGGAAAATTATCCAAAAATCTGATCATAAACCGATTACATATATTATCCACAATATGATTGACTATTGACTATTGACAGAAACTAAATTGACACTCGCCAATTTGTCTTAATTCAATTGGTTTTTGAAAAATAATATTTACATACGAAGCCTTGTTGGAATTGAATTGTTGAAAGCAGCTCTTGTGTTGTACATGCATTTGGGCATCGGCGATTTGATCACGAACTAGAAATATTACTATTACAGAATGAAGATGATCGCGATTCCCCGTTCCGAAACGTTTTGCGAATTTTGCACCTTCCTAAAATCCGGCTAAAATGTATAAATCTAAAGCTAGAACTATTTTTATTTCCTTTTCAATCCTCTTCGTATTCTCAGGTCCCACCCTGTACATGCGTTTCCTGAAATCGACCTAAAAAATAAATCTAAGGCTAAAACTAATTTTTTCAATCCTCTTCGTAGTCGGAAATCCCACCCTGTACCTGCGCTTCCTGAAGTCGAGCTAAAAAATAAATCTAAGGCTAGAACTATTTTTTCCTTCCTCGATCCTCTTCTTACTCGCAAAACTCACCCTGTATATGCGTTTCTCGCGTTTTTCTTTTAAAAACCTAATCGCACGTATCCCACCCCATTATAGGCATAAACATAATTCTACTTACATGTACATATGTATGTACATACTTAGTACATTGTATGTATATGGAAAGTACTACATAATAGAACGGGGGTGTTTACGACGAAGAGGCGGTCCCGAACTCATCGTATAAAAGCCGGGCAACGTGCCGCCGAATCGCAGAGTTCTTGCAAAAGGTGTCCAGTGCTGGGATCATCATCGTACGCCGCCACAGCAACCACCACGAATACGAACAAACGACCCCGTATTAGCGTATCCGTTCGTTCGAGAGTGAGAATGTGCCAAAATCCCCCAACACCGGAAGAACTTCGTCGTCGTCGTCGTCGTCGTCGTCCTCGTCGTCATCCTCGACGTCTTCGCCGTCATCGATGAGCGCCATCGTAGCTAAAGTTACACTTCTTCTCGTCGTCGCCTATTTCACCCAAGATGTTGCAGGTGAGAATTGATTGATTCTTACCGAGGGGCTAGATACTATTTGTTACTTTAATTTTTTTTTTTCGTTTCGTTTTGTTTAGTTTGGAATGCTTCAAGGGAGGATATAATTCGAAAAGTAGTGGTTTCATGTTCTTCGTTTTTTTTCTGATCTCGTTCCTTCTCCCTTATTTTTTGATCAAAATCGTCCAAAAAACTCCAGTTTTCGTTTTTTCGTACTTTTTCCTTTCTCTTATAATTTGGGGTACTATGTACGTTTGTGTCGAAACGGTTTCTTCGATATTTTCCGATTTATTCCCCTTCTTTAAGTTAAGTGCAATTTCGATCTGCGATTGACAAAGCTTAAATCTCCCTTCACGGATTATTGGCGTATGCTCTATGTGCTCTACTTAGTAAGCTTTTGCACAGTTACTCGTTAGGTACCCATTTAACGCACTTAATTTATTAAGTCATTATATAGAGAGTCCTCCAGATTTTATTTTATTAAAGGTTTGGCTCTCAAAACTGGTTTACTATTTTAAAATCCATTAAAATAAATTCCATTAGTTTGTAATTTGAGCGCTTTTTTTATTCACACTCCTTTGTACTCCCTCTGCTCTTTGTACCGTACGTTCATTTCTTGTTTGTTTCTTCATTCGTTTGTAGTACCCCAAGACAGATGTTTTTCATTTCGCGATTTTCTCCCTTGTTCCTTCTGACAGTTGGGAGCAAATTTCGCCCGAAATCAGCAATTTTGATTTTCAACACATTTTTTTTAAATTCCTTCGCGTCTTCGTTTGTTTATTTCAAGTACCTCAAGGCAGATATTAACTCGTAACCTTAGCTATTATTTATTTTCTTTTTTTGTTATTATCCTGTTTTTGTCTGTTTTCAGGGTCAAAATCACTCGCAAGCGTCAGTTTTCATTAGTTTGTTATATTTTTTGCAAATTTTCGTTTTGTGTCTGATTTGTTTGGAGTACCTCAAGGTAAATGTTAACATCGATAAGTGAGCCAATGTTTTTACATTTCCGGATCTTCCCCTCTTTATTTGAAGATTCCCACCAAATTCAGCCTAAAATTATTTTTTTAATTTCGTGCTTTTTTATGTGTGTTTCTTTGGGGAACTTCAAGGCAGGGAGTAACTCGTAACGTTGACGGTATTTTTGTTATTATCCTGTTTTGTCTCTCTTCTCCGGGTTAACATCACTTGAAAGTCTCGGTTTTCGTTTCTTGCAAACTCTTCCTTTGTTTCTAATTTGTTTGGAGTACCTCAAGGTAGAAATCGATAAGTGCCAATGTTCTTAATTTCCGGATTTTTCACCTTTTTTCTTTTGTAAAAGTTGGGACCAAATTCAGTCCGAAAGAACCAATTTTCTTTTTCTACACATTTTTGAAATTTCGTGCTTTTCTTCGTTTAATTTGTTTTTTTTTTTTTTTTTTTGGTACCCCCAGGCAGATATTAACTCATAACGTTGGCTATGTTTTTTGGCTCGAAAGCGCCAGTTTTCATATGTTTCTTATATTGTTTGCAACTTTTCGTTTGTGTATTATTTGTTTGGACTACCTCAAGGTATAAGTTAAAGTCCATGAGTGGGTTAATGTTTTTTTCATTTCCGGCTTTTCCCCTGTTTATGCGAAGATTCAAATTCAGTCCAAAAGGACTACCTTCCGTTTTCTACATATTCTTTTAAATTTCGTGTTTGTTGACGTTTGTTTCTTTGGAATACCTCAAACCAGGATATTAACTCGTTAACATAGCCAATGTGCTGTGTTATCATCCAATTCTTGTCTTCTCTCATTATCAAAATCACTCGAAACCTTATTTGTTTCTTACATTTTTTGCAACTTTTCGTTTGTTTCTTATTTATTTGGAGTACCTCAAGGCAGATATTAACTCGACAAAGGAGCAATATTTATCGTTAATTACCGGTTTCCGAATTTTTTAAGGTTTCGATTAAAATCAGTGGAAAGCATCAGTTTTCATTTTCTGCAACTTTTCCCTTGTTTCTAATTTGTTTGGGTTATCCCAAGGTGGAAGTTAAAATCGATAAGTGGCCAATATTCTCAATTGCCCGATTCTCCCCTTTCTTTTTAAAGTAAAAGTTGGGACCAAATTTCGTCCGAAAGAACCAATTTCCATTTTCTACACGTTTTTTATTTCGTGCTTTTTCGTTTGTTTCTCCTAACGTTGGCGATGTTTTTGTTATTGTACCGCTTTTTGTCTCTTGGTCTTTGTTATTTTTCTATTTCCATCTTTTTCCGGGATCAAAATCACTCAAAAGCATTAATTTTCATTGTCATTTCTTACACTTTTCATTGGTTTCTTATTTGTTTGGGGTACCTCAAAGCAGACAGTAACTCGACAAGCAACCAATTTTTTTTTTTTTGTTAATTACCGGTTTCCATATTTTTAAAGGTTATCATCTTGAGCCCGAAAGAACCAATTTTCATTTTCTACACATTTTATGCTTTTCTCTGTTTGTTTCTTTTAGGTACCAAAAGAGGGCAAGATATGAACTCATAACATTGGTTGTTTTTTTGTTATTATCCTGTTTTTGTCTGTTTTCTGGGCCAAATCAGTTGTAATTTTTTTCCTACATTTCTTTTGCAACTTTTCGTTTGTTTCTTATTTGTTTGGAGTGCCCCAAGGTAAAAATTAATATTGATAAGTGGGTCACGATTTTAGCTTCCCAATTCCCCCTCCCCCTTTTTTTGTTAAAGTTGGGACCAAATTCAGCTCGAAAGGAGCAATTTTGATCTTCAACACATTTTTAAAAATTTCTTGCGTTTCTTTGTTTGTTTATTTCAGGTACCTAAAGACAGATATTAACTAACTCGTAACGTTGGCTATGTTTTTTGTTATTATCCTGTTTTGATCTGTTTTTGGAGATTAAAATCATTCGAAAGCGTCAGTTTTCATTTTGTTTTCTTACCATTTTCATTGGTTTCTTATTTGTTTTGGAGTACCTCAAGGCGTGACCAATATTCTTTGTTAATTACCGCTTTCCAAATTTTTTAAGCTTGGGATCAAAATCAGTCGAAAGTACCGTTTTCTATGTTTTTTTTTTACATATTTTGTGATTTTTCGGCTTTCTTCGTTTGTTTATTTGGAGTACCGCAAGAAAGATATTAATTCGTAACGTGGCCGATGTTCTTTCTTATTATCCTATTTTGTCATTTTCCGTGATCAATTTCAATTTCCCGATTTCCACCTTTTATTTTTTGTAAAAGTTGGGACCGAATTCAGGCCGAAAGATACAATTTTCATTTTCTACACATTTTTTTAAATTTCGTCTTTTTCTTCGTTTGTTTCTTTTTGATACCTCAAGGCATATATTAACTCGTAACTCGTTTCTTGTTACAATCCTGTGTTTGTCTCTTTTCGGGGTCAAAATCACTCGAAAGCCTTCGTTTTCATTTTCTTTCTTACACTTTTCGTTTGTATCTTATTTACTTGGAGTACCTCAAGGCAGATACTAATTCGACGAGTGACCAATATTTTTGGTTAACTACGGCTTTCCAAATTTTTTAAGATAATGATCAACGTTAGTTGAAAGAATCGTTTTTAATTTTTTGTACATATTTTGTGGTTTCGTAATTTTCTTCGCTTGTTTATTTGAAGTGTCTCAAAGCAAACCCGAGACGGGGCCAATGTTTTTTGTTATTTTCCCATTTTCGTGTTCTTCACTCAAAAGCGTCAGTTTTCATTTGTTTCTGACATTTTTTGCAACGTTTGTATTGCATTGTATTGTATTGTAATGAGGTGGGGTCTGGCCCAAAATGGCCCTTTGCACTGCGACCACGTTGATCTATTGTGCTTCCCCTTGTTTTATTTATTTATTTAATACGCTGAGGAACAGGATCAGCTCCTTCAATGGGAGTGTAAATAGGTCCTCCTCACTCAGCGTATATGCATGTAGTAGTCTATATCTCCTGTGGCCTAGTGCCCCACAGTTAGTGATCAAGTGTTCCATTGACTCCTCTTCTTCACCGCAGAATCTGCAAGTGTCCGTGTTGGATAAGCCCATTTTGTGTAGGTGCTTGTTGCAGGTATAGTGGCCTGTGAGTGCCCTGTCAGTGTTTTTAAGCTTCCCCTGTCCAGTCTTAGGGCGAGGTCCGCCCTCCCAGCGTCGAAGCTCAGAAATTTTTTGGAATGTTCCAGCCCGCTGGTCTCATTCCAGTGTTTCATTGTAATGGACGCTGTCCATTTCTTTATCTCACCTTTAAGGAGACCTTTGTTAAACCCAAAAGGTGGGGTAGGTCCAGTAAAGTTTCTCTCAGCCCTTTTTTGAGCAGATGTCTGCCATCTCATTTCGCCCGTGCCCCTCATGTCCTGGCACCCAGACCAGGGTGATCTGGTTCTGAGTGGCCAGGCCATTAAGCATGTTGCGGCATTCCAATAATAATTTGGACGTAATTGTACAACTGCTCAGGGCCTTAAAGACTGATTGACTATCCGAGAATATTTTGATTCGTATTCCCCTGTGTCCCCTTTCGGATAGGATTCCTACAGTTTCCAAGATTGCGTATAGTTCCGCTTGGAAGATTGAGGTGTCCTTGCTCAAAGTTATTGATTTGTGTGTTCTAGGCCCCACTATTCCTGCCCCCACTCCGGGAAGCGTTTTGGACCCATCTGTGTACCTTTACAACGTTTAGTTTGTTTCTTATTTATTTGGAGTACCTCAAGGTAGAAATTAATATCGATCGGTGGGCCAATGTTTTTTTCACTTCCCGATTTTTCCCTCTTTATGTGAAGATTACGACCAAATTCAACCCTAACTAACCACCTCCCATTTTCCACATTTTTTGGAATTTCGTGCTTTTTTAGGCGGATATTAACTCTAACGTGACCGATGTTCTTTGTTATTATTTAATTTTTGTTCCTTTCCATGATCAAAATTACTCGAAAACGTTTCTGTTTGTTTCGTACTCGCTTGAAGTACCTCAAGGTAGATGCTAATTCGATAAGTCGCCAATGCTCTTCATTTCCCGATCTTTTCCCCTTTTTTTTGTGAAGATTGGGACCAAATTCAGCTCAAAAGGATCACTTTTCATTCCTCCACACGCTTTTGAAATTTCATGGTTTTCTTCGTTCTTCGTTCTTCGTTCTTCGTTTCTTCGGCCAATATTTTTTATTATTATCCAATTTTGATCTCTTCCCATGATCAATTTTTTCGTACTTTTCGTTTGTTTCTTATTTGTTTGGGGTACCTCAAAATAAATATTAATTCGATAAGCGACCAATGTTTCTAGTTAATTTTCGCTTTCTGAATTTACGATCAAATTCAACCCAAAACTATCGCTTTTCATGTTTTCATGACATTTTTCGAATTTTTTATTTTTTGTTTCCTCCCGTTTACTTGGAGTACCTCAAGGCAGGTATTAAATCGTAAAGTGGTCGATGTTCTTTGTGATCTTTATATTCATCAAAAGCATCGTCCCATTACATTTTTTCTCACACTTCTTGTAACTTTTCGTTTATTTCTTATTTGTCTGGAGTGCCTGGAGGCCGATGTTCATTCGATAAGTGTCCATCGTTTTCCATTCCCCGGTGTTCTCTTGTTTATGGTTTCTTCAAAGGCCCCTTTTTTAATTTAATGGCTAGCGGTGTGTATTTTTTCAATTTTTTTTTGTCCCTTCAGCGATCTTGCTTATGTAGTAACAAGCCGACAGAACGAGGAAAAAATCCAAAAAAAAAATGGAAAGCGGGAGAGGAAAAGAGAAGTAATACAGCGAGATTAAGTTGTATAATAATGCTGTTACTTGATAGTATGTATCATCTTCCACTTTTACGACGTCGTATAATTTTTAGCTGGCGACATTTCGAATCCTTTCTACTTTATCTGCCACCCTTATCCGTTGGCCGTACACATGTGTACATAGGTGGTATGCTAAACTGGCGAATAAACCGTAAAAATACGCTCTTATTGCCGTATTAAATTTGTCGCCGCAGATGTGGTTACGCATTCAACGACGCAAGGGTTGTTGTAATAATAATAATAATAATAATAATAATGGCTGTCAGACGAAGGTTTTGATATAAAAATATTTTTTCCTTCCCCTTAACCCTTAATTGGACGCGTCAAATAATACAACGTAACTATTACATGCGGCTCACCGAGAAATTGATACCACACCACCGGTTAAGGGTTGAAAGGTGTCGAATCAAACAAGAACTATTTTGTGACTTTCAGGTTTTCATCACATCCTTTTTTTCTTTCTTCCTGTTGTCGCGAATCTAAAACGTTTTTCCTTTTCTAAACATCTTCGCTTTGGGTATCTCATCCCCATTCAAGACTGCTCGCCTTGAATTCATCATCATCAAAAAGACATCCAATTTAATGCCAAAACGCGGTTTAAAAATTTAGCCTAAAATTTGAAGACTGTTTTTGTATGGGGATGCCTCAAGGTACCCCTTAACTCAAAGTGCAGCCAAACGTAAATATTAGTCAACTATACTCAGTTCCTAACATCGACATCAAAGTCTTCTGTTATTTGACATTTTCTTCAATAATTTGACATTTATGACATGACAGTTGATCGAGATGTTATTTAATTTGTCGTTTTACCCAACAATTTGACATTTTCGTTTGATAGCAGCCAACTATAATAAATAAAATTGACATTGTAAATGTGCGTAATGCAATAATTTGACAGTTACGATGTGACATCCGACTTAGATGTCATCTAGTTTGACGTTTTACTCAATAATTTGGCATTTCCATTTGAAAGTAATGAACTAACACGATAAATAAAATCTCTGGTCCTAACATCGACATCAAAATCTTCTCTCATTTGATATTTTCTTCCATAATTTGACGTTTATGACATGGCAATTCATCGAGATGTCATTTAATTTGACGTTTTGCCCAACAATTTCAGATTTACGTTTGATCGTAGCCAACTGAGATAAATAAAATTCAATAATTTGACAGTTATGATATGACAGCCTACTTAGATGTTATCTACTTTGACGTTTTATTCAATTATTTGGCATTTCCGTTTGAAAGTAATCAACAATACGATTAATCAAATCTCAGGTCCTAACATCGACATCAAAATCTTATCTTATTTGACATTTTCTTCCATAATTTGACGTTTATGACATGGCAATAAATCGAGATGTCATCTAATTTGACGTTTTGCCCAACAATTTCAGATTTCCGTTTGATCGTAGCCAACTGAGATAAATAAAATTCAATAATTTGACAGTTATGATATGACAGCCTACTTAGATGTTATCTACTTTGACGTTTTATTCAATTATTTGGCATTTCCGATTGAAAGTAATCAACAATACGATCAATCAAATCTCAGGTCCTAACATCGAATCAAAATCTTCTCTTATTTGACATTTTCTTCCATAATTTGACGTTTATGACATGGCAATTCATCGAGATGTCATTTAATTTGACGTTTTGCCCAACAATTTCAGATTTACGTTTGATCGTAGCCAACTGAGATAAATAAAATTCAATAATTTGACAGTTATGGTATGACAGCCTACTTAGATGATATCTACTTTGACGTTTTATTCAATTATTTGGCATTTCCGTTTGAAAGTAATCAACAATACGATTAATCAAATCTCAGGTCCTAACATCGACATCAAAATCTTCTCTTATTTGACATTTTCTTCCATAATTTGACGTTTATGACATGGCAATTCATCGAGATGTCATTTAATTTAACGTTTTGCCCAACAATTTCAGATTTCCGTTTGATCGTAGCCAACTGAGATAAATAAAATTCAATAATTTGACAGTTATGATATGACATCCGACTTAGATGTCATCTAGTTTGACATTTTACTCAATAATTTGGCATTTCCGTTTGAAAGTAATGAACTATACGATGAATAAAATCTCAGGTGCTAACATCGACATCAAAATCTTCTCTTATTTGACATTTTCTTCCATAATTTGACGTTTATGACATGGCAATTCATCGAGATGTCATTTAATTTGACGTTTTGCCCAACAATTTCAGATTTCCGTTTGATCGTAGCCAACTGCGATAAATAAAATTCAATAATTTGACAGTTATGGTATGACAGCCTACTTAGATGTTATCTACTGTGACGTTTTATTCAATTATTTGGCATTTTCGTTTGAAAGTAATCAACAATACGATTAATCAAATCTCAGGTCCTAATATCGACATCAAAATCTTCTCTTATTTGACATTTTCTTCCATAATTTGACGTTTATGACATGGCAATCTATCGAGATGTCATTTAATTTGACGTTCTGCCCAACAATTTCAGATTTCCGTTTGATCGTAGCCAACTGAGATAAATAAAATTCAATAATTTGACAGTTATGATATGACAGCCTACTTAGATGTTATCTACTTTGACGTTTTATTCAATTATTCGGCATTTCCGTTTGAAAGTGATCACCAATACGATTAATCAAATCTCAGGTCCTAACATCAACATCAAAGTCGTCTGTTGACTTGTCATTTGACATGTTATCGAATAATTACACATTTACTCTATGACAGTACATCGAGGTGGCCAACTAATTTAACGTTTAATTCAATAGTTTGACATTTTCGTGTGCTAACAGCCAAATAGCATAAAACAAATCCACTCTGAAAGTTTCTAAAATTTTCTTAAATAATTTGACAAGTATCTAATTTGACGTCTTACTCAACAATTTAACATTTTCGTGTAATAACAGGCATCAAAGAATCTCCATTCGGAATGTTTTTGAAATTTTCTTCAATAATTTGATAGTTAGCACATGACAGTCGATTGAAATGTCATCTAATTTGACGTCTTGCTCAACATTTTGACATCTTCATTATGTAATACCCAACTGTAGATGAGCATAATTCCTGTTTTGTTTAGTGACTTGAGGTTTTAGTAACACTGTTCCCAACTATCGCTGATTAAAATTTGATAAAACTAACCGGAAAGATGTCGCTTTTGAAATTACAAATTTGACCAAACTTTAACAATAAAAAGCACTAACTTAGAAACAAGAAAGATTTCCGAATATTAGAACGAAAAGTGACTAGGAGGGTATGACGATTTTCCACTTTGTTCTGGAGTTTTATGTTTTATTCGTTTGTAATTTCGCCAAAACGAATGTTAACACAAAAAGTAAATCAAATAATAGCCGGTTTGTCTCCATTTTTCATTATGTCTTCGCTATTTTTTTTTTTCTCTTACGAGTTTAAAGCGCCTCAGACCGGATGTTAACTCCAAAATCTAAATCTAAGCCGCATCAATTCTTGTAATGTATTTTTTCGTATCCTTTATGTTTATATCTTTCGTTCCAAGTTCCTAAGTTTTAAGTTTCCTTCTTTACCTTTTGGAAAATATTTGACCGTACGGATTCAGAAAGGCAAACATCCTCGCATATTCCGATTTCGTTTGCGACCACAATCTTAAATAACAATCCGACACGAAGCTCTGAACGTCCTCCTGCGAGCCCCCAGCAGCAAACAGCCTTAAACGATTTAAAACGTCTTCTTTGGGGCGGCGAGTAAATAGCGCAACGTAACACGCGATTATTATTTGTTTGTCTTTCGATTTCGAAATGCCCGAAAGTTATTCGCGCAATGTGTGCTTAGCAGAAAACCATAATGCATAAGCACATACACGTGGATCTAAGTGTAGATTTTACGCGGATTTTCGTCTTCATCCCTCGGTGTTAGGGTCGGAGATTTTTTAAAGTTAGAGGATGTAATAAGTTATACGGTCTGATTCTTAGCTTTGAAGTTAAGACGTAAATAATTGTAGATGTGAGCATATAGGGTGCTTCGACCCCTAAATTAAACTTGTTTTTAACCGAGGGAAAAGGCGATGGCGGACGCGCGTAAGGGTTGCAAAACATCTATATGTAACGATATACGTGTGTAGGTGTGTTGAGATAGATTTTTTGCAAGAGAGAAAATTTTATTTATTCGTAAACCAGGATAATCGAATGGCGTCGAATGAAGGGGTGGTTTTTCTTTACGTGTAGTTTCCGAAAAGCCATGCTCAATTGTTTTCTATGAAAAAAAGTAATTTGGCAATCATTCCGCTCTCTCTGAACAAGAAAAAGGAAGAAGAAGCGAGAACAAATATCGGAAAGCAAAAAGACGATGAAAAATAAGAAACAACAGTAGAGAGAGAGAGAGAGAGAGAGAGCTGGCCGGTTGTTGTCAAAGCAACTGGGAGTTAAGTGGTTGTATTATGGTAAATGTCAAATTATTGAATAAGATGTCAAATCAAGTGGGAGCTGAGATGTCATATTGTGGTAAATATCAAATAGTGGAATAAAACGTCAAATCAAGTGGGAATTAAGTTGTCATATTGTGCCAAGTGTCAAATTGTTGAATAAATATCAAATCAAGCGATAATTAAATATTCATACTATGGTAAATGTTAAATTATTGAAAGAAGTCTCAAATCAGGTGGCAGCTAAGTTGTCATTTTATGGTAAATGTCAAATTTTTTAATAAAATCTCAAAATATTACAACCTAGACTTAGCCTTATTACGCAATACAGATTTTACCAGCATTCTCTACATTGTTGTCAAAATATCACTAGTTAAGTTGTCATTGGTTGGTAAATGTCAAATTATGGAATAAAATTACAAAACAAGTTTGAATTAAGTTGTCATATTGTGGTAAGTGTCTAATTGTTGAATACAATTTCAAACTAAGTGGGATTTAAGTTTTCATACTATGGTAAATGTCAAATTATTGAATAAAATGTCAAATCAAGTAACCGTTAAGTGTTCACAGTTGGAATTTTCCTTGTTCACTAGCGGGCTCCTATCAAACGAGAGTGCAAAATTTTTGAGTGAGATGTCAAATAGGCCAAAGTTTTCGAAGTTTAATGCTTAAAAGTTGACTGAACGCTTCGAAATCACATTTTATTGATCGTAGTTGGCTACTGGCAACACGAAAATGTCAAATTTCGTGGGTGTAAATGTCAAATTAGATGACATTTCAATCGACGTTCATGGTATAAATGTTGGCTACAAGTGAAAAAATGTCAATTGTCAACATTTGGAATCTTCTTTGTTCACTTATCGGCTACTACCAAACGGAAATATCGAATTTTTGAGAGAAATGTCAAATTGGCCATAATTTTCGAAATTCAATCTTTGCAAGTTGGCGGCACACTTCGTAATGACATTCTATTTATCGTAGACCAACAAAACAAAAATCAAATTGTTGGGTCTAAGCGTCAAGTTAGCGGTCATGTCATAAATGTTGGCTACAATGGAAGAAATGTTAATTTTGTTGTTGTTCACATTTGGAATCTTCTTTGTCCATTGGTCGGCTACTACTAAACGATAGTGTGACGTTTTTGAGTCAAATGTCAAATAACGGGAAGTTCTTGACATTTTATCCTTTGATCAAGTTGGCCGAACGCTTGAAAATGACATTTTATTTATCCTATTTCGCTACTTTCAAATGAAGATGTAAAATTATTGAAGAAAACGTCAAACTGGATGACATTCAAGGCGGATGTGAACTGAAAAACTGTCTAATCGTAGAATATGTCACCTTTTGTCTGTGTCGAATTTTTGACTGAAGTGTCAAATCGACCATAGCTTTCGAAATGTAATCTTTGAAAGTTGGCTGAACGCTTCGAAGTTACATTTTATTGATGGGCTACTAACAAAACGAAAATGTCAAATTTTGTGGGTGTAAATGTCAAATTAGATGACATCTGAATCAACTGTCATGAATGTTGGCTACAATTGAAAAAATGTCAACTGTTTTTGTTTACATTTGAAATTTCTTTGTTCATTAATCGGCTAGTGCCAACCGAAAGTGTCAAATTTTTTAATGAAATGTTCATTTTTCTTAAATTTCATCTTGGAAAGTTGGCTGAACGCTTCGAAATGATATTTTATTTATTCTAGTTGGCTACTATCAAACGAAAATATCAAATTGTTTGGCTGAAACATTAAATTAGAGGACAGTTGGATACTATGGAAAAAATGTCAAATGTTTTAGTGACAGTTGGTATTTTACTTCCGGATATATGTAAATGGGCTACTATCAAACGGTTATGTCCTTTATTTTTATTTATTTAATTCAATTATATAATATCAAATCATGTTGTGTATCGTAATTGGTTACTCATAAGAAGAATAGGGGGAAAAAACATCGAAAATACAACGGAAAAAGGAACGAACTTTGATCATCATTTTCCGTTAATATCCGTTTTGGGAAATTACAAACGAATAAAACAGAAAACCCCCAGAACAAAGTGGAAAATCATAATACATTCTAGCTTACTTTTCGCGATAATATCCGACTCGTGGAACTCACACAAAGAAAAGTTGAAAAGAAAATCTGAATTGAGAAAGAATTTCGTCTACTTTTCGATTTAGTACCCCTAATCCCCTCACCTCTGACGCCGAGAAACGCAAGAAAATCGTTAATGTTCTCGGTTGTGCGAGTAAGTAAAAATATAAATGGAATGATCTTCACGACTAAAATTCGAATGGTAACCATTGAAGATACGACGAACCCACAAACTTTCCCCGATTTTGTTGGGGAGTAAAATGTTCAAATTCATCACCCCAGCGAAGTTACCCCCATTGATACCTTCGCGAATACAATGTGAGTAACAACTGATAATATTCTTTCTCACGCTTATGTTACAAAAAATATTAAAATTCTTGCGCTGTACCTCATCAATATTTTACCATTATTATTTATAGCCCGTTTGTACCTTACCTAATAAATAAATGGGCACATCAGATCGTACAAATAAACATCAACTAGAAACCCGATGATTTATACCGATTTACCCCATCGTTTGGCAGGTAACATGTGGTTTCCGGGATGCAAATTCACGCTATTACTGATGATTTCCCAACGTTTCGATTTTCAGAATTTATCGCCATTTTTTCATTCGAAATAATACATCGATCTCGTCATCCACCCACCCTCGCGAAAGTAACAAACAATTAATTTGTTTTTTCTTTCGTCAAAATTTCAACAACGCACTCTCCAAATTAGATTTAACAAAACAAAAGAAAAAGACAGAAACAAAAGCGAGGTACTAAATCAATCGAATTTCAATAACGATAACGCATATTACGGAAGCTGCAGAACGAAAAAGAAAACGTCCAAACTTTTTACCGCCTCCCGTTTTCTATTATGACGTACGAATTCCCCGCGCGTACTCGTCTCCCTCAGAAGTCGAAGTTTGCGCCCTCGTCATGCGAAAGGGTGACATCTATTGAAACGAGGTAACTAGTTGTTAAACAGTTGAAAAACGCCGCCAGAATTCCCGAAATGGGACGTGTAGACTTCGGTGGTACAATGTCTCCGAGGGCAAATTCGATGTAGACGTGGAAGTGAGGGCGACGTTTAAAAAAGGTTAAAACTTTTAGAGGGGGAGGGGGGACGAAGCGGTAGTTTCCGTTTATGTTAAATTTTGAAAATTGGATAAGCGTCAAGCTGGAAAATTTTTGGAAACAATCCAAAACGAAATCGAAAATAAAAAGAAACTACAAACCACATTTGGATTTCCTGTTCGGCTTGAGTTGCAATTGTTTGTTACATAACGAAAATGTCAAATTATTGAGCAAAACGTCAAAATAGATCTGAATCAAGTGCCGTATTATAAATTTCAAATTATTGAGGAAAGTGTTAAGCAGCACTTGCACCTATGTTAATGTTAAGAGCTGAGATTTTGTTCACCGTATAGTTGACTACTATCACACTCAAATATCAAACTATTGTCAAAATAGGTAATATCTAAATTGTCTGATATGTCATAACTGTCAAAGCATTCAATTACTTACCAACTATTATTTATCGCAGGTGGCTACTATCAAAAGAAAGCGTGAAGATTCTGTGTATAAAGTGAAATTAGATGACATTTCAATCGATTTATCACGTCACAAGTGTCAAATTATTAAAGAAAATGTCAAAGAGTATAACACTGATGTTGCTGTTAAAAGATGGGGATAGTATTTATCGCAATTGACTGTCATCGAAACGAAAATGTCAAATTATTAACCGAAACGTCAAACTAGATCACATCTAAGTCGACTTTGATATAATAAATGTCAACTCGTAGACATTCATCACGTCAAAAGAGAATGTCAAATTTTTGCGTGAAACGTCAAATTGAATGACATCTGGATCAACTGACGTGTTATAAATGTCATAATCTTGAAGAAAATGTCAAATAAGATAACACTGATGTTGATTTTAAAGATGAAGATTATATTCATCATACATTTAACTACCATGGAACGAGAATGTCAAATTATTGACCAAAACGTCAAAGTAGATGACATCTAAGTCGGATGTCATGTCATAACTGTCAAATTATTCAATAACCAGCATTCAGAATAAGAATGTTTGTTATCACAGGTGGCCACTATAAAGGAACAGTGTCGAATTTTTGTGTAATACGTCAAATTAGATGACATCTTAATCGATTATAATTTTACAAATGTCAAATTATTGAAGAAAATGTCAAGAAAGATAACACTGATGTTGCTGTTAAGGTATGGGGATTTTATTTATCGCAGTTGACCACCATCAAACGAAAATGTCAAACTATTGAGCAAAACGTCAAACTAGATGACATCTTAGCCCGCTCCGATATAATAACTGTCAGATTATTGAATTACTACCATTCACAAAGTGAATTTATTTGATCACGGGTAAATCCTATCAAAGGAGAATGTCAAATTGATTAGGTAAAACGTCAAATTAGATGATATCTTAATTAATTGTCATGTCATGAATATCAAAGTATTGAAGGAAATGTCAAATAGGAGAACATTTTGATTTTGATGTTAAGAACTGAGACTTTATTTATCGTAGTTGACCACCATCAAACGAGAATGTCAAGCTCTTGAACAAAACATCAAACTAGATAACATCTCAATCGACTATGATATTATAACTGTCAAATTATTGAATTACTACCATTCATAACGTGAATTTTATTTATCACGCGTAGCTCCTCTTAAAACAGAATGTCAAATTGTTAGGTAAAACGTCAAATTAGATGACATTTCAATCGATTGTCATGTCATGAATGTCAAAGTATTGAAGAAAATGTCAAAGAGGAGAACATTTTCATTTTGTTGTTAAAAACTGAGATTTTCTTTATAATAGTTTTAATAGTCTTTATAATAGGTTTGTGTCATTATAATAGTTGATTACTCCAAACGTAAATGTCAAATTATTGAATTAAACGTTAAATTAGATGACATCTAAGTCGCCTGCCATATCATAACTGTTAAATTATTGAATTACTAACATTCACAGTGCGAATTTTATGTGTCACAGGTAGCTGCTATCAAACAAAAGTGTCAAATTGTTGGCTAAAACGTCAAATTTGATGACATCTGAATCGACTTTCGTGTCATAAATGTCAAAGTATTGAGGAGAATGTCAAATAGGATGATATCGACTTTGATGTTAAGGATGGAGGTTTTATTCGACATATATTTGACTACCATCGAACGAAAATCTCAAATTATTGAGTAGAACATCAAACTAGATAATATCTGTCAAATTTTCTGACTTATCAGTGAATGAGAGTGAGAGGAAGGTATCAATTATTTGACTGAAACGCCAAATGCTGTGTCATTTATTTTGAGGGTATGTTGGGAAAACGTCAAATTATGGAATTAAATGTCAAATTCTTTGCAATTTTTTTTTTGGAATTTTAAGGCGACATTTCGTTTTTTCTGTTCTTTTATTGCTCTATCTTTAGATATAATAATAGAATGTTTTTCATTGGGTTGGAAACTGTTAAATTTAAACAAGAGATGGGGACGTATGCGGATATTACCAACGTACCTTCGTAATATCTTTTATATATAAAATGCATGTAAAATGTCTGATTCAGGGATTGACTAAATAAACCCCAGTTTCGATAACTATCGCCGTTATCATCTTCAAAATCCTATGTTTATCCGATATCCTTCTTTTTGCCTTTTCTTTTTCGTCGCCACGATAAGCATCTATTTTCCTATCTTTCTGACATTTCGAACTACCAATTGCGATCACAACGATCGAATCTCCCCCTCCCCGTTCGTCCGACGTGATTTTTGCCCATCCGATCGCCCCGGCGCGACGCGCATATTTGATTCTCCATTCGCGCGGCGCGCCGGAATCGGAAACGCGTAAACAGAGCGAGTGTCTCGCGTTTTTACGTTTCCGATGCGATCTTCGTCGGCTTTCCGGTCTCCATTGTTCGTTCGACAAATTGGCGACGATTAGATCGCATTTACTTTAAATCGCGGCGTCGAAGGCGGGGGCGGTCGATTTCGAAACTTTCCCCGATTATTATTATTATGAGAGGTGAGGTGGAGGAGGGGGTAGTAAGTACGTGGGTGGGTGGATGATTGATGATGAGCATTTTGCGATGTTTCGAATCTGCTTTCCAAATCGGAAATGGGATTCGAACGGGTGGGTTTAATTTTGGTGGTTAGTACCTGTGTTTCGGCGTGTATCACTCCACCGTTAGAAATCCCCGTCATCAATCTTTAATTTGACCAAGAAGATATTTTGGAAGTATAAATTACGGTTGAGGTGGTAGTGCCGTTTGAATTCGAAACGTTTTTGTTTGATTGTGAAGAAAAATGTTAAATTTAGCGCCAAAACGTCAAATGAGATGACAACTCAATTGATGGTTATGTCATAAATGTCAAATAATTGATGAAAATGTCAAATAAAATAACGACAATGTTGGTGTGAAGGATGGGGATTTTATTTTTCATAGTTATCTACCATTACCCGGAAATGTCAAATTATTGAGCAAGATGTCAAAGTAGATGACATATAAGTTGGTTGCCATATCATAACTGTCAAATTATTGAATTACTACCATTCATAATGTGAATTTGACTTATTCCAGCCGGCTAGTATCTAACGAAAATGCCAATTTTTTGAGTAATATGTCAAATTGTATTAAATCTCAATCGACTGTCAGGTGATAAATGTCAAATGATTGAAGAAAATGTCAATGATGTCCGATGTTGATGTTAAGAAATAAGATTTTATGTACCCTAGTTGATTACTATCGAACGGAGATGTTCAAATATTGGGCAAAGCGTCAAATAAGATGACATACACTATAAGTTGGCTGTCATATTATAACTGTCAAATTATTCAATTATTAGCATTCAGAATAAAAATTTGTATGTCAGAAAGGATAACACTGATGTTGCTGTTGAAGGATTGTGATTTTATTTATTGTAGTTCACTATCATCAAACGGAAATGTCAAATTAATGAGCGAAAGTCAAACTAGGTGCCACTTAAGTTAGTTGTCATATGTCATAACTGTCAAATTATTGAATTGCTAACATTCATGACGTAAATTTATTTACCGCGAGTAGTTACCATGAAACCTGAATATCAAATTGTCGGGTAAAACGTCAAATAGGATGACTTTTTAACTGACTATTATGTTTTAAATGTCAAATTATTAGGGAAAATGTCAAGCAGGTGAAGTAAGATTTTATGTATCCATAATTGCGTACTATGGAATGGAAATCTCAAATTATCGAGTTGAACATTGAACTAAATCACATGTAAGTCGCCTTTCATATCATTACTGTCAAATTATTGAATTACCAGCATTCACAATGTGAGTTTTATTTATCCTGGTTGGCTACTATCAAACGGAAATGTCAAATTGTTGAGTAAGACGTCAAATTAGATGACATCTCAATCAACTGTCATGTCAAAAATGTCAAATAATTGAACAAAATGTCAAATAGGAGTACACTTTGGTGTTGATGTTAAGAAGTTAGACTTTATGTATCCATAGTTAAATACTATCAAAGGGAAATGTCAAATTATTGAGTTGAACTTTAAATTAGATGACATCTACATCGACTGCCATGTAATAACTGTCAAATTATTGAATTACTAACATTCACAATGTGAATGTTAGTGTCAAATTAGAATGTCAAATTGTTGACTAAAACGTCAAGGAGGATGACATTCCAATTTATTACCGTGTTATAAATGTCAAATTCGTGAAGAAAATGTCAAACAAGAAAATACTTTGGTGTTGATGTTAAAAAGTAAGATTTTATGTGTCATAGTTGACTACCATCCAACGGAAATATGAAATTATTGAGCAAACGTCAAACAAGATGTAATTTAAGTCCGAGACCGTATTACAACTGTCAAATTATTGTTACTATCACCACAATGTGAATTTTATTTATCACAGATGGCTATTTGCAAGCGAAAATGTCAAATTGTTGGATAATACGTCAAAATAGGTCACATCTCAATCGATTGTCATGTCATAAATGTCAAATGATTGAAGAAAATGTCAAATAGGAGAACACTCCAATGTTGATGTTAATAAAGTAAGATTTAATGTATCATAGTTGACTATTATCGCACGGAAATGTCAAATTTATGAGCAAAGTGAGAAACCTGATGACATCTAAATCGGCTCCCATATTATAACTGTCAAATTATTGAATTGCTACCATTCGTATTGTGAATTTTAGTTATCCTAGTTGACTATTATCTAACGAAAATGTCAAATTTTGGGTTAATACGTCAAATTAGGTGACATCTCAATCAACTGGCATGTGATAAATGTCAAATTATAAAAATATGTCAAATAATCGATGTTAAGAACTGATACTTTATTCATCGTATAGTTGACTACTATGCAACAGAACTGCCAAATTATTAAAAAATATATCCAAGTAGTTGACATCTAAATCGCCCGTCGTATTATAACTGTCAAATTATTCAATTATTAACATTCGGAATAAAAATTTGCATGTCGAAAAGGATAATATTGATGTTACTGTTCAAACATGGGGATTTTATTTATTATAGTTAACTACCATCAAACCAAAACATCAAATTATTGAGCAAAACGTCAAACTAGATGACATCTCAATCGAATTTCATGTGATAAATGTCAAATTATTGAGCAAAGCGTCAAACTAGATGACATCTAAGTCAGCTCCGGTATCATAACTGTCAAACTATTGAATTACTATTAGTGACAATATTGAACTTTATGTATCACGGGAAGCTATTATCAAAGGAGAATGTCAAATTATTAGCTAAAACGTCAAATAAATTGACATTTCAATCGATCGTCATGTGAAATTTTGTAAGATTTTATGTATCATAATTGACTTTTATCGCACGGAAATGTCAAATTGGTCTAAGTGTCAAACCAGATGACATCTAAATCGGTTCCCATACCATAACCGTCAAATTATTGAAGAAAATGTCAAATTATTGAGCAAAACGTCAAACTAGACGTCATCTAAGTCGGCTGTTCATTTTGATTTCGTTCGTGTTTTCTCTAAATTTTCGGCAAACAAAATTTTCGTAACGATTCCTATTTCATCAACGAAAAGATCGGAACGAAGAAGTAGAAAAAACCATGGAATAATTGAATCGTTAAACTCGACCTAACACAACCGGAAAACCTGTCGCCATTTTTTTAAACCGTGTCCGATAATACCACTAATTGAAATAATTAGTACCCGCTCCAAGGTTACCGACTTAAACACACACAAAAGCCTTGGCTTTATTAATGAGTTTTTTTTTAATGTATCATTACTATTGAAAATTAATTCCAATCGCAACCAATAAGCAGGAGAAAAAATGATGAATAATTCCTCTACGTTTCAATTTCAACGTTCGCGTTCTTCGCATCGTCGTCGCCATCGTACTAGATACCACCCTCGACACCTACCACTTCTCGATCCCCAGAGGTCCATTAGATACATTAAAAAATATGAATGTTTGTATGAACGTACGTACCTACTACCTACGTAGTAACTAGACGTACGCGTATAGTAACGAACACGATACTGCTTGCGTTCTTCCCAACGTTTTTATTATCTACGACGGATTAAATTCCCTGAAGATGATGATAATAGCAAAAGTAGAGCATCGTGACGTAGGAATGCATTTTCCCTCGTACGTACGTCGTGGGATTAATTTTTCCCTTTTCCCTTTCGGCGTACGAATTCGTAAATGCTAAAAGACGAAGATTAAATACCGGAAAATTTAAGGAAAAGGACATTTCCCTTCCCCTAAGAAGCAGAAATAAAACACAACGAAGATCGTATTCGATTGTATGACGTTCCATCACATAATTTGACGTTTTCCTATCAAACCCAACTTAGATACTTTTGCTTTTTTGACACTTTAGTAAAAAGAATTTGACACTTTCATTTGACAATAGCCAAATCTCCAATACTTTTAACAAATTTTGACAATTCTTGTTAAAAATTGAGATCAACTGGATGAAATGTATCGTTCTTCCTCTGAAATAATTGTTTTTCGACGTTGTCAAACATTTATGGTAACCTCCACTGAAAAAATAGATTCACTTAAAGTAGTTGTATTTGACATTCTATGTTCGATAATTTGACACCTACGAGATCGCAAGCAACTTAGATATCATCTATGTATTTTGACGTTTATCTCAACAGTTTGACAGCTTCGCCTGATCGCAATTCACTAGAATAAATAAAATCTCTTCTCTCTCTTTCTCTCTCTTACTTCTTATTTAGCAATTTGATATGTCGATACTGTATACGTGGAGGTACGAACAGATAGAAAATTACATGTAATTCGATATCTTACCTCATAATTTGCCATTTTTCTTTTGGAAAGTGGATTTTAGAGCAAGAAAATTGACATTTTCGTTCGCTAGTGACTTTTTACTGATGAATAAAGTTCTATGTTTTATTAAAAAAATTACCGTTGTCTTTATAGCATTTTCATTGAACTAACGGTGGTGATATTGTCAATAATTTACGCCAACTCCAAATCTAAAGAAATCACTAAAACTCATCGTATTTGATATTTTATTCAATAATTTGACATTTACGACATGGTAGCCAACTTAAGTGACATACAGTTTAACAGTTTATTCAACAATTTGACATTTTTGTTTGACAGTAACCTCCTATTGATAAGTATAATTTCAGTATTTATTAAAAAATTTGACATTTCGTTTATAACAACGGGAAACTAGTTTGGAAAGGTTGCAATCATTGAACTAACTCTCTCGTTGTTGCCAAAAATTTATGCCAAACCCTAATTTAATAACACTACCAAACCACCTGGAATTTGAGGTTCTCTTCAATATTGTCGCATGTGTTACATGGTAGCCAACTTTAGTGACATCTAGTTTGACAATTTATTCAACAATTTCACATTTTCGTTTAACAGTATCCTTTTACTGATGAGTGAAATCCCAGCTTTTATTTAAAAATTTGACATTTCCTTTATATCAAATGGAAACCAGTTTGGAAAAGTTGCAATTTTTTCCTGAATTAACTGTCTTCATGTTGTGAAAAGATTAGGCCAACCTGGCCAACCATTACTTCAAAAAATAACAAACAAAATTCCAAAAAACAAAATATTTAGCCAACTTTCAAAAATGAATATTTTTAAACCTTTCTATTTACTCGATATCTTGACATTCCTTCGTAACAGAGCGATTATATGTTATCTACTTTGATATTTCACCCAAAAGTTTTGACAATTGCAAGTGACAATAGCCAACTATTAATAAATAAAATCCCCACCCATATTAGTAAATTTCCTATCAATTGAAATATGCATAACAATATCACCACCTTTTCTGAAATGATATTGTTAAACATTTATGCCAACCTTTGATAAAAAAACAGAACTTCATGTATATTCAATATTTTGACATTTAACATATGAGAGCTAGCTTAATTATTATTTAATTTACACAACACTTTAACATTTTAATTTTGAAAGTTGTCAATTTCCATTGATATTCAGCAAGTTTGACATTTTTTTGTGTAATAGCCAGTTGTTAATAATGTCATTGTTTCACATAAATTTCGAATTGATGTCTAGCAGTCATAACAGGCCTTCATCCTCATGGTATTTGACAGTTTTTTCAATAATTTGACATTTATTATTTACACAACGATTCGACATTTTGGATTTGACAGTAGCCAATTACGATAAACAAAATCTCCATTGATATTCAGCAAATTTGACATTTTTTTGTATGGCAGCCACCTGTTGGTAATTAAAGCTTGTACCAAAAGTTATATCTTTTCAAATAATTTTTTTTTTTCGTTCTTCAGCATTTGTGACAGAGTTTCGCTATTATCTTATTTGACATATAATTCAATCATTTGACATTTATCATATGACAGGTAACTCAACTATCATTTGCTTTGACGTTTTTCCAAAAATCTGACACTTGCCAACTACGATAAATACAATTTTCATTGATATTCAGGAAGTTTGACACTTTTGGACTTCTGGAATGAAATGTTACATTTTTTAATACAATTTCCTAGGTGCTATTAAGCTTTTACGATAGGCCCTCGTTGTCATCATATTTGACATATTATTGAATAATTTGACATTTTGTAATATGACAGTTAAGGTAGCTATCATTTGTTTTGACCTTTGCTCAAAAATTTGACAGTCACCAACTACGATAGACAAGACTTCCATTGATATTCAACCAATTTGAAAGTTCTTTGTGCAGGAGCCAGCTGTTAGTAATTGAAGTTCGTGCCAGAAAGTCATATCTTTTTCAAATACTTTTCTTCAATGTCCCAAGCATGTATGATAGACTTTCGCTATCAAAGTATTTGACATTTTATTCAATAATTTGACATTTATCATATGACAGATAACCTAGGTATCATTTGATTTGATTTTTTACTGAAAAAATTTGACAGTTGCTGAGTATTTGACGTTTTATTCAATAATTTGAGATTCACGACATGACATCAATCTTAAAACGTCATATCAAGTGATAGTTTCGTTTGACATTTTACTCAAGAATTTGACATGTTCGTTATACAATAGAATCCAATAGCGCCAACTGTATGTAGGTTAAGGTACTATTTTGTGGTTGTTGCAGTTTGACGTTTCCTTCACATTGCAGCGAACTGTTAATAATTAAAATTTCTCAGAACGAATCGCAGGAATGTTAATGGTCTTAAACTGGTTTAAAATCGGAAAGTGTGGCCAACTTTTAATAATAAAAAAACTCTACTTTTGAACGAAATACAGGACGGATTCAAATAATGACACGTCGAGAATGTATTTCTATTCTAATTTCTCGTAGAAATGCTGGAATACAGGGTACCAACCTTTCGAAAATATAACAGGTATTAACGACCATTGTTTATTCTAATTTTTTCACTTCGAATTTTAGCGTTTAGGCCTGGTAAGCACCTATTTCCATTACGTTTGCGAATTTCACGTCTTTTTCGTCGATTCTAAGCGGAGTTTTTCGCCGCATTTTTCAATTTTATTCCTTATGAAAAAAAAACGGTGAAATTTTCTCCGGCATTTATCACGTCTTTTACGAGATTAAAACGCTTAATCAACGAGTGTCGCTTCTGGAATATGCGACGTTATAATTCGCCCCCCCCGTATCTACTAACATCCCGGGAAATATGAATAGAAAAACAAATTTAACGGAACACGACTTATCGATCAAAAAAACTTAAACAGAACGAGGGCGAGTTGTCTCTCGGAAACGCATTACATCTTCGTTACGGACCGGAAAGTTTGTAAATTTTCTTGATCCATCTGATCCCCCTTCCATCTGCCCCCTCGAAAATTTTCGTTTGTTTTAAACCGTTTTTCTTTCATTTGTTGTATCCCCCGCCACTTTATTCCTTAATTTTTTATAGGTGGATACAATGACAGGCCCTCGATAAACAAGAAAAAATTAGTAAGTAACTTTTCGAGATCGACGTCATCGTTGTTGCTGTTCTTGTTGTTCTTGTTGTTCTTGTTGTAATTGTTGATCGTCAGCACACGAACTGGCACACTTTACAGCACTTTTTTCGCACACGAAAGCACAACACACGCCACCAAAATCTTGCACCATTTTTCTGGCTAGTCTGGGACAAACAGCGGTAATTACGAAATAAGCTGCGACAGCCTACATGTACAAAGAACTAATCGCATACAGCATCGATTTAGTGCTGACTGTCGTAACTTATTTCGTTATTGTACGCTGTTACCGCCGTTTGCCCAGGCTACTTATTACACGCGATTTACCACAGCACTCGCCACGTAACCGAGCACCCTTTTTACACTCACGGCTCACAGATACGAAGCAATATTTTTACATTTTCTTTCTGTAAATTGTTCTGCATGCGTCAATAATCTCGAAGGACTCGAGACCGTACTTTTTTCCTCGTTTGAATTGCACCCACACGCCGTTTGCATCGTTTGTGTCACACGTTCACGTACAAAAGTTTTAATTCGGGGAAAAATTTAGAGGGGAGGGTAGGTCGCAATGAATATATAATTTAGTTAGTCGCAAAGTGGATTTAGCTAGTACAAGTCGGGATGACATCGTGCTTTTAAAAAGTTATATTTTACGAACGAACTTCATATCTAAAACTAATCCAAAATCGAGCGGGGAACTTTTTCCCCGCCACGAATCGAAATTATTTCGCTCCGTCGTCGTCGGCGCGTCACCACAGGTGGTTTCTACTTTAAACGCTACGAACTTTAATTATTAATCCGATAGACGGTGAGACGACGATCGAAACTTTGCGACTAAATACAGACTTACGTACGTGACGCGACGGTTATAAAAACTGCAGCTGCGAAGTCGTTACCTGGCAGAAATCGGAGGTAAAACAGTCTAGAATCTATCGGTAAACAAGCGAATGTTGAACTTTAATCGAAATATCTGATCATTTCGTTGTAAATCCCTGATGTATCGCGTAAACCCGTCGGAAAATGTTCAATATTCAAGCGGGAAATTGCGACGAAACAAAATACATCCGTCAGTTATGACAAGAATGGCTTCAAATTAAATAATTTCGTAAAAAGCTAACCGAAAATCCCAGCTCGATATTTTCAAATAAAATCGACGTACACATCGCTTACTTCCGGTGCACCGGCGGGTTCAAACTCGATAGGTTTGAAGTATTCGAGGAGCTGGTTAAAATGAAACAAACCGCAAGTTTCTACGACTTACCGTTCCGAAGATATACGGCCTTAAAGTTTGCAGAAATTCTTGAAAATCCCCGAAATTACCATAATTTCGCTCTAGCGCGAAAATTACTAGGGGCACCGCGTTCGTTGTCATTCCATTTGATTCGTAGCGAAAATCTGCTTCGAAAAGAATCTGTTTGATCGCGATGGAGCAATAAATAAGATCGCCATGACGATTTGAAATTTCGCCCAAAATGGAAATCGCGATTCCAAACGGTAGCGTTAAAGTACTCAAGAAGCTGATTCAAATGCAACAGACCGCGGGTCTCTACGACTTACCGTTCCGAAGATATGGTACTTTGAAATTTGAAGAAATTACCGGAAATACTTGAAATTACCGTAATTTCGCTATAGAGCGAAAACTACTAGAGTTATCGAGTTCGTCCTGATTCCACTCGATTCCTAGCCAAAATTTGCTTCGAGGGGCGTCTACTCAATCGCGATGGAGCATTAAATAAGATCGCTATGACGATGACGCCCAAAATGCAAATCGTGATTCCAAACGATAGCGTTAAAATGCTCAAGGGACTGATGAAAATGCACCAAACCGGAGGTCTATGCGACTTACCGTTCCCGATGTATAGGGCTTTAAAATGTTAAGAGATCCTTGAAATTACCATAATTTTCGTTCTAGCGCAAAAATTACTAGAGTCACCGCGTTCGTTCTAATTCCGTTTGATTCGTAGCCAAAATCTGCTTCAAACGGGATCTATTAGATCGTGATGGAACACTAAATAAAAGCTCCACGGCGGTTTAAGGTTTTGCCCAAAATAAAACTCGCGATTTCGACCGTTAGAATTAAAGTGATCAAGAATCTGAGTAAAACGAAAGAAACCCCAAATCTGTGTGATTTACCGCTGTGAAGATATGGCACTTGCTGAAAATACCCAAAAGCACCATAATTTCGCTCTAGCGCGAAAACTATTAGAGATAGCGAGTTCGTTCTGATTCCATTTGATTCCTAGCCAAAATCTGATTCGAGAGGGATCTATTTCATCGCGATGGATCAATAAATGAGACCGTTATAACGGTTTGAAATTTCGCTCAAAATGCAAATTGCGATTCCAAACGGTAGGGTTAAAGTATTCAAGAAGCTGATTAAATTGCAACAATCCGCGAATCTCCGCCACTGGCCGTTCCAAAGATATAGTACTTTGAAGTTTGAAAAAATTCCTGAAAATACTTGAAATTGCCGTAATTTCGCTCTAGCGCAGAAACTATTGGAGTTACCGAGTTCGTTCTTGTTTCATTCGAATCCTAACTAAATTCTGCTTTTAGGAAGGTCTAGCCGATCGCGATCGAGCACTAAATAAAGTCACCACAGCGAATTGAAGTTTTGTCCAAAATAAAAATCGTGATTTCGAACGCTGGCTTAAAGTACCTAAGAAGCTGATTTAAACGAAACAAACGGTAAATCTGTGTGACTTACCGCTCCGGAGATATGGTGCTTTAAGATTTGAAAGACATGCTGAAAGTACCTGAAATTGCCGCAATTTCGCTCTAGCGCGAGAACTATTAGAGATAGCGCATTCGTTCTTGTTCCATTCGATTCCTAGCGAAAATCTGCTTCGAGGAAGATCTACTCGATCGCAGTGGAGCAATAAATAAGTTTACCAAAAATGAAAAATTTCGATTTTGAAAAAATCTTGGAAAATTTTAATTGCGAAGCTTTTGTTAGAACTTTCTTAGGCCGCCAACCATTATGTACCAACATATGTAACACACATTGGGCTAATACTTCGAAACGAAATGGATTCGTCTCTGGTCTTGACCGTAACCGGAAGAGAAATCTTGAGCGATTCAATAGGTATTCGAAATACGACAGATCCGACGGTTACATAGGTTTTTTTTTTGACACATTTTTTTCACATTTAAAACTTAACTCATATTAAAGTCTAAATTGTATAACAACTTTGAAGCTTTTTGGCACCTTTTGGATTATCCCCACCTCATTTTTCACCCTTTTTGAAGTGTTTGTTTCTTACGATTTTTAATTTGAAGAGTTCCATCTTCGATTTCCTACGTATAACAATATTTTGAATTAGTTGACGTTTACTCGCCCATCCTCCCCAAATTTGTAATTATTTCGTATTCGAGCCAGAATGTTTGGTCAAATAAACACAAATCGAATATCGCTTTTTTTCTTCTGTACCCCATTCGACCAGAAAGTGCATATTAATTGAGCGTTCGAAATGAAATAATTGCACCGTGACATCCGGTGTTGTCCTATATAGATAACGATGGATCGAACGGTTCGCTAGCGATTGCGGGATTTTAAATTAAAATTTTGCCCTTTTGTCGTAGTGCTGTACGTCATTTTAACTAAACAAAAATATACGTAGATAAAGCGGGCTATTTTGGAACAGCGTTGTCGTTAAATTTTCGTTAGATCATGGTCATCTATTCGATTGCCAACGTTAACATCAAAACCAATAAATTCGAACTAATAAAATCACGTTATCCATTCTTCGTGTCCTTCTCCGATGAATTTTCTTGAATGTCAATGTCAACGTCAAAGTCAAAGTCACAAATTCTTACCAATACAATTCCGCCTGTACGTCTTGTTTCCTCTTTCGAAGCAATTTTGAGTCAAGTTTTGCTTTTGTTAACGCCAATGTTAATGTGGACGCCAAAATGTCGATTTTAACGTCAACCTCAACGTCAAAGTGACAGTCAAATTCTGACCAATTAAACCGTGACGTTCGCTTGTTGTTTCCGTCTCTAATCCACTCTCGAGTGAAGTTTTGCTTTTAAATCATTGACTTAAATGTCAATGTCCACGAAAACGTTCCTGTCAAAATCAATGTCAACGTACCGGTCAAAGTCATTGTCAATATCAAACGTTCCTGTCAAAGTCATCGTCAAGATCAACGTTCCTGTCAAAGTCATCGTCAAGATCAACGTTCCTGTCTAAGTAAATGTCAACGTTTCTGTCAAAGTCATCGTCAATATCAAATGTTCCTGTCAAAGACAATATCAAGATCAACGTTCCCGTCAAAGTGAATCAACGTTGCTGTCAAAGTCATCGTCAATATCAAACGTTCCTGTCAATGTCAAGATTAACGTTCCTGTCATATTGAATGCCAACGTTACTGTCAAAGTCATTGTCAGTATCAAATGTCCCTGTCAAACTCAACGTTACTGTCAAAGTCAAGGTCAATGTCATCGTTGCTGTCAAAGTTAATGTCAATGTCAATGTACGAGTCAAATTTAGACCAATGAAATTGTATTGCATTTTCTTGTTGTTTACTTCTTCGAAATGTTGTCCATATCACGTCTCAGCCCTAATTGGGAGTATTGCTTTAAACAGAATATCTATCTCACTTAATCTCAAAGATTTGCTTATGAAGCTTGCTTTATATCCGGTGGCAATGTTGCAAGTTCTATTTTGTCGACGATGACAATTGTTTGTTGTTGTTCTATCAAACGTCAGTACTCAATGTTTACTTCACAAATTACAGTGTATCACGAAGTAAGAAAGAAACGGCTCCAATAAGTGCTATATTTTGATCATCGAACTGTCAAATAATCCGGAAGTAACCTACCTATATTTAATATAATACACCGATTTGGCAACGCTGCAAAATATGCTGATAAGTACAATATCGGGAGCTTGAGGCAAACTATGCAGGCTACAGCCTATTCTCATTTTTTAACAAAAACATTGAAGATCAATGTCATTGTCAATGTCAACGTCAAAATCGTAGTCATAGTTCGAATCAGTCAAAATCCGCCATTATTTCGTGTTTTCCGTTTCAAAGCAGTCTCGACTTGGACTTTATTTTTGCCAATATCGACGTTGATGTGAACATCAACGTCAACGTCGAAGTCATAGTTAAATGCTGACCAATCGAACTTTGACATTCACTTGTTATTTCTGTCTTCAAAGCACTCTCAAATGTCATTTACCAGATTGAATGTTCAAGTGTCAATGTCAAGGAGAGTGTCAATATCGATTGCCATTTTCAGACAAAAGCCCTGAATTGTCAATGCAATTGACAATTTTATTCTCATTGTCAATGTCTTTGTCAATGTCATTGTCGATGTCAACGTCAAAAACATAGTTATAGTTCTGACAAATCAAATTCGCCCTTATTTCTTGTTTTGCTTTCCAAAAGCAGTTTCCAGTTAGACATTTTTTTCAAAGTCTACGTTAACATCAACGCCATTGTCAGTGCCAAAGTCATAGTCAAGTTCTGCCCAATTACCTCTTGATATTCGTTTATTATTTCCACATCCAAAGCACTCTCCATTCAAATGTAATTCCCTGTATCGAATGCTTAAATGTCAATGTCAAGGCAGATGTAAATGTCAACGTCAAAGTAACAGTCAAAGTTTTGACCGTTGTAATTCAGCAATTATTTCTTGTCTTCCTTTGCAAAGTAGTTTCGAATTAGGCTTTATTTTTGTTAAAGTCAACGTTAATGCGAACGTCAACATCAACGCTAATGTCAACGTCAAAGTTACAGCCAAAATGTGATCAATCGGATTTTGACAGTCATTTGTTATTTTCGTCTTCAAAGCACTCTCGACTTAAATGCCATTTCTAGATCCAAAGCTTAAGTATCAATGTCAAAGCAAATGTAAATGTCAACCTTCCTGTAAATGTCAATGTCAATGTCAACGTCAACGTCAAAGTAAGAGTCAAATTCTCACCAATCAAATCTCATCATTCATGTTTGGTTTTGCTCTTCGAAATACTTTCTCTGGCACGTCTCAATCTTCATTTACAGTATTACATGAATTCAAAGTCACAGTCGCAGTTCCCTTTCCAAAACAGTCTCGAGGCAGACTTCACTTTTGTCAACGTCGACGTCGAATTCATAGGAATATTTTAACCAATCGGACTTTGATATTCATTTGTTATTTCCGTCTTCAATTTTATTATTGTTAAAGCCAACGTTAGTGTGAACGTCACTATCAACGAATTTCATATTCATTTGTTATTTCCGTCTTCGAAGCACTCTTGACTTAAATATTATTTATTAGATCGATTGCTTAAGTGTCAATGTCAAGGAAAATGTAAATGTCAACGTCAACGTCAAAACTCATGGTCATAGTTACGGCCAGTCAAATTTCGCCATTATTTCTTGTGTTTCCTGTTCAAAGTAGTCTAGAGTTAGATTTTAGTTTCGTTAATATGAACGTCAACGTCAAAGTCATAATTATTTTTCTCACTAATCGGATTTTGACATTCATTTGTTATTTTCCGTCTCCAAAGCACTGTTAACTCAAATGCCAAGGAAAGTGTCAATATCGACGTCAACACGTTTCAAAGCAGTTTCTAGTTATCCTTTATTTTTCAAAGTCAACATTAGCGTAAACGTTAACATCGACGTCATTGTCACCTCTTGATACTCGTTTGTTAGTTCCACCCCAAAAGAAGTCTCAAATGTCATTTTGATATTGAACTCTTAAGTGTCAATGTCAAAGAAAATGTTAATGCCATCTTTATATCTGGTCGTAATGTTGCAAGTTATACTTTGTGGGTGGTGACAATTGTTTGTTGTTGTCATGTCGAATATTGGTATTCAATGTTTGTTGACGTTGCGTCGTCGATGAAGAGTACGATTTTGAGAATAGTAATCTATTTTCGAAAGCCAAAACGGATTATTGGCACAAAATGCAAATTGTGCTAACTTAATAAGCAATTGCACGGTTACTTGGTAGCTGATGTGTATATCGTAATATCCAAAACAGACATGAAGGCTCCCTCTATCCGTAAGGATGGAAATCATGGAAATTGATAAGTAATCGATAACGTATAGATGTCGTCCGCATAGAATCAATTATCAGCCTTTCATTTATAGCAACAAGAGTGTAACGACCGAAATTGAGATGGGCGCGAAGAAAAGAAGAAGAAAAAACGTAACACCCTTAAAGTATCTCACATTTAATTAGGTCGTTATATCGGGAGAGCCATCCAGATTTTATTTCATTAAGATTTTCATGTTAAGTTCTTGGGCATTAGTTGTGTTTAACCCAATTTCCAAACGAGATAAGAAGATGTTAAATTATGACGAAGTTCCGCCTACAACTCCGAAAAGAAGCCGGACGGAAGAACTACGGCACCGTCTAAGCAAAGAAAGAAAAAGGGAACGATTCGAAACTTCCAAAATCCAATCGGACGGACGCCCTCGTCACCTGAACTTTTCCAACTACATTTATTGCTGCGCGATTGCCATTGTTTCTTCTTTAAGTTATCGTCGCGATTATAATCGAGTTAATAAAAGCGCCTTCTATCTCGAAGAGACGAGGTAATTGCTTAAGTAAACAAGCAACGAACGGGTCCGATTGTGTACCCGTCGGTTTCCCCCTTTTTCGCCAAAATCGAGCTTTTCCGACGACGTCGTCGTCGTACGAGAAATTCCCACGTTTCGAAATTAGATTATCGACTTAAGCGTAGTAGCTCGTTTGTTACCGGCATAATTTAAGATATTGCCGGCGGTAGAACTTTCCAGGGAGAATTGTATCGTTGGGGGAGATTTTGGAGTCGGGGAGGAAAGGTGGACAGGTGCGGACTTACGAATTACGAGGAAAAGATTTGGATTTAGATAGTTCTGCAATTTTGCATTTGCAGGAATTGAAATGTTTTCAGGTCTTTTATGTTGATATGAACCGGCGCCTCAGATCGAGAAGGTTCGAGGATCGAGACCGTGGGGGATAGTAGTTTAATATCCTGAACAATGGAGCTGTCACCTCCACTTACGTCCAATATGCTGGAATGGCATGGAAAAGCAACTGGACAGAACAAGAGCGGTGCGGTGCACCATCGTATATGGCCCAATGACTCCGAATCTTACACCGAAAGGTAGAAGATTAGGAAGATTGAGAAGATTAAGAAGAAGAAGATGAAGTTGAAGTGGAAGGAGAAGGGGAAAAAGAAGAAGAACAAACAGAAGAAGAAGATGGAGTAGAAGTGGAACGAGAAGGAGAAGAAGAAAAAGAAAAAGCAGAACAAGAATACGAAGACGAAAATGAAGTAGAAGAAGAAGTCGAAAATTAAAGAGAAGAAGAAGTAATACAAACAGCAAACAAAAAGAAAATTTAAATTCATTTCGATGTCTTGGATAGATGACGTTGTATGTAGTAATTCTTGGGCGTCCTCGAATGCTCGTTTCGACCACTAAGTCCTCATCCTCAGCAATCGCGAAGACCCTCATACCGAAAATGGAAAATTTCCCCGATTCGGCACCCATTAGTAAGAAGGCATCACGATTTTTCTTTTTAAAGAAATTTCTCGTCCCCAAATCTGGATTACGACCCCGTTTTAGAGAAGACCCTAAACCAATCGAATTTCAAAAAATCCTAATTGTTGTTTCACCTCATAGATCCTTCACGACGATATGACGCGTAAAATTACGCAAAACGCCACCTCCCTTAATAATCATCCCCTAATCAACATGTAAATAACGGCGATTACATAAACTCCTCCTCGGATTCTCGGATTTACCGTCCCGGGCGCTGCTGATAGAAAATTCTCCGGGAGGGTTACGACGGCCCGGGGGATGGAGGGGGCGAAGTGTGGGCGGTGAATACGGGCGCCTTGCATGCACCTTTTGCTCGCTTCGCCTCGAACGATCCTTTCGTAATAGGTATACATATTAATGAATTTCGTGAGCTCGATTTATTTCGGGAATATTATCGGGTTAAAGTGTTTGGGGGAATAATTCCCGTTATTGAATCAGCGTCTTCGCGAAAAGTTGACGCATTACTACCCGCTTCTCTTTCGGAAAAGTTTCCCGTCCGTCGATGGACGGAGGAGGGGGAGATGCTGATTCGGTCACCGCGATCGAAATCGTCGGTATTTACCCCAAATTCCTTTCGTTTGAAGGCGAAATTATCAAAAAAATTGATTTAAGGAAAGATTATACAGGGATTACATGATATACATAGAAACTTCAGTGGGCTACTTAAAAATGTGAAATTCAAATCGAGAATGCTTGGGAAAAGGAAAAAAGTACTAAATGACACGATTTGGGCTATCAGAATGTGACTCCACTCCGATGTTGACGTTGACGTTGACATTGAAATTGACGTTGACGTTGACGTTGACATTGACATCTTTCTCGACATTAATACTAAAGCATTCGATCAAAAAATGACATTCAACTAAAGAGCACTTTGAAGACAGAGATAAAAAAATGAATATCAAGACCGATTAGTCAGGACTATGACAATGACAATGACGTTGACATTAACATTGATGTTGCCGTTGACATTAACCAGAAATTAATTGTAACCCCAGACAGCTTCGAAAAGGAAATCGAGCAGTAATGCTGGAAATTTGATGGTCAGAACTTTGACTGCGATTATTTCGACGTCGACATTGACATTTTTCATGACATTGACACTTAAGCATTCGATCTAAACAATGAGTATTAAGTCAAGAGTACTTTAACAACGGAAATAAAGAAAGGAATATCAAAATCTGATCTGGTCAGAACTATGATCATAACTTTAACGTTGACATTGACGTTGACATCGACGTTGACATCGACGTTGACAATTGACATTAACATTTTCCTTAGCATTGATACTTAAGCATTCAATTCAAAAAATGACGTTCAACTTAAGAGTGCTTTGAAGACGAATATAACAAATAAACATCAAGATCCGATTGATCAGAACTATGAATATGACTATGACGTTGACATTACAGTTGAATTTTCCGTTGACATTAACAAGAAATTACTTTTAGCTCGAGACAGCTTCGAAAAGAAAAACAAGGCGTAATGCTGGAAATTTAATGGTCAGAAGTGTGACTATGATTTTAACGTTGACGTTGACATTGACAGTGACGATGACAGTAACATTTTCCTTGATATTGGCACTTAAGCGTTCAATCTAAAAAATTACATTCAACTTAAGAATGCTTTGAAGAGGGGGATAACAAATGAACATCAAGATCCGATTGGTCAGGACTGTGACTATGACTGTGACGTTGACATTAACGTTGATGTTGCCGTTGACATTAACAAAAAACTAATTCTGACCCGAGACAGTTTCGAAAAGGAAATTCAATCGTCAGAACTTTGACTACGATTATTTCGACGTCGACATTGACATTTTCTGTGACATTTACACTTGACCATTGGGTCTAAACAATGACTGTTAAGTCAAGAGTGCTTTGAGACCGGAAATAAAGAAATGAATATTAAAATCTGATTGGTCAAAACTATGACCATGACTTTAACGTTGACATTGACGTTGACATCGACGTTGACATTGATATTAACATTTTCCTTAACATTGATACTTAAGCATTCAATCCATGACGTTGACGTTGACATTTTCCTTTATATTGACACTTGAGCATTTGATCTAAATACTAACTGTTAAGTCAAGAGTGCTTTGAGACCCGAAATAAGGATATGAATATTAGAATCTGATTGGTCAAAACTATGACTATGACTTTAACGTTGACGTTGACATTGACGTTGACATTTTCCTTTATATTGACACTTGAGCATTTGATCTAAATAATAACTGTTAAGTCAAGAGTGCTTTGAGGACGGAAATAACAAAATGGATATCAAAATCTGATTGATCAAAACTATGACTATGATTTTAACGTTGACGTTGACATTGACATTGCCATTTTCCTTGACATTGATACTTGAGCGTTCGATCTAAATAATAATTGCTAAGTGAAGAGTGCTTTGAGGACAGAAATAAAAAAGGAACATCAAAATCTGATTGGTCATAACTATAACTATGACTTTAACGTTGACGTTGATGTTCACATTAACGTTGACATTGACAGAAATAAAGTATCACTCTAGACCACTTTGAAAACAAGAAATATTGCTGGAATTTCAATTATCAGAGCTTTAATCATGGCTTTGACATTGACATTGACATTGACATTCAAGCGTTTTATCCAAAAGTAACAACTGACTCGCCATGTAATACTTCACACAGCATATTTTGCGGTATTGCCAAAATGGTATATCACATTAAATATAGGCCATTTCCGGATTGTTTGACAGTTCATATGATCAAAATATAACCTTTGTTGGTGTTGTTTTTTTTTATTTCGTGATACCTTATAATTTGCGAAGCAAACAATGAGTTCTGACGTTTGACAAAACAGAAACAAACAATTGTCATCGCCGATAAAGTAGAACTTGCAACATTACGACAGAACCTAAAGATAGCTTTATTGGTAAATCTCGAAGATTAAGAGAGATAGATATCCCGTGTAAAGTAATACTGCAAATTAGGATTGGCACGTGCTATAAAGAATATTTTGAGGAAGGAAACCAAAAATCAACAATAAAATTTGTTTGGTCAGAATTGAATTGCTACTTTGACGTTGACATTGACTTTCACTTTGACAGGAACGATGACGTTGACATTGATTTGGACCATTCCAATGCTCCATTGACGTTGACATTTTCGATGACATTGACATTTAAGTTGATCTGTAAGCGAACCTTAATTGGAAAGTGAATATTACCATCCGATTGATCAGAATTTGAGGTTGACGTTACCATCGATGTTGACGTTTACATTAACGTAGACGTTGATAATAGTAAAGATTGAGTCGAGATTGCTTCGAAGGAGAAAACGAGAAATAATGGCGGAATTTGATGGTGATGATTGGTCATAATTTGTGACTTCCACGTTGTCATTGACATTGACATTTCAGTGTAGGAAATATTCAAAAATAAAATCTGACTCGAGAATGCTTCGAAGGGGGAAACGAGAAGCAGTAGCGGAATTCGATTGGTCAGAATTTGTGACTTTGACTTTGGCATTGACATTGACATTTTAGTGTAGCAAGCATTCAAAAATGAAATCTAACTCGAGTGTGCTTTGAAGGCGGAAACCAGAAATAATGGCGGAATTTGATTGGTCATAATTTGTAACTTCGACGTTGACATTGACATTGACATTGACATTTCAGTGTAGGAAATATTCAAAAATAAAATCTGACCCGAGAATGCTTTGAAGGAGGAAACAAGAAGTAGTAGGGGAATTCGATTGGTCAGAATTTGTGACTTTGACTTTGGCATTGACATTGACATTTTAGTGTAGCAAGCATTTAAAAATGAAATCTAACTCGAGTGTGCTTTGAAGGCGGAAACCAGAAATAATGGCGGAATTTGATTGATCATAATTTGTAACTTCGACGTTGACATTGACATTGACATTGACATTTCAGTGTAGGAAATATTCAAAAATAAAATCTGACCCAAGAATGCTTTGAAGGAGGAAACAAGAAGTAGTAGGGGAATTCGATTGGTCAGAATTTGTGACTTTGACTTTGGCATTGACATTGACATTTTAGTGTAGCAAGCATTCAAAAATGAAATCTAACTCGAGTGTGCTTTGGAAGGCGGAAACCAGAAATAATGGCGGAATTTGATTGGTCATAATTTGTAACTTCGACGTTGACATTGACATTGACATTGACATTTCAGTGTAGGAAATATTCAAAAATAAAATCTGACCCGAGAATGCTTTGAAGGAGGAAACAAGAAGTAGTAGGGGAATTCGATTGGTCAGAATTTGTGACTTTGACTTTAACTTTGACTTTGGCATTGACATTGACATTTTAGTCTAGCAAGCATTCAAAAAGAAATCTGACTCGAGTGTGCTTTGAAGGCGGAAACAAGAAATAATGGCGGAATTTGATTGGTCATAATTTGTAACTTCGACGTTGACATTGACATTGACATTGACATTTCAGTGTAGGAAATATTCAAAAATAAAATCTGACCCGAGAATGCTTTGAAGGAGGAAACAAGAAGTAGTAGGGGAATTCGATTGGTCAGAATTTGTGACTTTGACTTTAACTTTGACTTTGGCATTGACATTGACATTTTAATCTAGCAAGCATTCAAAAATGAAATCTGACTCGAGTGTGCTTTGAAGGCGGAAACAAGAAATAATGGCGGAATTTGATTGGTCATAATTTGTAACTTTGACGTTGCCATTGACATTGACATTTCAGTGTAGGAAATATTCAAAAATAAAATCTGACTCGAGAATCCTTCGAAGGGGGGAACGAGAAGTAGTAACGGAATTTGATTGGTCAGAATTTGTGACTTTGACTTTAACTTTGACTTTGGCATTGACATTGACATTTTAGTCTAGCAAGCATTCAAAAATGAAATCTGACTCGAGTGTGCTTTGAAGGCGGAAACAAGAAATAATGGCGGAATTTGATTGGTCATAATTTGTAACTTTGACGTTGCCATTGACATTGACATTTCAGTGTAGGAAATATTCAAAAATAAAATCTGACTCGAGAATCCTTCGAAGGGGGAACGAGAAGTAGTAACGGAATTTGATTGGTCAGAATTTGTGACTTTGACTTTAACTTTGACTTTGGCATTGACATTGACATTTTAGTCTAGCAAGCATTCAAAAATGAAATCTGACTCGAGTGTGCTTTGAAGGCGGAAACAAGAAATAATGGCGGAATTTGATTGGTCATAATTTGTAACTTTGACGTTGCCATTGACATTGACATTTCAGTGTAGGAAATATTCAAAAATAAAATCTGACTCGAGAATCCTTCGAAGGGGGGAACGAGAAGTAGTAACGGAATTTGATTGGTCAGAATTTGTGACTTTGACTTTAACTTTGACTTTGGCATTGACATTGACATTTTAGTCTAGCAAGCATTCAAAAATGAAATCTGACTCGAGTGTGCTTTGAAGGCGGAAACAAGAAATAATGGCGGAATTTGATTGGTCATAATTTGTAACTTTGACGTTGCCATTGACATTGACATTTCAGTGTAGGAAATATTCAAAAATAAAATCTGACTCGAGAATGCTTCGAAGGGGGAACGAGAAGTAGTAACGGAATTTGATTGGTCAGAATTTGTGACTTTGACTTTGGCATTGAAATTGACACTGTAGTAACCATTCAAAAATGAAATCAGACTCGAGAATGGTTTGCAGGAGGAAACCAGAAATAATGGCGAAATTCGATTGGTCGTAATTTTGACTTCGGCGTTGACGTTAACATCGATAGATGTTGACGTTCATATTAACGTAAACTTTGACAATAGTAAAACTAGGCTCGAGATTTCTTTGATTGGTCAGAATTATTTGACTTTGACATTGACATTGACACCGACATTTCAGTAAAGGAAGTATTCAGAAATAAAATTTGAATCCAGAACGCTTTGGAACAGCAGACTAAAAACGGATAACGCGATTTGATTGGTTCCTATTTTTGGTTTTGACGTTGACGTTGACGATCAAAGAAATTATTAAAACCGGAATGGCAAGTCGATGATACCATCTCCTTTCTAACGGAAATTAAAAAGAATAAATTTGAAGAATATTTGATACATTTTACACACGCGAATTAATCAAAACAAAAGTTCATCATTCTTACCTTTACCATAGCGATTTTTGGAAAACTCCACCATACGCATTTCGACCGTTAAGGGATCATCATCAGTGACAAAAGAAATTCTAAAGGAAAAATGTGTCACTCTTGGATTTTGGTTAACAGTATTTTTAGGTAAAAAAATATCGATAGACTGCACGAAGTCGGATTTTTTGTTCTGTTGATGTTTCGGTGTTTTAATCGATTTTTTTCTCTTTTTTCTTCTAGGTTCTTGCATCAGCTACGGCCATTCGTGCTGGGGAGGTATGTCACATATTTTTTATATTTCTTTCTGATATCAACAACAGGAGTAAAAAAAAATGCAAATTTGACGTTGCTAGAAAAATATTTTTTCCAAAATTTATCAATTTATAATGTTTCGAAAAATTGTAACAAAATAATTTAATGATTGTAAATCGTATAAATTAAACAGAAATATTTTGTGGGTGATGAGGTAATCGCCAAAAAGACATACTTTATGTCTAGCTTCCTTAGAAATAAGTGTAATTTTAGTTACAGTATATGTCTCCATTCCTTCTTCTTGATCTTTCGGTATAAGATTGGAAGTCACCGAGCAGTATACGTACGTATACTGTACCGCTCCTGTTTTCAAAGCTCTTTCCAGTTGAAACGATTAAATAACGTAACTTCGATCTATTATGCAGAAGATACGTTTTCTTTTCTAAAACAGTTTCCCTTTGTTGTTTTCCTTTGTTTTTGATTTCCCTCTTAACTTCGTGAGAATATCAACTGTCAAACAGGATTAACTGATTCACAATATAGGGGCGATGACCAACAGCTGATTTAAATGTGAAAAATTGCTAACTGATTCGTCTTTCACCCTTTGTACCTTTCGATATAAGATTCACCGAGCAGTATACGTACGTATACGGCACCGCTTATACTTTCAAACCCTTTCTCTCGTGGAAACGGTGAAATAATGCAACTTCACTCCATTGTGCCAACGTTACGGTTTTCTAAAACGAGCTTTCCTCAGTTTTCCTTTTTTTTTTCTCTTGTCCCCCTCCCCCTCTCAAAATTTCTGTGGGAATCTCGACTAAAATCTATACATTTCGACATGATATCTTTTCCGTTCAAGGGACGATTGTTTACGTCGAAAACGCAAATAAAAACGCGAAAAAATCGTGTACGTGCATAAATCGCGAACGTCCATCAATGGCGTTATCGGATTTGGCGACGACTTAATAATCGAAAAATACCCTCGGGTTATTTCTATTCATAAGATTCGTCGAATATGGCGAATACGCCGAACGAAACATCGTTTTTCGTTTCTCCCGTGGTGGCGGTAGCCGAAACAGCGCCGGCGAGATGACGTTTCGTGCAACCGCTGTAAATGCATTTGTGCCCCGTCAAAGGGGGATGCATACGCCTCCCCCTCCTCCTTTCCCCGGATCGGAAAGATCCGGCGGGAGTTCGATTACGAAATTCCGTAATTTTTTCCCTCCAAATTCGTTCGTCACTTTTACTCTAAATTCGTTCATCGAATTTCTTTGGATTTTGGGATTGTAAAGACCGTGGTACAGTATTATCCCGAAAAAAATGAAGGCTCGTGTTCGCCATCGACAAAACCTTTCGGGAATTCAATCGGGACAGACAAAAGAAATTTGGAACAACGCTCGCGAATTCGTAAAATCGAGCTTAGCGAATGTGATGAAACGTACATAGGACAGTTCGGGCGCGCGATTGCTGCCCTCTCCGTTTCGTTTCTCATCTAAATTTAATCGCAAACTCAAATTTCGATAGCGCACGGTAAAAGGACCGACCCCGCCGTCAAAAACGCCGACATCAAAGAAGAAATCTCCGCCACCAACGACGTTCCGAACGATACCAGATGGTTCATCAGCAGGCTTTCCGCTCCCGCCTACAAACTAGCGAAAAATCTCGACTTCCAGAAGGAATTGGAACTGCAGAATTCCCTAAGAGATGGAGGTGAAATCGGCGAAACGATGCCTTTAAAACGGTAAGCTGTCACGTGACGCCTATCCACGATAATCTACTGGATATAGCGATGTAATTTCTCCTCTTGTTTGTTTTTGGGCCTTCCCCCAAAATTCGTAATTTCGCCCAATTTATCGTTAATTCAAGGTTAACGAACCGACACCTCTAATGACCAAAAATTTTGTCTCCTTCATCTGCCTAGGTCCACCCCCCTCCCCCTCCCCTCGCCTCTCCTCTCCCAAGAACTAGAGACGATATACAATTCGTAGATAATACGGGGTGATTAGCGGTAATTTTGGAGAACGCCTCTTGTTTCCGGGGGGACGCGACAAAATTGACGTGCTAGCCTTGATATCGCTGTATTTTAAGGAAAGTTTGGGGGTGGATGTGGGAAACGGGGGATATGAGATAAGGGAAGTCAATTAATGCGTGCGTATAAAATTGGCGTCGTCCAATTAATCAATTTCTGCTTGTTTTGTTGTCGGAAGGTTAGGAATAAGTATTGTCATTTGTTAGGTCATATTTCCTTAATAATCTTTTGTTTCATTTATTATCCCAGATTTTTTTTTTCTCTTAAGAAATGAAATTTTTATTACCGCTATCATTGTCATTATTATTATCGTTTCATTATTCTTGTGCATGGCGTACGAGATAACCGGCTCGTTCAGGCTTTAGGAAATGACGTTAGCAACGATCGGCTGATTTTGCCCGTCACCAATATGGCGGCGAAAACTGACAACTAAGTTAGCTGTCAAAAAATTATTAACCGATTCGCAATATGGCCGCGAAAATCAACAGCTGATTCAGTTGTCAAAAATAGTGAACTGATTCAATCACTACAATATGGCGTCAAGGACGATCAACTGATTCTGGACGTCACAATATCATGCCGGAAACTAACAACTAATTCAACTGTCCAAAAATGATTAACTGATTACTTGATAATGCGGCGCCGAAAACCTATAACTGATTGAGCTGTCAAAATTTGTGGACTGATTCAAGCGTTAAAGACGATCAGCTGATTTTGGACGTCCCAATATGGCGGCGGAAACAAACAGCTGATCCAGGTGTCAAAAATGGCTAACTAACAGCTGATGCAACTGTCAACAGTAATTAACAGCTGATGCTAAGACGATAAGCTGATTTTGGACGTCCCAATATGGCGCCGGAAACAAGTAGCTGATTCAACTGTCAAAAATGATTAACTAACCGCTGATTTAACTGTCAACAGTAAGTAATAACTGATCCAAAGACGATAAGCTGATTTTAGACGTCCGGAAACAAGCAGCTAATTTAGCTGTCGAAAAATGATTAACTGATTCACAATATGGCGCCAAAAATCAACACCAAATTCGACTGTCAAACCTACCTACACTACGACGCTCACAGCAATCCGCTGATTTTGGACGTCACTAAGTGATAGCGGAAACAACCAGCTGATTCAACTGTCCAAAAATGATTAACTGATCCAAATATGCGGCCGAGCTACAGCTGTCAAAATTTGTGAATTGAATCACACGTTAGACACAGTCAACTGATTTTGAACGTCATAATATGGTACCGGAAACTACTTTAGCTGTTAAAATAATCGGCTGATCCACAATATGGCGCCGACAACCAACAGCTGATTCAACTGTCAAAAATGATTAACCGATTTACAATATAGCGCCGAAAATCAACAACTGATTCAGCTGTCAAAAATGATGAACTGATTCAGACGTTACAATATGGTGTTAAAGACGTGCGGCTGATTCTGGAAGATACACACATTTATTTCAACGCATGTCCAGTACAATAAATACATGTAAACGAACACGAAGAAATACGTCAAAGAAACAAAAAATGGCTCTATAATAAGTCATCGTCCAAACTATAGCAATTACGTTCGATAGAAAATGGCACTGGAAAGAAACAGTTTATTCAACTGTCAAAAAATATTAACTGGTCCACTTTGGTCCACACAATGGCACCAACAACCAACAGCTGATTCAGCTGTCAAGGATCATGAACTGCTTCGGACGTTACAGACGATCAGCTGATTTTGGGCGTTCCAATATAACAGCGGAAACAAGCAACAGATTCAACTGTCAAAAATGATTAACGGATTCACAAGTATGGCGCTGACAATCGACAGCTGATACAACTGTCAGAAATTGTAAATTGCTTCGCGCTGATGTTGGACGTCCCTATATGGTGGCGAAAACGAACGGCTGAGTCAGCTGTCAAAAATAGTAGTCTATTTCGGGCGTTACAATACGGCGTCAAAGATGATCAGCTGAAAAAAGGAACAGCTGATCCAACTGTCAAAAATGATTAACTGATTCACAAGCATGACGGCGAAAATCAATAACTGATTTAGATGTCAAGAACGGTGAACTGATACGGGCACTAGAATATGGAGTCGAAGACGATCAGCTGATTCAACTGTCAAAAGTGATTAACAACTGTTCGGGGTAATGTCATATGCTGACGTCAATGTTGATTAGATGATGAAGTTATCAAAACGATCACTTGATTGTCAAATATGATCAGCTCATTCTTATGTCCAGGTTGGTAGGTTCGACAAACGAGTGCAACCTCAATGGCGTATCACGCAAAAGTAGGGGTAAGGTATGTGAGATACAGGATTATTAAAAATAATATATTCTTACCTTTTATTAAGGTCTTGATGTTGACTGCGACAAAATCTAAACCGATAATTATCGAACGACCGTTCGTCTCCACGGCTATCGAATGACTAGACTTCCCACTGACTTTGCATCGACATAAATCCCGTCTCGACGCTTCTGCCGTAGCACGCGTTTGTCGAAGCCTAATAGTAGTAAAACACGCGCGAATCACCATTGCTTGACTTAAATATTACAGCGCATATTATTTCTAATTTCAAATTCGAAATTTAAAACGTTGCAGCAATATCCAAGACGAAGAGGACTACCAAGACTTACCTCCCGTGCTGGAAGTCCTCTACCCGGAAGATTTCCGCTCGAACTCCTTGAACGACAAGCTCCGATTTCTGAACTACTTGGTAAATTTTAACAATTTAATGATTGACCATTTTTAATTGTTTTTTCCCCTGTTTCATTGCAGAAAGCCCAAAAGCTGAATTAATCGACGAAATCATCGAATCCAACGACTTCGACTATCTGTACATCCGCCTCTCTTTCGTTCCTTGACCTTTTTTATCATCCCTCTCCCTCTTCCCCCTCCCTTCCCTTTCCGAATGGTCTTCGATGGAGGCTGGCCATCGGAGTTCAAGAAGTTCCTTTTACGTCTCCTCGTCCTACCCCTTCTGAAATTTTCGATTCCCCCAATTTCTACGAAAATCCGCAATTTCCATAAATGTACAATACTCTAAGGATTCGTCTGTTGTAATCGAGGTTATTATGTGTTTTACGTGTAAGAGAAATATTATTAATAAACAAGACTGTATGAATTATAAATGGTATTACTCGTTGAAATAAATTATTTGGATAACGTGTGCTTCGAGTCGTTTTATTTCTTAAAATCACAAACTGCACTAGAATTAGATGAAAGAAGAAGAATGAAGAAGAAATGTGTGTACAAAAAATATACAATTTATAACAACAAATACAAAAAGAAAAAACAAACGTGTTAAAATTTAGTCCCGCCACAGACTTAAATCGATTCTTGGGATAATGGGACCGTCACAGTCGACGAATTCGTTTCTGAAATTTAGAAACATTAAAACAATCCAAAAATAGAAATTTAAGCCAGCGGTTCTAAAAACGTTTACGTTTCTTTGCAACAAACCATCAAAAAATGTAAAATCTAAAACAAAAAGAACAATTCAACGAAAAACATTAATTTTATGCCAATGCTTTCCGAAAACCACAAGAAACTAAGCTTAAATCAGAGATACCCAAAAGGGCGATCCGATCCGGGACGATTTTGTCATCTTCGAAATAAAACAACCAAGAAATGTTGTAGACTCTGACAAAAAGAAAATGGAATAAATATGTAAGAAAGATTTTGATATCAGTGGCTCCCAAAATCCGAGATAAATAAACTCCAAGAAACTAGGCTTAAATCAGCGATACCCGAAATGGTGATCAGCTCCGGAACAATCTTGAATTGTCTTCGAACTGAGACACCAGAAATGTCGTAAACTGACGAAAAAAGACGAATTTAAATAAAAAGAAACAATTTTATACCAGTGGTATCCAAAATCTGGGTTCTGACAATTTTGTCATTTTCGAAATAAGACACCAACAAAATGTTGTAAACTTTGACCAAAAAAATTGAATAAATATTAAGAAAGAATTTGAAACCAGTGGCTCCCAAAATCTCAGTTCCTAGATAAAACTCTACAAAAACAAGTTTAAATCGGCGATAATCAACAGCGTGCTCCGCTCCCGGAAGTTCATCAAAATAAACCACCAAAAGTGAAAATAGTTATTGAACAAATCTTAAAAGAGTCATTTTATACCAGTGGTTTCCAAAATGTGGAGATACGATGTGAATTAATGTTTTAATTCTACAAGGAAATATCGAAAGCTCACGGTAAATCGTGTGGAAGCAGACTTAAATTTCAAAAATCAAATCTATACCAGTGGTTTCCAAAAATTGCTTTTTTTTTAAGAAACGACGTGTCTTCGAATGGACTTTCAATCTTGGAAAAGGAAACACCAGGGGATTGGTAACGATTACGAAGCAGCCTGATTAAATTCTAGAAAGATTGGGTCGAAGTCAGCGGTTCCCAAACTAGTTTGAAATACGCAATTCGCTTGAAATTCAGCTTTCTTTTATTGTCGAAGGACGCATCACAAAACATAATGTCTTGGAAAAACAAAAATAAAATGAAGTGTAAAGATTTCCAATTTAATCAGTGGTTCCCAAACCGCATAAATTCATCGGATTTGTGCGTGAACTCCTTGTCATTGAGAAGAAATTAGAAAACATGGAAAGTACATGTCGTAAGTTTTCTTTTACTGAGACTTATAGTTCAGTGGTTCCCAAAATATTGCTTTCCAATAACTTCTTTGGAGAAATTGTACGAACCTTTACCTCGCAATAAAACAAGAGAAAGGATGGAGTTGGAACGCGGACTTTTTCGCAAAAAACAATGAAAATCACTACCGTACTCACCCAGAAACGCCCGGTTTTTTAAAGGCGTTAGGTGCCTGCCTGTACAGCACGATCCTATCGGAATTGTCGCAGATTATCCTGGACATCGAAGTCTTCTTCAATTCATGTAACTGAGCTGGAAAAGAAAATCCGATGTTGAATAAATTGTTGATTTTGAACAATTATGAACTTTTAACCAACTATCGATTTTGAAAAAATAATCAACTTTTAACAAATTGTCGATTTTGAACAAATTGTCGATTTTGAGCAAATTGTCGACTTTCAGAAAATTATCGATTTTGAACAAATTATCAACTTTTAACAAAATATAAAATGTTGAACAAATTGTCGACTCTGAACACATGAACGATTCTGAACAAATTGTTAGCTTTTAACAAACTGTCGACTTTGAACAAATTGTTAAATTTGAACAAATGATCGATTTTGAACAAATCATCAACTTTTAACAAATTGTCGATTTTGAACATATTGTCAACTTTGAACAAATGATCGATTTGGAACAAATTATGAACTTTTAACAAACTGTCGATTTTGAGGACATTGTCGACTTTCAGAAAATTATCGATTTTGAACAAATTATCAACTTTTAACAAAATGTCAATGTTGAACAAATTGTCGGCTTTGAACAAATGAACGATTCTGAACAAATTGTTAGCTTTTAACAAACTGTCGACTTTGAACAAATTGTTAAATTTGAACAAATGATCGATTTTGTACAAATCATCAACTTTTAACAAACTGTCGATTTTGAGGACATTGTCGACTTTCAGAAAATTATCGATTTTGAACAAATTATCAACTTTTAACAAAATATAAAATGTTGAACAAATTGTCGACTCTGAACACATGAACGATTCTGAACAAATTGTTAGCTTTTAACAAACTGCCGACTTTGAACAAATTGTTAAATTTGAACAAATGATCGATTTGGAACAAATCATCAACTTTTAACAAATTGTCGATTTTGAACATATTGTCAACTTTGAACAAATGATCGATTTGGAACAAATTATGAACTTTTAACAAATTGTCGATTTTGAGGACATTGTCGACTTTCAGAAAATTATCGATTTTGAACAAATTATCAACTTTTAACAAAATGTCAATGTTGAACAAATTGTCGGCTTTGAACAAATGAACGATTCTGAACAAATTGTCAGCTTTTAACAAACTGTCGACTTTGAACAAATTGTCAAATTTGAACAAATGATCGATTTTGTACAAATCATCAACTTTTAACAAATTGTCGATTTTGAACATATTGTCAACTTTGAACAAATGATCGATTTGGAACAAATTATGAACTTTTAACAAATTGTCGATTTTGCGCAAATTGTCGACTTTCAGCGAATTATCGAATTTGAACAACCAGACGATTTTTAACAAATTGTGAACTTTGAACCAATGACTGATTTTTAAGAAATTATGAACTTATAACTAACTTGAATTCAACAGATTGTCAAATATGAACAAATGATCAATTTTGAACAAATTATCAACGTTTAACAAATTGTCGAATTTGAACAGATTGTTAACTTTGAACAAATGATCGATTTTGAACAAATTATCAACTTTTAACAAATTGTGGATTTTGGACAAATTGTTAACTTTGAACAAATGGTCGATTTTGAACAAATTATCTACTTTTATCAAATTGTCGAATTTCAACAATTATCAACTTTGAGTAGATTGTAAACTTTAAACAAGTGACCGATTTTGAACAATTTGTCAACTTTGGACAAATTGTCGACTTTCAGCGAACAATCGATTTTGAAAAAATTGTCAACTTTGAACAACTTATCGACTATCAGGAAACAATTGACTTTGAACAAATTATCGAGTTTGAACAAATTATCGAGTTTGAACAAATGTAGGAAATAGGCGAAATATGTCCACATTTTTACCTGGAGTGAAATGTCCCGGATTCACTTCCGGATCGTTTTCGAAAAAGTACCTATCGCCTCTCTTCAATCTATCGAACTGGTCGGCGACGATATCCCTGAAGGTGGGTCCCAGGATGCTTCCGGATTCTTTCGGTTCCAACAAACCACCGACCCATAAATCGACATCGTCGATCGTATCGTAGAGTTGACTTAGTTTCGATCCGATCTACATCACCAATGAAAACTTCACTAGAAAAACATTGAATTCTCACGGGTTTCCACGGCCGGCGTCAATAGTATGACTTCCCACTAAATGTTTGGGAACTGCTCCAGTCTTCCTCAAGAAGCTAGGAAGTATGGATATCAAAGCTTTGGCATCAAATAGTGACGTACGAGGAAAATTCGAGAGAAGTCTCTACCATTAAGCAATGTCTTTTAAGCTTTTATGGTCAACACCAAAAAAGCTTAAAAGTTCAGAATGGGGGTGAGTACCTCGTATCCGAAATCTTCGAAACCACGCATCCTCGGCAATCCAATAAGTTGCCTGTAATCGTTGTAAGGGCGAAGCCCGTGATCCCGTCCTCTTTGGATGTTGATGGCGGCCAAGTCCAATCCGAAAGGACTTCCGGATTTGAATAGGTATCTGGTTAACTGAAATAATCGAAGATCGAACTGATCAACCGATTTTGTCATCAAATTAAGCTTACGGCTTCGGACATGAAGTTATCGACTTTCTGTATCGGTTCGGTGGTCAGCGTGCTCAAGATCTCGTCGAAGAATTCCCATTTCCTCATCCTGGCCGGTTGAAACATCACTTCCGGTAAACTTATCACCTCGTCCATCTTGCTGTTGCCGTAGATCCTAAAAAATTTTATCGTATCGATGAGGGAATTTTTTGAGGGAATTGTTCCAACTTCAACGTTCCGTCGATCATCGAGTGGCCGAATCTGTAGGCGGCGGCTGAAAATTCGTTGGTGATGGACGGCTCGATGGTAGGGTCGTAATCGAAAAAATAGGCGTAGTCTCCGGATAACTTCAGGTTGAATTCGTCCATCGTGGTTTCCCCTGAGGAAGGACGATAGCCAAAATTTTTCTAACATTTCTTCCAAAAATTTCGGTAATACCTAAAATGCACGGTAGAAATTCCTTGTAAGTGATGACCTGGATTTCAGCTACGAGGATGTTCCTGGCTTCCCAGAAAATATCTTCGTCCGTCCAATGCGGATTGAGATCTTCCAACGCTTTGGCGATCCTGTTGTGTTCCCTCAGGAAGAGGGTGTGAATCGCGACCAAAGTTACGATTTGATTCGTTCTCGTGTCTCCTACGTAAAAAAAAACGAAGAAGAATCAGGAATTATAAAGCACAAGTGGAGAACGTGATGCCAGAATATAAGTTAAGAAAGTGAACATAGAAATGCAAGGGGAGGGAGGGGACGTAAGGTCCAAACCGCCACAATTACAATGACGAAATTTTTAAAGGGGAAACGCAAAAAAGAAAGAAAAGCAAAAGGGTCCTTCTTGTTCTCGCTAAAGAGCGTCAAAGGAAGAAGTAGACAAAGAAAAATGTAAGAAATCTTTAGAAATCTCATAGATGACAAGTACCAGATAATGTTGGAACCAATAATAAATTAAGAGAAAAAAGCCCAAACATGTTTCTCGTTCCTCTTCGTTCCTATCTTCTCTTGTCTTTAAAGAGAAGACCAGAAAAAGAAGAATGTAGGCAAAATTCAAAGGATCGCATAAATGATAATTGCCTGATAATGTTGGAACGATTGACCAATTAAGAGAAAAAGAAACCAAATATTTTTCTCGTTCTTCTTCATCCAAATCTACTTTTGCCTTTAGAAAGCGCCGAAGGAAGAAGTAGACAAAGAAAAATGTAGGAAATCTTTAGAAATCCCATAGACGACAAGTACCAGACATTGTTGGGATGAATGATAAATTAAGAAAAACAAGGACCAAATATACTTCCCGTCCTTCTTCGTGCAAGTCTTCTCTCGTCTTTAGAGAAAAGGCCAGAGAAAGAAGAATGTAGGCAAAACTCAAAAAATCGCATAAATGACAAGTGCCTGATAATGTTGGAACGAATGGTAAATTAAGAGAAACAAAGACCAAACGTGTTTGTCGTTCTTCTTCGTCCAACTCTTCTCTTGCCTTTAAAGAAAAAGCCAGAAAAAGAAGAATGTAGGAAAAACTCAAAAAATCGCATAAATGACAAGTGCCTGATAATGTTGGAACGAATGGTAAATTAAGAGAAACAAAGACCAAACATGTTTGTCGTTCTTCTTCGTCCAACTCTTCTCTTGCCTTTAAAGAAAAAGCCAGAAAAAGAAGAATGTAGGAAAAACTCAAAAAATGGCATAAATGACAAGTGCCTGATAATGTTGGAACGAATGGTAAATTAAGAGAAACAAAGACCAAACATGTTTGTCGTTCTTCTTCGTCCAACTCTTCTCTTGCCTTTAAAGAAAAAGCCAGAAAAAGAAGAATGTAGGAAAAACTCAAAAAATGGCATAAATGACAAGTGCCTGATAATGTTGGAACGAATGGTAAATTAAGAGAAACAAAGACCAAACGTGTTTGTCGTTCTTCTTCGTCCAACTCTTCTCTTGCCTTTAAAGAAAAAGCCAGAAAAAGAAGAATGTAGGAAAAACTCAAAAAATCGCATAAATGACAAGTGCCTGATAATGTTGAAATGAATGACAAATTAAAAAGACATCAAATATTCTTCTCGTTCTACTTCATCCAAATGTGTTTCTGCCTTTAAGAACTGCAGAAAGAAGGTATAGATAGTAGAAAATGTATAGAAATTCTATCGCCTTTACGAAATAACGGAGGAGGAAGTAGAAGAAGAAAAATGTAGAAACCAAGCTCAAAGAATCCTAGAAATTACGAGTGCAAGGAAATTTTCAAATGAACGACGAATTAAAGCGAAAAGGGCAAAAGATTCTTCTCATTTTTCTTTATCCAAAACTTGTTTTATCCTCGAAGAATATGATAGAAAGAAGCCAAATAAAAATAAGGTAGAAGAACTCAAAAAATTACACAAATTAGAAGTATCAGATAATGTTGGTATGAAAGACAAATTAAAGGAAAGAAGGCAAAAGATTCTACTCATTCTTCTTTATCCAAATCTTCTTCTATCGTTGAAGCATATGGTAGAAAAATCCGGGAAAGAAGAATGTGGAAAAGTTTCAAAAGACCCATCAATGACAAGTAGCAAATAATTTTGAAACGAATGACGAATCAACAGAAAGAAAGCAAAATATTCTTCTCATTCCTTTTTAAGCAAATATTCTTCTATCCTTAAAGAATGTAGAACAACAAAATCCAAAGAGGAACAATGTGGGGAAGGCTCCAAATATCATAGAAATGACAAATACAAGAAAATTTTGGTATGAACGACTTGTTGAAAGAAAATAGGCGAAACATTCTTTTCATTCTTCTTTGTCCAAATCCTCTTCCGTCCTTATAGAATGTTTAAGACGGAAACTCAAATAGGAAGAATGTTGGAAAACTCCAAACATCACAGAAATGACAAATGGGAAGAAATCTCGCAACGAATGACGAATCAAAACAAAATCGGAAGATTTTTCTTCTTCTTCTAAATCTTCTTAACCCCCTAGAAAGTGAAAGAAAACAAGGAAAACGTAGGAAATGTTGCCAAGTTCCGATAGCGGAAATTCCTTAAATCTCAGAAATGGAAAATTTTGAAAGAAATGATGAATTGGTAGGATAAAAACGATAGATCTTTCTTGTTCTTCTTTACCCAAATTTTCGTCAGTGCGTGAATAGTGTCGAAGAAGGAGAAGAACGTAGTACATGCTTTGGAAACCGCAGAAATGTCAAGTACGAGGAAATTTGGTGACGAATGGTGAATCAGAAGAATAGAAGTGAAAAATTTCTTTGCCTTTTCTTCTTCCAAATCTCCTTTGTCTCTCAGAAGGCGAAAGGGAAAAATCAATCATAGAAAAGACAAATTCCAGAAAATTTTGAAAGAGATGGTGAATTGGCAATTGGATAAAAAGGTTTTTCTTGTTCTTCTTTACCCAAATCTTCGTCTGTCCTTACAGAGTTTCTAGGAAGAAGAAGAATGTGGAAAAAGCTTTATATTATTATAAACCGCGCAAATATCAAGTACGAGGAAATTTTGTTACGGATGTTGAATCAAATGAATAGAAGCGAAAGACTTCTTCGTGTTTTATTCTTCCAAATCTTCTGTGCCTCTCAGAAGGCAGAAGCGAACAATAGAAAAAGAAGAATGTAGAAAAGACTCTAATGATCCGAAGGGAAGAGACCCATAAATGACAGAAATGGCAAATTCCAGAAAATTTTGGAAGAAAACAAGAGATTTTTCTTGTTCTTCTTTACCCAAATATTCGTCTGTTCTTAAAAAGCTTCTAGGAAGCAGAAGAATCTGGAAAAATGCTGAGAAACCGCAGAAATGTCAAGTACGAAGAAATTTTGTTACGTATGGTGAATCAAGTGGATAAAAGGTGAAATTTTTGTTGCCTTTTCTCTTCCAAATCCCCTTTGCCCTTCAAAAGGCGGAAGGGCAAATAAAGAAAGAAGAACGTAGACGAAACTTTAAAGCTGCAAAAGGAAGAGACTCGTAAATCACAGAATTGACAAATTCCAGAAAATTTTGGAAGAAAGCGACAGATTTTTCTTGTTGCTCTTTATCTAAATCTTCGTCTGTCCTTGGAAAGCTCCGAGGAAGAAGAAGAATGTGGAAAAATGTTGAGAAACTCCAAAAATGTCAAGTACGAAGAAATTTTGTTAGGAATGGCGAATCAGAACGATAAAGATTCTTCTTTTCCTTCTTTTTCCAAATCTTCTTTCCTTCATAGAAATTGGAAAAAAAGTAGAAAAAGAAGAATAGAGGAAAAAACTCTTAAAGTTCCGAAGCGTGTAAGTTGCAGATATCCCAGAAATGTGGAATAAGCGAAAATTTTAATAGAAACGATTTTTTTCCTTATTTCTCTTTACTCCAATCTTCTTCTACGTACCGGCATCGAAGCAGGCCGACCCTCTCTCCATGGTAACGCACGAATCACGTTTCTTGGCCAACGGCAGCAGTTCCCTTCCGTAATCTTCGAAACTTTTCAATCTTCCTCCTTGGAACGTCCTCAAATCTCCCAATTCCTTCGAGTTTGAACCGTAAACGGGGGACGCATCGATAAAATGGGTGATTTTATTCAACTGCAACGTCATCAAAAGAAACAATTGACATAAAAGAATGACATGGACGTTCGCCTCAACCTGTTGAGCATATCCCAAAGCGCAATCTCGTCCCGGCGCCAACATCGATCGGACGAAATTCATGCAACGCACGCCGTATTTTCCGAAGAACGGATCATCTTCAGGAACTTCGATCGGCATGCAAAAGTGATGGAGGCGTTTCGGTGGTAAAATCTCGGTGCCGTCTTCGGTACAGCAGAAGACGGCTTCGCCGTTAGCTAGCATCACAAAAAAATTTTTCTTGGAATTTAGTTAGAAATGGTGATCTTACCGAAAGTCATATCCATCGAGAAGGTGATATCGTGAGATAGGAACTGGCCGTAATAGCTCAATATGGTGGTGTAATCGTATTCGGGATTGTCCAGTTCGGGGAATAAAGTTGTACTGATTAATCGCGGACTCGGAAGTGGTCGGTGCGTTTTCTTCGAGAACCTTGGAAGGAATATACCTATGGAAATGTCAAATTGAGATTCTGGATAAGACGGGGATAGTTTCGGACAATTCAAAATTTCTGGCATTTGTCTAGAACCAAGGTTGATAAGAAACTTTGAAAGATTTTTGGAGCATCGACGATTGTTGAATCCGGTCAGAGAATCGCTGTAGTACGTCAGCATTTCGAGATATTCTAACCTCAAAATTGCCGGATTCGATGCAGCCGGCGATGCGGAGAAAACGTGTGAGCAGCTGGAGAATCAGTTGCCGCACTCGGAGCCGCCGGAGAATCAATTATCAGATTCGGAGTGGCCGGAGACTTGATGAAGAAGTGTTTTTGTTGCATGGGGTTTTGTCTTAAAATTTGCAATTTTTCGAGTAAGTTACCTAAAGTACCGATTTTTAGGTCTTCGTTTTTAATTGTACCATTATCGCAAAGATTGGGGAATTTTTGAGAATTGTGATATGGAGTTTGAAAGAAGAAGGAAAGGGCAATTCTTTTTGAAGTGTTGCGCTTGGGGCAATTGTTCTCTTTCGAAGGAAGGAGGAGGAAGGAGGAATCGTGCGTTTTGGATTGTACTTTCCTGTCGATATTAAGGTCAAAGAAAAAAGTAAGAACTTGCCATTGGCCAGCAGGATGAAGGAAAGCGGAAATAATGTAGCTTCGGAGCGAAACAATATATATAGAATAAACAATTCCTGATAATTAACAAATGTCAGATTCGGAGCGGCCGGAGAATCAGTTCAGAGTCCAGTGAGAATTCGCCGATTCTAGATCACCACATTCCACACCAATTTCGCGAGGCTCTAGCAGCGAGAAATGACCCTCTCCTCCCCACACTAGAGTGACGCCACCTGGGAATCTCTGGTGGCAAAGTTTGGAACTAGTACAGGAATCGTTCAAAACGTTTTAAGTGAAAAAAGTCGTCTACGGGGACTGCTCAGAAATGTTTAAGTAAAACTGTTATACAGGGATGTGACCTAAAAGTTTCGGAGCGGCTAAGAGGCCAGTTGCCGGATTCGGGACGGTCGGAAAATGAACTTCCGGATTCGGGGTGACTGGAAAATCAGTTTCCGGACTCGAGGTGGCCAGAGGATCAGTTGCCGGACTCGGGGCGGCGGGGGAATCGGTTTCCGGACTCGGAGTAGCCGGAAAACCAGTTGCCGGACTTGGTTCGGCTAGACGATCGGTTTCCAGACTCGGGACAGCCGGTGAATCAGTTACCGGCGAATCAGTTGCCGGAGTCGGTTCGGCCAGAGGATTAGTTGCCGGACTCGGAGCGTCCGGTGAAAAGAGAGTACATCAGTCGCCGGACGACCGGAGAGAAAATCAGTTGCCGGATTCGGAGCGGCTAACGAAGCGGAAAGATGTCGGATGATGAATGTACGGAAATACAGCTATTGGATTCGCGAGTGCTGGGGTGGTGATATAGGAATCGCCCGTCTCTCCCTACTATTCTTTTTCGGACTGGGATCATCATCGCGGGCGCATGAATTTATCGAATCCATTCTCAACTATTAACTTGACTACCATTCCACGCAACATAAGAAATAATGTATCATCAAAACAGTTTAGGATTTAATTGAAGAACTACTTACACAATAAAAGATTTTATAATACAGCTGAGTATCTTTCGTGTGCGAAGTAGCTGCTTTTCGACTGCTTTTGTTCTCATTACGGGTTTTATGTGTATTCTATATATTCCATATACATTTTATATGGTCTTTATTTTGTTTTATATTATATTTTAGATTATATCAATATGACGAAGTCTTGTTCCTGGTTGAACTATCGTATAATAATAAAGGATGACTAACTGTCAACTGGTAATACGCGAACGATCCTTATCTTTGTCTCGTTGCGCAATGCGCGCTTATTAGGCGCGAGCTCGCGAACTAAACTTCCTATCCTAGAAAAAGTGAGAGAGAACAATGGGAAAAGTGAGAAGACGCCTGTCTTCGTTCTCCTTTTGTTTTGCCAGCAGCCACGACCGGAAGGAAAAAGGAAGGGGAATATGTGTATATATATATATATATATATATATACAGGGCTAAAGATCTGACGATCTAAAGCGTCTCGAAATCAACAACACAAATTACCCTCGCAATTCGATAGCGACATCAAATCCACCTACCGTCTTCGTAACTGGGAGGTAAGAGACGCGAGAACGCCGTCAATTGCGCTCCCCATCTCGGCGACTTCAAATTATTACACGTGCCGTCGATCACTCGGTATTTCGCCTCGATCCGAGGGCACCTTCTCGTCATCGTCGTCGACGACGTCGGACAGGAGAACTTCAACGACGGCGGCGATCCGTCCTTCGAGCCGTGCGACATCGAATCCCATTCTAAATCGCGATTGGAAATCCCCCTCCTGGACAATGACAGAAACGAGAAAAGAAACAAAAAAAAAAAAAAACAAAACAAAACGACTAATTATAATTGCGTTCGTAAACGAACGCGCGATCTATTTAATTAACGATGCGTATCGCTTTCGATAGAGCGCGGTCGAAGAAAATTGCGCCACTTTTCATAATTAGCGGCCGCGACAACGAAGTTCACTTACCGTAATGACCTTATAAACGAGTGGGAAGGGAGTGAGGAGGGACGGAGGGAGAAAATTAGCGGTCTCCGTAGAATTCTAACCACCCGAAAGCTAAACATATTACGCGTACTACCACGTATAGTATAATAATAATAATTCCCCGTAGATACCTCGCCCTCGTCATGGGCAGGAAGTCGTCGTCGCCAAAGACGCGCTCAACCCTCGCTCGGGCGTCGTCCCTGTTGGAAAAACTTCATCTCGAACGGAGTATCCGTCCCGGGTCAAACGCAGATTTCCGTAAATAAAACATGACGTAGGTGGTCTCCTCGATTAATTATAGAGAGGAAATGTTAAGATATAGCGCGCGTACGAGAAAGGATGACCGTCTTCGCGAAAGTTACTGCTTGAAAATCCATCCTTGTATTTCCCTGAAGATGATCGGTGACGACATCCTCAAATAAGATCGAAAACATCCGATCGGAACTTCATAATGAAATCAGCAAGCATAGATTCCTCGCTTCCCTAGAGGGTTAAATTATGCTGAATTAATTACCGACCACAACCGCAGACTACAGTTTCGTCCTGAATTGGGACTCCTCGCTGTGATTTAGTTGGTCTGCGATTACGCGAGGACTTCCCCAAGACGTTTTGAACTCTCGCTAACTAACATGGATGCGGAAAGCGGCTCCATCTACGACACGGATACTTATCACCCCTCTGAAAAATGAGATAAATAAGAAACTATTTACCACCGCAAATGTAACCGGAACTAGTTTTTCCGTGCCCAGGCGATCGTATCTTAGAAATGTAGAATGTGATTCGCTGATGAGTCGTAATCACGATGAAACCCGTCCGAGACTTACGCTCCTACTTTCATTTAGTGCAATTTCCGCCGCTAATTAATTGACAAGTCACATCCGCTTTTGTACTCTTTTACAATAATTGCCAAATGGTAATCTGTGCACCTTCCGCGACAATCGTCAAAATTTAATCGAATAAAAACTGTTACATTTACGTAATATAATGTGAAACATTGGAAACCTTCGAGTTTACTGTTCCAAATTCGCAGATTTGGTGGTATTCTAACATGAATTATTTATCGTTGTGGGAGAGGAATGTTATTTTCTAATTTCTAGTACAGTAAAAGAAACTGAAGGAAGAGGGATCAGTTATACCGGTGTGAAATTGCTTAGAAATAAAGCGCACTTGCTTGGTACACGTTCATTTCCTTACTAGTCTATTGCCGCTCTTACGACGATTTTACGTACATCGATACATCCAGAAAGTTATACATTTCACGTGACACTCTTAAATGGGAAGCACCAGGAACATTGTTTAGTAGTATGCCCTGTCACGAGTGAAATATACATACATACACGCACATAATGAAAAAAGAAAACAAATAGTAGATGTTTACTAACATATGACTGGTCCGTCGATCCCAAAGAACTTCTTGGGGAATCCTTGACTGAAAGATAATTGGGAACCACTGCTCTATTAGACTACGTTAAACATTTCCACAAAAATGGCAGTCGCTAGCAGGAGCAGACTGTGCGACAGAGCTGCCGACGTCACGTCCGATTTTATATTCTATCGAATTACACGAGATATTTCTAAAAGAAGAAATGTCGCTGCTAACAGCAACTGTTACCGCCATCTATCGGACCACGTGGTAAGCTGCTGATTCGCTTCTAATAACAAACTTTACCGCCATCTATCGGACACCTTTCGGACTATGTGACAGGACTGCTGACATCACAACCGATTTTATACACTTGAAAGGTGGATCTGTTGACGAGTCCCAAAAAGACGTAGTCTGCAGTTGAGGTCTGTGGTTCAGAAATTATAATTCCCCTCGCCCCCTTACAAACTAGAACATGCTTATAGTCTGCGGTTGCGATCCGTGAACAAGAAAATTTAATCCCTCCTGTTCCGACCCCCAACATTTGTCGTTAGATTTTCACGTTTTCTGTTGCCATAATTTTTTAATGTATTTGTCTTTGTTTTTCTCTTATAAGTTGCCAGGCAACAACGTAACACATATGTCAAAAAATGTATATACACGAGACCGGTTCTACGTTAAACCCCCTTACACGTATCATTCTACCGATTTCAATTGCATAAAAGATAAATTGCCCAGCAACAAAGTGTTTTATTGAAGCTAAAATCGTCAAAAGTAAAAACCCAGCTACAAGATCGAACATCCCCGAACTCGTACCAACCGTCATATTCATATATCCTGCGCTTGTAATCCGTAATTTAGAAATATTTCAACAAAAATGACCGCCGCGCTTCTGACGTCACATCCGATTTGGTACTCTATTCGACTGCGTGAGATAATTCAATGAAAACGAGAGACTTCACCGCCATCTGTCGGATACCTACCGAAGTATCTGACAGAACTGCTGCTGACGTCACATCCAATTTTGTACATCTGGAAAATGGACGTGCTTGCTTAATCACGCATCAACTACATCGTACTGACGAATCCCGGCACATTCCTCTACTCGGTATATACGGTTATGGTCCGTGATTTAAAAAGTATAATCTTCACCTGCACCTGCTCATGCGTATAGTCTGCGGTTGTGGTCTGTGATTCAAGAGCCATAATCATGCTGGCCCCTTACCAATCGGCATATGCCTATAGTCTGCGGTTGTGGTCCGCGACTTACGAAACATAATCTTCTAGTTCCATCACGAACTGGCTCATACCTAAAGTCTGTGGTTGTGGTCCGCGATTGAGAAACCATGATACCACCTCCGCCTCACTACCCGGTACATGCCAATAAGCTGCGGTTGTCATTCGTGATATAAAAACCATAATTCTGCCGACCCCTTACCAACCGGCAAATGCTTATATTTTCTGGTTGTGGTTCGCGACTTACGAAACATAATCTTCTAGTTCCATCACGAACTGGCTCATACCTAAAGTCTGCGGTTGTGGTCCGCGATTGAGAAACCATGATACCACCTCCGCCTCACTACCCGGTACATGCCAATAAGCTGCGGTTGTCATTCGTGATATAAAAACCATAATTCTGCCGGCCCCTTACCAACCGGCAAATGCTTATATTTTCTGGTTGTGGTTCGCGACTTACGAGACATAATCCTCTAGTTCCCTCACGAACTGACGTATTCCTGCTCTGTATTTGTGGTCTGTGACTTAAAAAAACATAATCTTGCCGTCCCTTCACCAAGCGGCTCATGCGTACAATCTGCGGTTGTGGTCCGTGATTGAGGAACCATAATACCACCTACGCCTCACTAACCGACACGTGCCAAAAATCTGCGGTTGTAATTCGTGATTTAACCGGTAGATGCATATAGTCTGCGGTTGTGGTCCGTAATTTAAGAACCATAATCCCCTCATCCCCTCACCGACCGGCGCATGCAATTTGTGCTTACTTATTTTTAGTCGTAACCGCTGACAACGAACTTACTTTCGATACGTCCTTATAATTAAAGCTTACCTTTCTTTAAAAGCTCTCGTCGCCAAAGCGATTTCGAAAGCTTTATCGGCCAAACCGAAGACATCCGGTAGATCGTCCAATCGAACTCTTCTCGTGCGGAAATGCCCGTAACTCGGCGATCCCGTCGCCATTATCGGAGGATCCCGCGCAGCCAACAATCCGGCTTCCCTAAGTTTCAACATCGACGCCCTTGCGCGGCCATCGTGAACGGCTTGCCTCAGAATCGTCCCGATTGTTTCGTCCAAAGCGATAGCATCGAAGGAACGCTGCCTTAAAGCCGACCCTAAATAAAGCGTTAAAAAAGAAAGGAGGAAAATACATTTTTCTTTTCTTCCTCAACTCTAATTACCAGCGTGATCGCGACCGGTCCTGCAGCAAATTCCGCGTCTATCGTTGCGAAGCTTGCATTCTCTGATCGTCGAATCAACCGATTCGGAGTAGAAATGAGCCGGGCATTGTACCGGTAAAACGCACGTCCCCTCGTTATTGCGGCAAACGTTGGACGGATGTGCTTCGTCTGGGGTTTGCAATTGTTCCGGATGTTGAGGTGATGTCTCGTGCCTCGCGTGGACGTCCGGGGTATTAAGTAGGAAGCACAATCCGAAAATCGCCACTTTGGAACTAAAACTATACAAATAATAAGAAAAAGTTTAAAGTCGTGGTCATCAATGTTAACCTTCCTATACTCACGCATACGGTTTGTGAGACCGACTTATATAGTATAGTATACGTCTTTCATTTTGACGTGAGTATAGGAAGGTTAACGGGGTAATCTCCAAGTCATGGATGATTTGGGTGTAAGATGGGTAGGTCCAAACTTTACTAATTGTAAATAAACAATTAGAAGGCGATTGGTTCTTACACGAAATTGAAGAGACAATAATCGACGAAAGACAAGAGAAACGAATGAGAAATGATTACGGAAGGTTGTGCAACTGGGTCTCGAATCCAGTTGCTGACGTCATATCCGATTTTGTATTTCTAAACGAAAATACCTCACGACAGCTTTAAATGCCATCTGTCGGACTATAAGATAAGCTGCTGATGTCACATCGTTGCAAGTACAGCATTCAACGCCACCGATCGAACTACGTCAGAAACTAACGTCACATCATATCTTATATACTGTTTCTGTCGAAATGATGACGTTATATCCGATTTTGTATTCCAACGAAAATGGCTGTCTAAAGCCTTCATCGCCATCTACCGGATTACGACAAAAACTGGTGATATCAAACCGTTGGTAACACAGCTTTTATCACCACCTATTGGACTGCGTCAGAAACCAACGTTAATAAAATAAAATCTAGATTACTGTTTATGTAATGACCGAATTAAATTCGGTGAGTTAATAGGCAGCTAACGTGTAATATACATTTACGCATGTTATACTGTTTATATTATAAAATGAATAAAATGAAAAATAAATTATTACTATTATTAATTATTAACCGTGCAAAAGCTTTCTAAGCACCTAATTTATGACGTAGTTACATGAACAGTCTTCCAAATTTATTTTATTAAAATTTTGGCTCTCGAAAATAGTTTACTAGAAGTTAACGTCACATTCGATCTTTTATTCTATTGGTCCACAGGTCGAAATGTTGACGTCACACCAGATTTTGTATTTCAACAAAATGACTAAGCGCGGCCTTCAACCCTCTCTGTTGAACCGCGGTAAAATCTGCTGGAGTAAACAAAACCTTCATCACCACCTATCGGACTACGTCAGACACTAACGCCACATTCGATCTTTAATTCTATTGGTCTACAGGTCGAAATGTTGACTTCACACCAGATTTTGTATTTCAACGAAAATGACTAAGCGCAGCCTTCAACCCTCTCTGCTAAACCGCGATAAAATCTACGGGAGTAAACAAAACCTTCATCACCACCTATCGGACTACGTCAGAAACTAACGCCACATTCGATCTTTTATTCTATTGGTCTACAGGTCGAAATGTTGACGTCACATCAGATTTTGTATTTCAACGAAAATGACTAAGCGCGGCCTTCAACCCTCTCTGTTGAACCGCGGTAAAATCTGCTGGAGTAAACAAAACCTTCATCACCACCTATCGGACTACGTCAGACACTAACGCCACATTCGATCTTTGATTCTATTGGTCTACAGGTCGAAATGTTGACGTCACATCAGATTTTGTATTTCAACGAAAATGACTAAGCGCGGCCTTCAACCCTCTCTGTTGAACCGCGGTAAAATCTGCTGGAGTAAACAAAACCTTCATCACCACCTATCGGACTACGTCAGACACTAACGCCACATTCGATCTTTGATTCTATTGGTCTACAGGTCGAAATGTTGACTTCACACCAGATTTTGTATTTCAACGAAAATGACTAAGCGCGGGCTTCAACCCTCTCTGCTAAACCGCGATAAAATCTACGGGAGTAAACAAAACCTTCATCACCACCTATCGGACTACGTCAGAAACTAACGTCACATTCGATCTTTTATTCTATTGGTCTACAGGTCGAAATGTTGACGTCACATCAGATTTTGTATTTCAACGAAAATGACTAAGCGCGGCCTTCAACCCTCTGTGTTGAACCGCGGTAAAATCTGCTGGAGTAAACAAAACCTTCATCACCACCTATCGGACAACGTCAGAAACTAACGTCACATCCGATCTTGTATTCTATTGGTCTACATGTCGAAATACTAACGTCACATCAGATTTTATACTCTATTCGACTACGTAAGATATTTCAACTAAAATGACATCCGCTGTCAACAAGAGACTTTATTGCCATCTATCGGATACCTATCGGATTATTTGACAGAACTGAAACGTCACATCCGATTTTCTATTCTATCGAACTACGTGAGATATATCCAAAAAAAATGATTGTCGCTCTTAACAGCAATTTTGATCGCCATCTATCGAACTATTATATGAGCTGATAATGTTCGGTACAAATAGCATAATATTCAATTTCCTTTCTTATTTTGTAATCAAGCCTAAAGAATAATAAAAAATTAACGGCTGACTTCACACGCGATTTTGTACTCCGTTGGACTACGTGAAATATTTCAACAAAAATGGTAGCCGCTGCCAACAATACACTTCATCGCCATCTATAGAACTATATGACAAACTATTGACGTTCAGTACAAGTAGTATAATATTCAAATACCGTTCTATTGGTGACTAAGCCTAAAAAAGAATGAAGGATGAACTGCTGACGTCATATCCGATTTTGTATTCTATCGAACTTCATGGGGTATTTTAACAAAAATGGCAGGTCCTGCCAACAATAGATTTTACTGCCATCTATCGGATACCTATCAGACTATTTGACGAGGCTGCGGACGTCACAACCGATTTCACACTCTATCGTCATATCCGATTTTGTATTTCAACGAAAACTACCACTCCTGCTAACACCATAAATATTCCACGCTTACACCTGCATTTTCCAAATAATAAAACGAAGGGAAAAGATTGGACTCATCTCGCTTTTGAAACCGTTACAAATCAAAGTATCGCTCCATTAATTAATTGGAAAAGCTTCAGCTTTCGAGCTTATCAACTTACAATTAATCGGATGGGATGACGACGTCCGAATACAAATCTCTGTTACAAACGGGCGCATTTTCCATTCGACGCGTTCAATAAACGAGCTAAAATGTAAAAAACAAAAATTCTTTCTAACGTTGACGTTGTTCGATTTCATCTAGGAATCGAATGCCATATGTTGATAGAGACATATGCGTAGGTATAAGTTCAATTTTACTAATGAACGTTCTAATTGATCCTAGACAATAGTTGGATATGCATTACAGAGATCTTATGTGGGCTTACGCCCCTATTGGAAGGTGAGATAATCGCGAAAGCACACCGAGCAGCTGCTACTGTCCTAACCCTCAAAAAGTGATAAATTTATACTAACTATCACTAAATTTTCTTCATGCATTAGTTTTCGGAAAAAAATTGAAACGAAAAGATTGGCCCACTGTACCCGCCGTTCCCCTATTGGCTCAATTTTGAGTTTCTATACAGTTTACACCTAATTTTCTTTTTTTCTTTTCTTTTGACTCTAACTATAAATAACGGGCGCAAGACACACTCTATTGTACTATTGCGGCAACAAAAAATGGGACACTTAAAATAATGTACTTTAAATCTGGCTTTTGCCTTGTCAAAAGTTATGTCATTTTAAAATCATTATTGACATATGTCATTATGCCGCATTTAAGTGCTACTGGAAAAATGGAAATAATTACATTACTTGGAGAAGGATGGTCCGTAAGAAGACTAGGTAATAGATTTGGAGTGCCCAAAAGCACACACAACATTATAAAATAAATGACTACAACGGGGAACTGTAGAAAGGCAAAGTGGTTCTGGTCGTAAATTAGTACGGAATTTCATGGAAGAAGAAAATCTTATTCAGTTTTTAAGGAATAATCCATTTGATACCGTGGTAAAAAATAACTAAAAATACTAGATTAATTTATTGTTTCCATTAAAAGAAGATTTGTTTCCAAGATTTTTATTTTAAATAAATACATTTAACAGAATTTTCTTGCGTTCGTGGGTAAACTATTTTTGACATTAGACAAGATGATTGACATGAACATGACAAACGACTGGTTTACACTGCTAAAAGACAGTCAAAATAGCCTATAAGACTTGTCCCGATTTTTGTTGCCGCAATAGTACATTGTGTATTATTTTTTGGGAAAATAAATAAAATTAAATCAAATCAGACATCGTCAAACTAATCAGTTTTCAAATAATCCCGTTGTATATCGCACTTATTGTTAGTTACGGAACAAAACGCTAACGAACCGTATCTTTACGCATCGTTTTACGATTTCATCCAAGGTTTCAGATTTTTAACCGATCGCTCAGAACACAAAAAAGCAAAGATTCAAGGGCGTTCGAAACGACGCGGATAACCTGAAACCTCCGATCATCTCTTTGCGAAAGTAACGTTATGGTATTTTTGGTATTTATTTATGTCTAATTCACGTGGCTTCGAGGATGGCAAAATTTGAACATCTTCAAATTCGAAGCGAACGATAAAACGATTAAACATATTCTCACCTCATTTTGATCGAAATATTCGAAACGAACTTAAACGGGAAACTATCGCGAATTTTCGCCCACTAATACTGACTTGTCGAAGAATTCAGAGCGTCTTCCACACGTATGTGTGTAGTTTTTCCCTTTTTCTTTCTCTCTCTGATTTGTCGGGATACAAAAAAAAACAGCATTCTGAGCAGGAGAAAGAAAAATTGAAACAGACGAATCGAGAAAAGGTCATCGTTACGTCCGGAAAATTAAACGAAATCCTTTCAATTTATCAAAATTTTAACGATCGAAGCGTGTTCGGTTTTGTTTTTTTTTTTTTTTGTTTTCTCTTAAATAAACGAGGATTAAATGTATATATATATATATTTCGTGACCTTTTTATACTTATCTTATATGATAGATCTCTACCACTAATAGGTCAATAAAACAAGGCTGGTTTGAACGATAGTTATATTTTCAGAACGTTTACAAACGTTTTCGGAACACCTTCGTCAGTGAAAATATAACTAGATAAATATATAAACAAACATTTGTTTTTTATTTGGGAACTATCAACAAAATGACTAATGACTAGGATTTCTTGATATAGAGGATGTGTAACCAACTTTTATATATACAGGGTGATCATTTGAAAACATCCCACCTTGAAGAACTCTTTAATTAATAAAATTATCAAAAATCACTAAAACAGGTCAATGTTATTTTGAAGGGGGACATTTAATAACCTATTCCAATCAGTTGGGAAACGTTCACCCTCCCCTTCAGCTACCCCCATCCTAAAATTTTAAATGGCACTACCCCATATGTGATACATCATTTTAAAGGGTATAAAATTCTCAATATTTTAAAGCAAAGAAAATTAAAATCGGCCGAGCCGTTCATGAATTAGAGACAAAAATGTATTAAACCGGAAAATTAACTGACAAACGTTGACGATATCGATAACAATCACCTATTTATGAACACAACAGTTGCAAATAATTAACTACAACAATGCAAAATAAACTTTCATTAATTAACAAGAGTTTACAAATTACCTAAAACTAAAACCCAAAAACGTAAACAATTAAATTTATCGTAATAGATGCTCGAATTGCGCTCCATTGGTTGCTAGGCAATGATAAAGCCTATGTTCAAACTCTCTTCTAACATTTTCGAAAACTCGCCGCGGAATCAATCGGCATTCGGATGTTATTCGTTGTTTCAGTTCGACGATGTTGGCTGGGGAGTTTTATAGACGACGGATTTAAGGTGGCCCCAAAGGAAAAAGTCGAGGGGGAAAGGTCAGGAGATCTTGCTGGCCACTCTACTGCTCCTCTTCTTCCAATCCACCTCTCTGGAAACTTGTTATTCAACCAGTTTCGAACTGGTACCACAAAATGTGGTGGGGCACCATCTTGCTGAAAATAAACTTGATTTTCATCCAAAATTAAGTTTCCTTCGTCGTCTACTTGATTTTCTATTGCTTCCGTAATCAAGGGATCTATGACATCTTCCAACATATTGAGATAAATAGTACCATTTAAATTTTCATTAATAAATAACGGACCAATGACCGAGTCCCCCAGTATACCAGCCCACACATTAATTTTTTGTGGCCACTGAATATGCGTTTCTCTAAATAGATTCGGGTTTTCATCATTCCAATAACGACAATTATGACGATTAACATAGCCATTCAAAAAAAAAAGTACTAGATTTGGAGTGGTATTTATCATCACAGTCATTTGTTCACAAAATTGAAGTCGTCTATCGAAATCATCTTCATTTAGAGCTTGGTGATTTTGAAGTTTGTATGGATGCCATTTATGAAGTTTTAAAACTCTCTGAACAGACCCATACGAAAAACCAGTTATGTTGCACACTTGCCGAATTGAGCTCGTATGATTTGCAGCAAATTGTCCTAATATTTCTATTTGAGAGTCCTCATTCGCAATTCGAGGTTGTGTCCTTTTTTATTTGCTACTGATCCAGTTTCTTTAAATTTTCCTACCAAATCTAAAACGTATCGATGGGATACATGGTTATTTGGATGTCTTGCATTAAATTCCTTGGCTGTTCGTCGAGCATACTGACTTTCAGCTCCATAAATGAAAATTATTTCAATTCTCTCTTCTAAAGTGTATGTCATTTTAGTGACACAATTAGCACAAACGCTACCCCAAATCAAAGGAATCTAAAGTTATCTGAAGCGGCGATATTTAATTCCTGAATTCTACAACAATTGACACTTTGAACTTGTACGACGCACGTTCTTTTGTTTCAAAGCAAAACGTAGGTAGATGGCTTGATCAACCACTCAAAATGGGCATTATCAAGACACGTAATCTGACACGTAATTAGATAGATTAAATAATCAGGTAGATTAAATAAGTGTTGTGTTCATAAATAGGTGATTGTTATCGATATCGTCAACGTTTGTCAGTTAATTTTCCGGTTTAATACATTTTTGTCTCTAATTCATGAACGGCTCGGCCGATTTTAATTTTCTTTGCTTTAAAATATTGAGAATTTTATACCCTTTAAAATGATGTATCACATATGGGGTAGTGCCATTTAAAATTTTGGGATGGGGGTAGCTGAAGGGGAGGGTGAACGTTTCCCAACTGATTGGAATAGGTTATTAAATGTCCCCCTTCAAAATAACATTGACCTGTTTTAGTGATTTTTGATAATTTTATTAATTAAAGAGTTCTTCAAGGTGGGAAGTTTTCAAATGATCACCCTGTATATAAATTATAAAAACTAAATTAATGTGTAATCATACATGCAAATTAAGTAAAACCTTATATCAAAAAATCTTTGTCGAAACCTTAACAATTCTGTTCAAGGACTAGGGAAAACCCAAATTTAAAAACCTAGCCAAAGGTTTCCTTCTTAAGAAATGCAAATGTCATTTTAACAAATTGCTATATACATGACTTGAATTTTGAATATCAGTCCTGAAATTAATAGTTTTAGTGTCTTTCTGTATATTTATCATTTCATATATTAGTCTTTTTTCATAATTATTCTCTGTTTTTAATATAATTGTGTTTTCAAAATCAAAGTAATGCCCAAGATCTTTGTAATGTTTTGTTACAGCGGTCATTGCACCAAAATCATTATTTAAAGAATACTTATGGCTATACAACCTTTTCTTTAAATATTGTTTCGTCTGACCGATGTAACAACCATCACAGTCTTTACAGTTTATTTTATAAACTACATTACTCTGATTTTGTTTAATTATTTTAGATTTAGTATTAGTAAAAGGAGATCTGTTACTATAATTTGGAACGAAAGTAATGTTTATGTTGTTTTTATTAAATTCTTTTTTTATTTTTCGCTTAAACCTTTTTTATAAGGAATAGCGTTATAACATTTATTGTTATTAATTTTAATTCCTCTATTATATAATTTGTTAATTCTATTTTTTATTATTTTTTCATAAAAACCATTTGGATAATTATTTTTATCTAAGATTTCTGTAACTTTGTTTAAATTCTTTTCCTAAATTCAGGATTAGCTAATCTAACCGCTTGATCAACTAAACCGGTAACTACATTAATTTTATGTAATTTTGATGTTTCTGAAAAATAATTTAAATGTCTTCCTGTATTGGTAGACTTTATATGCCCATTTGTTTTCACAATGCCGTTATTATGGTAGAGATCTATCATATAAGATAAACGAGGATGATACGGATGAGTCTGTACACGTATATATTTTTCAAAACATTATGTACGCTAACCGTTCAAATTTACTCGCGGCAAACGCCAGCCGTCCTTACACCGTAATGGATTTATTATTTTTAAATAAAGCCGACACACGATGACTGTTAATTGTTTAATATTTGTTCAATAAAAATGTGCCGTTTCATTGCGTAAACAACGCGCTACGCGTCAGCACTTTTACCACCGGGAGAATGTCGGTGTCGATTCGCGAATTTTTTTTTCATTTCCGTTTAAATATTGCACAATTCAACTAGCTACGTAAAGGGTGCTGTGGGTAAAATTTCGCTGAGGGGGTTATTGTTTTATTAATCGCGAACTAGCTAAACCGCACTGATGAGCCTTGATGAGGACGAAACTTGTCTGCGGTTGCAGTCCACGAGGATTCCCTCCGCGATAATATGTTGCTTTGCAGGCTACTGCACAGCTTCCCTAGGAAAATACCTGACGAACGTACCTACCTTGATTCGTTGGTCGCTTCACATTAACTCCCTAAGATTTTTATTTCTAGAAGCGTACTGCTGTTTCAGATGATTTGAGGAAACATAAAGGGAAGTGGGAAAACAATTAAAATCAAGTCAGCGGTTCCCAAAAGCGTGTAGCGTGTCCCGACGATTTTAGATCATTATCGCAAATTCCAGTTTCAGCGAGAAAATCCGACGAAATCAAATTCTAGGTTCATATCAGCGGTCTCCAACCTCTTTTTCCACTTTTTGAAATTACGATGTTCTATTCTAGGTCAGGGGTCTCCAAACTTTTCAGCCTTGGGGCCATACTGATTACTTTCTGCATATTATACTTGTCATTAAGCTATACCTAGCAAGTAAATAAATCCGAGTTATTATCATTCTGTCTTCTTTTATCCAACTTATCACAACAACAATAAGATATTAGCTGTCGCGGGCCGGATTGATGATACTGGCGGGCCGGATTTGGTCCGCGGGCCGTAGTTTGGAGAACCCTGATCTAGATGAATATTGTATATTTCGAAAGAAATATGTGGAAAGCACAGTTTTAACAGACGCATTGTATTTTAAGAAATCACATTTCAATCAGCGGTTCGCAAAATTTTTTTCGAGTATTTACCATGTTGGGCTAAGAGGTTGCTCTTATCTTTAAAGGACGATCAGACGAGGACGAAAGGAGTATATCAAATGCATCGTAGATCAAACGCATTTATGTGTAAGAAGTCGGCGGTTCCCAACAGTTCTCGAATAAGTAATATGTCCCAAGGATAATTTTTTATTTATGGAGAGCGCATCGAAAGCGTCACATCTTCAAACAATAGATCGCATTAAGTAGAAGTAAAATAAAATTTTAAATCAGCGGCCCCCAAAATCCTTCGATAACCTGGTTGTTTATGCGCGTTTTTTTTTTACCTCTTGAGAAGACACTAGCAACGGTAGAAATCCTGAAGGGTAAATTCAACTAAATTTAAAATATTAGGGTCATGATTTAGTGGTTCTCAAAATGTTTTCGAAAGCTTAACGCTTTTTTAAATTATCACATAGTAATTATCACAAAGTTCAAATCCAGTCAGCGGTTCCCAAAAGCATGTATCGTATCCGGACGATTTTAGATTATTATCGAAAATGGCAGTTTAAACGAAGAAATCCAACGAAATCGCATGTTAGGTTCATGCCAGCGGTTTCCAACTTTTTTCAATCACGGCATGCTACAAAATGAACATTGTATTTGTTGAAAACCGTAAAATTGTAATTGCTATAATGTGTAACATTGAAAATTAATCGAAGGAAATTTATCAAAAGTACAGGTGTCGAATTCTAAGAAATCACGTTTAAATCAGCGGCTCGCAAAATTTTTCGATTCTTTACCATGTCGGAGTGTCAACCTCTTAGCTCTGCAGGACGATGAAGGCGAAAAGCAAAAGCATCGTAACTCTTAGCAAACGTATTGACTTCGAAGAAATCAGATTTAAATCAGCAGTTCCCAACATTCCACGACTACGTAATATGTCCCAAAGGCAAAATTTTCAATTATGAAGAGCGCATCAGAAACGTCATGCAAAAATAGATTTAATGAAATGTAAGTAAAAGAGGAATTGAAATCAGTGGCTCCCAAAATCTTTCGATAACATCAATTGTTCGTGCGTGACTCGTTCATCCTTAGAGACTACATACATTACGAAGGGTGAAAATCTTGAAAAGTGAGTTCAACGAAATTTAAAAGATTAGGGACTCGATTTAGTGGTTCTCAAAATGTTTCCGAAAGCGTGACGCTTGTTTAGATAAATTGAAGAAACGTAATTACTATCAAAAAGGTATCAAATCCAGTCAGCGGTTCCCAAAACAATGTAACGTATCCGGACGATTTTAGATTAGTATCCAAAAATGGCAGTTTAAACGAGGAAAAGCAACGAAATCAAATTTTAGGTTCATATCAGCAGTTTCCAAATTTTTTTTTGGTCTGAAATCACGACGCGCAACTAGATAAATGTTAGACTTTTCGAAGGAAATACATCGAAAGCATCGTAAATCTTAGCAAACGCATTGAATTCTAAGAAATAACACTTAAATCAGCGGTTCGCAAAGATTTTCTTGTCCGTACTATGTTGAGAAGTCAACCCCTTATCTTTGAAGGACGATGAGGCGAGGAGGAAATCAATATACTTCTAGTCACATCAGGACGATGAGCTGAGCAGGAAAGGAATGTATCAAAAGCATCGTAAGTCTTAGCAAACGCATTAAATTCTAAGAAATCACATTCAAATCAGCGGTTCGCAAAATTTTTCCGGTCCGTACTATGTTGAGAAGTCAACCCCTTATCTTTGAAGGACGATGAGGCGAGGAGGAAATCAATATATCAAGAGCATCGTAAATCTTAGTAAACGCATTGAATGCTAAGAAATCACATTTAAATCAGTGATTCGCAAACTTTTTCGGGTCTGTACTATCTTGGGACATCAATCCCTTATGTTTCAAGGACGATGAGGGTAGGAGGAAAGAAATATGTGAAGAGCATCGTTAGTCTAAGCAAAGGCGTTTAGTTCTAAGAAATGAGATTTAAATCAGCGGCTTCGAACATTTCCCGTATATACGTAATACGTATAATACGTAACATATCCCTAAACACAATTCCTTTATTAAAAAGGGCGCATCAGCAACGTCAAGTGTTGAAACAATAGAACGAATGGATTGTATGTAAAGGAGAAATTTAAATCAGTGGCTTCCAAAATCTTTCGATAACCTCGCTGGTTTGTGCGTGATTCGCTCATCCTTTGAGACGACATTACCAACGGTAAAAGTATCGTTAGTCTCAACAGAAGCATTCAACTCTAACAAATCACAGTTAAATCAGCGGTTCCGAATTTGTTTTTTGTTGGAACGTAAATCTCTTATCTTTGAAGGACCATGAGGCGAGGAGGAAAGAAATATATGAAAAGCATCGTAAGTTTTAACGAATGCCTGTAATTCTAAGAAAGAAGATTTAAAGCAGCGGCTTCCAACATTTCCGAAATTAACGTAATACGTCCCATATCCCAAAAGATAATTGTTTTACTAAGAAGGTCACATCAGCAACGTCACGTGTTGAAAAAATAGATCGAATGGACTGTAAGTAACAGATAAATTTAAATCAGCGGCTGTCAAAGATTTTTTAATAACCTCACTGATTAGTTCATCCTTCAAGACGACGTTACGGACGGTAAACATCCTATAGGGTGAGTTCAACGAAATTTAAAAGATTAGCGACTCGATTTGGTGGTTCTCAAAATGTTTCCGAAAGCGCGACGCTTGTTTAGATAATTTGAAGACGCGTTTTAACTATCAAAAGGATCAAATCCAGTCAGCGGTTCCCAAAGACATGTAACGTATCCGTACGATTGAAAATGGCAGTTTAAACGAGGAAAAGCAACGAAATCAAATTTTAGTTTCATATCAGCAGTTTCCAAATGTCTCTGTTTGATGCTTCAAATCTCAATGTCTAAAGGTGGGTCGTGTTATATATCAAATTGAAGCTTTTTGTTAGTAGAATTCGAAAAGAACCCTCCTCGAATCGACATACCTGCCGGTTTTAAAGCTAGGCGCGAGATAATTACGAAAATTAGCATATTTTTGACGTATTTGGCTAGATTCGATCGAGATAAGAGAGATAACCGCATTTAGTCGCTTCATTACGAATGGATTTCACCGCGGGTCGACTACAACTTAAAATCGACGGTAATTGTAATCGTTGATTTGGGCAAACAGCAGTAATTATGAAATAAGTTACGACATCCTACACATAATACACAGAACTACTCGCATACAGCGTATCGATTTAGGTAGTGACTAAAGTAAGGGAGTCGGCGATGCTGTCGTAACTTATTTCGTAATTGTACGCTGTTACCGCTGTTTGTCGATGCTAGTTATCGTTAGAGTTTGTTAAAAAGGTGGATGACGTGTTATCGACTGACGCTGTCACCCTTTCGAATTTTATTATTCAATGATAACTTATCAATGACAATTTAGAGGAGTGACAGCGTCGGTCCGATTTACACTACTTAACGATAACACGTCACATCCACCTTTTTAACAAACTCTAGTAATCATCCTGGTGGTGAATAAAGGTTTACTGCTAGTACTACTACTACTACTACTACTACTACTACTACTACTACTACTCTGGTCACTATGAATGACAATTGAAAATTTTTTTGTCTTTTGTTTGCCCACGTTTCTACATTTTATTCAAGTTTACGGTCGTAGTGGCCGTGGTCGTTGTGAAATGTTGACTTTCGAATTATCTGTTTACTCAATTCGAAGCGTCAACGTTCCAAAAACGGGGAAAAAACCGGAAACACGTTTTTTTTCGGGTAAGGACTCGTTTGTGGCGCGAAACAAACGAAGCGACGAAAATACCCGTAAACTCGCATTTAACGAATTCGAATTCTTGACGTAGCAACTATGACATAAGCATTTCCTCGACGAAGAGAACAATGCCCGGTCGACCTTCTTATCTCTCGTCAAATAAACAATTAGTTCTCGTGATGTTTGCGAGAAATAAATTCGTAATCTGGTAAGAACACAATCAACAATGTCATGCCGCTTTACTTAAACAAACGAAATCTAAATCTAAAAGAAAAACACGTGGAGTCGTCTCTCATCGTCGGTGTTGTAATAGTGAATAGCGTGGTACGGTGGATTTGTTTTCTTTTTTGTTCTTTTTTAATATAAAGTTACGAGATACGAGATATAATAAAAATATGTCGAGGTTTCCCTTCCGCCGCCCCTCTCCCTTCCCCCCCTCCCTCCCTTCCCTCCTCTCCCCTTCCCCCGCGTTTCTAAAACCATCATCAGTCGATGTTGCTGAAGGCAGCGACGTAACAGATAATCCCGTTATGAGGCATCGGTTGGTTCGTCAGGAATTGAGCCGGATGGGTGCTGGGAAACGGCGTTCCTTCCGAATCGCACACCTCTCTGCAGTTGATTTCGGCGTCGCAACTTTCCAACCATGTTATGCTTTGTTCGTCCGTCGACATGAGGACTTCTTCGTAAACGTCCGGCGACTGACAAATTTAAGGTTAGAATTGATCAAAAATTCGTTTCCACATGGGCTTTCGCCCTTAGTATGAATGGAAAACTATTTACAGAGCCCAAATATTAATTGGAAGAAGGATCTAGATGACTACTGTTGGGGTAGCCGATGACGTTAAGGCGGGGAGCAAAACACTGCACTCTTTAACTCATGGATGCATAGACCGCGGCCCGCCTGTCGAATACTGGTGGCCCGCCGACAGCAAAAATAATACTCTCGTACATTCGAAGAATATTTAATTCTATTCCAGAATAAAACCAAAAAAAAAAAGTATGTTCGAAAAGTAATTTGAATCTCGCGCGCGCGCTATTTGAATCTAGCGCCCAAAAATGCTAAGTCAAGTAACATCGCTTGCTGCCTTTATATAAAGTTCAAAATAGTAGAGAAATCAGGAATTTTCTAGCGCGGTGTGAGCAAGCGAGATAGCAATAGTCCCGAATTCCCGATTGCTCGCGTAGGTACGAGTAGATACACGAAGCTTCCAGAGTCGTATGCGCGGTATAAAAGCCACGCTAACCGCAGCGACCGACAGTTCGGTTTTAGTTTGACTGAAATGTCAACAGGAAGAAATAAGCGCGAAAATACAAAGCGAAGTAATAAGTGATTGAGAATAAGTGCAGTTTAATAGTGTTTTGGGGAGGCAATAGTTCTAGTGTAGATTTTAACTCGACTAGCCGGTGTCATATATTTTGATCCACATTCAACGTAGATTTCCTGTTAACCCGTCAAGAGCCGTGTATAATTGTGTTGTGAAATCGTAAGTAAAACTCAGTTATTAATAAATGTTTCCCTACCTATTTAATCAATTTTAATCAAATTTAGCTTTAATGTTGGCCAAATATTAAAATAAAACAAAGAAATTACTATTTTTATCAGAATTTCTCTAACTGTAATAATTACGTCATTATTTCAGATATAAAATCTGTATAAAAATCTTAAAATTTCTGAGGAATTTAATCAATTATTTTTGATAATTTAAAAAGAATGGGTAATTTAAGTAGGTACTGTAATTGTTTTTAGGTGCTGTGTTAATCCTAGCCAGGATTAGAACGCAACATGGAGAAACCAGGACCTAGTAAAAACGTAAGGTTAAAGGTGAAAATCGGCAGTTTCACGAAATTTGGACTGAGAAATACTTTTTGTATGGTCGCATAACAAAGTCGTTTGTTTAATTTGCAAGAATTCTGTTGCGATTGCAAAGGAATATAATGTAAAAAGGCACTATGAAACGCAGCATCCTTCTTTTACCAAGTTTACAGGCGAATTAAGAAAGCAAAAAATGTTGTCTTTAAAACGGGAGCTTATTGGTCAGCAAGCTATGTTTACAAAACCCATTCAAGATTCAGAAACAGCTACAGAAGTTAGTTATGAAATTTCTCGAATGATAGCAAAGCGAAGTCGCCCCTTCAATGATGGCGATTTTGTAAAAGAATGCATAGAAATTGCCGCCATCAACCCTCAGTGGCTGAGTGGTAAAACTCGCGCTTCACAGTGCGAAGGGCCGGCGTTCGAAACCCGGTAGCGGCAGAGCGTAGCAGTTTAAAATCCTGAAAAATGGATCTGGACCTCTAATAAGCTGCGAAAATGAAGGAAATGCCACTGGGTGGGCCAGGAGCGGTACGGTATATGCGTCTACATATACGGCTCGGTGGCTCCGAACCCCTATACCGAAAGGTAGAAAGGGTAAAAGATTAAGAAGAAGAAGAAGAAGAAATTGCCGCTAAGAAAATGTGTCCAGAAGCAGCAAAAAGTTTGAGAAAATTCAACTGAATCGTATGACTATCCAAAGACGAATTATGTCTTTGTCAGGTAATATTGCGGAACAATTAATTGAAAAAACTAAGATCATTGAATTTTTTCATTCAGCACTCGACGAATCCACTGATATTAGTTCCACAGCTCAACTTCTCATATTTATACGAGGTGTTACTCAAGATTTTGAAGTCTTAGAAGAGTTATTGGGAATGTGTTCATTGAAAGGTCAAACCAAAGGAGTTGATATACTCAATGTACTTTTGGATGAGTGTTCAAAAACTGATTTGGACTTATCAAAATTATCGGGAGTTGCGACTGACGGTGTTCCTTCGATGATTGGTGTCAATTCCGGGCTAGTTACTTTACTGAAAAAGCATCTGCAAGGAAAAAACATAAACGCTGAAGATCTCATGCAGTTTCACTGCATTATACACCAAGAAACCCTCTGTTCTAAAAAAATTGAATGTCAAAATGTCATGAAAGTGGTAGTTTCGACTATAAATTTCATAAAATCACGAGGACTCAATCACAGACAATTCAAACAATTCCTTGATGACATCGAAAGCGAATACGGAGATTTACTGTATTATACAGAAGTAAGGTGGCTAAGCCGTGGATTGACACTGGAACGATTTCTAAATTTAATAGAAGAAATTGGAATATTTCTGGCGGAAAAGCAAAGGGATGTCCCGGAACTTAAAAATCCTGATTGGTTGTGTGATTTGGCTTTTTAGTTGACATTACAAATCATTTGAATGTCTTGAACACACGGCTTCAAGGCAAAAATGAACTGATATCCCAGCTCTACGCTCATGTATCATCCTTTCAATGCAAACTGACACTTTTCAGATCACAATTGAATTCTGGAAATTACAATCATTTTCCGAATTATAAGAAAACGGCTGAAAAATTCAACAAAACTGCGATTAATTTCAGTTATGTAGAAAAGCTAGATATTTTGATTCAATCTTTTCAAGACAGATTTTCGGAGTTTAAAAAAGTGAAACCTCTGTTGGACATATTCAGCAATCCTTTCACGATTTCAGTTGAAAATGCGCCAGAGTCAATGCAGTTAGAAATTATCGACATTCAAAACGATCAAGATTTACGCAACAAATTCAACGAAGGAGACTTGCTGAACTTTTACCGCTGCATTGATAAAAATATGTACGAAAAGTTGCGCATAAACGCTCTGAAATGTGCCAGCTTATTTGGTTCTACCTATATACACCCTCTGTCCCAAAAGTAACCGCAATAGTTCGAAATAAAGCACGCTATGTATGTTATGTCCACAAAAATCATTGTATTTATTCGAAATATTCTCCATGTGCTACAATACATCGATTTGCACGGTCAATGAGTGCTTCAAACGACTTTTTCATGTCGATCTCTGGGATGGCCTTTAGGATGCCGGTCGTCGATCTTTGAATGGCGTCTACGGATGCATAACGAACTCCTTTCTGCTTCAAATGAAGACGAGGGAACAGGAAATAATCGCATGGGGACAGATCAGGCGAATACGGTGGGTGCTGTATCGAATATATTTCATTTTTCGCCAAAAAATCGGTGACAATCGTTGCTCGATGACACGGTGCGTTATCGTGCAGTAATCTCCAGCTGCCTGGCTCGCGATATTCGGGCCGAACACGACGAATGCGACCCAGCAAACGCCTCATAACATCGAGGTAATATGCACCATTAACCGTTGAGCCGTATGGAACGAACTCCTTATGGATAATTCCCTTCGAATCGTAGAATGAAATCAGCATTGACTTGATTTTCGACTTCTCCATTCGTGATTTTTTCGGATTTCCTTCTTCTGGTGACCTCCACTCTGCGCTTTGACGTTTGCTTTCTGGTTCGTATTGAAAGCACCACGTCTCGTCACCGGTCACAATCGTTTTCAAGAAGTTTTCATCTGCACGGGCTCGTGCAATAATGTCTTTGGAGTGTTCGATTCGAAGCGTTTTTTGGTCGTCGGTCAATTTGTGCGGAACAAACTTCGAATTGACTTTCTTCAAACCAAGGGTTTCAGTCAAAATGCGCTGAATAGTTGTTTTAGGTATGCCAAGCTCCATTTCCATAAATCTCACTGACGATTTCTTCGAAATTTTCACAAATTCGCGCACTTTTTCCACATTTGCCTCGGCCAAAGTTGTCGAAGGACGACCGGCTCTTTCGTCATCGTTAACATCTTCTCTGCCTTTACGAAATCGTCGATGCCACTCGAACACTTGCCTCTTCGACAAACAATCGTCGCCATAAACAATTTGCAGCATTTCATACGTCTCGGTTGCAGTTTTTCCAAGTTTAAAACAAAACTTAATATTGACTCGTTGTTCGTGACTCATTTTCTGACCGTTTACGAAAAACACTCTCACAGGATGCGTGATGTATCAGCTGACTATGCACCAAATGTCATGAAAATTTGTCAGGTTGGTAAGGAAGAGTCCCACTACAATAATCAATCAACTATCAAGAGATGACGCTACTGGTTTCTGATTTATAGACGCATTGCGGTTACTTTTGGGACAGAGGGTGTATGTGAACAAACTTTTTCAATACTAAATAATAATAAAACAAAAAATCGAAACCGCCTTGCAAATGAAAGTTTGGAAGCAGTTTTACGTGTTGCTACAAGTAAATTTGAGCCAAATATAAAAAGATTGTAAGCACTATGCAGTGCCACGCTTCTTGAATTTTAATAAATTATTATCAATTCTTTATTGTCTTTAATTACCTATACTTCTGGCGGCCGGCCCGCCATCAGTTCATGATTTGCCCGAGTGGCCCCTAGTCTTCATAAGTCTGTGCAACCATGCAGTTTAACTACTTTATTTAGTATATAAGTATTTATACAGTAACTCACAGCCTAAGTGCCATCTCATACAATAATGTCATTCTGTAAAAACTCCCCGTTACCCACAGTTATTGACTGTCGCGCCATCTACTATCAGGATATAACATCTCTCCCCCACCACCATAACTAAATTATACCACAAAAAAAAATCTAGTATCACTTAACTTAAGTTACTATAAATTTAACTTTTGTGGGTGTTTGAGTGCTCGTGTGGTACGTCTAATTCCCACATTACTTTGTTTATCTGAATAGGCAATAGGATCAGGTTTAGCATTCGCTTCGTTTTGTGGTGCCTTGTTTTTTTGGGTACCTGGTCATTTGGTAATACAGTATCCTCTGGAGGTACAGTGTCTGACAGAGGCAAGGGAACAACCGCGTCACTCTGTGTATGTATTGGGTCAATTTCAGGTTCACTTCTTTCCTCTGTGTAAAATGGTTCATCTCTCTCCGTAGTGTATGTTCTACCGGCAAAGCGTCCCACTTTTCTCAACTGGTCTATGTGTCGTTTCCAAACTCGTCCGTCATCGAGTTTTATAAAATAATGTAATAGTCCGCTTTGTTCTATAATCATTCCAAATCTCCACTTCAGCTCCTTGGACGTGAAATTTCTCGCTGCAGCATGATCTCCTATCTCTAATATTCTGTACTTTTGTAGTTCCTCCTGTTTAGTTATTCTTTTAGGCAATAGTAAATCCAACCGTGTGCGTAGCTGTCGGTTCATTAACATCATGCAAGGAGATTGTCCTGTCGTGGGATGTATCGTTCGTCGATACATTAATAATACCTCACATAGTCCCTTATCAATGTCAGTAGTTTCTCGTGTCACTGTTTTCAATTTATTCTTTATCGTTTGCACATACCTTTCTGCTTGTCCATTTGTAGCAGGGTGATAGGGTGCTCCCAACTCATGTCTAATTCCATTGGCTTTTAGAAAATTCTGGAATTCCTCGCTTTTAAATTGAGCTCCGTGATCTGAAACAAAGACATGTGGCAATCCATATGTCGCAAAAATTTGACGACAAATTTTTATCGTAGCTTCCGTCTTGATAGTACTCATTAAATGTACTTTTGGCCATTTTGAATACGCATCGACCGGGATAAAAAAATAATGTGCAAGAAACGGACCGGCGAAATCTGCATGCACTCTTTGAAAAGGCGCTACTGGTGTTTCCCATGGATGTAAAGGCGCGTCAGCCGGATCTGGTCGTGTCAGTTGGCACTCCGTGCAATTTTGCACGATATTCTCTATTTCCTTATCAATTTCTGGCCACCAACAGTATCCCCGAGCTAAACTCTTCATTCGCGTGATGCCAAAATGCGTGGAATGTAGTTCTTCTAAAACTTAGGGTATATAAACTCCGATTCCTCGCATTAAACAATTTCCTTGGAGAGTAAATTTCGATTGATCAATTCCAAATCGAAATCTAGAATCTACTATTCGTCCGTTTTTTAATCCCTGAATAAGCGTTTTAACCGCTTCTTCTTTTCCTGTAGCCTCTTCTAGCTCTTTTACTGTTACTGGCATCTGTTGAATCAGGTTCAATTCGATGATATCTACCTCTTCCCTGGCGTATTCTGAAGTCTTGTTAACGGGTAGTCTAGACATTGCATCGGCATTTCTATGTAATTCCGTGTTCCTGTAAACAATGTTATAATCAAAGGCTTGTAGAAATGTCGCGTAATGCTGCATCCTCATTGCTGCCATAGCTGGTAACCCCTTTCTTGGATTAAAAATTTGTGTAATCGGTTTGCTATCGGTAATCAGCGTAAAATTTCGGCCATATACATATTGGTAAAAACGTTTAAAGTCCAAAGATTATAGCATAAGCTTCTCGATCGACTTGGCTGTAACGTTGTTGCGTCGGGCTTAAGGTTTGTGAAGCATAATGAACTGGCCTCTCCTCTCCATTTGGGTAAATGTGGCACAACACCGCTCCTACACCATATGGAGAAGCATCCACTGCCAGAACTAATGGTAATTTTGTATCGTAATGTACCAAAAAGTTGTCCGTTTGCACTTCCTTTTTAATCGAATTAAAGACAGCTTGACATTCTTTGGTCCATTTAAATGGGACATTTTCCTTCAAAAGGTTATTTATCGGATACATTTTCGAACTTAGGTCCGGCAAAAACGTCCACAAACCCTGTGAAACTTCTAATTTGCTCTCTGTTTTGTGGTGGTGGCATGTTATTAATTGCCTCGACCTTTTTTAATTTGATGTATACCATCTTTATCAATTAGATATCCACAATATCCTATTTTATTTGAGAAAAAAGTACATTTATCAAAATTAACACGCATGTTGTGTTGTGTTTAAAGTTTGCAAAACTTGTTCAAGTCTTTGTGTGTGCGTTTCGTCGTCAGGGCCAGTTATTTTAATGTCATCTAAGAATACGGTCACTCCTGGTATATCTCTTAAGATAATTTCCATTTGGCGTTGCCATATTGCCGGTGCCGAAGCAATTCCATACATTAAGCGTGTAGGCTGGTATAAACCTTTGTGGGTATTTAAAGTTAAAATTTCCCGACTTTCTGGTGTTAATTCTAATTGTAAATAAGCTTGTGACAAATCGATTTTAGTGAATTTTTCGCCACCCGCCATATCTGTAAATAGTTCATCAATAGTTGGAAGTGGGTATGAATCAACTATTAGATTGGGGTTCACCGTTACCTTATAATCCCCACATAGCCTAATTCTATTTGCGGTTTTGGGTATCGCCACTACAGGCGTTGCCCATTTACTTTGTTTAACTTTTACCAAAATTCCGTTTTTCTCTAAAGTATCTAAGTCTTGTTCTATTCTTGGTTTCATAGAGAACGGTACTGGACGTGCCTTTTTAAATACCGGTTTGTAACTCTCCTTCAGTTTTAACCCTACGGTCCATAACCACCTGGACGAACGGGAGTCCATAACCAGGGTACCCGGGTACCCTAGTGAAGTTCTTTCGTTTATATTCAAATAAAATAATATATATATGCACAGATTATTAGAAACGCTTAGTTTTTACATCGCAACTGTACAAATTTCATGTTTGTAAGATAAAAGGTACACAAAAGTAAACAAAAACTGATTTTATGTTTCTGTTTGTGTTTGCGTTGTGTTTTTATTATGTTTTTTTTTGTGTTTTTAGGTTATGTTCAGTTACGGTAAAAAAATAATACATTTCAATGATTTCGTCAGTAGTAAGTTGAACAGTTTATCAGTGAAGTTGAAGAAAAATGAACCGAAAACAGAATTTTTAACTGAAAGACAATATATGCGTTTGAGTGAAGAAGCCAGAAGCAGATATATTGAGTCTATACTTGATAATATGACTGTGGATGACGACGCTTTAGAGCCAATTGAGGAAGAAGGAGAGGTATTTACGGGAGAAGTGCAAGACTCAGAAAGTGAAGACAATGACAACGAAAACAATGAAATTTCAGCCGCTATTGACACGCCAATACAAATTGAGCAAGATGTATTTGAAGATGAAAGTGACAGCGAAACTGATATGGCTGAAGCAAATACACCAACATCAAGCACAACAGAGAGTATGATTGCACGTGATGGTACTCAATGGCAACCAACACCACCTGTTTGTCAACAAATAAGGAGTCACAACATCGTAAGAACTCGCAGTGGTCCATTACGAATGACGGAAAGTATGACTGGTATGCAATGCTTCAAGAGTTATTTTACAATAGAAATGGTCGATATAGTCGTGCGTCATACCAACAAAAGGCCAATTCAACTTATGATGCCTACAATGCAGCAAACCCAACAAAGCATCAATTGAAGTGGAAGAATACCACAGGGGCAGAAATATACGCATTCATTGGAATGCTGATAATGGCAGGCGCAAATCATTCCAATGATGAAAATGCAAGGGACTTATGGACGCAATTGTCTCATCCTCTATTCCGTGCAACAATGGGATTAAATCGCTTCTGGGATATTATTCGTTTTATACGTTTTGATGACGCGAGAACAAGAAACGAGAGGCAGCGCACAGACAAAGCTGCTCCAATACGAGATATTTGGATAATGTTGAACGCCAATCTCGCAAAATATTATGTGCCTACAGAAAATTTAACAATCGACGAACAATTGTTTCCGTACCGCGGCAGAACAAAATTTACTCAGTATATTCCATCGAAGCCTGCGAAATACGGGATCAAGGTATGGTGGATATGCGATGCTAAAAATTCATATCCTCTTCATGGCCAAATATATACTGGCAAACAAGACAGTGGTCGCGAAATCGGTGTAGGCGAAAGAGTAGTCAGAGATTTGGTTGAGCCATACCACAATAGCGGACGTAATATCACCATGGATAATTTTTTACGACGCTGCCACTGGCAAAGCAGCTGATATCCGTCAAACTTAGTATTGTTGGAACACTGCGGCGAAACAAAGCCTATATACCAACAGAAATGAAAGACAATAAGAACTGGTCCGTTGGGACAAGCAAATTTGGTTTCCACGAAAAGGTGACTATGGTTTCATACAAACAGAGGAAAACAAATTCAGTAATATTGTTGTCGACTCTGCATGATGATGCAACTGTAAAAGAAAACGGCAAACCAGAAATCATCAATTTTTATAACAAAACGAAAGGTGGCGTGGATGTTATGGACCAGACGCTTCGGGAGTATACCACACAGAGGCACACAAAAAGGTGGCCTTTGTCGTTTTTGTACAATATGCTCGATGGTAGTGCTTTCGCGGCATACACTATATTTTATGAAAATAACAGAACTGTTCCATATCAAACAACACGGAGAAAACGCTTTTTGCGTAAACTTGCTGGAGATTTGTGTGCGCCGATAATAGAAGAAAGAGTAGCCAATCGCCAAGCAACGCGCCATTTTTCCACCAAATCAGCAATTGAGAGCTTTTTGGGAAGACCAGTGGAGACGGTCACCTATACTGAGCAACCATCTACTTCTACGGCTGCTTCTACTGGTGGCAGGAAGCCAATAACAGGATGCTGCTATTTGTGCCCTTCTTTGCCAGACAACAGGAGAAGAAAGACGAGAAAAGTCTGCAACGTTTGCAAGAAACCAGTTTGCGATCAACACACACAAACAATATCAAAATGTTTTCCATGTTTCAACAATGACTCAACATAAGAGATCAAATATAAGAAATAAGTTAAAATGAATAAAATATAAATAATTTAACTACAAAACAATTACATCAATAAACATTTTGAAACAAAATAAAAAGAAAACCAACGTTTTTTCTTTGAAATATAAGGTAATTTGGTAAGGTACCCCGGTACCCTGGTCATGGACCCCTGTATGCAAAAACATTAAACTCATTTTTTAGTTAATATATTTAACCAAATTTGGTAAACTTTTTTAGTCTCTAAGTTTAGCCAAAATCTCTGATGATCCGGAGTTTCATGTTGATATCTTCAATAATAAAGGAACAGCAGCACTTCAAAGTTCAAAAAGTACCCGGGTACCCGGTTATGGACCGTAGGGTTAACTCAGCCTGTATGTTCTTAATCTTTCCCACCGAATTTACATCAAAAACTCTCGCGTATTTCTCCTTTAAAAATTGTATCTGAATTTGACTATCCTTAGTCGTTTGTAAATTAAGAATATTGAGATTGTGCAAGATGTCATTCCAATTTAATTTAATTTGCTGAATCCAATCTCTACCCATTAAGGCTTGTCTGTCTGCGTCTACTACGTATAACTTACATCTGTCAGCTACTGTACCCTTACATTCTATGTTGACACTAATATACCCTAATATCTTAATTGGTGTGTTACAATAACTTACTAAATTTATATTAGTTTTACATAATTTTAATGGGAAATATCTTTCGTATGTTTTTCGACTAATTATACTAACAGGTGATCCACTATCCACCTCAAATTTTACGTGTACATTATTACATTTAATAGTTAAAAATATTTTTGACAATAATTTACTATTAATGTTAGCTAACAGTTATTGACTGTCGCGCCATCTACTATCAGGATATAACAACTACCTTCAAAAGCTATAAAAGTTGCGCAATGACCGTTGCATAATGATCGTTGCGCAATGATCGCTGCACAATGATCGTTGCGCAATAATCGCTGTACAATGATCGTTGAGCAATGATTGCCGCGCAATGATCGCTGCACAATGATCGTTGCGCAATAATTGCTGCGCAATGATCGTTGAGCAATGATTGCTGCGCAATAATTGCTGCACAATGATCGTTGCGCAATAATTGCTGCGCAATGATCGTTGAGCAATGATTGCCGCGCAATGATCGTTGCGCAATGATCGCTGCACAATGATCGTTGCGCAATGATCGGTGAGCAATGATTGCTGCGCAATGATCGTTGCGCAATGATCGCTGCACAATGATCGTTGCGCAATAATCGCTGTACAATGATCGTTGAGCAATGATTGCCGCGCAATGATCGTTGCGCAATGATCGCTGTACAATGATCGTTGCGCGATAATTGCTGCGCAATGATCGTTGAGCAATGATTGTTGCGCAATGATCGTTGCGCAATGATCGTTGCGCAATGATCGCTGCGCAATGATCGTTGCGCAATGATCGCTGTACAATGATCGTTGAGCAATGATTGCCGCGCAATGATCGTTGCGCAATAATCGCTGTACAATGATCGTTGCGCAATAATTGCTGCACAATGATCGTTGAGCAATGATTGTTGCGCAATGATCGTTGCGCAATGATCGTTGCGCAATGATCGTTGCGCAATGATCGCTGTACAATGATCGTTGAGCAATAATTGCTGCGCAATGATCGTTGAGCAATGATTGTTGCGCAATGATCGTTGCGCAATGATCGTTGCGCAATGATCGTTGCGCAATGATCGCTGCACAATGATCGTTGCGCAATGATCGCTGTACAATGATCGTTGAGCAATGATTGCCGCGCAATGATCGTTGCGCGATGATCGCTGCACAGTGATCGTTGGGCAATGATCTTTGCGCAGCTACTTTCCGAGCTGTCCAATAAACGCTCACTTTCAAGCTCGTTTTGTACAGACCCATCTAGAATCTTCTTCCGATTAACTTGGTTCGAATCGGCTCAATAGGCGGAAATTTCTTTTCGATTTTCACCATGCGTCATTGGTGGATATCAACGTTCCGACACTAACACTACCGCCATCTTCTCCAGAAAAGTCGGAAACGAACCGCTCTTTCCAGAAGAAGTTTCCTCAGAAATACCGGAAATACTCAATATCGAAAGAGCTTGGGGATACCCTTCAAGAAGATGGAAGCGCGCACAACGAAACGTCATTAATTACTACCTAACAAAGGACGGGTATCCAAAAGAAGCGAACATCTTCGAGAATAACCGAGGAAATCCGACGAAATCAAAACAAATTCTAAGCTCATATCAGCGGTTACCAACTTTTTCTTTCTCCCATTGTGAACTTGCGACATGCTACTCTAGGTGAATATTGTATTTTTCCAAAGAAGTATATGAAAAGCATCGTTAATCTTACCCAACGTTATTGAATTCTAAGAAATCACATTTCAATCAGCGGTTCCCAAAATTTTTTGGGGCACTTACCACGTTGGAACGTCAACCTCTTAGCTTGGAAGGACGATGAGGCGAGAACGAAAGAAATATATCAAAAACATCGTAAGTCGAAAGCATTTCATTCTAAAAAAAAATCAGATTTAAATCAGCAGTTGCCAAAATTTCTCCGATACGTAATATGTCCCAAGGATCATTTTTTATTTATGAAAAGCGCATCGGGAACGTCATATCTTGCAAAAATTAACTTTATTGAAATGTAAGTAAAAGATAAACTTAAATCAGTGGCTTCCAAAATCTTTCGATAACCTCGCTGGTTCGTGCGCGATTCGCTCATCCTTTGAGATGACATTACGAACGATAGAAATCCTGAAGCGTGAATTTAACGAGATTTAAAACATCACAGACTCAATTTAGTGGTTCTCAAAATGTTTCCGAGAACGCTTTACGCTTCTTTAGATCATTTGAAGAAACATCATAACTATCAAAGAGATCAAATCAAGTCAGCGATTCCCAAAAGCACGTAACGTATCCGGAAGATTTTAGATTATTATCGAAAAGGCCAGTGTTTGAAGCGGAAATTCGTTGAAATTAAATTTTAGGTCCATATCAGCGGTTTCCAACTCTTTCTGTTTCAAATCACGACGTCCTGGTAGGTGAATATTGCATCTTTCGAAGGAAATATATCCAAAGCATCATAAATTTTAGCAAACGTATTGAATTTTAAGAAATCGCAGCTAATTTGGAAGCTCCCCAATAAATGCTCACTTTCGTGGTCGTTTTGGACAGATTCATCTAGAAGCTTCTTCCAATTGACTTCCTTTGAACAGGCGGACATTTCTTTCGGCTTTCGCCATACGCCAGTGGTTGAAATCGGCGTTCCGCTAACTATACTGTCAGCTTTTTCAGGAGAATCGGAACCGAATTGCAATTTCCAGAAGAAATTTCTTCAGAAGCGCTGGAAATATTCAATTTCGGAATAGCAGGAGGGTACGCTTGAAGAAACTGCAAGCACTCGCAGCGAAACTTCGCCCTCGAGGATAACAGAAACCTGTTCAATATCTCGTATTACCAATTTTCCAGCAGAAGCTGGTAATATGGATAAGAAAGCGAAATGTTAAGTTTTAGCAGAAATGATCTGCATACCTCAAAACAAGAGTGCTTCCTGGACGATACCCCACCAGCTGCTACTCCGGACAAGCTAACTCCTCGGGTTGAGGGAGCGCAAGGGGATATTTACTCTTTCCCCTATGCCCCCACGTGCGTTTATTAACGAAAGGAACGACTCCTAATCCTAGAGGGCAGCAGATTATTAAGTAAGAACGGAAATGATCGGCACACTCCGAAACAAGAGTACCTCCTGGGCGATACCCCACCAGTTAGTCTGGGCAAGCCAACTCCTCGGATTGGGGAAGCCTAAGGGGTGTAGCAAGCGTTTATTTTCTCTTTTTCCTATGCTCCCTCGTACGTTCATTTACAAAAGAAACGACTCCTGATCCTCGGGGGCAGTAGATTGTTAAGTAAAAGTGAAAATGATCTGGGCACCCCAATATAAGAATACTTCCTGGACGATACCCTACCAGCTAGCCCGGGCAAGCTATCTCCTCAGGTTGGGAGAGACCTAAGGGGAGTAGCAAACAGAATGTTGGGGTGTGATGGGTATGAAACCGCAGGGAACTATACCAGTAGGTTTGTGGTAACAGACTGTATGACAGATTCAAGGTTGAACTTGGGCCTCGGGATTAAGAAACGAACCATCGACTTATGATCGACGATATGATTTAAGCTTGCAATAACTTCGTTAGAAAGGAGGGCATGAGAAGACAGCATTGAGAACCTGTGGTGTCCGTTGTACTAACCCCACAAGCCAACAGATCGGCCCCTGAGGGTTCAGTAGGGGTACTTTCCTTTAAAACAAAAGGGTGAACACGCCCCACGCACGTAGACTCCAGGAATCTACCCCTCAAGTAAGGAAGTTTATAGTTGACTAAAGTGCCACTGCGGCATACCAAGTGCTCAGCAGTTTCATATATTGCGTCGCAGAATCTGCATTCAGGCTGACTGGTGAGATGGTGGTTGACCACCCACTCTCCGGCAAGGACACCGGTTATGGTCCTCAGATAACCTCTTAAATTTAGAATATTCCCGATGTCTTTGCAACCCAAGGGCGTTTCCATGAAGGTCCTGGATTGCCTGTGCCCTGGCACTACAATTAGCTGTCAGATCAGATCCGTATCTTCGTTTTAACAATAGATTTGGCGATTTTGAAAGCGGATCCAGGCCCTGTGAGGACTGTGCCGCTACCCTCCCGAGACAAATCATTTACCTCTTCATAATCTTCCATAAATTAGGTAAACCCTATTAGATACACGAAGACTTGCTTCGTTTACAACCAAGTGTTAGTGCCGAATCGTCTCGGAATGGAACCGGGACCAATATAACCGCTCGACAATTAGTTGACATATCCAAGTGCTTGCCAGAGTGGTCCCTATTGAGATTTCCTCGAGCAGAAGCCCACGATAACGACCGTGGGGTAGCGACCAAGCAGTCCTCAGTCGATCTTCATGGATCTTTGCTCCCGTTTCCTTCTCCGTCAAAGACCTGCCTGGGAATCAAACTGACCTTCCCCATCGAGAAAGGGTGGGATAGGGATAAACTTTAGCTAACGGCATCTTTTCTTAACAGAGAAGGATCGAATTCTACCGTTTCCAACTAGACGGGTCTAGTTTCCACCAAGCCTAGCTTACAAGCTTGAAGTTCCTTTTTGATTTGATGTTAATAATATTGGATCGTCCGTTACTCCTGTGGTGAGGAAATGTTGATGTCAATGTTTGCCGAAGAAACCGCCAGCATGGATAACGAAACCTCGACAGCAGCCCAGCTAGACAGATCTGAACAGAAGTTGCGCGTACTGCCAACTTCCCTTCGACTACCGAAGTTGAAATTTGACGATTGCACGATGACATTATTTAATTGTTTGCTGTCTGCAATAGCTTCAGTATTCCGGAAGAAGTTGGCAACGATGGAAAATGCTTCAGAGTTCGGAAGAAGTTGGCAACAATGGAAAATTCCTTCGAGTTCTTGCTAGCTGAGTGAATATCGACGTTCCGTTTATCGATGGGGAAAACGTCCAGATCAACATCGCCGCACCGTAGGAGTAGTTGAAGAAACAATTTCCAGGACCTGGTGTGTTAAAGGGGAAAATATGTCCTCTGTGGCTGATGGGAGCTCAGCAGAGTTAAACTAAGACGTTTTGGATTCAGGTTCTTGCAGGCAAAAAAGGTAAGAAAGAGCCCGTTACACTCCAAGGAAAAAAAGGTAGAAAAGGTTTAACGATTAAGTAAGTAAGAGCACCATTAGGAAGGTGGTAGCTTCTATTAAAGAATAGACTAAGTAGGGTCCACAAGAACTCAAAGTCATCCAACGCAGGAAGAAAAAACGTTGACATCAACTACCGACGCGCGATTAAATCGGAAAAAAGTTCCCACCATGGGCTTCGTTTGTAGAAGGAAAATTCTAACATTTCATCATAATCTTACCAGGACTTCGTTTAAAGGTCTCAAATTACCACCGGGTGGTCTTCCACTGAAGGGTGGTTGCAATCGTTTATTTTGCAGCATCAACAGGAGGAACCACATGTACTCATTTCGCGTCCTCATTTCTTCAGGACCCGTGTCCATGACGTGCAATTTGTTCAGCCATATCCTGACGATGTCTCGTTCTAAACATCGATGTTGAATTACTCGGTAATAGTATCACTGACACCGAATCGCATCGAATCACCAACAAACTTGGCATTTGCAAACGAAAGAAGGGTGTTGGCATCGCGGCCAGGGAAACATGTGTCCTCCGAAGGAGTTGAACCGATGTGATCCGGTATCGTACAATATCAACGAACGCGCTTACCGTGTGCCGGAATCAGCTGTATCAGGGCCCTGGCCAGCATGCTGTTGTAGGCGAAATTCTCGTTCAAAGCCTTCGACGGGCTCGCCATTTTGTCGACGTGGAATTTTGAAATCAAATCCGGATTCGATGGTGGGTTCTCTGCGATGACATTTGATGAAGTTTTGATGGGAGAAGTAACCGTCAAACGACAAAAAATTTTCACGTTGTCAAAAAATCGAAATAAGAATCGAATCACGCATGCGCTTTTACTGTACGGATGAGACAATCTGGGTTTGCACCCGATAGATACAGGCTGAGCAAGCGGAAGTGTCCATCACGTGACCTGAAACTTTTAGTTAGAATGGACGTTATCGGAAAGCTTGGAAAACAAAAATTCTCGTATTTAAGGTTCTCAGTATTTCCAAATTGGGACAACTTCCGGTTACTCGCCCCGTATATGCGCCATCGCATCTCCGTCTGTCCGGATACTTCTCAACGGTTATGTACTAAAAGAAAAAGAAGATCGCTGGAGAAACACTCATCTTTCAACCTGTTTCTCATTCGTCATCGTCTTAGGGTGAAAATTCTGTAAAAATCTCATTAAAATCGCTCTCAACTCTGTCTGGATATTCCAACGCTTATTCATGCTATTTCGTTTCCACTTAGTCATCTATCAAATACTCCGTCTCCGATCCGCTCCGTTTCTTAATTTATCTTTTCACCCGAAATTTATCCGCTTTCTCTTTCCGCGCTCGAGCACGGAATCAAAAAGTCCAAAAAAAAAAAAAAAGAAGGCGATCGAAGGCACACAATCGAAGCCCAAAAATCAAGTTCAAACCGATGTCGTCATACATCGCGGGGCACGCGGCGAGAAATGACGTTCCGATTTTATCGTTTGTTTTGCGCGGAACGCGCTTTCTTTCCACACGTTCCTTCTTCATTCTTTCTTCGCGGCTTGTCTTCCGTCGTTCTTCTAAGCGCGTTTTTTTAACCTTGCTCCGATCATCTCGTCCAACGTACGTGAACTACGTACGAATTTCGGTTGGTTCATTCACGGAGATGAAATGATAACCTTTTATTGGGTAAAGTTGGGTAAACATCTCGAATCTGCGAAATTATATGCTAAATCATTTTAGCATCCTTATCGCAATTGTTTTGAGGAGAAAAATCAAGACACGCGCGCAATAATAACATAAGTACCATAATATATGCTTCTGCGTCATCTTCGAGGTACCTAGAAGCTTCGGCGAAATTGTACCGGCGGATACGCGAAGATCGGTTTTAGAATTCTTTTTTTTTTTAATTTTTCGAAGTTTTCGAAAGTTCAAAGTTTTCGCGTATTTTCCTGTTTTCGCCGAATTCGAAAGAATGAAGAAGAAATTGACGATTAGTACCATCCTTACGGAAAAGAACGGACATAAAGTGGAGTATGGCGATGACAAGGAACCAGGTAGGAATAGGCTTAAGATTTTTCTATAACCACGTCGTCATAAAATTCTAAAATATGATCTGATACGATTCACTCTGCCGAAAAGCAGTTTTTAGGATGCTAAAATTTCCATAGGATCAAATACGTAGTACAAACTCATGATTTGCATTTGTTCCTCTTTTTTTTTTTTTTTTTTTGGAAATACCCCAACACTTGTCGAAATACTTGTTCACATCAGCAATTGTCATTTAAATAGGTATATCCGAAAATTCTCAAAATAATTGAAAAGGCCCGGAGAAAATTCCATCTTAGAAGAAAATGATGGCTGCAAAATCTCCAAAATTTAATCTAATTAAGAATAATACTAAACGTTAATTGGCTACTTTGAAAAAAAAATACATACAATAGAAGGGACTAATTGCTCGTAAAGGTTGTCTGTTGTAATGGAAGTCCGTTATATAAGAAATAAGTTTTATTAGGTCGAATTTACATCAATAAAACTCAGTAGATTACTATAAAACATAGAAGTATTTATTTTTACTTGACTTTGACTTGTCATTTGAGATGAGATCATACTGTTCATATTTCACCATTATAGACCAAAATTGAAGCTTTGTACAGTGAGATCCAAAATGACTGTCTGTGCCGCTTCCGTTAAAAAATATAATTTTCTCAAAATGCCGCCATACTTATATTGTGGTTAGAATTATTTCAGTGGCGTGTACATAGATATTACATATGGGCGCGTACTAATAACAAGATATGACAGCGCGATCATAACCGTTTGCGATACAAATCTTTTCGTTTTTGACATTTCATTCAATTATTACAAGTTACATATAACTGTTATGTGGCATAAACTAATATACACATTAAGTAAAATGTAATTTTATTTTTATTTATTTCACACATTATTTAGTCAAAAAATAAACATCATATTTTCTTTAAAAATTGTGTTCAAAGTGTCCACCATTATTGTTTATTAAATGTATATATATATATATATATTTCGTGACCTTTTATACTTATCTTATATGATAGAGATCTACCACTAATAGGTCAATAAAACAAGGCTGGTTTGAGCGATAGTTATATTTTCAGAACGTTTACAAACGTTTTCGGAATACCGAAAACGTTTGTAAACGTTCTGAAAATATAACTATCGTTCAAACCAGCCTTGTTTTATTGACCTATTAGTGGTAGATCTCTATCATATAAGATTATTGTTTATGCAAGCGTCTACCCTTCTTTTCAAATTTTCAAAAACACTATGCAGCTGCTCAAGTGTGATGCTTTGGACAGCATCTATAATTGCAGCTCTCAATTCCTCAATGGTGTGCATCCGATTTCTAAACACTCTGGATTTCAAATATTCAAAGAGGAAAAACTCCTAAGGTGTAAGATCAGGTGATCTTGGGGGCCAACGTTGTGCACCTACGACCCTATCACCATAAATGTTTTGAAGATATTCGCGTGTTGTTTGAGCTGTGTGTGCTGTTGCGTTATCGTGTTGAAAATATCCTCTTTCTAATTCATTAGCTTGCAGTTCTTGTATAAATAAAGCCAACATTTGTTGATGGCGATCTGCATTAACGGTTTCTTAAAAAATTGGACCTATTAGTCGTCTTCTCGAAATAGCGACCCAAACTCCAACTTTTAAAGGATGTAATGGTGTTTCATGAAATATGTGAGGGTTGTCAGCAGACCAAACACGATAATTCTGGGAATTAATGTAACCTGTTAAATGAAACCAAGCTTCATCTGAGAAGAAACTATTGTCCAATATGTCATTATCTCTCAGGTTATCATTAAACCAATGACAAAATTGTAATCTTTTATCAAAATCTAGTGGCAATAATTCTTGTACAACAGAAATTTTATAGACATGCAGATGCAACTTTCTTTTACAGCTCTTTGACAAGATCCGTAGCTTAATCCTGTAATAAAATCCAATTTTAATAAAATAAATGTGTTTAGATTGTAAAAATATACCTGTTTGTTGTGCCAGCTGTCGCAATGGTTTGGTAGGACTCAACTCAAGGCTTGTTCGTACATTTTCCACGTTATCTTCAGTAAGAACTGATGGTCGTCCAGGTGACTTGCCTTTTGTAACACTTCCTGTGTCTCGAAAACGAGTTACTATTCTGCTAATATGACGTCTTAAATTTTCGTAATCATATTCTTTATTTGGAAACTGTTCTCCAACTCTTCGATATTTATGTTAACAGAATATATCCATTCACCATTCTCATTGCGGTGTCCATTTCTAAAATAACTCTCTAAGAGAAATTTGTCCTGTTCCAGAGAGTACGGCATTGTGCCAACAGTCTGAAATGAATGTTGAAACACCTGATATCGATCACTAAAAGAATAAATTAATTTTCTCGAAGCAAACAACAACAAAGTAACAAAAATAAAAGGTAATAGTAACACGAAAAATAATAACACAAAAGACTAATCAGCAAGCGTACGCCAATGACAAATAATAATGAGAAATGTCAAAAGATTTGGTGATATTACAAAAATATAATCAGTTGCTAGGTTCACTCAGAACTTCGGAAATAAATATTCATATCACCCTCTGCGGAAAACAGTATTTTTCGGACAATCATTTTGGATCTCTCTGTATATGTACTATTGCGGCAACAAAAATCGGGACAAGTCTTATAGGCTATTTTGACTGTCTTTTAGCTGTGTAAACCAGTCGTTTGTCATGTTCACGTCAATCATCTTGTCTAATGTCAAAAATAGTTTACCCACGAACGCAAGAAGATTCTGTTAAATGTATTTATTTGAAATAAAAATCTTGGAAACAAATCTTCTTTTAATGGAAACAATAAATTAATCTAGTATTTTTAGTTATTTTTTACCACGGTATCAAATTGATTATTCCCTAAAAACTGAATAAGATTTTCTTCTTCCATGAAATTCCGTACTAATTTACGACCAGAACCACTTTGTCTTTCTACAGTTCCCCGTTGTAGTCATTTATTTTTTTAATGTTGTGTGTGCTTTTGGGCACTCCAAATCTATTACCTAGTCTTCTTACGGACCATCCTTCTCCAAGTAATGTAATTATTTCCATTTTTCCAGTAGCACTTAAATGCGGCATAATGACATATGTCAATAATGATTTCAAAATGACATAACTTTTGACAAGGCAAAAGCCAGTTTTAAACTACATTATTTTAACTGTCCCATTTTTTGTTACCGCAATAGTACATTCTATTGTTTAATTTTCTTGAACAAGAAGGGTCTGCTTGACAGTACAAATTGGTTGAAACACGCATCTTGCATTTGGAGGTAGGAACTTCGACTTCATCTTCTGGTCTCCACCGCAAATTTTGTCAACATCAGTGTGGATCGGGTCGTTATCCGAAAGAATCCAAGATTTTATTTTTCTTTTGGTCGAAACTTCTTGTTTAAGTTGGGAGAAGACGTAGCAGAAGATTGCGAATTGAACCTAAAAGGAAAAATAAGGTCAAAAGGGGAAAAAAGAAACAACAACAAAAAGAATAATGCACAAAAAGACGAAAAATATCCCAAGTTCAAAAAAACAGCAGCAGATTGCTTGTTCAAAGCGAAAGAAGGTCGAGAGAAAGGAACAAGAAAAGAAATAAACAAAGGCGAAAGAAGTGAAGAATGCACGAATACACGAAAAATATGACGAGTTAAAAACGAAGCGGCATGAGATTGCGTATTTAAAACAAAAGCATCCCGGAAAAAGAACAAAAGGGAACAAAGAAAAAATGAAGAAAAGAAAAAGATGTGAAGAATGCACGAAAAGATGAAAAATGCGATTTGTTGACAAAGAAGTAGCAGAAGTTTTCGGAGTGAAAGGAGGAAGAAGAAAAAAATAAACAAAAGAAAAAGAAAAGAACACTGCCCAGAAAAATGAAAAACACGACAAGTTGAAAGAAATAGCAGCAAATGGCGTTTTAAAAGTAAAAGAAAATCGAAAAAGGGAACAAGAAAACAAGAAAAAAATAAAAAACGGAGAAAGAGACGAAAAATATGACGAGTTGAAAAAACGACTTCAGAATGCGTGTTTAAAACAGAAGTAAATGGAAGGAAACGAAAGCGGAACAAAAAAATGAAGAAAAGAAAAAGATGTGATGAATGCACGAAAAGATGAAAAATGCGATTAGTTGACAAAGAAGTAGCAGAAGTTTTCGGAGTGAAAGGAGGAAGAAGAAAAAATAAACAAAAGAAAAAGAAAAGAACACTGCCCAGAAAAATGAAAAACACGACAAGTTGAAAGAAATAGCAGCAAATTGCGTTTTAAAAGTAAAAGGAAAATCGAAAAAGGGAACAAGAAAACAAGAAAAAGAAATAAAAAACGGAGAAAGAGACGAAAAATATGACTAGTTGAAAAAGAGACGACTTCAGAATGCGTGTTTAAAACCGAAGTAAATGGAAGGAAACGAAAACGGAACAAAAAATGAAGAAAAGAAAAAGATGTGAAGAATGCACGAAAATAGAGTTGACAAAGAAGTAGCAGAGGATTGCGAAGTGAACATAAAAACAAATTGAGAAAGTAAAACAAAAGGAGGAAGAAGAAAAAGAACAATGCACAGAAAGATGAAAGACATGCCCATTCTTTCTAGATTTTAATTGATGTCTCAAGGTTGAATGCGCCTCTACCAGAGTGAGCTTGAATATTCAAGATAAATTTGATAAGGCGTACGTATATGGAAACGTCAAAGTTTATTCGTAACAAGATTCACACTGCATTGCTGCCAATCTATGAACTTCTAACTAATCTGACTCTTCGCTCTATAACTGATAGAGCGAAAAGTCAAACTTTCCCGTAACAAAGTTCACAGAACAGTGTTAGCAACCTTCGCATTTTAAACTAACTAGTCTTTGAATCTTCCTTTGACATCTGATGAGAAGTTAGTAACATTTACTGCTAAATGTCGAAATATTGCCGTAACAATCCTAAAATTCAGATTTGCCCTATTGATTTAGCAATTTTATTACATTTCGATGTCAATAAAGTTTCAATGCCAATAAATCGAAAGAAAATCATGGAATCTTTTAGGAAATCACTAAAACTTTCTTGCCTTGACAAATAGAAACGTCGGAAGTTTCGCTGACGAAATTCGTAGTGCAATGTTACCAACCTTAAATTTCAAACTAACTAGTCTTTGAATTTTTCTTTGATATTCGGTGGGAAATTAACAACATTTCTTGCTAAATGTCAAAATATTGCCGTAAGAATTCTAACAATCATATTAGGCTGTTTATCTACCAATTTTATTACATTTCAAAATCAATAAAGTTGAGACTAAAAAAATAACACGAAATAAATCATCATACTTCTTTCGAAATTCAAACTCCCTGACTAACTGATTAGAAACGTCGATCTTTTCCGTGATGTTACTAAAACGTCATTTTGACAGATCTAAACGTCAAAATTTTCGGTGACAAAATTCATAGTGGAATGTCACCAACCTTGAAACTTCAAACTAATAATAAGTTCTTTAATTTTTCTTCGTCATTCGGCGGGAAGTTAGCAACATTTCGTGTTAAATCAGATTTGTGCTATTTATATTTACCAATTTTATTTCGCAATCGATAAAGTTTACGCAATGGCAATAAATCGATAAAAAATATTGAATCGTCTAGGAAATTCACTAAAACTTCCTTTCTTTGACGAATAGAAACGTCAAAACTTTTGGGTGACGAAATTCATAGTGCAACGTTACCAACCTTAAATTTCAAACTAACTAGCCTTTGAATTTTTCTTTAATAGCTGGCGGGAAGTTAGCAACATTACCTGCTAAATGTCAACATATTGCACTAAGAATTGCAAAAATCTGGTTTACGCTATTTATCTACCAATTTTACTACATTTCAAAATCGATAAAGTTGAGACTAAAAGAGTAGTAAGAAAATCATCATATTCCTTTCGAAATTCAAACTCCCCGACCGACAGATCAGTAACGTCAATCTTTTCCATGATGTCACTAAAACCTCATTTTGACAAATCAGAAACGTCAATATTTTCCGTGATGTCACTAAAACGTCATTTTGACAGATCAGAAACGTCAAACTTCTCGGTGACAAAATTCATAGTGGAATTTCACCAACTTTGAAATTTCAAACTAACTAGTTTTTTCATTTTTCTTTGATATTCGGCGGGAAGTTAGCAACATTTTGTGTTAAATGTCAAAATATTGCCGTTAAGAATTGTAAGAATCAGATTTACGCTATTTACCTACCAATTTTATTAAATTTTGAAATCAATAAAGTTGAGACTAACAAAATTACAGGAAATAAATAATCATATTCTTTTCGAAATTCAAGCTCCCTGAGTAACTGATCAGAAACGTCAATCTTCTCCGTGCTGTTACTAATACGTCATTTTGATAGATCTAAACGTCAAAATTTTCGGTGACAAAATTCATAGTGGAATGTCACCAACCTTGAAACTTCAAACTAACTAGTTCTTTTCATTTTTCTTCGTCATTTGGCGGGAAGTTAGCAACATTTCGTCTTAAATCAGATTTGTGCTATTTATATTTACCAATTTTATTTCGCAATCGATGAAGTCTAGGAAATTCACTAAAACTTCCTTTCTTTGACGAATAGAAACGTCAAAATTTTTGGGTGACGAAATTCATAGTGCAACGTTACCAACCTTAAATTTCAAACTAACTAGCCTTTGAATTTTTCTTTAATAGCTGGCGGGAAGTTAGCAACATTACCTGCTAAATGTCAACATATTGCACTAAGAATTGCAAAAATCTGGTTTACGCTATTTATCTACCAATTTTACTACATTTCAAAATCGATAAAGTTGAGACTAAAAGAATAGTAAGAAAATCATCATATTCCTTTCGAAATTCAAACTACCCGACCGACAGATCAGTAACGTCAATCTTTTCCATGATGTCACTAAAACGTCATTTTGACAAATCAGAAACGTCAATATTTTCCGTGATGTCACTAAAACGTCATTTTGACAGATCAGAAACGTCAAACTTCTCGGTGACAAAATTCATAGTGAAATTTCACCAACTTTGAAATTTCAAACTAACTAGTTTTTTCATTTTTCTTTGATATTCGGCGGGAAGTTAGCAACATTTTGTGTTAAATGTCAAAATATTGCCGTTAAGAATTGTAAGAATCAGATTTACGCTATTTACCTACCAATTTTATTAAGTTTTGAAATCAATAAAGTTGAGACTAACAAAATTACAGAAAATAAATAATCATATTGCTTTCGAAATTCAAGCTTCCTGACTGACAGATCAGAAACGTCAAACGCTTCTATGACAAATGTCACAGTGCAGCGTTACCAACTTCGGAATTTCAAACTAATTTGTTTGTAGTCGAATTCTTCTTTTTCCTTCGTTTTCTAGCGACGTCGATTGTAGGCGCCACTTTCGAGGAGGCCGTTTCGGCCACCGGTTTCGGCAAATTCAACTTCATACTCATCCTGTTGAGCATCCCTTGCGGCTGGGCGTCCATGATGGATACCACCTCCATGTCGTACGTCATTCCGGCCGCCCATTGCGATTTAGATTTAAATTTGCAGCAACGCGGGATGTTGAACGCCATCACTTATTTAGGTATTTACTTACTACCAACCTTTAGGAACGAAAATTCCTTATACCGACATATACGTCATGATTTTTCTGTGTGTGGGGGATTTCAGGTATGATCTCGAGCGCATTGATCTGGGGTTTCCTGGCCGATACTTTAGGACGGAAGAAGATACTAATAGCAGGATATTTAACGGACGCCATCTTCGTGATAATCGCCGGATTATCGCAGAGTTACGAGATGCTTCTGATCGCCAAATTTTTACGGGTTTGATGTAAGTTGAAGGTAGGGAAGATAATTTTTATTTCATTCGGAATGGATTTTAAAAAATTAGAATGAACGGGCCTTTCGCCGCGTTAACCACGGTCCTATCCGAATTCCACTGCGCCAAGTACAGGACGAGAGTGGTAATGGCCTTGGGGGTAATGTACAGTTTGGGACAATTGGTCATCCCCGGTTTGGCGTGGCTGATCGTCCCGAGGAACTTGGATTTCGAGCTTTTCGACGAAAAATGAGTAAATACAATGCGTTGCCAAACGATCGATGAGACCGCGCGCGTAATTCGCTGATTTTCGATTAATTTTCTTCAGAACTTCATTCGTGGAACTTCTTCATCCTCATCTGTTCCTTTCCGAGCATAATCGCCTTCGTCGGGCATTGTTTTCTACCCGAAAGTCCCAAATTTCTAATGACGGTCGGTAGAAACGAGGAAGCTTTGAGGACATTCAAGTTGGTTTACAGTATGAATACCGGAAAGGATCCCGACACGTTTCCGGTAAGTACCTTCTTTTCGATCGTCATCCTATGGCGATTAATATTATATAATAATAATAATTTTATTAAACTTCAGGGTATTCCTGAAGTAAAGCCAAAAATTTGATATACATTTCCTGTTTGAATTCCAGATCAAATCCTTAGTGGACGAAACCAAACTGAACATCGGTGGGAAACACGGCGGCTTCGTCACCGCCAACAGAACAAAAACTCAGGCCCTGAAGGAAGGTTGGCAACAAATTGCGCCGTTGTTCTTTCCCCCGCATCTTTGGAAAATAACGCTCGCCGCTGTGATACAGTGCGGCTTCATGTTGGGGTAATGTCTTAGTATTAAATTGACAAAAAACAAATAAAGTTGGCAACCGCTCAAAACCGATATCAGATAACAAATCGTTTCGAAGTAGTTAATTGCAAAAATCCAAGAAAATTAAATTACTTAGCCCCACGACCGCCAACTTAAAGAGATCGCACACTTCCGGTAACGTTAGCGAGTTCAAACTGGGCGGGGTTACAATATTCGAAGAGGTGATTCAAACGAAACAAATCGCAAGTCTCTACGACTTCCCGTTCCTGATATATAGGACTTTAAAGTTTGAAAATTCGTAGGTAAAATTAGCGTAATTTCGCTATAGCGCGAAAACCATTAACGATAGCGCGTTCGTTCCTATTCCATTCGATTCCTTGACGAAATCCGCTTTCGACAAGGTCAACTCGATCCCGATGGGGCCATAAATAAAAGCGCGATGGGCGATTTATTTCAAGTTTCTTCCGAAATGAAAATATCGCGTTTCAACGAAATTTTGATTGCTCGATGAAAAATTCAGGTTCGGACTTGATAGGGTTAAAGTATTCGAGGAGGTAATTCAAACGAAACAAACCGCAGGTCTCTACGACTTCCGGTTCCGGAGATATAGGACTTTAAAGTTTAAAAATTCTTATAGGAATTTACGGGAATTTCATTCTGGCGCGAAAACTATTACAGATAACGTGTTCGTTCTTATTCCATTCGATTCCTTAGCGAAATCTGCTTCCGGCAAGGTGAACTTTATCCCGATCCAGCTATAAATAGAACCGCGCTAGCGATTTCTCTGAAGTTTCTTCCGAAATGAAAAGCTCATTTTTCCATCAAATTTTGATCATTCGATGAAAAATTCAGGTTTAAACTTAGTAGGGTTAAAGTATTCGATGAGGTAATTCAAACAAAAGAAACCGCATGTCTGTACGACTTCCCATTCCGGAAATATAGGACTTTAAGGTTTGACAATTCTGATATAAAATTACCATAATTTCAGTCTAGCGCGAAAACTATTACAGATAGCTCGTTCGTTCTTATTCCATTCAATTCGCCGGCGAAATCTGCTTCCGACAAGATCAACTCTATCCCGATCCAGCCATAAATAAAAGCACGATGGCGATTTATCGAAATGAAAATCTAGCTTTTCGACGAAATTTTGATCGCTCGTTGAAAAATTCGGGTCGATCCCGATCAAGCCATAACTAAAAGCGCGATGGCCATTTATTTAAAGTTTTTTCCGACATGAAAATCTCGATTTCTAAGGTTGGTAATCGTTAAAAATCGACATCACTAGAAAAAGAATCGTTTCCAAACAGTCAACAACACAAAAGTCGTAAAATCATGTGTAACCTAAAATCCAAGAGAATTGAGTTTTTTAATTCCACCGTCGCCAACTTCGAAGATTACTCACTTCCGATAGTGTTAACTGGTTCAAATTCCCCAAGATTAAAGTACTCGAGGATCCGATTTAGACCAAACAAACCGCAACTCTTTACGACTTCCAGTTTCGGAAATGTAGTACTTTAAAATTTGAAAATTAATGTATAAAATCGCCGCAATTTCGCTCTAACGCGAATACTATTAGGGATATCGCGTTCGTTCTTCTTTTATTCGATTCCTAGGCGAAATCTACTTCTAGGAAAGTCTAATCTACGCCGATCGAGCCATAAATACAAGAACCACAGCGATTTATTTGAAGTTTGCTCTAAAATGACAATCTCGATTTACAACGAAATTTTGCTTGTTCGTCTAAAAATTCCGGTTTCAAACTCGGTATGGTTGAAGCACTCGATGGGCTGATCCAAACGAAGCAAACCGTAGGTCTCTCCAGTTTACCGTTTCGGAGATAGAGGACTTTAAAGTTGGAAAATACGTACGTGAAATAACCGTAATTTCGTTCTAGCGCGAAAACTATTAGAGATAGCGCGTTCGTTCTTGTTCCATTCGATTCCTAGGCAAAATCTGGTTCTAGGAAAATCTAATCGATGGCGATCGAGTGCTAAATAAAGTCTCCACAACGATCTAAAGTTTTGCCCAGAATAAAAATCGCGATTTCGAACACTAGGGTTAAAGTGCTCAAGAAGCTAATTAAAAAGAAACAACTCTCAAGTAAAAATTAAGCCATAAGTGAGGGCGCTATAGCGATGGCAATTTATTTGAGGTTTCTTCCGAAATAAGAGTCCCGATTTTTAATTTTGGCAATCATGACCTTTATTATACTTGTCTTATATGATAGTTCTCTAGCACAATTAGGTCAATTAAACAAGACTGGTTTAAATGATTAGTGTTGTTTAATTGACCTAATTGTGGTAGAGAACTATCATATAAGATAGTTAATAACATAAACATCGTAACATCCTGTATAATCATGAATTTCTTGATCTCTCCATGGACGCCAACTTGATTTCTTTCTTGAGCGATATATAACTGCGTAATATTCCACGGTAGAAAGGCTTAGAATTACGTAATTGAATAGCGTTGCCAACCAAATCTTTACGCAGTTGTGTGCCAACGTCATAGAAACGAAAATACTAAAGAACTTCACTGTCCATAACCTAAAAACTTTTTTGACAACGATCCTGCCAAGGTCGCAGTTCTACCAACGTTACAAAAACACAGTAACCAAATCGTTAATTTCCATCCAACATCCAGGACGAACACCTTGAGACTTTGGCTGCCGCAAATCTTCACCGCCATCAACGATTACGAAATTTTACATCCGGAGGATCCGGCCGGTCTCTGCACGATGTTGGAAACCATAACTCCCAACAATAACGTTACTACAACGGTCGAATGCGTAGTGGTAAGTCCGACGTTGTTCCTGAAGATGTCCCCATTTTTCCTTTTTTAACGCGATTTTTCTAGAACGACGTCAGCGATTCGGTCTACATCAACGCGATGATCGTATCCGGGTCTTCGGTGGTTACCTACGTCATCATCAGCGCCATCATCAATAAACTCGGAAAGAAACCGACGTTGAGTAAGCGAGAATTCTCGGATGAATTTCTCAAAAGATTTGAACATCTTTCTTTTGTCTTTTTGTCGTAGTATCATTGAGTACCATCAGCGGTATCGCCTCGATCTGTTTGTATTTCGCTCAGAATTCGGCTACGGTTGTAGTCCTGTCGACCATAAACGTCACCCTTTTGGGGATTTGCCTCAATATCGAATTGACGATCGTCGTCGACATGTTCCCGACAACTTTGAGGTAAATCGATTTACCTGCGAGAAAATGATCAACGATTGTTTTTGCTTTTTGGTTTTAGGGCGATAGCCATTTCCATCACGTTGATGATCGGACGAAGCGGTGCCATGGTCGGTAACATGGTATTCCCCTATCTGCTGGCGTTAGGTTGCCTACCTCCGTTCGTCATGATCGGTTGCATCATCATCAGTTGTTCGGCGTTGGCCTTCCTTTTACCCAAAACCGACTTGAAAGCTTTAGAATAAAATCGAGCGAGCGAGTCGTCGTAGTAGGTGGTGGACGTGACGGACGCCTATTGTGATATTTTTTTAGAAATGTGATATACTTATTTATACGTAATAAAATATTATATCTATCTCGGTACGAAATCCCCCTGTCTGTCTTCACTTTATTTCCCTAACCACGAAGAAAAATTCATTCAACTGAGAATCACGGAAGGAAAAGTACTACCAACTTACAATATTAAAGTAACTAAGAAAATCTTAAATCTGATTTGACACGACAACATTTGTCAAAACTATTGCGTCTTGATATTCCTGCAAACTAAGCACAGGATAGGCAACTGTTCAAAAATTTTAGAACCGTAACATATAGGAAGACATTAATAGTCTGTTCAAATAGCGATAATTAATAAGTTGCGACAGCCAACATGTACACAGAACTACTGGCATACAGCTCATCGATTTAGCACTAGAGACTAGAGTGGGGAGTCGGCCATGCTGTCGTAACTTATTTCGTAATTGTATGCTGTTACCGCTGTTTCCTCAGACTATACATTAATATTACCCCCGATCTGTCTTCTTTTCATTTCCCTAAACTTGAAGAAGACTCAATTCCCCAAAAATTGAAGGAAGAAAAAGTACTGCCAACTTAAAAATCAAAGTAACTAAGGGAATTTTAAATCTGATTTGAAACGCCAATATTTGACTACGCTGTTGTGTCTTGATATTCCTTTAAACTAAATACAGGATAGCCAACTCTTCAAAATTATTACAATCCTAACATATAATAGATATAACATTGCGTCGATACAAAACCTCTTATCAGTCTTTATTTTATTTCCCTAAACTTTAAGGAAACCTAATTCCCAACTGTTCAATAATTTTAGAACCGTAACACATAGGGATGACATTAAATTGAGTAATTGATATATACAGTAACGTAAATACTACCAACGGAAAAACCCCGATTAGGAAGATGTCAAAAATTTACGTTGGCAATTCTACAAAGTATAATTAATCATCAAATCGTATCGCTGTAATTGCTTCTTAAGCATTGCCAATACTGAAATGCAAAAACTTTCCATTCTAGGTACATTTCATTAATAATTTAGCTTAACGCCTTTACATAATTGGAGTTGTATCAAATTTTTTACGTTGGCACATCTGCAGAATTAACTACTGAAGAAAGGAGATCTGACCCATATTCTTTTTATCGCATCTCATAAAATTTTGATGATATGCAGCAAATTTGTTTTTAATTTTAAGTTGGTAAGACCGTTAAGTTAGCTTCACACTGGAAGTGATCGTAAAATTAAAACTCCTACAATCAATGTAGAGCTGTCAGTATTCCGAGCTATTTTTGGAGAGTGAAATTTACATTTTATAGTTGCTAGCTTTGACGTTACTGCATCTGTCAAAATTGACGCTTATCTTGAGAAATGTAATTAACAATTTAAAATTGAATTGAAATTCGCATTTAACGGCTGGCTACCACGATGTTGTTGTGTCCGTTAAAATTCGTAAGCGTACCACCGTTTTTACGAATTGGTTAGCTCGGAACGACGAAAATTACTAAATTTTTTAGGAGAGGACGCTTTGGGAAATGAAACTTGAAAGTTGGCAATTCCGATACCACTATATCTGTCAAAAGTTGCTAATTTACGGAAGTAATAAATATTTTGGAGTCATCATGGTTTGAACGGTTGGTTAATTTGAAATCACTAATGTTACCAAAATTGCATTGAACGAAGGTTTGGCAACAGATCGCGCCTATATTCCGTCCCCAGGTCATCTCTCAAAGTTGATCTTGGCTTCCGTCATACAAAGCGGATTTATTTTGAGGTAAGTTTATTTGAAAATTTTAAGTTGGTATCATTGGAAAGTGACCTTAGCTTGAATCCGGAAACGAGTTCAAACCTAAAAATTCCCTATATAGAGGAGAATTGTAGAAAGGTAGCCAACTTGAGTACCCAAAATTTAGTAATAATATATTTCTAGAGATTTTAGTTAAAATTACGTCGTTAAGTTTTAGGTTGACAGTTCCGAAGTGTGAACTTAGATTCGAACCGAAACCGAATATAAAATTAACAATTACCAATGAAAAGATTGCAGAGAAATAGTGCAAGCCTTTGAATAGATAATGTAAGGACATGTTGTTAGTAAAAACTTTCGGAAAGATCATGTTAAGAATTTAGATTGAGAACACTGACAAAGTAAATTTATTTCAAGCTATGAAATAGTTATAAACATTAAAACACAAAACTTCTCCATTTTGGGGATATTTTATCAATTACAAAGCAATTCCAATTGGAATTATGTCAATGTTTTTAATTGGAAACACTCTAAACTGTCAAACAACTTCGACTTGGGGATTATGTCGAAGTTTCAGGTTGGGAACACTGAAAAGCTAAATCAACTCCGAGCTATTATGTGCTATACTATGCTGTTTGTTAGTGATTACTACTTTAGAACATGAAATTCTTTCCATTTTAGGGATATTTCATAAGTAACCAAACAATTCTTATTGGAACTGCGTTTAAAACTTTACGTTGAACACACTGGCGAGATAAATTAGCTTCAAACTGTCAGTGTTGGGGATATTTGATCGATATCTTGCAGTTCTTATTAGAATTATGTTATAGTTTTAGATTAGTTGTATATATATATATATATATATATATATATTTCGTGACCTTTATACTTATCTTATGTGATAGTTTATGGTAGAAAAATATCATATAAGATAGTTTTAGATTGGAAACACTGAATGCGGTCATTAGCTTTCTTCCCTTTAAACTGTTTGTACAAATTTACCTTTGTACGTTGTCAATTTTGACAGGTTTGATAATATCATGATCGCCAACCTTTAAATGTCATTCTTACGTAACAATCTAGGTAATTTTAGGAGCCTTTCTTATCCACTTACATACAGAGCAACCACAAGTGTCCTAGATCGACAATACTAAAGATCCTAAATATGAACAATTTTGTTGTCAAAGATTTCCGATTATGTCATTTCTTCGTTTTGTCAGTTTTGTCGTGCGTGATTCATCATTCTCCCACATTTGAATAGATGGCGTTACCACTAAATCACCCGCTTTTATTGTTAGGGCGCATTTTCGAACATAGGACCATTACGAACGCGTATTGAGCTCAATCTTGTATAGGTTATGTATTTTTTAAACTGTCAAATCTTAGTAATACCAACGTATCAGCGTGACCAAGTTTAAAAATTTCAGGTCACTTGACGGACACTTACGATTTGCCCACTCCGTACGTTTGGTATTAACAACGCCTAAAGGACCCGGAAGAAAAGGAAGAAGACGAAATCTAGAACTAGCTTCAAAGCTGAAACTTTGTTAACCAAACAATTATTATTGAAACTCCGTTTAAAGTTTTACGTTGGACGCATTGGCGAGATAAATTAGCTTCAACTTGTCAGTTTTGGAGATATTTTATCGATGTCTTGCAATTCTTATTAGAATTATGTCATAGTTTTGGACTTGGATTGGAAATTTGATTAGCAATACTGAATCAAACTTGCACGTTTATCTTTGTAAGTTGTCAATGTTAACAGATATGACAATAACATGATCGCCAACTTTTAAATGTCACTTTGACGTAATAATCCTGTTGTTAGTAACTTCCACTTTAACCATACTAAAGACCCTAAATATGAACATTTTTATTTCCAAAGATTTTCGACACTGAGTCATTTCTTTGTTTTGTCAGTGATGACGCGTTATTTATTCCTCTGCCACATTTGAATAGATGGCGTTACCACTAAATCACCCGCTTTTATCGTTAGGGCGCATTTTCGAACATACGACCATTACGAACGCGTATTGAGCTCAGTCTTGCATAGGTTATGTATTTTTTAAACTGTCAAATCTTAGTAATACCAACGTATCAGCGTGGCCAACTTTAAAAATTGCAAGTCACTTGACGAACATTTACGATTTGCCCACTCTGTACGTTTGGTATTAACAACGTCTAAAGGACCCGGAAGAAAAGGAAGAAGACGAAATCTAGAACTAGCTTCAAAGCTGAAACTGTAACCAAACAATTCTTATTGGAACTCCGTTTAAAGTTTTATGTTGGACGCATTGGCGAGGTAAATTAGCTTCAACTTGTCAGTTTTGGGGATATTTTATCGATATCTTGTAATTCTTTTGTCATAGTTTTGGACTTGGATTGCAAATTTGATTAGAAATACTGAATCAAACTTGCACGTTTATCTTTGTAAGTTGTCAATGTTAACAGATATGACAATAACATGATCGCCAACTTTTAAATGTCACTTTGACGTAATAATCCTGTTGTTAGTAACTTCCACTTTAACCATACTAAAGACCCTAAATATGAACATTTTAGTTTTCAAAGATTTTCAACCCTGAGTCATTTCTTTGTTTTGTCAGTGATGACGCGTTATTTATTCCTCTGCCACATTTGAATAGATGGCGTTACCACTAAATCACCCGCTTTTATTGTTAGGGCGCATTTTCGAACATACGACCATTACGAACGCGTATTGAGCTCAGTCTTGTATAGGTTATGTATTTTTTAAACTGTCAAATCTTAGTAATACCAACGTATCAGCGTGGCCAACTTTAAAAATTACAAGTCACTTGACGAACACTTACGATTTGCCCACTCTGTACGTTTGGTATTAACAACGTCTAAAGGACCCGGAAGAAAAGGAAGAAGACGAAATCTAGAACTAACTTTAAAGCTGAAACTTTAACCAAACAATTATTATTGGAACTCCGTTTAAAGTTTTACGTTGTTAGGGCGCATTTTCGCATCTAGGAACATTACGAGTCCATACAGAGTTTAGTCTCGTATAGGTTATGTATTCTTTTGAACTGTCAAATCTTACTACTACCAACGTATGAACGCTACCAACTCAAATAAATTTAGGTCACTGCGATTGCTCGCTCTGTAAGTTTGCTATTAACAATGTCTAAGGAAACCGGAAGAAGTGGAAGAAGAAGACACGTATAATTAACTTTAAAGCCAAGATTTCAACCAAAACAAGTTTGGATTACGAACATTCCTTAGATAGCAGCGGCAAAAAGCGGGTTTCGATCGAATATAAAAGGCTTCCATCCGGAACTGCTTCTTTTTATTCTAAATTCTCTCTCCTCAATCAAAATTTGCGATTAGTCATTCCCGAACCGGTTCGATCCGCGACGATAAAGATCTTGACCGGTCGCAATGTCACGTAAATGACTAAACTTACGATTCGGCAAATTACGACAGGCGTTGGCGATTTTCTGCAATCGGATGTGGCGACGTTAGGTGCACTTTCACCGACCGGTAAATGACGAAGCAAAACTAACTTATCCTTCGTTGCGTAACCGAAAAGCGTTCCGTTTTTTTGTCTTCTTCTCTCGTTTCTCCTTCGTAAATATTTCAGAGCGACTTCCACCACCTTTAATCGGCGCAAACGGTTATAAATAGGGCGATTGGCGTTAAATCGTCGTCTAAAAACGCCATTTTTCCCCGCCGGATAGACTTAGGTAGATAGTACGCGTCCGTTTACCGAAAGGATCCGCTACGATAACAGTTAAAACGATGAAAAGATAACCTTGGACGTCTGTCCCCCTCCACCCCCGGATGGTACGAAAAAATGAAATGCACGCGAACGTCTTAGTCTTATCGCAAGTGAATAACTTTAGAAAAACAATTTTCCCCGCGCGTTGTTATTTCTAATCATAGTTAAATGTGAGTATGCCGAAACGGTTGCTATGAGTTAGTGTCATCGACGATTATAACCCCCATTTTTCGAAATAATCGCGATCCTCCGTCCGATTGGTACCTTTAAAATTCGAAATAGTGCAGTGCTGATAACGTGAGGAAAATGAAGGATAAATGGTCCATCTTCAAAAGTGCCATCTTACCAACTCACGGTCGAAAAAATGAGAGGAAGGAGGGCGCGAAAAATGCCGGTAAGTTAGATCTCTGGGGAAAAAGCGTCCCTACGTCGATTTTTCCAGAAATCAACGAGGCCAGCTTCGAAACGGCCATTACGGCCACCGGATATGGGAAATTCAATTATCTATTGATCGCCATAAGCGTCCCTTGCGGATGGGCCTCCATGATGGACACCACCTCGATGTCTTACGTAATTCCGGCCGCCCATTGCGATCTCGATTTGAATTTGCACGAAAGGGGCATGCTGAACGCCATAACCTACATAGGTAAATAATTTTTGACAGATATCAGTAATATCAGGCTAACCAACCCCTCGAAACATGTTTCATATCCTCAAAAAGGGACTAGTTCATTCATAATAACTTCAGCGATTATTTAAAGGTTGGCCATTCTGATACCACTATATCTGTCAAAATGGTTAATTCACAATTATTTTGGAATTGTTATGGTTTTAACGGTTAGCCAACTTGACGTCGCTAATGTTACCAAAATTATTTTGAAAGGATAGACTTTTTCAAGAAGATGCACTCACATTTACGGATTGTTCAATATTAACGTTGTTAGTATTTGAAGAGTTGGCAGTCTTGAATTCACAAAAGATATAAAACAATAATATTTTGGAAGACTGTGGCAATTCTAATACGGCTTCGGCTGTCAAACCGACAATTTATCGTTTTAGAGTTGGTAACTGAGCAGTTCGCTAATCTAAAGTCACTAAAGTTTAGTATGACTGTCAAAATTGACCGCTTTTAGGGTTGTTACCATTCCAACAGTTGGCTAACTTGAAGTCGCTGAAGTTACTAACGTTATCGTAAAGTAATAAGCTATGTTTTGGGAAACGGATTGCCGTTCTGCAGTTGGTAGCTTTGAAATTATAACATCTGTCAATATTGACAAGTTTAGGTAAAGTATCTGAACAGTTGGTAAACTTGATGTTATTAAAATGACCAACGTTATTATAAAGGAGTATAAAAAATTGTTATTTCGGAGTTGGCAACGTGGAAATTAATCTGTTAAAATTAGCTATTGCCGTAAATTCTATTTGTTTATCGGTATTTGAACAGTTGGTTAACTTGAAGTCAGTGAAGTTACTGACGTTATCATAAAGGAATAAGATATTTTTGGGAAATGGACTGCCATTTCGCAGTTGGCAATCTTGAAATTATAGCACCTGTCAAAATTGACAGTTTATGTAAAGTTTCTGAACCGTTGGTAAACTTGAAATTATTAAAATGACCAACGTAATGACAAGGGAGTATAAAAATTGATATTTCGGAGTTGGCAACGTGGAAATTAATCTGTCAAAATTGGTTATTCATGTAAATTCTATTTGTTTATCGGTATTTGAACAGTTGATTAACCTGAAGTCACTGAAGTTACTGACTCTATCATAAAGGGATGAGGTATTTTTGGGAAATGGATTGTGACTTTGCAGTTGGTAACCTTGAAATTATTGCATCTGTCAAAACTGACAGTTTATGTAAAATATCTTAACCGTTGAGCAAATTGAAGTTACTAAATGACCAACGTTATTACAAGGGAGTATAAAAATTGATATTTCGGAGTTGGCAATGTGGAAATTAATCTGTTAAACTTAGCTATTCATGCAAATTCTATTTGTTTATCAGTATTTGAAGAGTTGGCAAAAACTGAAATCACTCAAATAGCTGATGTCGTAAACAAATAAGCTGATGATTTCAAGTAACGTTAACGACGTCAAGTAATGCCAACCTTTCGAGTTACCGTAACTTTACGTGTTTACATTTGTAAGTTGTTAATTTTGGCAACTACAGAGATATCGTCACTACCAACATCCGAATACAATTTTTCCCCGGCATTTAGATTTAGTAACTTTAATAATTTCAAGATAGAATCATTTTTAAGCGGTTTCTATTAGGTTAGCAACCTCGAAATGATAATTTTACTTCACAGATTGTGAATGACAGAACACTAGTCTGTGCAAACAGCGGTAACAGCGTACAATTACGAAATAAGTTACGACAGCATCGGCGTTTCCCCATTCTAGTTAGTACTATAAATCGATGCTGTATGCGAGTAGTTCTGTATAGATTTAGGTTGTCGTAACTTACTTCGTAATTACCGCTGTTTGCCCAGACTACTGATCCCCATCGGTCCAGTTTAACTCTTTTGGTGTCAGGATAGCCAACTGTCAAATAAAAATTCATGTGTCCTTCCCCAAATTTCAAATCATACTTGCCAACTTGAGCATACGAATTTTACGTTCCAGGAATGATCATCAGCGCTTGCGCCTGGGGCTTCCTAGCCGATACCTTAGGTCGTAAGAAAATTCTAATATTCGGCTATTTATCCGACGCCATTTTCGTAGTGATAGCCGGTTTGGCTCAAACTTACGGAATGCTCCTAACGGCAAAATTATGTACGGGTCTGATGTAAGTGACGACAAAATCAAAAACCGCAAAATTTCGACCCGCTTCTTGTTTTAGAATGAACGGTCCTTTCGCCGTCTTAACTACCACCGTTTCCGAATTCCACGCGGCCAAATACCGGGCGAAAATCGTCATGGGATTGGGTGTCATGTACGGTGTGGCGCAGCTTATCATGCCCGGATTGGCGTGGCTGGTGATACCGCGTCCGATGGACTACGACTTCTTCGACGGATATTTCAGTAAATAAACCCATCTCGATAGCTCTCGAAATTTGAATGATCTTTCGTAATTTTACGCGTAGAGCTGCACTCGTGGAATTTTTTTATCCTCATTTGCGCCCTGCCGAGCGTTGTTTCCAGCATCGGTCACTGTTTCCTGCCGGAAAGTCCGAAATTCTTAATGACGGTCGGTAGAAACGACGAAGCTTTGAAGGTCCTCAAGAAGGTCTACAGTTACAATACGGGAATGGACCCCGAGACGTATCCGGTAGGTGGTTTTTTTAAATAATTTTTGAAATCGTATGCAATCACGCATTTTTCCTTTTGTTTTATTAGATCAAATCTTTGATAGACGAGACCAAGTTGCATACCGGCGGGAAACACGGCGGAGTAGTTACTGCCAACAGGACGAAGATGCAAGCGTTGAACGAAGGTTGGCAACAGATCGCGCCTATATTCTTCCCACCGCATCTCTTTAAGTTGATCTTGGCTTCCGTCATACAAAGCGGATTTATTATGGGGTAAGTTTGTTGGAAAATTTTAAATTGGTAATACTGGACAGTTACGTTAGCTTGAAACCGGAAACGATGTTAAACCTAAAAATTCCCTATAAGTAGATGAAAATTGTAGAAAAGTACGTCAATTTTACTAAGTATCCAAAATTTGGGGATATTATATTCCTAAAGATTTTAGTGAAGATTACGTCAAAGTTTTAAGTTTACAAGACTGAGAAGTGAAGTTAGATTCAAACCGAAATCAACTATAAAATTAACAATTAACAATGAAAAGATTGTAGAGAAATATGCACACTTCTAAATGTATATTTTAGGGACATTTTATTACTAAAGATTTTAGATAAGATTATTTTAAAATTTTAGGTTAGGGACGCTGACGAATAGTAATAATAATAATAATAATAATTTTCGTGAAGTAAATTAAATTTATCTCAAGCAATGAAGTGGTTATAAACTTTAAAACACGAAACTTCTCCATTTTTCGGGGATATTTTATCAATACCAAAGCAATTCTAATTGGAAATATCTCAACGTTTTGGAGGTGGCAACGCTGAAGGGAAAAGTTAACTGTAAACTGTCAAGTGAGGATTAGAACACAAAACGTTTTCATCTCGCGCATGTTCCATAAGTAAGAAAACAACCCCAACTTGCGGATTATGTCAAAGTTTGAGGTTAGGAGCATTGAAAAACTAAATTAACTCCAAGCTGTCAAAAAATTACAACCTTAGAACGCAATAGTCTTCGATTTCAGGGACATTTTGTCAATAACGAAGCAGTTCTAATTGGAATTATGTCAAGGTTTTAAGTTGGGGGCAATTAACCCCGAGCTGTCAAATGATTACAACTCTAGAACGTAAAACTCCCCCAATTTTGGAGAAGATTTTGTTAATAGGAAAGCACTTCTAATTGGAATTATGTAAATGTTTTGGGTTGGAAGCACTGAACACTGAACTGTCAAGTGATTATTAGAACACGAATCGTTTTTATGTTGGGGATATTCCATAAGTGAAGACACAACTCCGATTGGGGTTTACGTTAATGTTTTAGGTTGAGAAAACTGAAAAGCTAAATTCTCTCCTAACTGTCAAGTGATCACAACTTTAAAACACGAAACTCTTCCGTTTTGGGGATATTTTGTTAATAACGAAGCAGTTCTAATTGGAATTATGTCTAGGTTTTGGGGTGGTAACACTGAAGTGCTAAGTTAATTTCGAATTGTCAAGCAATTATTAGAATACGAAACTGAGATTGAGGATTATGTCAAAGTTTTTGGTTGGGCACACTAAAAAGCTAAACCAACACCGAACTGTCAAGTGATTCAGAGCGCGAAATTCTTGCGTTTTTTTGGGGGATATTTTGTCAATAACAAAACAGTTCTGTGTGGAATTATGTCAATTAAGCTTATGGCTGGGAATAACTGAAGGGCTAAGTTAACTCCGAACTGTCAAATGATACTGGCGAGTTAATTTAATTGTCACCTGTCAAATGATTGTTTGTTATCACGATTGCCAACCTCAAAATGCAAAACCTTTTTCATTTTAAAGATATTTTATCACTAACAAGACAACTCTATGAGCCAAAGTTCTGAGTTGAGACGCACTGAAAAATGTCAAGTTGTCCAACTTTCAAACACGAAAGTTTTCCTTCCTGTTTTGACATATTCACATATATATAGACAAGTGCTACAGCTTTGGGACATAAACTTTCCTATTAAGATTTCATTACCAACAACAGAGACTTCTAGTTCGATTTAGATTTAGAAAATTTTACGTTGGCGATAGTGACGAACTATTTTGACAACTTCGATTTCAAAATTGGTTAGAAATACAGAATGGCCAACCTACAAGGTCATCATCGTCATTTTCCCCTGTATAACGCGCGAAAGTGAAGGTACGTGAATTTCATTCCTTTCGTGTTTGTAAACTTTATTTTTATTAACTATTTACATTTGGTAATAACCCACGCATGCCAACATTATCTTCTACCATTCTTTTGTTTACACATTACCGTTTTTACTTGCCTTAAATTCTTTCTGTCGTGTCATGGAATTCGGGAATTTATGAGAATTAATGCTAGCAATTGTTGACATAAACGTCTCGTTGCTCGCTCATCGTCATGCTTGCTCGACAATCTCGGAAACGCAATTCGGCGTTTGACTTCCATATATTTATCCCCGCGCCGATTTTCAGTTATTTAAATTTAATCTGATTTAATTAGTCAGTCGAAACGACAGAAAAAAAGGAAAACAAGCTACTGTGGATGGTGAAAACACAATGTTTCTATACTTTATTTTCAGCCGTTAATCATAGGATAAGTACTTTACGTATTGAACTTACTAATGCAGAAGGTCTAGCGTTCGAAATTCAGTTAGTTTGGACTATTCGCATATCTATTGACAGTTATATCTACATATATATTGAGGATTGTTTGACAGTTATATATGACATTAGCGTTTGTTTGATAGTAATATCATATTGACGTTTGTATGACAGTAATATCTGACATTGACGTTTGGTCGACAGTTATATTTGATTTTGACGTTTCCCTTTGGCAGTTATACCTGACATTGATGTTGGTTTGACAGTTACATCTGATATGAACGTCTATTTGACAGCTGTATCTGATATTTACGTTTTCTTTTGACAGTTACATCTAACACATTTATCAGACATATGTATTTATTTTACATGAATGTTGATTTGACATTTGTTTTCTTTGACACTTATCCTCATTTGACAATTATCGTTATTTGATATTTACTATATTCGATAATTAAACTGATGTGCATGTTTTTATAATTACTACGTTTATTATTACGTTTGGGTGTTGATGTGACATTTATATTTTTTTGACATTTATTACCTTTTAGAACCTCCCTGTTGACAATTAAGAATTGATTTAAGTAACTAACGCATATATTTTTTGATGCTTCGGTGATGTTAAGTTGATAATTGCCTTCTTTGAAGTTATCGTCATTTGACAATTATCATTTTTTGACGTTTATCATATTTGACAAGTATTACGTCTATTTTGACATTAACGCGGGCTAGATATGTAGGTGTTTCACTTTGATTTTCTTTCATGTCACTGATTCCTAATTTGACAAGTACCGTTATTTGCCGTTTACTATATTTCATAATTAGTCGCTGGGCGGTGATTTGACATTTACAACTGTCACATATTTTTTTTAGAAATTCGCCTCCTTTTGATAGTTAAGAATTGTTTGAGTACTATCCGAGTATCCAACACAGACATTTATTGATGCTGCTCTGATATTTCGTTTATTTGACATTTGACACTTTTTTTGACAGTTATCCTCGTTTGACACATATTGTAATTTGACGTTTACTATATTTTTCAAATATTACGTGTATTTGATTCTGAACACCGACGACAGCCGGTAAAACAGAAATGAAAGGATTATATCCATATATACATAACTGGATTTGACATTGACGCTGGCTTAATATTTAGGTGTTTGACGTTTATTTTCTTTGATGATACTTATTCCACAATTTACCAATTAAACATTATTTCACGTTTACTGCACTTTTTGATTCATAGATGATTGCTTGTAATTTTATGATTATTACCTATGGGCGTCGATTTGTCATTTACATTTTTCTGACCACCTTTTTCCTTTCGAAGTTATTTTGACAGTTAAGAATTGTTTGCGATTTTCCCGAATATCTAATACAAATGTTTCTTTTATGCTTTTATATATGTAAATCTGATATGTACATTGACTTGAGACATTTGCCTTCTTTTGACAGTTATCCTCGTTTGACACTGATTTTCATTTGATGATTACTATATTTTTCGATTATTACAATTATTTGATTCTCAAAGAGAAATTAAAGGATTATATACATATTTATACGTGTATTTGACATTGACGCTTGCTTAACAGTTAGGTGTTTGACGTGTATTTTCTTTGAACTCCAATTTGACAGTTATCGTTATTTGACGTTCACTGTATTTTATGGTTAATTGATGATTATTTATAATTTTATCATAATTACCTGTGGGCCTCGATTTGACAGTTACATTTCTTTGACGCTTTTTGTCCTTTCGAAGTTATTTTGATAGTTAAGAATTGTTTGCGATTTTCCCGAATATCTAATACAAATGTTTCTTTTGTGCTTTTATATAAATATTATGTTTACGTTTATTTGACATTTGCCTGTCTTTTGACAGTTATCCTCGTTTGACACTTATTGTCATTTGACGTACACTATATTTTTCCATTATTACAATTATTCATTTTCCTTTCGAAATTATTTTGACGGTTAAGAATTGTTTGCAATTTACCCGAATATCTAATACAAATGTTTCTTTTATGCTTTTATATAAATATTATGTTAATGTTTATTTGACATTTGACATCTTTTGACAGTTATCCTTGTTTGACAATTACCGTTATTTGACGTAATTTTGTTTTTTTAATGTTTGTTTGGAATGGGTACTGTTTTGATATTTACCTTTTTCTTTTCCTTTGACAGTTAAACTTTCTTTGAGCTAATAGAAATCTTCTTCGTTTTCTTGTTATACAGGGTGAATACGGTCCGGTTATGGTTACCTCAAATTTTCACGACAATGAACGATTATCAAGCCTTACACCCCAACGAAACGGCCAGTTTATGCACCATGTTGAGGATCATCAAACCGACCACCAATATAACTACGACGGAGTGCGTTGTGGTGAGTCTGTCATTAAAGAAGAAAATTCTCCGGTTTGTTCACCGGGTTAGGAAACGGGAGGGGGGCATTTACCAGATTCCTTCAGAAAAGGGGGAATCTTTTTCGCGGCTTAACGAGGCCGGAAACAACATTTTTACGATTATTTCCTTCATTCCAGAATCATCTGAGCGACTCCATCTACATCAACGCAATGATAGTTGCGACTGCAATCGTCATATCCTACGCGATTACCGGAGCTCTCATAAATAAATTGGGGAAGAAACCCAGCACGAGTCAGTACAAACCACCCCTTCGATTTTTTCGATTGTTTTTTAAATTTCCATTTTTTTCCAGTATTTTTAAGTTCACTAAGCGGCACAGCCGCCATCTCCTTGTATTTCTCCCTAACTCCAGCCATGACCGTGGCCTTATCCGCCATCAGCATCAGCGCCGCCGGAATTTGCGGAAACATCGAACTAACTATAGTCGTGGATATGTTTCCTACGACTTTAAGGTGATTTGATCCCCCGGCAAAAATCCACATTTTTCCCTAATTTTTTTCGTTTGTTTTCTATAATTTCAGAGCCATAGCGGTGTCCATCACCATGATGATCGGCAGATGCGGTGCCATCTTCGGTAACCTGATATTCCCCTTCCTCCTATCGTTCGGATGTTTACCGCCCTTCTTGCTGATCGGGTGCATTTTGGTGTTTTGCGCGTTCCTGACGATATTCCTGCCCAAAACCGATATGAAAGCGCTGGAATAGTGACCGCGAATAATTTCGTTTTAGTTCCTCGTAAAGTTGGCAACGTTGAAACAATATTTTAAGTTTTTAACGTCAGAAATGAATAACGAAATCACGAAATTAGTTCGAATTAACATTTAGGGAGATTCGATCCAGGAGACGTTTTTAAGTTGGTGACATTGAGAAAGAATTACGCTTTAATCGTGAACGTGTGCGGATGGAGCAAAACATTGCAGTTAAAAAGTGCGTCCTGTATATAAGAAAAGATATCGGTTTATAGATGGGACTTAGTGGTAAAGCCGGTAATTTCTAGGGCGTGTAAAAATGGGGGCGTTATCCCCGCCCCTAACTAACGGCGTGCTAATGTGATTCGTCAAGCACTTGCGACATACGTCTCCGACGCGATGGGTGCGAGGTCAAGCCTGCCCCCTTTAAACTTTCCGCGGTCTAGTAATTACACATGAATGCGTTGAAAAGGGAAACAAAAGGTTCGATCGGTCACAATTTGACGTTGATGTTGAACGTTGAACGTTGACATTAATCTTAAATTTGACGTTGACGTATGACGTTCAACTCTGACATTAATCTTCAAATTTGACCTTGACGTTAACGCCGTATGTTGACATTAATCTTTGAATTTGACGTTTACATTCAACTTTGACATCAATCTTAAATTTGACGTTGACTTTAACGCTGTATGTTGACATGAATCTTTAAATTAGACGTTCACGTTGAATTTTGGCATTAGTCTTCAATTTGACGTTGATGTTTAACTTTGATATTAATTTCGAATTTGACGTTAACGTATGACGTCTAACTATAACATTAATCTCAAATTTGACGTTGACGTTCAACTTTGACATTGATCTTGAAATTGACGTTGAAGTATGACGTTCAATTTTGACATTAATCTTAAATTTGATGTTGATGTTAACGTTGTACTTTGACATTAATCTTTAAATTTGACGTTGACGTTGAATTTTGACATTCATCTTAAAATTAGCGTTGACATGGACGTTGAACTTTGACATTAATCTTAAATTTGACGTTGACGTGGACGTTCAACTTTCATATTAATCTTAAACTTGACTTTGGGCGTTGACATTTACGTTGAACTTTGACATTAATCTCAAATTTGACGTTGACGTTGACATTGACACCTAAGTCAATCAAATCCTACTCAAACATGCTTTAAGAAAAAGAAACCGAGGAATAATTAAATACGATTTGATCGGCCGAGGATTGGCAAGTATTTTTAGTACGCACTGTTTGTACGTGAATAGCTTATACATAATTATATTTAAATATAAATATATATTTTTTAATAAAGTATTTCTTTATTGTTTCGCTCTCTTTTGTTTCGAATCCACCACCAGTTCCGTACCTAAACGTAGTCAAAATATGTAAAATAATATAAACATCACGTTGTTCTTCAAGAATTGCAAAAGTACCCAATAGATGGCGATGAAAGCCGCGTTAGCGATGGCAGCCATTTTTCTTGAAATACGTCTACTATTAACCGGGATAGATGTATAAACTGGGCTGTTGCAACAGTTTTTCCAGCGAAATCAAAGAGTTCAGAATTCTTGAAATCGAAAGTTGCACACTGTATATAAATTTTAAACATCCTAATCATTAATATAGAAATGTATATCAAATCGGATGTGACGTTGACAACTTCATCACCGTCAAGTATTTAATATTTCAGGGTCAAACTCAGTGACCTTGGCCCATTTTTATGGTACATTTTGTGGGGATTTAAAATAATAAATGAGAACACGTCTTTATAAAGGTTATGGGATATATACGGTGGTTAACGTCAAACCACAGAATATCATATATGTATTCTGTAGTTAAACGTGAATTTACCATCAAAAAGATGGCGATTTCGTTTCCGCGGAAAAGCTGAGTTTCGCTTCCAGATATTTTGGGCCGAAACTGTAGACAATGAAATTCCTTCTCCCCTAACAAACACTTTTCTTATGTTGGCAAGATTTCTTATACCATCGATAAGCACGTAAAAAGAAATAAATCGTTAAATTGTCAAAATTGACTAATACGTAATTTGTTACCTTTAATTTGGAGTTATCGCCAGGTCAAATCAAATGATGAATGTTCAAGGATGCAAGTAACTACCCTCTTTCGTTTATACGTACATCTCCACGTTTCACTAGCACAGAAATCGGTCTTACAAATCAGAATAAACGAGAAATATTTGAGTTTCAGTTTTAAGTTAGGATATTTCCAAAGTCATTTAAATTTCTGTTCGGAGATAAATTTCGCGTAGGTGTTAATAATTCTGCGAAGACGGCGCCATCTATCAACAAGGAATCCACGTAGTGAAGAACATTGAATACAATTGTAGTACAAACAAATTCGACAATGGTAAACTAAATTTTGTTCAATCTAGACTTCTAGATTTAGATATAAATTGGCATTATATTGGATGTAGGAGGGTAATTGTGAATATTTGACCAGGTTTAGGATAGAGAGCGTTGTACCCCACGGTTTCTAGCGATGATCCGAACCAAAACTTGGGCTTACTATTTATTTCCCTTGTAAAGTTTGTGTTCGTGGAAGCATCCGGTAGATGGCAATAAAGATAATTTTATTTCAAATCTTTTATATTACCAGTCTCCTTTTCTTTTTTCTAACCTAATTCTGTATCCTACTAATAGAGCGCAACAAGATTCGCATTTTTCAGTGCTTAAGCAGGTAGGAATCACTAGTAGTCTTGGCAAACGGTGGTAATAACGTATAATTATGAAATAAGTTACGACACCATCGCCGACTCCCCACTCAAGTCGATACTAAATCGGCGAGTAGTTGTGTAATGTAGGCTGTCGTAAATTATTTCGTAATGAGCGCTGTTTGCCCGGATTCAGGATTAGTAATAAACTTCCGGTTTTGCATGCTTAATTTGTAGGTGGCTTTGATTTTAGTTGGTTTTTATCTGGTTGTGGTACGATAGTATCTTAAGGTTGGTGACATTGACCAATATTGCAGGGTGAACAACCGGAATTGTCGTGAGAATCCCTAAATACGAATATTCAATTCCGCTTCCAAATTTTCCGACCCTATCCAATATTCGTTCGGTTAGTTTCGTTTCTTTTTCCCGTGCCTCTTGCTTATCCGTATAAAAGAAAAAAGCTGTATTTAAGACATTGTTGTTCGAAAAGACCCTAATTGATATAGAACAAGACGCTTTTGTTCTGATGGCCGATTTGTTCAAATTACCAAATCATCAAAACAGTCCTCCTCCTTTATTTTTTAACGAGAAAAATGACTTGACTTGATCGATAATGATGGGAGTAATTTTGACATTAAAATTGATAACTGTTAAATATAAACTGCGTGTATAAAATCGGAGAAACGTCGAAGAGTGTACCTAATCATTTATTACACCCTTCGACATTACCCCGATTATTTTAGTAGTTTACATATTCTCGATTTTCTAAATAAATCTGATCTCGACAGCTATCAAATATGAATAATTGACGTTGACATTGACAGGTGTCAAGAAGTGTAAAAAAGTAACATTTTACATATTCTCAATTATTAAATGATTTTGACGTTGACGTTGACAGCTGTCAAATATGAATCGTCGGTGAATCCGAAAGGAATTATTTATATTGTTCACATAGAATTATTTGAGCAAATACGTTGACGTGGACATTGACAGGTGTCAAATATAAATTACGTTGACATTGACAGGTGTCAATCAACTCGCGCATCTGAAAGGGGGATTATTCAACACTTCTCACTTCTCTTTTAATTTTTTTCGAAATAGAACTCGTACACGTTTCTTGGTAAAGAACTTATATTGTATAAAGTAGCATTTTACATTAAAAATTATACAAAATATAATATGCGTTTCGGTGTCCTTCCTGTGTCCCTTTCCTAAAATTATCCTCGCGGCCGATCCGGTAACTTTCCTTCATTTGAGACGTTTGCGCCGCCTCACAAACTACGTTACGTGCGTTTGTCTGTCCGATATACGCAGAGAAACGATCCGTTACGTCACTACACGGCTAGCTTTGTCCGTTATTTTTAACTTCTCTAAAGAATCGAATAAAATGTTAGGAAGATAAAGTCGTCGGTGGTAAAATTTCGTACGGTGTTTAAGATGTGTCCCTGTTTTCTTTCTTTTCTTTTTCATCATCTAAAATGGCAGTTTACTAAGATTACGTGTAACCTACACCCTAATTACAAAAACAAAATAAATCATTTGCTTTCGAATTAAGTACAAAAATACTGTCTTAAACTTAACGAGAGTGGTTTTGTACGGTGGTTAAAATATCACATCATCGGGGGATTCCCCCACTGGCGATTCAAAGGACATCTTTCGATACATTGACGTTTGGTGAGATTTCTTTTTTTTGCGGCGCGAAAGCGCCGGCGTTGACCGACGTCGTCGCGGCGGATTCGGAACTAACGCGATGATATAAATGGGGATTGGCTAACCTGTAGAAGACCAGCTTGCTATGTTCGAAGGTGGCGATCATGATGGCGCAAGCCGGTGCCACTTTTATCAGTCGCGGAGTCAAACCGGTCATCAAACCCCTATACCCGTACTGTTTGTATAAGTGGCCGATGATTTGCCACGTCGTTTTCGGTTGTTTGGGTGCACCTATCGAAAATAAAATAATAATGCGGGTAATTTTGACGTTGACGTTGACATTGACAGCTGTCAAAGGTAACAATTTTGACGAATGTTAATATAATCACAATTACATCTGTCAAAATGGTACAGTTAACAGCTGTCAATGTCAACGTCAACGTCAAAATTAGTTGTTTACTGATTAATCTTTTTTACCTGAAAATACTTGTTCGCCCAATTCAATCTGTTGATGCGTCTTGACGACGTCGAAAGGAACCGTCACGAAGGCTGCGATCTGGAACAATCGCAATTTAAAAATAATTCTACTACATCGCACAGGTCACGTACGGATCCCGATATAAACCCGGCTAAGAAACTGTAACCGAAACCGGGGACACCGGGCGTTTGCGATTTGATGAACTCGTAGCTGGTCCAATAGATGGCTGAGAATGGGACGTCCCTTAAGAGCGTAGCGAAAACTCCCTTCCACAAGCCCCGAATGCCGTCTTGCTTGACCAGAAGTTTTAGTGCCTGTCCGATTTCTATCAAATCAAAATCATCAGCGATGATTTATGATGATCGACCGGTGGAGGCATTTACTCACCGAAATAACTTAAGCGCGTCGATTGCATTTTGGTCCTGATTAATTCCAACGGACTCACGATCGATGCCGAAATGATCCTGGCCGAGCCGCCGGATATGACCGGTATCCAATGAGGCTGTTCGTAATTCTGTCCGGCTATCTTGTTGCTGTTGTACCGATCCTTTAATTTCAATCGTAATTGTTCGTACGTGACGAAATAAACTACGGTGGCAGGTAGGGCTAGCACCAAAGTAGGGCTCAAACCACTCCATAACGAAGTAACTCCTTCGTACTTCGTAATTTTTAGAAACGCATCCTGAAATGGTATTTAAGAAACGGGCGCTTTCATCGCGAAAAAAAGGGTCACTTACGATGGTGCCGTTGAACTGGCCCGGGCGATTGATCCAATTGTTCCGTTGAACATCGCAATCACAATAGTGATCCATCAACCCGTTACAGTACAAAAGGCATTTAGCGATGTTCCTTTTTTGCGCCTGCAAACGTATCTTGACGACGTCCAAAGGAGTCACTAGAAACGATTTACAAATCGAAGGGGATTTCCTTGAGAAAAGATTTTCACCCACACCGTTGACTTACCAAAAAGTGAGGTTATGAGCGCGCCGGTGCACGAAGCGGCTACCTGCTGCATGGGCGTTATGCGAAATCGAGGGTCGTCGATGTCGATGACGGTGCTCTGCAATTTGGTGGACATATCGTCGTTCGGAAAAGATCAAATCCAAAAACCGCAACAACACGCTTCAAAATATTGTGACATTTTCGTATATGCGCGCGCGTCCAATGTGTGAAGTCGGAGCGTAATTTCCAAACGGGGGACTTTATTTCGACCTTCGGGGAATCCTCGATTTGAATACGAGTCGTAGTTTTGGTGAAAATCGCGTCGAAATGGGCAAAAATTAGGAGATAATTCGGATGGGTCATCGACGGGTTACATATTTGTCAATAATGTCGGATGATAGGAGAGTTAAAAACGTTAAAAATACGGAATTTTATGGCTTTTAACCCGCTAATTCTGATTCAAATCTCGATTAGGAGGGATTCATCAGTTTTTAAAATGTTTATAAGAGATAAGAGCGGAATAGATTGAAGCGTCATATTTGGGTGAACGCGTCAATTTGAGCGATTCAGACTTGAAAGCCCGCATGAAATATTCCCCAATTCAGATGATAACGAGAGTTCAAAACGCTCAAAATACGGAATTTTGTGGAGTTTAACCCGTAATTCTCATTGAAGTAGGATAAGAACGGCGTAGATCGCAGCATCGTATTTGGGTGAACGCGCCCATTTGAAATGATTCAGATTTAACAGCCTGAATAAATTATTCCCTAATTCTTTTACTAGAACAGCCCCCAGCAGAGAGGGACATTCGAAACTACAGGCAATGTTAAGTTCTCAACAATTTATTTCATATCGTACATTCGAAATTTTTGATAATTTCAGCAATAGAAGCCCTTCCTAATTTGAAATGCATAATCTGAATACTGGTTGAGCGCGCTTATTGAAGCGCTACATATTTGACAGTTCGACAATTTTAATGTAACCAACATTTGACCCCTCATAATTCAATGCGCTTTTTGACAGCTGGGTGAACGCGTCTATACGATGACAGTTTGACAGATTCCTAGCAATTTCAAATCCTTTTAGAATCTGGATGAACGCACCTCATTACACCATTTCTCCAATTAAACGTCATTGCAACTTTTACCAGATATTAAACTTTCCCTACAAAACATCCTCGATTCCCTCTCATAATCCAATTACTAATTCAACATACCAAATTTCGGCGCAAATTTCTCCGAAAGCGTCATCCGAATTAACTTGCTCGTTAAAGCGATTCCGATTTGACAGTTCTCGACTATCACAATTAAAACGTTTCTAACTTATCCCCATTTCCTCCAACTCGATTACTAATTCATCCCCATTCATCAAGTTCGCCTTAACGAGTCCCCCTTCGCAAATTTAACCACCCATTTTCGGGGCGCGTTCAGCCGATTTTCCTCTCCTCTTCTAAAACCGCGACCTTCCGTCGACGCACGGGCCGAAGACGCAGGCGTTCGTCCGCGTTCCGCCGGCAAACTGTTGCGAAAATCTCGAATTAGTTTTCCCGCAGACGTCGTTAGGTGCTGGCAAAGACTTCCGTCGAATTTTGAGCGAATTTCCGGGGCGAGAGTGGAGAGAGCTTTTACGGGAAATGCGGTCTAATAGCGGAAATTGGAGTTTCAACAAGTAATTTATCTTTCGAAGCAAAAGTTAAAAAAAAACGGCGAGCAAAATGTACGGGATGTTATTGGAGAGTGTTCAGCATTTCGTGCAGGTGAGATAGCGATTTATATTCATATATTTTTTATGCGGTGAGTTCAGCCAAATCAGCTGATTTCGTTTTTGTTTCAAACAATTGTAATTTGTACATCAAGTATGATTTAATTTCCTTCAAGAGAAATAATTCGAAATATCGCGCCCTAAAACTCCTTCGACGATTGGATACTTGAACGAAGAAACAACCAATCATTACACGAGCTTCGCCTGGCAATTAACGAATCGCTGCTCGAGTTTTGTGCGAGTTAACCAATCAGTGCCCAGTTCCGAATTGCGAATTACCCAATCGTGGTTCGAATTTTATGGAAAGTTCGCCAATCGCTACCCGCGCTTTACGAGCACAGTAACCAATCATTATCTCAGTTTTATACGAATTAACCAATCACTACCTCAGTTCTAAGCCAATTGACCAATCGTGGAGGTTAACCAATAGCCGTATTTTACACAATACTTAACCGATAAGAATCTGATCTTCACGACAAAGTCAACTTATCCCCACCTGTATTTTGCGAGGGAGTGTTGACCAATCATTATCTGAGTTCTATGCGAGTTAACCAAACATTGTCGAGTTTGACGTGGGTGTTAACCAATCACTATATTGACTGATCCATCACCGTGTTGCGCAGAATTAACCAATCATCTTCCAAGTTTTGTGCAAGTTAGCCAATTAATACCCACCTTCACTTGCGAATTAACCAATCATGGTTCGAATTTTATGAGAAGATCACCAATCACCACCTGCGCTTTACGCGCGTAGTAACCAATGGCTACCTCAGTTTTATGCGAATTAACTAATCACTACCTCAGGTCTATGCGATTAACCAATCACTGACGAGTCCTTAGCTGAGGTTAACCCGTAGTTAGCACAAAAATTAACCGATAACAATCTAAACTTGATGAAAGAGTTAACCAATCCCCGCCCGGTATTTTGCGAGGGAGTTTTAACCAATCATCGTCTGAGTTTTATGCGAGTTAACCAATCGTTATCGAGTTTCACGTGGGTGTTAACCAATTGCTAGATCCACTAAATTTTCCGGGAGAAGCAGCCCGGGAATTGACCAATCATCATCCGAATTTCGTGCGAGTTAGCCAATCATTGTTGAGCTCCGCGTGGAAGTTAACCAATCACCGAATTTTACGCGGGGAATGACCAATCCGAGTCCGAGCTTTACGAGAAACCTAGCCAATTATTGTCTGAATTCTCTGGTCAATTACGGTTCGAGTTTGGCACTAAAAAATTAAGCAATTTTTGTCTCAATTCTTTGCACATTAACCAATTATATTCCTAGATTCTGTGAGGAGATTATTCGAAATGCTTTGGGGAAAATTTGTTTTTCTTCGAGCGCCATCTTCTCTAAAAAGATTGGCTATCGTCGTGGTTAGACTGAGAAAATATGCGGTATGATAAGTCATCTGTCCTTTGTCCTCTGTTATATATTACATTGTGAAAAAGCACAGATGATTCATCATACCGCATATTTGCCCAGCTTAGAAATATGCGGTATGATGAATCATCTGTTCTTTGTCCTCTGTAATATATTACATTTGGAAAAGGACAGATAATTCATCATACCGCATATTTGCCCAGTTTAATCATGGCTATTTTAATGTTTGGAGCTGTTGGTTACATCCATACCACTGTCTCAGGTTATTCATCCCCGAAATACGTCTTCTTTGAAAAATATCAAGGGTAACTAGTCAATTAAATAGTACAAAATTAGAATATTTCTCAAAATTTCGATGATATGAAAGTTGCCCGAATATATTAACGAAAATTTCCCATCCCCACTGGGCATGAAGGATTAAGGAATGAAGGAATGAGAGGTGAATTTTTTGTTTGAATTGCGAAGTGACGTTTCTATCATCAAAGAAAACTTTGTGCATAACCTTCGTACATGGATAAGAGGGATAAATTAGAGATACGAAGTTCGCGCCCAAAGTTTTTGGTCAAATCTCCCAAAAATATTAACGATCTTTCTCGCTTAAGTTATTCGTTTATTCCAGTTAGAATTGCTAATGTGATTTAAAAAATGACAGCTGTCAACGTCAATGTGTTAAATCAAAACGCCGCGATCAGTGGCTGTGAATTAAACAGGCGAGAAATGATAAGACTTCAATTTCTTGTATTCTATTGTAATAAAAGTCGATATCGTGCGCTCTCTCTAACCGACGAGATATTGGCGAGACAGAGGACGATCGAAACAATTTGCGAGTACTTTCGTAGACGAACGGGGTGCGTGACGTGCCTTTTAAAGATCCGCCTGTCGTTGTAAAACTGATGACCTGTACTTAAATCGTATCGTAAAAAATTAAAATGAAATATCGGCCGTGACGGATGGCGGAAAATCGAATAAAGGAAATCATACGCGTTATAAACTCGAATCCCGTTTCGCATTTACCCTTTCCGCCATTTTTCTCCTCCGTCCCTTTTTCCTCGTTTTTTTCTTGTTATGAGAAAATCGTCGGATTTATATACCTGCAAAATACGGTCCGGAAATTGAATTCAAATCCCGCGACAAAGCCTCTCTGCCTCCGGAGTTTCCGAACTCCGCCCTTTTAATGCGAATCCATCATCCCCTCCGGTTTCGCTTCGCGAAACCGCAAAACCGACCAAGCATTCATCGTGTTACGGGTACCCTCGCTTTCGCGTGCCCCGAAATGTTAAAATAATACTCCCCCGTTTCATCACCGAGCGTATGGAATTGTATGAGACGTGGTCGAACGTCACGAAAACGGCCAGGTTGACATTGAATACGCCGTATGGGATCGATGTGCGTAAACGGGCGCCATAAACGAGCGACATTGTAGAAATATGGACGCCATTTTTGGACGAGAGAGTTTATAAATAAACATCCGAATCCGTTGTGCGAGGCGTTAAAAATAAATTAGCCCGGTGCGTGATCGCAATCTTAATCTAAATCCGATCTAAATTGGCATGTCAAAAACAAAAGTACGACTACGTACGTAATTCCGATTCGAAATCATTCGATACCTGTCGAAGTAATCAAAATTTACAGGTTTCTGTAATACGTAATTTGGTTCCTGTGAAAGAAATCAAAATTACAGGAATCTGTAAATGGTATCGTTACTTCACGATACGCCAACTCCCAAATTATTTCATTCCTGAAATTTATCTTAAATTTATCCGCGCCTGAAAAGGCATGAAAGCATAAGTATACAGAAGAAGAAGCAGCTAATATCTGAAACAAGGATAGAGAAGGTGAAGAAGAAGAAGAAGCAGAAGCAGAAGAAGAAGAAGAAGAAGAAGAAGAAGAAGAAGAAGAAGAAGAAGAAGAAGAAGAAGAAGAAGAAGAAGAAGAAGAAGAAGAAGAAGAAGAAGAAGAAGAAGAAGAAGAAGAAGAAGAAGAAGAAGAAGAAGAAGAAGAAGAAGAAGAATGTTCCTGAAATTCAACCCTTTGTAATTTGGTTCCTTTCTAAGAAATCAAAATTACAGGAATCTGTAAATGGTATCGTTACTTCACGATACGCCAGCTGCCAAATTATTTCATTCCTGAAATTTATCTTAAATTTATCCGCGCCTGAAAAGGCATGAAAGCATAAGTATACAGAAGAAGAAGCAGCTAATTCCTGAAAAGAAGGATAGAGAAGGTGAAGAAGAAGAAGAAGAAGAAGAAAAAGAAAAAGAAGAAGAATGTTCCCGAAGTTCAACTCTTTGTAATTTGGTTCCTGTCAAAGAAATCGAAATTACAAGAATCTGTAAATGGTATCGTTACTTCACGATACGCCAGCTCCCAAATTATTTCATTCCTAAAATTTATCTTAAATTTATCCGCGCCTGAAAAGGCATGAAAGCATAAGTATACAGAAGAAGAAGCAGCTAATTCCTGAAAAAAAGGATAGAGAAGGTGAAGAAGAAGAAGAAGAAGAAGAAGAATGTTCCTGAAGTTCAACCCTTTGTAATTTGGTTCCTGTCAAAAACATAAAAATTACAGGAACCTGTAAAAGGTGTCATTGCTTTGATAAACCAAGTTTTAATTATACCGAAAATATCCAAAATAATGGTCTAGTAACTACTGGTTTTCGCAGAGGGTGTATATCAATATTTATTTCGAAAATTCTGAGTGAATATAGCAACTGATTATATTTTTAGTAATATCACCAAATCGTTCGACACTTTTCGTTATTATTTGACATTGGCGTACGCTTGATTATGCTTTTTATATATGGATATTAAATCTTAACTATTACTTTCCCAGTTTTGTTACAAATTCTTTATTATCTGTTTGTATTACCACAACAGAAGTATTCGACGTACTTTAGAGAAAGTGAATTTTTAGTTCTAGTGATCAAATCACGTGTTTCGACATTTCATTTATACTGTTAGTATAATGGAACAGCACAGATTTCTCTTGGACCGTTATTTTAGAGATGGACACCGCCATCAATCTGGATATCGAAGAGTTTTAACCACAAGCGTTATTTTGAGAAAATATTTTTTTAACAGAAGCGGCACAGACAGTCATTTTGGAAAAGACGAAGGAGGAGAAGAAGGAAAAGAAAAACTGAAAATGACTGAAATTCTTGGTAATTTGGTTCCTGTCACAGCAATCAAAATTACAGGAATCTGTAAAAGGTATCTTCATTTCGATGCACCAGCTCTCAATCGTTTTAGCCCTGAAATGTATCCCCGCGCTTGAAAAGGCATGAAAGCGTTAGTATACAGAAGAAGAAGAAGAAGAAGAAACAGGTTATTCTTGAAATTCAACTCTTTGTAATTTAGTACCTGTCAAAGAAATCAAAATTACAGAAACCTGTATGTAATAATATCGTTGTTTTGATACACCAAGTCTCAATTATATTATTCCCGAAATAAATCCGACGCTTGAAAAGGCATAAAGACATCACCATATAGAAGGAGAAGAAGAAGAAGAAGACGAAAATTTTTGAAAATGAACTTTTTGTAATTTGGTTTCTGTCACAGAAGTGAAAATTACAGGAATCTGTAAAAGGTATCTTCATTTCGATGCACCAGCTCTCAATCGTTTCAGTCCTGAAATATATCCCGCGTCTGAAAAAGCATGAAATCATAAGTATACAGAGGAAGAAGCAGCTAATTCCTAAAATTCAAGCCTATGTAATTGGATTCCTATCACAGCAATCAAAATTACAGGAATCTGTAAAGGGTATCGTTGCTTTGATACACCAAGTATCAATTATATTATTCCTGAAATTTATCCGACGCCTAAAGAAAAATAAGAAAAAGAGGAGAAGTAGAAGAAAAATAAGAAGAAAAATAAGAAGAAAAAGAAGAAGATGATGAAAATACCTGAAATTAAACTCTTTTAATTCGGCTCCTGCTACAGTAATTAAAATTATAGGAATCTGTAGAAGATATCTTTACTTCGATACACCAGCCGTCAATCGTTTTAGTCCTGAAATTTATCCCGCGCCTGAAAAGGCATGAAAGCATCAGTATACAGAAGAAGAAGAAGAAGAAGAAGAAGAAGAAGAAGCAGGCTATTCCTTAAATTAAATTTATTGTAATTTAATTCCTGTCACAGAAATCTAAACTACAGGAACCTGTAAAGTATAGCCTTACTTCAATACATCAACTTTCAATCGTTTCAGTCCTGAAATTTCTCCGACGTCTGAAAAGGCATAAAGGCATAACCATACAGAAGAAGAAGAAGACAAAAATGTCTGAAATTGAACTCTTTGTAATTTGGTAAAAGGTATCTTCACTTCGATACACTGGTTTTCAATCGTTTCAATCCTGAAATTTATCCCCGCGGCTGAAAAGGCATGAAAGCATAAGTGCACAGAAGAAGAAGAAGAAGCAGGCTATTCCTAAAATTCAACTCTTTGTAATTTAGTTCCTGTCACAGAAATCAAAATTACAGGAACCTGTAAAGGGCATCCTTACTACGATACATCAACTTCCAATCGTTTCAGTCCGGAAATTTCACCGACGCTTGAAACAGCATAAAGACATAACGATACAGAAGAAGAAGAAGAAGAAGAAGAAGAAAAAGACGAAAATGCCTGAAATTGAGCTCTTGCTAATTTGGTTTTTAGCACAAAATTTGGTCCCCGTCAAAGAAAGAAACTCCTACCAAAACATACGCAAGGACAAAGACAAGCAAGTCGTATGTTGGTGGTCGAAGGCACTACCACTGCGCTAAACGATCTTATCGAACATACTTCAACTAAAGTGAGAATACGCGTGCTCTACAATTGGGATACGCACGTGCCATTTAACTTGAAATAGAACCGTTTCGATTACGATTAAAGTGAAAATCGAATTTACAGGAAACTGTAACGATTTGTTCGCTTTTCTTCCCTAAATCTTCTTCGATTCCTATTAGAAATGAAGGAAGAAATCCTCCTACGCCCTGAGAAGACAAAAGGCCAAGCGAAAATGAAGAAAAAATACTAAAAATTACAGGAATCTGTAATGTTAGATTTGCATTTCGTCTAATAAAACTCCCCTAAAGCGAAATTTCTGTTTTCAATTTCCTTGCATCATACGTAATATTTTGATTAAAAAATAACGCCGGCTCTCCAATTCCGCCATTCCGATAATGAACGAGATTACGATATCGACTTTTCCCCCGGTAATCCGTTTAAAAAATAGCAATTTCCGGTATTCTGTAAGCTCTAAACATTAAATTATCGAATGCGTCCCGTATCTGGGGATTTATCCGTCGTTATCCCTATTCCTCCCATTCGTCTTCATCGTTTCATTGGCAACGTCATGTCTTATCGCGCATTACGCAGACTGCGGCAATGTCGGTATACTCTGGTATACTCGACGGCCATCAGTTCATTTTCGCTTCGATTCCCTCGTGGTAACTAAGTAGATAATTTATTGCCGTTACGTTGGTAGATGTAATTGTATTAATGTTGGCAGGACTATCCGATAGAAGTGTTTGGAAAAGTTGAAAATTAACTTTTGAATTCATCATCGTTCTTCGTTTTCTTCATTTCGGTTTCCCAAAAGGACCAATCACAATGCGGGAATTAATCCTCGTTATGTCGGGAAACGAATGTTATTATAAGTTGTTCAAAAGACGAAAGTAAATACCTCATACAAAGCGAGCAATCGGAAGTAACACCGTCACGTGACCTGTGATTTTTAATTGAGAGCACTGATTTGTTGGTAGTAGCAACATTTGACAAATTAGAAGAATACATAACCTATATAGGGCTAAGCTCAGTATGTGGTCCAGGTGATGTTCTTAATTTGTACATACACCACTTCGAAAATGCACCGAAGCACGTGAAAGCACGTGATTGAGTGGTAACGCCATCTATCCAAATGCGGGCAAGAGATAAACAATGCAGGATAAAACTGATAAAATTGAGAAACGACAGGATCGCAAATCTTTCTGTCCTAGGTTGGCACTACTAAAGCCCCTAAATATGCAAATATTAACGAAATAAACAAAAATTTTCATATTTAAGGTCTTTAGTACCCTAAATGCGGACATAAATATTGCATATTTAGGGTACTAAAGACCTTAAATATGATAATTTTTGTTTATTTTGATTATGTTTGCATATGTAGGGTTTTTAGTACTACCAATCTAGGACATTTGCCATTACTCACCGTGTACAAATTCCCTAAAAATGATCCTATCCTAGGTTGGCAGTACTAAAGACCCTAAATATGCTAACATAAACAAAATAAACTAGAAATTTCGTATTTAGGGTCTTTGGTATCTTAAATGCAAACATAAATATTGCATATTTAGGGCACTAAAGATCCTAAATACGAAATTTTTAGTTTATTTTGCTTATTTTGCTTGCATATTTAGGGTCTTCAGTACTACCAACCTAGGACATTTGCCGTTACTCAGTCTGTACTAAATTCCTCAAAAATGATCCTATCCTAGGTTGGCGGTACTGAAGACCCTAAATATGCAAACATAAATTAAATAAACTAAAAATTTCGTATTTTTGGTCTTTAGTAGCCTAAATGCGAACATAAATATTGCATGTTTAGGGTACTAAAGACCCTAATAATGAAAAATTTTTATGTTTATTTTGTTTATGTTCACATATTTGAGGTATTTAGTACTACCAACCTAGTACATTTGCCGTTACTCACTCTGTAATAAATTCCTCAAAAATGATCGTATCCTAGGTTGGCAGAACTAAAGACCCTAAATATGCAAACATAAACAAATTAAACTAAAAATTTCGTATTTAGGATCTTAAGTACCCTAAGTTGAAACATAAATATTGCATTTTTAGGGTACTAAAGATCCTAATTATGAACATGTTTGCTTATTGTGTTTGTTTTATTTACATATTTGGGGTTTTTAGTACTGCCAACCTAGGACACTTACCATTGCTCACTCTGTACAAATCCCTTAAAAATGATGAACAACAAAATAAAGTTGGCGACAATGCTAGGATCGATACCTCGATTCACGGCTTCCTTTTGTCCTAATAAATCCCTCTGGGGATCAAGCGGGCATTGTTTCGATTTACATTTGTCGAAACCGGTTGGTTTAGATGTAAATGACAGAGGGTGTAAAACAATCGAGAATCGTTTTAAAGTTGAAAATTGAATTTGATTCGTCGTTCGAAACATTTCGGAATTTCATAGGAAAACGTCGATTTTTTCCCGAAAAATGTACAGTTTTTTACGTCTTAATTAAAAGAAAAAAAACGTAATTAAAACATATTTCCGCGATATTCCATTGGTTAGAAAGAGATCGCACTAACAGCTTTTATTAAATATAATAATCGAATATGTTCGGTCTCATGATATCTCGTTGGTTACATAGAGATCGTACCAATTTTTTTTTCCTGATTAAATATTTATATACAATATAATAAGAAATAATCCCCCTCTGTATATATACAGGGTGTAAATTAAGTGATGACTTTAATTTCCGGGGGAAAGGGGGTGGGAGGGGTGATTCCCTGTCATGTTTTACGAGAAAAAGTTCATATAAACATGTGTCGCAGCTTGCTTCGTTTTCGAGATACAGGGTGTCAAAGGTTTAATAAAAGAAAAATTCTTTTAAAATTAGTTATTTGAAAGTCTCTTCGATGACTTCGACGAAGCTTGCTGTGTCTCTTAGCAATAACAAGGGGGATATGATTGGATATTGGATATAATTAGGTTTAAAATAATAATTCCAGTGGCGTCGCAGAAGGTTACCCGATTGATTTTTATCGTAAAAATCATTGTACGCCACTGTTTTTTTCCAAGTTTGATATTTTTATCAGGTCAAACAATTCAAAATACAACTTTCTTGTCTTTCGAGTTTTTTTGTATCTCATTTATTTTTCGGGAAAAAATAAAAACTTATTCCTTCGCAGGATATAATAGTAATTTGCACGCAGGAACAAGCGAAGCAACTTAGGACAGGTGTTTATATGTACCCCTTTCTATTTCTTTATATGTCTTGTAAATTTGTATAAATCTAGAATTATATGCTGTGATTTGTTTTTTTTTATTATTCTTTTATATGACCAGTTTGAATGTACATAAGTATTGTAACTCTTGCGGAAGTCTCTGCGGGGTCTTCTGTTGGCTTGTCTGATGTAAATAAATAAATAAATAAATAACTTTTTTGGTAAAATATGACAAGCAATCATCCCCGTTAAATTGAAGCCATTAATTTGCACCCTGTATACAAACAGGTGCAAATATATATAATAGCCTACTCTGTCAATGTGTTAAAAATTCGAAAAAATAGATAAATAAGATGAAAGGAAATAAAATTGGCGAATCACCTCTTGCCATGGTCACAGTTCAAAAAATCCCGGGAAATTATAGAAGGCGTTGCTTATGAAAAAATCGTTTAGTCCACTGCACTACAATTGTTGTTGATTTGCTTCTAATGTCTGAAAGGATTTTATTGGCTGGACAGCGTGTTACCGTTAGATGGCAGCAGTTTATAACATACCTTTCTTTCAAATTACAGTGTGTCAGGTGTTATCTCTTTACTTCTTTGTTATTATCACTTGCTCTACGAAGAACATACAAATAGCAATAAAAGACATCAATTTAGGACCGTACGGATTTAAAATTTCAAAAAGTTACGCGTTTCGACGGACATTACACCATCGCTGAATCTATGAAAGTAGGTCACCATTATTGTTAAAATACTACACCAGCAAGTCTTGCCATCATCAGAGTTCAAAAAAGTCCTGGAAGTTATCGAAGGCGTTGATTATCAAAAAATGTTTAGTCCACTGCACTACAATTGTTTTTGATTTGCTTCTAATGTCTGACGAGATCTTATCGTTAAAAAGTACAGCGCTTTTACAGAGATGAAGTCGTTCTGCTTCTTAATAACGACTGTTAGATGGCAACAGTTTATAACATACCTTTCTTTCAAATTACAGTGTGTCGGGTGTTGTCTGTTTATTCTTTTTTATTATTATTTGCTATATGAGAAACAGTCGAATAGCAACAAACGACATTAATCTAGGTCCGTATGGATTTAAATTATCAAAAATACTCGTTTCAACGGACATTACACCATAGCTAAAATTGATGAGATTAAATCGTTTTATTGCTAAAATACTACTATTTCCACGACATTGGCAACGCGCCTGCAGACAAAATCAAACATGGAGTAAATAGGCAAGTAATACTACTCTGTAGTAGGGATAATTTTTAAAAAATCACACCGCTCGGACCTGCATCAATACGTATTCTTTCGAAATAGACGAAAAACACACCAAAAATTCGTCGATAAAATCGTCAATAGACGCGAGCGCAATCGACACCGACGCCTCTTTTACGGTTGGAGCAGATACCCTCGGTTTCGTATGAAAACGACAAACGAAATTAATCTTTTTCGTGACATTATGACCAGTTACAACTTCATATCCGTTTAAAATTTTTCTATTTTCAGCTGGAATACGGCGAAGATACGTGGAAGGAGATCTTAGAGCTGTCCGGTTACCGATTCACCGTCTTCAACACCCACCAAGTGTATCCGGACGACATAATGCAAACGATAGCGAAAGCTTGCGAGCAAGTTACTTCCTCTTCGTACGACAGTTTCATGAACTTCTTCGGACGATGCTTCGTTCGATATTTCAGCCATTTCGGGTCAGTAACGCACGCACCGTCGGAATTTCGGGTTTGAAACGTGACCGCCGAAAACGGACGGGTATTACGTACGAATGTATGTTGTAAATTGCCCGACGAATTTAGACTTGTCCCCGGATAAGGTCGAATTTTTAAACGGTTGTTACGCGGCGCGAATCCCCAATTACCTTCTATTTTTAACGTTCGTTACGTACGAGGAAAGATGACGGGGATTAGTAATTATTGAATTTTGAATGAGGAAAAATATGTTTCCTTTTTGGATCTTTTGCTGTCTCTAAAATCGTTCTCAATACAAGAAATTGGGGTAGTCATCGTCGATTTTTCCCGCGCAAATTTTCGCGTCCGGAAGATGTATATCGAAACGTCCCCCTTACTTCAAAAAAACGATAATTTCATTCACCTCGCATTACAGCTACGACGTCACGATCAAAGCGACCGGGCGATTTTTCACCGATTTCTTAGAGAACGTCGATAACATCCACATCCTCTTCCGAATGTCGTATCCGAAGATGAAAAGCCCCTCCATGTATCTGACGACCATCGACGAGAAGGGATGCATTTTGGTCTATAAGAGTTCCCGACAGGGTTACGTCCAGTATCTGATAGGTAATTAATTTTCGTAAGGTGTCCTATCCTGCTACCAATTGAGGTTTCCAATAAACGACGACCACGACTACGAAATTATTTCGTCCCATTCCATTTTTCAAGGGCTTCTCCATCAAATCGCCAAGGACGTCTTCAATCTGGAGCTGAAACTGAAACTGTTGGACACGCAAACGAGCGTCACCGGTCGCACTAGCGTTTCGGTGCGATTTCGTCTGGATTTCGATAACACCCCATACGTAAGTTGGTTATTTCGACTTGGTCCGTTCCGAAATCAGAAAATTTCGATAGTATTTAGGAATTTTTTTGCTATCATGTTTATCAAGTTTCAAGCTTATAATATTTAATTAAAATGGCGTCCCGCATGAACATATGATAACTGTCAAATAACATGACTTAATTTACGAATGACATGATAATAAACATAGCGTCCATCGTAAACATATGATCACTGTCAAGCAACATAACCTAATAGGCGACTGACAGATGTGACATCTAACGTAGCACTTATCACAAACATATGATAACTGTCATACGCGAATTCGTGAATGGCAGATTTGACGAATGATTAAGTACAAGTTGTACAATGTATTAAACATGGCATCTATAATAAGCAAATGATAACTGTCAAACAACAACACCTAATCGACGAGTGACAGATGTGACAGCCAGCACGGTACTTATTATAAATATATGATATATATCAAACAAGATAACCTAATCGACGAATGACAGATGTGACAGTCAACGTAGCACTTATCACAAACATATGATAACTGTCAAACGATGTAACCCAAATTCATTAATGACAGATCTGTGGAATGATGAAGTTTGTGCGTGCAAAAGAGGACTATGTCAGGTTGTATAAGCTGTACAATGTTTTGAACATACGATAATTATCAAACAAATTCTTGATATGACGTTTAAGTTTCAAAGTTATTATATTTAAAAATGGCATCTGGTATGAACATATGATAACTGTCAAACAATATAACCTAATCGACGAGTGATAGATGAGACGGTCAACACGGCACTTATTATTAGAGTTTGTAAAAAAGGAAGATGACGTGTAAATGACAATGCCACTTTTACGAATTTTATTTTTTTTTTATTCAATGATAACTTCTCGAAAACATTACCTACGAATTCGGTTTTATTTTTCGGTTTTGACTTTTATCATATCTTTGAGACAAAAATGGCGCTTGTCACAGACATATGATTTGTTGTAGGTTATGACAGATGTGACCACTTTAAATGTCATGTCATTCATAGGTTAGGTTTTATGATTTGGCACTTAACATATCACGTCAGCCGCCATTGTAAGTATTACAACCTGACTGAAACATTACATCAAAAAATCCCTATACAATCCAAAATAGTCTCCTCTCGAAACGAACCAATCTATATATGTATAACTTATCAAAGATAATTATCATTGAATAATAAAATAAATAATCATTGAATAATAAAGTGGCAGCGTCAGTTAACACGTCATCTACCTTTTAACAAACTGTAATGATAACTGTCAAACAACATAACCTAATCGACAAATGATATGTGCGATCAACATAGCAATTATCGCAAAAACAATAAATGTCAAAAAACATAACCTAATGCACCAATGATAAATGCGATATCAAAAATGCCGCCTATCACAAACACATGATAACTGTCAAACGATGTAACTCGAAGACGTGAATGACGTGATAATAAACATGGCACCTATAATAAGCAAATGATAACTGTTAAACAACATAACCTAATCGACGAATGTCAGATGTGACGGCTAACACGGCACTTATCAGAAATACATAATGTATATATATATATATATATTTCGTGACCATTTTTATACTTATCTTATATGATAGATCTCTACCACTAATAGGTCAATAAAAATTTTATTGACCTATTAGTGGTAGAGATCTATCATATAAGAGAAATACATAATAAATGTCAAACAACATAGCCCTAATCCAGCGATGACAGATATGACATCCAACTTTGCACGTATCACAAACACATGACAACTGTCAAACAACCTAACCCTAATCTACCAATGATCGATACTACACCCAACATGGCGCCTATGACAAACACATGATAAATGTCAAGCAACATAACCTTCTTCACCAATGACTGATACTACATCCAGCATGGCTCCTATCACAAGCACATGACAACTGTCAAACAACATAACCCTAATCCAGCAATGACAGATGTGATATTCAAAATGGCGCCTACGTCAAACATATGATAACTGTCGAACGACATAACCTAATTCGCGAATCACAAATTTGACGAATGATTAATTTTGAGTATACAAACAGGCACTTGTGCCGAGTCGTTCCCGAAGCAATTTCGTCTCGATTACGGCAATATTCCATGCATAAGTTTTTAAGGATTTTTTTAAGAAATTGCATTGTCATCGATTTCGGTATACGCAGGAAGAATGATCGTAAAAGCGAAGCGATGGGGCGTAAAATGAGGGCGAAATAAAAATGATTGGATGTCGTTCGATTCGCGATTGTTTAGTATAAATTGTGCCTTTCCCGATTCAATTTAGGTTGCGATATAAATATGTTAAAATATACAAACATTCTCGTAGTAAAGTTTATAGATTGGTTTCGTTTTGAGACGAGAACATTTCTGGATTGTATAGGCCTTTTTGATGTAACGATTCAGGTCAGGTCGTAATACTTCATTAGATAAATGTCAAATTATAAAACCTAACCGATGAATGACATGACATTTAAAATGACTCCTATCATAGGAGTATACGATAAATGTCAAAACTGTCATAACCTACAACAAATCATATGTTTGTGACAAGCGCCATGTCTGTCACAAACGTATGATAAATGTCAAACAACATAACCTAATTCTAAGGTAATGTTTCCGATAAGGATAAAGCAGCAGTTCTCAAACTTATGATTCTATCTTTTGTGGTAATGTACAATATTCAGATCGAATTCGTTACTAATCGACTAAAGCAGTGGTCCTTAAACAATTTTTTCTGTTACTGGGATTGACGCTTAAGTTCTTAGCACTAACGTTTCTCACACTTTTTAGACTCACAATAAAATTTTGCGGTAACCAAGAACCTACGACTCCCATTTGTTAGATTGAAGGTATTGCGAAAACGTAAACCAGTATTTCCCAAACTGTTCGCTTATATCTTCGATAAAGATAAAACAGCGGCTCACGAACTTTCAGTACTATTCTCGTTTATGTTAATCAAAGAATCTACCGTATTTAGATCGAATTCGTTTGGGAACCACTAAAACGGTGGTTCCCAAACAGTTTCAGCTTTTGCTGGGAGTAATTCTTAGGTCCCTAAAAGCCATGTTTCAAAAGTAATAAAGTACACATTTAATTTAATAAAATTAAAGAGAAATGCTTGCCTCCCGACCTTAACTTAATCTACAGATGACATATTTGACATCTAAAATGACATCTATCATAAGCACGTGTTAACTGTCAAACGACATAACCTAATCCCTAATTGACAGGCCTGCCATCGGAAACCAGTAGTACAAACTTAAATCTCAAAAATTATGAAGAATACATTCATGATGTATATTAAGGATGCAATGGGAGGGTGACAATTCACATCTCGGGATAGAACGGTCGGTGATGGCGTTAATTTAAAAAAATTAAGTCGAAATGTTTGTTTCTCGAACTTAACCTAATCTGCAGATGACATATCTGACATTTAAATTGACATTTACCATAAGCACGTGTTAACTGTCAAATGACAAATGGAACATGGCGCCTAACACGAACATGTGATAAACGTCAAACATCATAATCTAACCCGTAAATGACAAAATCTGTCATCCTTCAGCGACCGGTAGTGCCAATGTAAATGCGAAAAATACAAGAAAAAAGGGAAACTATTCGGGGTAGCACGTACATATATCTATTTAACAAGGGTAGAACGAAAGAGTAACACAACTAACGTCCCGAAATAGACCGGGTCGGGGATGGCGTTAATTTTATCAAATTAAGTCGAAATCCTTCCGTCTCGACGACCTTGACTGGTCTCGTTCGTATTTTAATACAATTTCGTTTCGACGCTCGTCTCGTCCTCTAATACTATCACTCGTTTCGCTCCGACTTTTTGACGTAATTTCGGGGAAATCGCAAGAAGAGAAGGAGGAGAATTTCTCCTCCTCCCTCTCCCACCTTCCGAAGTTAAGAAAGTTACGTGAGATCGCATATTTTACAAAGCGGAAACTCGGCGATAAAACCGACTAATTAAGCGAGTTTCGCAATAAGACACCGCCAAGTCGTAATAAATCTCTTTCTCGACGTTCCAATAACACGAGATTTGAGTAATACACATACACATACACATTTACGGTTGCGTTCCGGGACTAACAAAGCGTAATTCCTCCCCGTCCGCGATAATCATCGAAAATATTTGATTTTGCTTGCGTAGTAAGTCATTGCACAGCTACTCTGTGGCTGCTCAATAAGCTCGTTTGCTAGATTTAATTAATAAGTATAATCCTACGGTTGGGTTCCGGGACTAAAAAGGCGTAATTCCCCCTCCCGCGATTATCATTGACGTATGCGATTTTGCTTGCGTAGTAAGCTATTGCACAGCTAGTTGGTGGTTGTCCAATAAGCTCGTTTCGTAAAGAGCCGTCTAGATTCTTCCTCCAATGAAGAAATATTGCGATTTCTTCGTTCTGGAGATTTCGATTTTTTTTTTTTGCTTTTAGATGGAGGCAAAGCGAATCAAAATTATCAACAGCGAAAAGTGCGATTTGGCCCCCTTCTCCTGCGATCTCCTCTTGGAACTATTCCCATTCGCCGTCCTCATCGACTCGAACTTGAATATAACCGGAGTTGGTTTGAAGTTCGTCGAAATCGGCAAGACCTCGATGTTGAGGAATCCGCTGACGAAGCATTTCCGAATCCGCAGGCCCAAAGGGATCAATTTTTCGTGGAACACGGTTCTTAGCACCTTTTTCTCTTTCTTCTTCTACTTCTCTACATTATCGAACTTTCCCCAGGCGATGTACTTACAATCCGTCCTGTTCGAATTGGAATTTCTAAGGGCCAGCACCTTGAACCTGGGCAACACCCTCAAACCGGAAGAGCCGCATTGTAGCTCGAACGGTGGCGCCGTGAGGAAGACTTCGGTACCGGAAAAGCCGGTTTCCCCTATCAGACGCGCAGAGATAGCCAGCACGGATGTAAAAATATGCTACTACGAGGACAGATGCGTTACATCGAAGACATCAACTTGATTATATTTCTATGTAGCCCTTTGTAAGTATAAAAATCTAGGGCAGGAAACGGGAATTAAGCAATCCCCTCCCCTCCTCCTCCCAATCGATGTCCCTCCACCTCATCCCATGAAATTTCAGGATCAACAATATAGACGAGCTACCCGAGTTGGGACTATACCTGAACGACTTGAACCCGCACGGATTGAGTAAGGAGATGGTCCTGGCGGGATGGCAACATAATTCGAAGTGAGTATTTATTACAAAAAATGAAAAATAAATAAATTTAAAAAATGGAAAAATACATTAAAAATGAAACAAAAAAGGAATTAAAAAACAGACAAAAAATTGAATGAAAAAGAAATGAAACAAAAAATTAAAAATAACTTAACCTAACGAAATGAAAAAAAAACAAAAAAGTAACCGAAAAAGAAACAAAAAAAATAAAATTTCGATCGGTTTAAGGCTAGAGCTTATGTTCGATAAGGCGGAGCAGAGGGCGCAAGAGTTGGAGAACAGTTACCAACTGCTGGACGAATGGAAATGTAAAGGTGACGAACTGCTCTACTCGATGATACCCAAAACGGTGGCCGATCGACTCCAACACGGTTATTCGTCCCTAAGCACTTGCGAGGTAACGGAATTATACGAGAAAACGTTGCAAACGTCAAATTTTGACAAGTAGGAAGATAATTTGACATTTCTTCAAATTAATCGGTGTTCATTTTGACGTTTTGTTTTGTGCTAACTGTCACAGTTAGACGTACATACATACGTAGATATTTTGACGTTTCCTAATAGATTTGACATTCCGTCAACGTCACTTTTTAATTTTGACGTTTTATACGCAATTATCACAGCTAAACGTATATAGAGATATTGGCATTTCCTAGTAGATTTGACATCCCGTCGTGTCCATTTTGACAGTTTATATGTGACTGTATTTAAGTTGATTTTGACGTCTTCTGTACAACTGTCACAATCAAACGTAGGCATAAATTTTGACATTTCGTGGTAAATTTGACATCTCATCAATGTTTTGCCGCTTTTGACAGTTTATATGCAACTATAACACTGAAACGTATGTAAATTTTGACATATCCTAATTAATTTTGCATCGACAACGTGTTAATGTCATTTTCCTAACCTGTCCTAACCAATTCGACATTTACAAAGTATCAATTGACAATTTTGATATTTTATTAATAACTGTCAAGCTAAAACCTGAATGAATTTGGACATTCCCCTGATCGTTTTGACTTTTGCGAACTGTAAGCGCCAACTTTGACATCTTGTATACAACTATCACATTGAATCATTTACAACTTTCAATATTTCTTCGTAGTATTGACATTTTCTAGTCGACTCGACAATTTATAAAAGTGTCAAGGTATATTTTGACATTTTGTATACACACGTCACATTTAACGATGTTTAAATTTTAATATTTCGACATTTACAACATGTCAATGCCAATTCTGACATTATATCAAAAATTGTCACACTTCAGCGTATAGAAACTTTTGACATTGCTTAGTCGATTTGACGTTTCTGAACTGTTAACGTCAATTTCTTTGTAGTTTTGACATTTGGCAGTGGTTAATGCCAATCATGGTTATTTCCATGCCACTGTCACATCTACGAGAATATAAATTTTGACATTTTCTAGCCGACTCGACATTTATAAAAATGTCAAGGTACATTTTGACATGTTGTATACAAATGTCACATTCAACGATATGTCAATTTCAATATTTCTCCGTTAATGCCAAACTTGATTATTTCTATACAACTCTCACGCCTGCGGGAATATAATTTTTGACATTTCTTGGTCGATTTTACGTTTGTTAATTGCAAACGTCAACTTTGACATCTTGCATGCAACTGTCACATTGAAACAAATATACAACTTTCGACATTTCTTTGGAAATTTGACATTTGGCAGTCATTAATGCCAATCTTGACTATTTCTATACAACTGTCATACCTATGAGAATATAAATTTTGATATTTTCTAGTCGATTCGACATTAGGAAAGTGTCAAGATATATTTTGACATCTTGTATACAATTGTCACGTTTAACAATATTTCAATTTTAATATTTCGACAGTTACAAGAGCTGTCAATCCCAATTCTGACATTTTATTAAAAGTTGTCAAACCTTGGCGTATAACAATTTTCACATTTCTTAGTGGATTTGACGTTTCTGAGCTGTAAGCGTCACTTCTGATATGAGAGAAGCGCGGATCACACTTAATGACCTGTACATTTTGACATTTCCCTGTAAGTTTGACATTTACTGTCAATTTTGACGTTATTTATGCACGTGTCACTTCTATAAGCATATAAATTTTGACATTCTTTAGTCTATTGTACTGTAGATTTTAACATTTCTTTGTGCGTTCGACATTTACAAGCTGTTATTGTCAATTTTGACGTTTTTATTTAGTAAAAATGTCACACCTATAAGCATAGACATTTTGGACATTTTTTAGTCTATTGTACTGCATATTTTGACATTTCCTTGTGCGTTTGACCTTTACAAGCTGTTATTGTCAATTTTGACGTATTTTATAAACGTGTCACCCCTAAAAGCACAATAATTTTAGCATTTTCTAGTCTACTGATACTTTTGACTTTGATATTTCCTTGTACCAAGTTTGCTGTTATCAATGTAACTGGCACACACATTTTGACATTTATCACTAGATTCGATGTCTGAAGTGTTAATACCGATTTATGATTGTACCAGCCAAACTTGAAAACATCTAAATTTTAAGATTTCCTACCCGGTTTGACATTCGTAAAATGTTAATGCTAAACCTAACGTTTTCTGTGGAAGCATCACTCTTAATCAAACACAGATTTTGACATTTTCGTGCAAATTAGACATTTACGACTTGTCAATATCAAACTAGCACGCCTTGCGATCATATAGATTTTGATATTTCCTATTAGATTTAGCGTTTGCAAGACTGTCAATGTCATTTCCTCATAGATTTGACATTTGTGAACTGTCAATGTCATTTTCTGATAGATTTGACATTTGTGAACTGTCAATGTCATTATTCTGATAAATTTGACACATTTGTGAACTGTAAATCTCAGATTTTGACACTTCTTCTTCTTCTACTCGTTAATCCTTATGCCTTTCAGCGTCGGATTTTGACACTTACGTTTCTAATTTTGACATCTTCTCAAGCTGACGTTTTCCTTTATGACCCCCAAAAATACGATTCGTTTTCTTCAGACTTTCGACGCCGTAACGGTGATGTTTTGCGAATTAGTGGGTCACGATTTCCAAACTGTCAAGGACGTCATGGACGTGGTATCGTCAATGAACGCGGTATTCTCCTGTCTGGATTCGCTGATGGACGAATTCCACGTTTACAAAGTGAGTACGATCGCAATTTTCCACGTCGCAGAACTTTTTGATTTGATTTAATTCTTTTTGACAGGTGGAAACCGTAGGTCAAATCTACATGGCCGCCAGTGGCGCCCCCGAGAGGACGAAAGATCACGCGATCAACGTGGCCGATTTTTCCCTGGCCGTGATCAAGGGTATCAAAGAATTAACATTACCGTCGGGGGCGAAGCGGACGTGCGAATAGGTCGGATCAAATCGATTTAAATCGTCAAAATTAACTTTGAGAAAAATAATTTTTTTGACAGGTATCCATTCGGGATCGGCGGTGGCCGGTGTGGTAGGGATAAAGGTGCCCAGATATTGTTTCTTCGGAGATACGATCAATACGGCTTCTAGGATGCAATCAACGAGTGTTGTAAGAATATTAATCTAGATTTTGAGGTTATAAAATAACTGCACATTAAAGAAAAATAGAAAAAAGGGCCCTTTTGACTTTAATTCTGATACAATCCACGAAATTATATGAAAAAAAAAAAAACAGCTCAATGAATACGAGCTTAAATGTCAAATTTTGACAGGTACGAAGATAATTTGACATTCTTTAAGTATTAAAGTTGATTTTGACGTTTTTAGTGTGCAACCGTCACAATCAAACGTATGTACAGATTTTGACATTTCCGGGTAGATTTGATATTTCGTCAATGTCATTTTTGACAGTTTACATAAAACCGTGGAAACTTAAACGTGTGTAAATTTCGACATTTTGTATTCAATTTTGTATTTATAACGTGTATTTATGTCAATTTTGAGATTTCATAATCAATTCGACATGTACGAAGTATCAATGACAATTTTCTTTATAACTGTCAAACTTAAACCTCAATAAATTTTAACATTTCCTCGTCGATTTGACACTTGTGAACTGTCAGCACCAACTTTGGCGTCTTGTATGTAACTGTCACGTTGAATCCAATATATAACTTTTGACATTTCCTTGTGAGTTTGATATTTGGAAGTCGTTAATGCCAATAGCTGCATAGAAATAATCAAGATTCGCATGACGCACCAACCTTGATTATTTTTACGCGACTGTCACACCTATGAGAATAGAAATTTTGACATTTTCTAGAAGATTCGGCGGTAGTAAACTGCCAAGTTATTTTTTGACATCTTATATGCGCCTGTCACACATTACGATATATCAATTTTAATAGTTCTAACATGAATTCCACATTTACAAGGTACCGCCATCACATTGAAGTATAAGTCAATTTTAATACTTCTTCATTTATTCGACATTTACAAAGTGTCAGTGTGCACATCTAACACTTTATTCATTACTGTCAAATTTTTACTTCAATTAATTTTAGTTTTTCCCGGTCGATCTCACGTTAGTACACTATAACCGTCATTTGACATCTTGTATGCAACTGTTACATTCAATGAAATATATAACTTTTGACATTTCCTTGTGAGTTTGACATTTACAAGTCGTTAATGCCAATCTAGATTATATCTATACAACTGTCACATCTGCGAGGGTATAAATTTTGACATTTTCTAGTCGATTCAACCAAAGTATAGTGTCAAAGTATATTTTGACATCTTCCATACAACTGTCACATTTAACGATATGACAATTTTAATATTTCTAACATGAATTCGGCATTTACAAGGTGTCAATGTCAAAATCTGACACTTTACTAATAACTGTCAGACTTAAACCTCAATGAGCTTTGACATTTCCTCGTCTATTTGACGTTTCTGAACTGTAAGCGTCAATTTTGATATAGATGCAAGCATGACAAGTAATGCCATGTAAATTTTGGCATTTATTTGTACGTTTGACATTTACAAGCTGTTATTGTCAATTTTGACACTCTTTATACACGTCACGTCACACGTAGAAACATATAGCCATGTAACTATAAATTAATTTTAATATTTCTTCAGTTATTCGACATTTACATGGTGTCAATGTTAAAATATGACATTTTATTAATTAACTGTCAAACTTAAACCTGAATTCATTTCGACATTTTTGTTTCTAATCAAATTTCATTGGATTTCATTTCCACGTTTCGTCCTTTGCAATCGAAGATAGTTAGAACGGTGCATACGATTAGCGTTTGTTATATATTGGCCTAAGAAAAGTGGTGGAGGTTATCCAATTACAGATTATATACCAGTATAAATCGAGATATGATAGGATCCTAGTTTCTATCTTTATCGTTCCCGGGAATACTTCATCGGTTAGAAAGAAACAGCGTTATCAACTTTTATTAAGTTTAACAAATATTCATTCGCTTGCCTTTGTTATCGTCTGTCTTTTTGTTTCTTATATTTTTAGCCGGGGAAAGTGCACAGCTCCCCGCAAACCAAGGCCTTGCTCCCGGTAGATCGTTACGTCATCGAAAGTCGCGGTATCATCAATGTCAAAGTAAATTTCAAAATGTTCCGTCTTTTCCGAATTCGTGTTTCTTTTTTTTTTTTTGTAGGGGAAAGGAGAAATGGAAACTTTCTTCGTTTATCAAAAGGATCAAGACGATGATAAAAAGTAATTTCGATGATCTGGAAGGTTGCGTTTCGAAGAACATGTAATTCGAATAATCCCGCCAAAACGACTCGCTACATGATTGGATACTTCCAATAAGCCAATCACCGCTCGAGTTTTGCGCGCGGGATTATTCGAATTACCGCTTTTATTTCTCGAAACAAACGACGTCAATTTCCGCCAAGAGACTGTGTATTGTATCCAAAATGGCGCGCATGTTACGCGTATGTGTATGTAGTAGTAAAATATATATATAAATTAGAACCTGTTGACTATATCGAATATTTTACGAAATAAATTAAATTATTTGTGTATCAAATTCGTTTTTATCGACGCACCCCCTCCCTCCCTAATCGCCCCCTGCAGAAACGTTGTAAGGTAAAATTGAAGTATAAAACCGCAATATACATACATTCGAAAAATATTTATTACTAAAGTTATACACATATTCATTCATACAAAAAATTACAAAGAGAAATTACTTATTTAGTATTTTCGTAAAAATTCTCAGGTACACGAGAGATAATCATTTATGACAAAAATGGATAAGGAATTAAAATTAAAATCAGTGACAATTTTCTTTAGTTATAAATTTGACATCTACTTAAGTTTAGGCGAGAAAAAGAACTTCAGACTTTAACGTGAACGACTTGTCAAATAAAGCACTCAACGTAGGCAGGCGCCTATCAAATTAAATTTATCTTACTACATGTCAACGTCAAATTTTGACATTTGACATTTAACAAGTTATTTAACTAATTTCGATCTTTCGCACTTATTCTAGTTTTTCCTTAAACTTTGACGTTTGCAACTTGTCAAATAAAGCACTTCACGAAGACAGGCGCCTGTCAAATTAAATTTATCTTACTACATGTCAACGTCAAATTTTGACATTTGACATTTAACAAGTTATTTAACTAATTTCGATCTTCCACACTTATTCTAGTTTTTCCTTAAACTTTGACGTTTGCAACTTGTCAAATAAAGCACTTCACGAAGACAGGCGCCTGTCAAATTAAATTTATCTTACTACATGTCAACGTTAAATTTTGACACTTGACATTTAACAAGTTATTTAACTAATTTCGGTCTTTCACACTTATTCTAGTTTTTCCTTAAACTTTGACGTTTGTAACTTGTCAAATAAAGCACTTCACCAAGACAGGCGCCTGTCAAATTAAATTTATCGTACTACATGTCAACGACAAATTTTGACACTTGACATTTAACAAGTTATTTAACTAATTTCGATCTTTCGCACTTATTCTAGTTTTTCCTTAAACTTTGACGTTTGCAACTTGTCAAATAAAGCACTTCACGAAGACAGGCTCCTGTCAAATTAAATTTATCTTACTACATGTCAACGTCAAATTTTGACGCTTGACATTTAACAAGTTATTTAACTAATTTCGATCTTTCGCACTTACTCTAGTTTTTCCTTAAACTTCGACGTTTAGAACTTGTCAAATAAAGCACTTCACATAGACAGGCGCCTGTCAAATTAAATTTATCTTACTACATGTCAACGTCAAATTTTGACATTTGACATTTAGCAAGTTATTTAACTAATTTCGATCTTTCGCACTTATTCTAGTTTTTCCTTAAACTTTGACGTTTGCAACTTGTCAAATAAAGCACTTCACGTAGACAGGCGCCTGTCAAATTAAATTTATCTTACTACACGTCAACGTCAAATTTTGACACTTGACATTTAACAAGTTAGTTAACTAATTCCGATCTTTCACATTTATACTTATTTTTTTCGTTACACTTTAACATTAAATTTATCTTACCACATGTCAATGTCAAATTTTGACACTTCACATGTAACAAGTAATTTAATCAATTTCAATCTTTCAGGCCTGTACAAAACTTGATATTTGACATACGTCAACGTCGATTTTGACATTTATAACATGTGATATTTAAAAAGTCAGATTTTCCGAACAATGTCACCGATGTAATTTGAATAAACTAAAATTACAATTAAAATTTAAAAAAACATGAAGACGAAACGTTTCGAAATTCGAAACGTTCTGACAAACATACAGATGCACGTATGTAACGAACAGGGATTCGACATTATACAGTACGCTCTACACTAATTCTACATCGTTGCTAAACAAGAATCTATATATTATAAACAACATTATTCTAAAAAAAAAAAAGAAACTAACGAACTGAGCAAGTATCACTTCGCTACGGAATCGAAAAGTAGGCGCTGTTATGAATGCCCATGAATGCCATTTTCGCGATTTTGACATTCGTAGTTACAAACGTCAAACGGACCGAATTTGTTTGACATAATTGGAAATGTCAAAAGTTTGACATTTGTATCCTTAAATATCAATTAATTATTGGTTATTTATACAATTTGTAATATTTACGAAACAATTAGTATACAAATTTGACAGCTGTCAAAGTGATCGATGTCGTTGCGAATTTTTTGACAGCCACCGGCGTCGTCATCGATTTTGACATTTGTCTTTACAAACGTCAAACGGCTCGAAATTGTTTGACGTGTTTAGAAATGTCAAAAGTATGACATTTCAATCCTTCAATACCTATAAATTATTGGTATTTTATGCAATTCATGACATTTACGATAAAAAATTGTATACAAATTTGACAGCTGTCAAAGTGATTATGTTTATATGAATCACTTCAATTTTGAAATCTGTCAGCATCAATTTTCCAACTATTCTGCTATATCGGTTAACGATAATCGGTAAGTTGTAAGGTGACTGCCAATATAAACGGCTGAACTGTCAAAATTCAGGTTTGAGGCTATCAAAAGCGGTAATTTTATTTATCCAAAATCAATGATTTTATAGAGTTCAAGGTCGTTCATCGATGGTATCATTTGAGCGAAGCGGAAATTATCTTCAAATTTTGACAGAGTCAAAATTTACAAAATATTGTCCATGGCCCTGCTCAAGGATAATAACAAGAACGGAACAATCAGAAAGATGACATTGACAGCTGTCAAAACTTCTATATTCAATTCAAATTAATTTTTAAAAAAACAAAGTTTATACCTTTTTAACTACTTCGATGTATCTGTTGAGCTTGACATTTATACTTACAAATGTCAAAACGTTACGTCAAACGGTTTTAAGTTGTTTGGCGTCAAAGTTCTACATTCGATTCAAATCAATTTAAAAAACAAGATTTATACCGTTTTATACACTGTCATGTATCTGTTGAGTTTGACATTTATACTTACAAATATCAAACCGTTACGTCAAACGGTTTTAAGTTGTTTGGCGTATCTCTCAAGTTTGACGTTTATACTTACAAATATCAAATCATTACGTCAAAACGGTTTTAACTTGTTTGACGTATCTCTCAAATTTGACGTTTATCCTTACGAATGTCAGACAAGCAAATTTAGAAATGTCAAAAATTTGACATTTGTGTCCAGAAATAACTTTTAATCGATTTGAAGTGTGAATTTTAACAAAACGTCAAACGATTTTAACTTATTTGACGTATCCGACGTATTTGACATTTACAGAAATGCCAAAGCATCTATCAGGTTTAACGTTTGTACCTAGAAATGTTTTATGGCTTTTAAATCGTGTGACACAAACTCACACACACACACACGTCAATTTTGACAAATATCTTGACATCTGTCAAATCATTTATTGGAATGTCGTTTTTTATCTAATAGCGATAGCGAAGCCTACTTTTCGATTATAAGATGATAGATAGATAATAAAATAAAACAAAACAATGGCAGTTTATTTCAGAGACCTGTCAAAAAATATACACGCTATGTATGTACATATAAATAAAATCAATGTGAACGGCCGGAGTAGAATTACGAAAGTAACGTGACATATATAGTAATTTATATCACAGGTTTCAAATGCTTTCCTTATACGACTTCAACATAATTCTGCCTGTGTATAAAAAATGTGTTTCGAAAAAATATTTTTTTGTGTTTTGTATGTAGGTTGGTATCCATATTTACACGAATATATACAGTTAAAACAAAAGAAAACCTATATATATATACATATATATACAGACGGACGTGACTTTTACGTACGTGAGTGCAAGAAAGTACAACATTCTCGCAATTACTGTGTGAAAAAGTGATAAAATACCATTACCCTGCAAGTAAACGCGATGGCGAAATAAATTTAAACAATTTACAATTATTTTTACAAATTACTTAATCGTGAAGAACACGTCTAAATCTTAAATTTACAACAAGAACAACAAAAAAAAACGATAATTTTTTTCCCCTTAATTCTTAATTTTTTAATTCATCTTGTGGAAGCACCTCCCATCTGAAACAAGAAATTAACGATTAGGTGGAAATTCTCATATTAAATCCGGAGTTCCTCAAGTATCGAATGAAGCATCCTTACCGTTTTGTGATAATCCGTAAAAATTGGGAAATATTTGAAACGAAGGTTTCATTTTTTTAAGAAATAAATATAATCCACGGACAGTTCCACATGGTCGATAAACACGACCATTTATTCGCTTATAAAAATTGCGATAAAAACGATTTAAAAAAATCGGTTTTCGTAGCAACCACGGGAAACAATCTAGTAACATCGCGTTCACAGAGTCCTCTGTGTATTAAAATCTTAAACGATACTAGAGATGTTACATGTTTGTACATATGAGAGTTCAATTACGAAATTCGGCCATAATGTACTAATTGCGCATTTTTGCAGCTATTTGATTCTACAGAAGTAGACAACTTGTTTTACCACAAACTCCTGTAGTAGCTACAATCGCGCACTCGGCTAGCCCGCCGTGGGAAAATTGTGCTTAATTAGATTAGATTAATGCGCAATTAGTACATTATGGCCGAATTTCGTAATTGAACTCTAATATGTACGAACATCTAACACCCGGGCTTATATAGAGCTTCTATAGAAACGAAAACTACTTCACACAGTCGCACTGATGAGCGGTATGACCGCGAAACGCGCGTCTGCGAATAGTGAAAGTAGTATTTTAATTCAGCACGATACTAGAGATGCCTTCCCCAAGGTTTATCAACAGGAATTTTCATTTTCGTAGAAAAAAAAAAAACGAATTGGTAGCACCGATTTTCTCAAAAAAAAAAAAAAAAAAAATCGATTTGTTGAAATACTAAGAAGTTACGGAAATTTCCAGACGGGCCCCTACGTTTTGTAATCTGATTTTGATTCTATAACCCTTAATTGCACCAACAAGCGCCCTCTTGATATGAAGTTTTGAATAACATCAACGAGGAGTTCCGCAACCGTTTATTTTCGAAATAATAATAATAATAATAATAATCGTAAAACGATACGAAAGAAATCGGAAGTTGGTAGCACTGATTTTCGCAAAAAACAATTCGCAAACAATTTGTTGAGGTGTTGGAGGTTCCATGACGCTTTACAAGGCCCAGAAAATAATAATAATCACGAACGCCCTCTAAGTATTACGTCCTGAATTACATCCGCGAGGTGTTCCGCAAGGATTGTGTACAGGGACCTTTCCCTTTCGTAAAAGAAATCATAAAACGAAGGCAAAAAATCGAAGTTACTAGCACTGATTCTCGATAGAACATTCAATTCGTTTGAGGTGTTAGGGAGGCCTACAAAAAAATAATCATAAGCGCCCCCTAGGTATTAGGTTTGGAATTAAATCGGCGAGGTGTTCCGCAAGGTACGTATACTAAGAACCTTCCCTTTTCGTAAAAAAAAAAAAAAAATTATAAAACGAAGTTGGTAGTACTGATTTTCGAAACAAATTCAATCGTCAATTCGTTTGAGGTGTTAGGGAGTTCTATAAAAAAATATATATATAGAATAATCTCCAACGCCCTCTAGGTATTACGTTTTGAATTAAATTTGCAAGGTATTGCGCTAGGATTGTATACAAATTGTGCTTTCCTTTTCGTAAGAAAAAAATCAGAAGACAAAGATAAAAAAATCGAAGTTGGCAGCACCGACTTTCAAAGCAAATTCAATTCAATCCCCGACGCCCTCTAGGTATTACGTTTCGAATTAAATCGGCGAGGTGTTCCGCAAGGTTCGTATACAAACGAAGATAAAAAAATTGGTAGTAAACAGTTGGTAGCACTAATTTTCGAAAGAAATCGATTCGTTTGAGAGTTACGCAAAGCTTCTTCGAGGCCCATTACGTTTTGTAGTGTATTGGGTTTCGATTCCAGCTTCGATTGTGAAAATTAAATCCCCAGCGCCATCTGGATATAGAGCCTTGAAACAAATCGGCAGTTTGGTCCCAGCGCCATCTGTGTATTAAATCTTGAATAATTATCACGAGAAGTACCGCGAGCTTTGTGGACAGGATCTTTCGTAAATTAAATTTATTTAATCGAGTTTCCGGAGTTCCTCAAGGTGGTATAAGACTTTCCTAACACTTTGTAATTTAGTTAATTTAGAGTAGAATTAACATTTTCTCATCAAAATCTTGAAGATACAATGGTTAACGCGTCCCCCTCCAATATGAAACTACACTTTGACACTTTGAGAGGAGTGAAAGGAGGAGCAGAGAAGGGGGATAAAAAACCGGAAATAAAAACTCGTATCTCTTACCTTATGTAGTGAAAGTTCTCTGTTTTTGTGCGGTACACTCCTTTTGGAAGTCGACGCCCGCCCCCTCTCCTTCTGAACGGCCTTTATCCTTTCCATCGCCGCGGCTCGTTCTCCCACAGATGGCGCTTCGTAACTCTCCAGCTGTAGATGATGCCTGTCCCTACTCAACAATCGCAATCCCAGATCTTCGTTGCCCACCTCGCCCGGCTTCCGATTCACGAACTCGACGTTCGAATTGTTCGCCAGCTGTAACGTCGCAGCGAATAACCTGGCGATCTCCGTCGCCTTGTTCCCGCCCATCACCTCCTTCACGCTCACCGCGCAGTCGTTCGGGATCCTAGCGAGGATTCTCGTTTCGTACAGATGTATGTCGAAATCTTTCGAGTCCCTCTTCGACAAGGTGTCGTCGATTTCCGACTTCCATTCGGCCAACTTCGCGTTGGCGATCTGACGTTGCCGGTGCGACTCTAAGATGGCGCTGGTGTCGAACGAGCTCGGTGCGCTGCTCGAGACGGTATTGAAGAAATCGACGAGTTTGACGGGGGCGACCTCTTCGTTGGGAGTGCTTGAACCGGGAATCGGCGATTGGCGGGAAGTACCCGGTACGGCTGAGGCGTTATCGACGGATATATCTTCGACTATACCGCTATCGTTGAGACTTCGAGCGTTGGTCGTTTCGTCCGAACACGCGGGTAAATCGTGACAGAGGAAATTATGGCCGGAATCTACGTCATCGTTTTCTATGCTGAGATCGTCGGGAAAAGGCGGCGCGATTGGTAAACCTGAAAAATTGAGGTTATTGGAGATATATTAGATAGTTTAGCAGTCCTAGGTGTTTACGATTTCTATTGGCGTAGATCCCGAATGAATTTGAACCAATAAGGAGATACCTCTACTTTATAATCTTGTATGATAGTTTCCTAGCACAATTAGGTCCATTAAACATGAGTGATTGAAGTAATAATTATTTAAATATTCTGAGAATCTACTCTACCAGTTTGACATTTGCCACCGTCATTTCCTTTTCGACGAGATTTATTTCCTTTGACAATTGCACTCAATTGGCATTTAAATTTGACAGTTATTCTCATTTGTCAGTTAAATTTGACAATTATACCTATTTGAGAATTTCGACGGCTTGACAATTATGCTAATTTGACAATTACGGTTGTTTGACATTCAAATTTGGGAGTTAAGCTCATTTGACATTTAAATTTGACAGTTATGCTCATTTGGCATTTAAATTTGATAATTTCGATCATTTGACAATTACGATTGCTTGACATTCAAATTTGAGAGAGCCCATTTGACATTTAACTTTGACAGTTAAATTTGACAATTTTTACCTATTTGACAATTTCGATGGCTTGAGAATTATGCTAATTTGACAATTACGGTTGTTTGACACTCAAATTTGAGAGTTATGCCCATTTGACATTTAACTTTGACAGTTAAATTTTACAAATTTTACCTTTTTGACAATTTCGATCGCTTGACAACTATGCTAATTAGACAATTACGGTTGTTTGACATTCAAATTTGAAAGTTATGTTCCTTTAGCACTTAAATTTGACAGTTATGCTCACTTTTCATTTATAACCATTTGACATTTAAATTTGACAGTTACACTCATTTAACAGTTACGATTATTTGACTTGTTGATGTTCTATCATTTTTTCAAATTTCGCCATGGCATTCGCTGTTTGACATCCAGACACTTCGATTAGTTATGCTTGTTAGCTTTTTTAACAGACAAATTTATTAGTTTAACATTTTCCCACGTCGTTTTCCTCTCGACATTAAAGTCTATACATTTGTGTACCTTGACAGTTACGCTCATTTGACATTTAAATTTAACAATTGTGCCTATTTGACAATTTCGATGGCTCGACATTTAAATTTGACAGTTACGTTCATTTGACATTAATTAATTTGAAGTTGGCATTTGACAATTACCGTTTTTGACATTAGAATTTGACATTTACGCTTATTTGACATTCGTTCTATTTTATCATTTTTACGTTTATTCTACATTAGCCTTGCTTTGACATTTACGTTTATTTGCTACTTATCTCCTTTAACAGTTGTTTCCTTTGACAGGTACTCGTTTGACATTTACTACTTCTTTCTTATAGGTCAAAATCAATTGGTCCGTATCGTCGTGGTTCAATTGTTATTTAAAATATATGTAGGGGTTTGACAGTTATTTGAAAATATAACTATCGTTCAAACCAGCCTTGTTTTATTGACCTATTAGTGGTAGAGATCTATCATATAAGATAAGTATAAAAAGGTCACGAAATATATATATATATACATTTAATAGACATTAACGTCTGAATATTTAAGTTTGACAGTTATGCGTCTTTAAGTATCGTTTGACATATCTACAGCCTATTATAAACGAATCTATTATATATTGATGGTCGTTCGATCTTTAAGTTTGACATGTACGATTATTTGACAATTACGATTGTTTGACATTTATTTATATATATATCCTGACGTTTCGTCATCCATACTGTCATCTTCTTCAATGCTATCGAAGCTAAGACTATAGACTGAGAAACGTCGATATCCGGTACTATATGGTACTTTGAAATCTTATCAATTCTTAGTTGTATTTGACATTTGTATTGATTTAGACAGCTATGTCCATTTGACATTTAACATTTAGTAGCTTTAGTAATTGCAATTATTTGACAATCGTTTGACATTTAGTAACTTTAGTAATTGCATCTATTTGACACTCAAGAGTCGTGTTTTGACAGTTTTGGCAATCGTTTGACATTTATCATTGTTTGCAATCACATCTATTTGACATTACGTTCGTTTGGCGTTTACGTTTCGGTAATTAGATAATTCGACTTTGACATATTTTTGACATTTATATCCCATTGGTTCAGATCGATTCGGGACGTGTTAAGATTGATGCGTATTTACTTACCTTCGTCTTTCGTGGGGGTATAATTTCTATAGAAGAAGTGTTCGAACCGATTTAGGGAGGTGGTGATGACGTTTTGGACGAGAAGAATTTTCGATTGCTCCCTATAGATGGCTCTGAGATAGTTGGTAATGACGAGCTCTCCTTCGCCGACTTGCGCCCTGTAATTCTCATAGTAGAAGATATCGTAATCTCCTAGAGGTTTGGTAATAACTTTCCTCAATCTCAGTAGGTCGGAACGCTTCTTCCTTTTCCTTCGCGGACTGTCTTCTTCCATGTCCATAATACATTTATGTCGCTAGAAATACGAAACACACAGGAAAGCAAAAAACGATGCTCATCCCGGTCACGTGCGATTTTACTCACTTTTAATTTGTCCGGTGCATGTTTCAGCCTGTGGACTTCTTCGATGATCGGTTCCGTCAGTCGGAGTTTTCTTTTCGGGGTATTTCGTTGATTTTTATTAACGTTGAAGTCGCCATCGTCGTTTTCGCCGCCGTCCGATTTCGATAAAGCATCGCTTACGAAGCTGCAGTAACCTTCGTCGCTACTTCCGAGAAGAACGTCTAAACTATCGCGATGTACGTCATCGATATCGTTTGTTTTGACGGTTATCGTCGATCGTCTACTGTCGATAGATTTCCTAGTCGCCGTTTCTTCTTCCTTTGTTTCAATCGGGTCGATTTCTTCGCGATTCTCAACCGCGACGATTATTTGCGAAGTTTCTATTTCTTGACCGGACCGGCTAGTTCCTTCGCCCAAATCGCGATTTGCACCTATTTAGAAAAATGAGATTGAAACCGTCATATGTTTGTATAGATCAGCAGTGTGTTATGTGAATTGAATATAGAGTATGGGCCAAAAGTAACGGCGGGTATAGGAATTACCAGTTTTTATTACAACATTATTTCGCAAAAGCAAGACTGAAGCTATCGGCTTTTATTAGACATAAAAACTTCGTTCGTAGTTTACCGATTAAAACGGACCGGGGTAAAAGAGTAAAAGTGTAAGAATGACAGGAAAAAGGACGGCACTATTAGCTTTTATTAGATGTAAAAATTTCGTTCGCCTTTCGTATATTATGAGCATTGAAACCAAACCGACGCCCCGACACCGTAACGGTATAACAGGGTAAAAGTGTAAGATACCAAGCATGAAAAAGAAGGACAGCACTATCAACTTTTATTAGTTGTACAAGCTTCGTTCATGTTTATTATATTATGCGGATTGAAATAAACCAATCATTCGACACCGCAACGGTATAACAGAGTAAGTGTACGAAGGAAAGCAGGAAAAAGAAGGACAGCACTATCAGCTTTTATTAGATATAAGATCTTCGTTTGTACTTTGATTAAAATAGACCAATCCGTCGGCACACGATGTTAGAACTATGTAAAAGAGTAAGAAAGAAAGGAAGAAAGAAAGAAAGGAAGGAAGGAAGGAAGGAAGAAAGAAAGAAAGGAAGGAAGGAAGGAAGGAAGAAAGAAAGAAAGAAAAATGAGCCAGCACTATCAGCTTTGATTAGATATAAACATTTAGTTCGTCGTTCTTATATTTTTCGGATTGAAACGGACCAACTCCTCGACACCCAAAACGGTATTACAGCGTAAAAGAGTAAGAAAGAAAGCAATAAAAAAGGAAAACACTATCAGCTTTTATTAGATGTAAAAAATTCGTTCGTTTGCCATATTATGCAGATTGAAACAAACCAATCCTTCGACGCCTCAACGGTATAACAGGGTAAAAGTGTAATAAAGAAAGCAGGAGAAAGAAGGAGAGCACTATCAGCTTTTATTAGATACAAGATGATTAAAATAGACCAATCCCTCGACACACGACGTTTATAAACAATGTAAAAGAGACGTTATGTAAAAGAGTAAGAAAGAAAGAAAAGGAGGCCAGCACTATCAGCTTTGATTAGATATAAAAATTTAGTTGATCTTTCTTATATTTTTCGGATTGAAACGGACCAACTCGTCGACACCCACAGGGTAAAAGAGTAAGAAAGAAAGGAAAAAGAAGGGAAAGCACTATCAGCTTTTATTAGATGTAAAAAGCTCGTTCGTCTTTCTTATATTGCACGCTATCAATTTTTATTATAAGTGAACAGAAAATAGCTTTCATCGTCGCTTTGGTTGTGATAGTCCGTTAGTTGGAAAGAGATAGCGCTATCAGCTTTTGTTATATAGGAAATTTGAGTGTTATCAGCCACTATGAATTATTTGTTTATTTATACTGTTGTCCCCGAACTGTTGTTAGTAACTTTTGTATTAATTTTTTTGTATATTGACTTGTCCGCCATTTTGGAGTGGATTTCGTGAGTTACTTCCACGGATTTTGCGTATCTTCAATATGGGATTTTAATCGGAACAAGACAGCTGTGTCATTAGCGATAGGTTCAGTACTACCAACCGTGTATGTCCTTTGGAACAATTAAAAACTACTTAATAAAGTGGATCCGCACAAATTTATATTGGCATCACTAAAAAACCAGGGTGTCCAGTGTCACTTCGTGCATGTTCGGCATATTGAGGTTATTCTATCAGCTAATGTTTGAGGTAACCTTAAACATAACCTCCGAAATTATAAAATGGCATGATACGTCTAGATCCCAACTACGTCACTGCTGACGTAACTATCTTTTTCAAATGAAAATCCTGATTTTGATTAAAAAGAACGATTGCGTCATAACTTCGGTGCTGTCAACCTTAGAAGTCCATTACAACCGATTACGTCATTAGCGACAAGTTCAGTTGTGCCAACGTTAGAATCGGTTACGTCATTAGAGACAATTTCGGTCCTGCCAACCTTATACGTTCATTAGAACTATCGGGATCTATTTGATAAAGTGATTCTGCACAAAACTATGTTGACGGCACTAAAAAACGAACGTGTCCAGTGTCACTTCGTGCATGTTCGACATTTTGAGGTTATTTCCGTTAGCTAAAGTTTGAGGTAACCTTACACGTAACCTCTAAAATCGTGACGAGTATGGCTATAACCGAATACGTCACTGATGACGTAACTACCTTGTTTCGACGATACCAACTTTCTATATCAATTAGAACTATTAGGAACTATTTCATCAATTGAACTCAAGCAACTTCATGTCGAATTTATGTTGGCGCCACTGAAACGAGCACGTCCAAGCGTTGCTTCTTGTACGTTCGGCATTTTGAGACAATTTCTATCAGCTTGAATAACACAAATAACTTCACAAATAACCTCCAAAATTGAGCGATGAGATATGGTTGTATCCAAACTACATAGCTGATGACTTAACTGCTTTGTTCCGAACAAAATCCAAGAGAAATCTAATTTTATAAAATTAGGTAATGGACAATCTCGTCTGTAAAACTACTACTACCCCTTACTGAATTACATCCAGATCGAGTAACTACGAGGACCGGTTTCGCCCTCATTGGAGCTCATCAGCGAAGTGCATCTCATCATTAAATCAACAAGATTGTAAGTCATCGCAGCATTCTCAATCTGGATGTAATTCAATAACTGTTCGGTTTTGTACGGGAGTAGCTGTTTGACAGACGAAAATTGCCCTTCATATAATTACTGGAGATTACTGGAGACATACGAAATCCATGTATTCAAATGTCATTTTCCAGACTGGAACTTTCCACAATTTTCTTCTTATTGCAACAGCGAAGTGTCAGTGGGGGTTTACGGTGAGAGAGTTATCGAAAGGTGTACGTACTACTGATTGGAAATCGATTTAAGTCACAAAATACTACACTCACTGTTATCAGAAATTTCGTCGGTACTTATTCGATCCTTCTTCAAATAATGCTGCATGACATCATCGGATAACCTCGTTAACATAATCGACGATCTCCTCGGACACAAACGCCTGCATCTTTGCTGCAAGGGCATCTTCTCCAACAATTTCCGATATACATATTGCTCCATATCTTTCTTTTGTTCTTCGGTCAGCTTACTAAAACTGAGCCCCGTCTCGTTAAGGTAGTCCTGTATCAAATCGTCTTGGATATCCAAACCAAATGTGTCGACATTCTCCCCCTGTCGTATCTCTTCTGTCGTTCGAAATCACAAACCTCAAACGAGACGTAGTTACTCAACAGGTCCCCGTTATCACAGATATATTTACCATTGAAAGTAATCGGAAACTTAGTAGGTAAGTAAAGCGGTCGATAATACGCAGGGCGGGCAACTTCGTCCTCTCGGATGGGGAGTTCGTCGAAAAATTTTCGTGTGGATCTTTCCAGCGAAAATTCTTTATCTTCGTCGAAATCTTGCGATATTTCGGCGACTAGCTTATCGAAATCGTATTCGTAAGTGAGGTTTAGGGATGTGTTGGGTTTTCCGACGACCGATTCAGGTTTTTCGGGAGGTTTCTTACGTGGCCGTTTGAATCTCTGTCGACGTTCTTCGATGGCTTTTTCCCCGGCGGCAACCTTGGATTCCTCCCTGGAAACGAAAAGAGTTATTATGTGCAAATTTTTTATGTCACATGCTTTTGATTCGAGAGATACTCGTGAAAGCATTGGAAAATGCTTTGAAAAGCATCGAAAGCAAGGGAACTGTGAGACATCCCCGAAAGCATCGAGAAACTTACATATGAAACTTGAGCAGCCGTTTCTGATAATTCAACAGGAATTCCCATAACAAATCGACTTTCTTCCCGTATATCACCGAGACCTGTTCCAGAATGATGGCCACTCCGGCGAAATTGTAGTTAAAGACGCCGTTTTCCACGTAAATCGACTGGCGTTCCACATCCTCGATGCACTGATCCAACACCTGCAATTCACAAATATACGATGAATGCACACCTTCGAAGCCACACTCTCACAACGAGCACGTACCTTCCGAATATCCGTCTCGAGAGTCGGCTTCTTCGACATACGTTTCACCTTCTCCACGAGCTCGTTGAGGGCGTCCACCTGGGGGCTCCCCATCCCGAACTTGGGCTTGGGGGCTCGAAATCGCCTAAAAATGGGATTTATCGGCGTGCCCAGTCGAGAAAGGACGCGCGTTCGAGTGGAATACACAAATCTTATCGCGATTAAACGCTACACACGAATTTGGTTAAATTCACGGCTTGCTGGGCTTTTGGCTTCTGTTTCTGTTTATTGGAGAGAGACGTAAATATATCGGTCGGCCTTGTCTATCGCGTTATTTTGAACGATTTTCTATATACCGAGACGGTCAAAATTACCTGAACGCGTCCGTTTCCGCGTAGAAACAGCTGAAACAAGCGTGATTTTCATTTGTTTTCACTCTCCCGGGTAACCTGATTATAAATTAATATTCTGGCAAAGAAATCGCGGATTCATTGATTTCAAGCTGTCCTTTTTCAACGAACTTACCTGAAATAAGAGAAAAGAATGCGGAAACCGTTATAGGTGTAAGGAGAAAATCCCTTTTATACAGAAGAAAATGACAGGTGTCAACAGAGAACGAAAGGTGTAAACAAAACTGTCAAATTGAAAGAATACCAACGAAAATCTACTTACAATTTGATCTACCAACTGTAAAAAAGGAAAATCACCAAAGGAACACAGAAATTTTGAACTTTCTCTCGCGTGACCGCTGAAAAAAGATTACAATCGAAATAAATTTGAAAAACAAAGTTTACTTTGGAAAAGGAGAGGAATACAAATGAAATTCCAAAAAGTTCACTTTGGAAATACTTAGTGCTAAAAATTCTTTCTATTCTTCTTATTTTTCTTTTTTAACTTTAGTTTGAATCCATTTTCTTATTTTCCCCTTTGATTAAAAAAATTGTATTTTCTCAAAAAGATTTTGAAAAATTACGGAATCTCAATTCGACGATTGTTTCAAGAAGAAACGAACAGGATCAAACGTGAATTCTAATTTAAACATAGAAATCTCGTCGAATTATAACGGCGCGAATTCCTATCTTATCAAAAAAGTCCCGAATAATAATGAACCGGGCATTTTCCAGTAGCGTGTACTTATCGCGTGGGATATGTAAAGAGATAAGAATTAATCGAGAGCCACCCGGCTCACGCTTTCATAATGTGTTTATTATTACGTGTGATGCGAAAAATAGATTCTCCTTGCTTATTAAGTTATTTATAATTTTTATAAATCGCGTGTGTATAGGGAGAGGACCAAAAATTAATAATATCAAAACAAAAAATAATAATAATAACGATAAAAAAGGAGAAGAGAAGAAAGATTGATTGTAAACAAGGCGAAGGGATAAAAAAATTGATGGAAGCCCCAGGTAAGAATATAAAAAAGCAGATAACAAAACCGCAATAAATGAAACAAACAATCCATTTCCTACCAAAAAGAAAACGAAGCTAAACAAGAAGAAATAAAGAAAAATAATAATAACGTAAGTAGAAAAGATAAGGAAGAAGGAGAATAGGAAAGACGCACAAATTGCTAATGATATATGTAAGTAACAGATACCATTGAAAAGGGATGACAGAAAAAGAGGGAAGAAGAAGAAGGACAACAAAGACCAGAATAGGAAAAGAATGGAAGACTGCAAACAACGCAAAGAGATAACAAAAATTGATTGAATATAGCAAAGAAGAAGAAGAATATAGAAGACAGATAACAAACCTACATGAAACCAACAAAATTTTTATTTCCTTCCTAAAATAAAAAAAAATACAAAGAAAAAGATAAATAAGAAGGAATGGAGAACAAATAATAATAGTATACTTAGGAAAGTTAACCAGACAGTAAAAAGGAAGAATTGAAAAGGCGCACAAATTTATAATGATATAAGTAACAGAGAACATTGAAAAGGGATAAGAGAAAAAGATAAAAGAAGAATAAAAACAACAAAAAACAAGAACAGGGAAAGGAAACAAGAAAAAAAGCGAAAAGAGCAAGTAGAACGAGAAAAATAAGAGAAAAAGAAGAAAAAAAAAAACAAATGGCAAAAAGCATTTAGAAAACAAGGGGAAACGAAAAAGCAAAGGAAAAGAGTAAGAAGAACAAGAAAAATAAGATAAAAAGAAGAAACATAAGAAACACAAGAAAAAGAAGAATGTTAAAAAAGGAAAAACGGAGATGGATGCAGCAATTTTATAAGTAACAGAAAGCATTTTGAAGACAAGAGGAAAAGGAAAAGGCAAAGGCAAAGAAGGTCAAGAAGAATAAGAGGAAAAGAAGAAACATAAGAAACACAAGAAAAAAGAATGTTAAAGAAGAAAAAACGGAGATGGATGCAGAAATTTTATAAGTAACAGAAAGCATTTTGAAGACAAGAGGAAAAGGAGAAAGCAAAGGGAAAGAAGATCAAGAAGAATAAGAGAAAAAGAAGAAACATAAGAAACACAAGAAAAAGAAGAATGTTAAAGAAGAAAAAAAACGGAGATGGATGCAGAAATGTTATAAGTAACAGAAAGCATTTTGAAGACAAGAGGAAAAGGAAAAAGTAAAGGGAAAGAAGATCAAGAAGAATAAGAGAAAAAGAAGAAACATAAGAAACACAAGAAAAGAAGAATGTTACAGAAGAAGAAAACGGAGATGAATGCAGAAATTTTATAAGTACCAGGAAGCATTTTGTGGACAAGAGGAAAAGGAAAAAGCGAAGGGAAAGAGCAAAAAACAAGAAGAATAAGAGAAAAAGGAGAAATATAAGAAACACAAGAAAAAAAAAGAATGTTAAAGAAGAAAAAACGGAGAAGGATGCCGAAGTTTTACAAATAACAGAAAGCATTTTGAGGACAAGAGAAAAAGGGAAAAGTAAAGGGAAAAAAGAAGAAAAACAAAAACGATCAGAGAAACAGAATAAAAACAAGAAACACAAAAACAAGAAGAATGTTAAAAACAACTGAGAAGGATGCAGAAATTCTCTAAATTACAGAAAGCATTTAGAAGACAAAAAGGAAGGGAAAAAGAAAAGGAAAGGCGAAGAAGAACAAGAACAAAACGAAAAGAAGAAAAACAAGAAACACAAGAACAAGAAGAGGAAAAGGATGGGGAAACGCTATAAATAGCCGAAAGCATTTAGATACGCAAAAGAAAAGGGAAAGAGAATAAGAAAAAGGGGAAGTAGAGCAAAGGGAAGAACAGAAGAAAATACTTAAGAAGCAAATTACACCAGACATAAGACACTATTTTTCCTTCTTCTGTTTGAAGTTGTTCTGTTTATTATCTTTCTTCCCTCTTTCCTATTCTGGTAACAAAATGATTTTCTTCCATCTTCTTTCTTATTTATTATAAGAGTAATATATATATATATATATATATATATATATATATATATAAAGAACAAATATAATTTCTTCTTATCTACAAGAGTAAGATAGATTTAGGAGGAAAAAGAAGAGAAGAAAGAATGAAAGAAAATAATTAAGATCTAGAGAAGGAAAAAGAATTGGAGAATAGAACAGAAGGAACTATTTTTCCCTTTGCTTCTAAGCGTTTCTAAGCTGCTTTGTTTTTATCACTACCTTTCCTTCTTCTTCGTCCATTCCTCTTTCTCCCTTATTTATTGTGGAAGTAAGACAGAAATTTAAATCGTTTTCATTTCTTTCTTCTCGTTTCTTTCCTTATCGTTTCTTCTTCTCTTTCCAATTCACCCATTCCTTTTTCTTCCCTAGTTCCAACTTGAGAAAAAAAGAGTTCTTTTTCCAATCTTTTTAGTATTTCGTCCTTCTTTTATGTTCCCCTTCCTCTTAATTTCCTTTTACAGTATTCAAATCTCTTCATTTCTTTTTTATTTCTATTCAAGAAACGCAAAATTTTCCTAATTGTTCCAAATGTTAAACGTTGTCCATTTTTCACTCGATTTTTCCTAGTTTGGTTTCTTTCCTTTTCTTTTCTTTTTCTTTTCTTCGAACTCGATTCTAACGCAGTGAATGAGGGTATTTAGGAATTGGAAAGGATATGGAAAAGAAACGGAGGAAGAAGAAAAAAAGAATTCTTTAGCTTCGCTCTTCAAAAATGAAATGTTTTCTTTTACCTCTCCTTTTTGTCTCCTCTGCTCCCCCTTTTTTTTCATTTTTTTTCTTCTCGTTTGTTTCCTTACCGTATCCCATTTTCTCTCCAATTCTCCCGATTCCTTTTTCTTTTGTGGTTCCAATTTTAGAAGGAAGGGTTCTTTTTCACTCTTCTGTCTCGCATTTCGTCCTCCTTTTCTTTACGTTCTTCATTCTCCTGATTTCCTTGTTATGGTTTCAAATAATTTCGTTTTTTCTTCTATTTTTCTTTTTCTTTTGAAAAAAACGCAAAATTTTCTTAATTGTTCCAAATTTTAGACGTTTTTCATTTTTTCTCGGTCTTTCTTAGCTTAGCTTTGCTTTTTTCCTTTGCTTTTGTTGTTCTCTTTTCCTTTTTTTTCATGTCTTGCCTTTTGCTTCAAGCCCAATTCTGTCGTAACGAGTGGGGGTACTAGGGAATTGAAAGGGATAAGTAAAAGAAACGGAGAAAGAAGAAAAAGAAAATCTGCATCTTCGCTCATCAAAAGAAAAATACTGTCCTTGACTGTCCTTTGACGCAAAATTTTTTCAATTGTTTTTTTTTCCCTTTTTTGTTATTCCCTTTTCGTTTTTCTTTTTTCGTTTCTAATCTTTTGCTTCAAGCACAATTCGGGCGTAATGAATGAGGGGGATGGGGGAGAGAGGAAAGGGGGGAAGGGTATGACGGACTTAAAAATGATAAGGAAAAGAAACGGAGAAAGAAGAAGAAAAAAAGAATTCTGCAGCTTCGCTCTTCAAAACAAAAAAAAAATTGTTCTTGACTTTTTCGCAAAAATGCAAAATTCTTTTTATTGTTCCAAATTGTAAACATTTTTCATTTTTTACTCGATCTTTCTTAGCCTTGGTATTTTTTCTTTTTTTTCTTTTCCTTTTCTTTTGTTATCGTTTTTTTCATTTCTTATCTTTCGCATCAACCTCAATTCTGACGTAATGAATGGAGGGTATTGGGGAATTGAAAGGGATAAAGAAAAGATATAAGAAAGGAAAAAGAATTATTTGGCGTCTGTTCTTTGTTTTCTTTCATCCCCCTTTTTCGTCTTCTTTTTATCTCCTCTCCTCCCTCTTCTTTTTAAAATTAGTTTCTTCGGTTTTCCTTCTCCCTTTCTTTTATTTGTGTTTACGCACGGTTCAATAAAAAGAACGCTTTACGATGCTGGGATCGCCGTCAACGAAACATGAAATAAGACAGATTTTCAATTTTTTTAATTTTTTTCTTCTCGTGTCTTTCCTTACTTTTCCTTCTTTTCTCTCCAATTCTACCATTCCTTTTTTTCTTTTGTGGTTCCACTTTGAGACGATGCTGGAATCATCGCTAACGAAACATGTGTTCTGCCAATCGTCAATAGAGTTGCTCACTAGCGCCAACGAGCACAGTGGCGGCGGCGGTTCGGTATAATCTTCAGTATAACGTAGCGAGTCTCGATGATATCTGTTGTGTGTATACACGTACGCCGCCGTAAATACTATTTCGCAGGTTTCTAGGTTTGTTGCTTACGTCGCCAAAAACGATCGATGTTTTATTTTATGTACAAACAAATTGGACAACTCTATTCATAATCAACGTATTCGAACGACAGTAATAATTTTATAAAAACAAACGAACGTCGTAACGTTCGGAAACTTTCGACCTCCCGCGTATATCCGGAATCGCCGAGGATATCCGAACGCGTCTTTTCGATCGTTTTCGTCGTCGATCTTCGAGCCTCCGGTAAATTCTCTGCAAAGCTATCGGACCTTGAAAATCACACTCACACATACGTCCGCGCGTTGTTTCGAATCGCACCGGGACCCGGGACATTCGCGAGTGCAAAGAGAAATCGAGCTCGGATCGTTCGTAAACGTCGCAACGATGGGACTGTCCGGCTGTTACGGCGTCATCAAATACCTGGTGGTGCTGGTGAACCTCGTCTTTTGGGTAAGCCCGGATTTAACCGCGCCAGCTAACCCAATAACAAAACACGAACGTGCGTACGTAGAGAGGGGCCATCTTTGATCGAATCGGAAATGTTAAAGTTGAAGATTCGATCCCTGCGTTTCCGATTCCGTTTTTCGTTAATGGAAATTCGCGAGGGGACGCCGCCTACGCGCGAAATATCGACTTTATAACCGATTCTTGCTTCTCTTCCGCTTCGAATATCGTCGAGTTAATTCCGTAATTTGTAGGCGTCCCAGATTGTATTTGTTTTTTTTTTTTTTCGAGAAATCTTATCAATGTTTTCATTCTTTAGCCGACTGTCTATTCAGGGTCGAAATCGGACTATTCAGCGTTTTTCCCAGCGATACTAAAGCGACTAATAAACACTTTATCATGTTTATTTTTGCTCCTGTTAGCGAATAGAAAACGTGACATCATCATCCTCTCACGGATTATATTTACCGCAAAATGCGTCGCGAGCGCGAAATAACCGCAAATAACAAACGAGAAATGGACATTTTTAACCGCTTTCGTATCGTACATCCGCTTAAATTTATCAGACACTAATACACATAATCGATTTTGACAGTTGTCGCTGTTAAAACGTCAATTTGACAGCTGTCATTAAATCACATAGATGTCAAGTTTGACAGATACCGATATTTTTTACAAATGATATACGTAAATTTGACAGCTCCCAAAATTATATCACACTAATTCGATAATGATATATCACAAACTAGTTAAACTACTTTAACAGCTACTAGTCTCGTTATTAGAGTTGCTCACAAACCCCAACGAGTATCGGCGGAGGTTCGATACAACCTTTAGTATAACGAAGCGAGTCTCAATGAGCTCTGTTGTGCATATACATGTACGCTGCCGTAACTACTATTTCGCAGTTCTATACCTTGTTTCAAAAATAGAGAGACGAATCACTTTTATAGTAAGATTGGTCGAAAGCGGCACCAAATTACACTGCACCAATTTTGCTATAATCGTATCGTGTACGTAATTCTGTCAAATGTATTGACATTTATCTATTACCGCTAGTTATTGTGGTGTTTATTATATTTTATCTGTTTTCTCTGCCTCTCTACTTTGAAGTATCGCTTTAATTTGCCGCGTAAATTTTATTGCAGGTTTTGCAAGGTTGTGTAATTTGGACTTGGGGTTCGTTCAGAAATTCGTCTCTCTATTTTTGAAACAAGGTATAGGTGATAGCTATCCCCCTGTATCATTGATAGCTTTCCTCTTTATCGTCTGATTCACAACTTCCTCCTGTATTAATTTAATACCACAATACATGCTATCCCCCTGTATCATTGATAGCTTTCCTCTTTATCGTCTGATTCACAACTTCCTCCTGTATTAATTTAATACCACAATACAATCTTCGTCTCTAATCTCTCACACCACTCCCAACTCTTCTATCATAAAAATAATTAGATATAATTTGCTGAGAGTCCCAACTCTTATATATAGTAAAAATATCTATATAGCATATGCCTACATAAGTTTGTTTTAAAAATGTTGCTTAAGTCGCGAAAACGACCATTTGTTTTTATTTTATGTGTGAACTTTTATGCGCTCGCCACTGACTGTTGGCGCAAATTGAGCAAGTTAATTCATTGCTAGAAGCAGCATTGCGCTAGTTATTCGACAGATTTGACAGCTGTCAATATTATATCATAGTAATATGATAAATATCTCTACCATTTTACAATAAATTAATTTGACAGCTGTCAATGCCATTACGGAAAAAGTATTTTTATGTATCGTTTTGACATCTGTCACTATTTGTCTCTATTTCTTATGTCCTTATGAGCATCGGGTCAACATAAATGTGTAAAATTTAACTGCTTTCTATATTATGTCAAACTAACTTGATAAATATTGACCTAATGTATCATCGGCAGGTTTATGTCAATTTTGTGTCGTCATGAGAAGCATTCATTCGGTTGTCCTCTTAATAACATTTTAACCATATTTCTCTTCTTCGAAGCAATGTGTTATTAGTATTGATGGGAAAAGGATCTGTAACGACGATGGCTACCGTCAAATTTACGTCATTTTCACACAATATCGACAAGCTGTCAAATTTGTGTCATTAGAACGTACCGTTAAGAGCTGTCAAATTATCATTTACGTAACGTATTATCGATAGCTGTCAAATTTGTAATTACAACTGTCGAGACTATTCAAATTCTATTTTTTTTTAGAAAGCAAGACGCACGTATAATTTTAGAAGCTTGAAATAGTAACAATGTGTCGATTTTGATGGGGATGAGATCTATAGCAACGATTATTCTTGTCAAATTTACGTCATTTATGACAATACCGACAAGCTGTCAAATTCGTATCACTCAACCGTATTGTTGAAAGTTGTCAAATTAGTATTCATGTGACGTACAATGGATAGCTGTCAAGTTATTGTCACCTTAATAAGTTTTGCTACAGAAATCATTGTAGCAATATCTACAACTACTGAAACATATGTATAATCTTAAAAAAAAGTAGGCAATTGTGAATATCATTATTTAAACAAAAGCGTCGTATTAGGTATTTTGACATCTGCCACTATTCTATTCTTTATACCTTTTCGAGCGTCAGATTAACATCTGCCAGTACGAATACGTTAAATTTGACAGTCGTCAATAATATATCATAGTAATATGATAAGTATCGATGCTATCCGATAATCAAAGTAATTTGACAGTTGTTAATGTCATTATAAAAAAGGGTTATATTAGTTATTTTAACATCTGTCAATATTATTTTTTTATTCTTTATGCCATTTCGAGCATCGAATCATCATCTGTCAAAATAAATATCTTAAATTTAACAGCCCTCAATTTGATATCACACTTATATGATATATATATATATATCGATACTCGATAACAATAAACTATTTTGACAGCGTTAATATCATTAGTAACAAAAAGCATTATATGAGTTTTTTGACATCCACCAATAGGTCATGTTTACAGAAATTTGACATCTGTCAACTATACATCGCCCTGACAGATTTTACAGTTCCTCAGTATTATGTTACAGTTTCACAAATTTGACAGGAATCATTGTCGTTACAGATTCCTTCCCTATCAAAACTGACACATTGTTACCATTTGAGGTTGTATATATGTATATCTTGTTCTTAAGAACTAAGTTGCTAAAACGCTTGTACATATTCTCTTCCGTATGAAAGGCTCACTTGCTGCTATTGACATTTTACAACGATTTTAATTAAACAACCATTTTAAGCTTTGAATAATTGTCAACGATACGTCAGAGTGACACAAATTTGACAGGTTATCAGTATTATGTAATAGTGACGTAAATTTGACAGGAACCATCGTCGTTACATGTCGTTACAGGTTCCTTCTCTATCAAAACTGACACATTGTTACCATTTTAAGTTTTTGAGATTACATATACGCCTTGTTCGTAAGAGAGAGTTAAGTCGCTTCGACTGTTCTAAATGCTGCTGCGATGATTTTAATTGGATAACTGTTCAATACTTATCGTGGTAACAGAAATTTGACAGTTATCGATAATAGGTCACGTTAACACGAATTTGACAGTTTCTAACCTACGTCACGGAGCACGAATTATGGCAGCTGTCAACGTCAACGAATGCTTTTTCCCTTCCCTTTCCGCACCGTTCGTAAGATAGAAGACAATTGATTACGCACGCATTAAAATATACTTCTTTTTCATCGTTTCAAGGTCGCAGGATTGGCGAGCGTCGTCCTGGCGATATGGATGCTCGTCGACAGGACGTTTTACGTATCGATGGCGCAACATACCAGCAGCTATTCGATTTCGGCGTACATGCTGCTGGTCGTTGGGATCCTGCTGGTCATCGTCGCATTCTTGGGAACCTGCGGATCGCTGAAGGAGAGTCAGTGTCTTCTGACGTCGGTATGTATAAAATTCAAGATGTCGTTAAAATTGACCTAAAAGTGGTAGGGGACGTTTAAAAGATAACATTTAAGATGTGAAAGTGAAAGAATAGGTCTAGTTGCAAAGAGTTAAGTTATAAGTTTATTGGAGGGGTGGAGGGGGGACTGTGAGGAGCCCGCAAATGACTGATATTCTTCTTCCTCTTCGCTTTTGTAAAAATTAAACTCGTTTTCCTAAACCAATCACCATACGACTGACTGTTTATTCTAAAAATGTTTAAGTCAAAATATTTACAGTGAAAGCTAGATGGCGTTATAAATCAGAAGATTTACAGTATGCTAGATGGCGCTATAATTCAAAACATTTACAGTTTATGCTAGATGGCGCCATAAGTCAAAGCATTCACAGTTTATGCTAGATGGCGCTATAAATCAAAATATTCACAATTTATGCTACAATAGATGGCGCGATGATTTGCAACAGCCTTTTCAGGCGTTGATGTCTGATGTCCAATAATTTCCATTTCAGTTTGCTGCGCTCCTTTTCGTCATATTAGTAGCCGAAATTGCCGCTACCGTTTGGGCTTACATCTACGCCGATGCCCTTGAACCCGTGGTACGAAGCTACGTCAAGTTCACCGTTCAAGAGGAATACTGGCACGATTCCGATCGACAGTACACATTCGATACCATCCAGAAAGAAGTTAGTAGTAGTAACATATTTTCACGTGCTTTTTCTTCCTATCTCAACCTCGAATTTCCTTTTTTCGCAGTTGAAATGTTGCGGAACCGAGACCCCGAGGGACTGGATCGAAGACAAGGACGTCATCCTATCGGTTTCTTTGACTAAACCCGACCACTATTTGATCCCGGCCAGTTGCTGTCGGGAGAACGTCGCTCCGGCGCTGTGCGACGCCGCAAGGAAACAAATCGTAGCAGGCACCATCGATTATTCAGTCATTTACGATACCGGTTGCGTCACTAAAGTGGCCGCTTACATCAGGGACAATCTCTGTATAATTTTGGGTATCGGTTTGGGGATCATCGTCGTGCAGGTGGTAGGGTTGATTTTCTCCTTGGTCTTGACCTTCGCGATCGGAAGAAATCGAAGATGCTTTTAATCCGTTTCGAATTCTATTTTTCCGTTCCGTTTGTATCGGACGATGTATAAGCTCTCTATTTCTTTTTTTTAATTCATTTTAATTTTTCTACTACTTAATAATTTATTTCATTTATTTCCGATAAGGTAGAAATCTGTAAAAAATGCGGATTACGACGGATTTTTATCGAAACTATGCGCCGTTACGTCATCGGTGACGTTTTCGGATATTCGCCATAACTGTCAAGTTAACTATTTGAGGTTATGTGCGGTGGAAAGGACGAAGAAAATTAAAATTGCCATCGTGTCCAAACAAACTTGATTAATTTTTCGTCATTTACCCGAGCTTTTGATCCCTCCGTAAATGAGCGGAAAACGCTCCAAAAACTGGAAACATTTTCAATAAAAACTTTCACCAAAGTGAGGTTATGTTGTACCGGAGAAATTACTACCGAAGGAAATACGCGCAAAAACTGTACGATTTCCCCCAAACTGAGCGATTGGAAGTATCTTTACCACGTGACTTGACGTAATTTATAGTTGTTGGAGTTAGACGTTGGGAAACAGTGAAACTTTATTTGAACCTAACGTAAACACTTCAAGGTAAGACGGTTTTTCCCAAATTGTGACTCTGGGGGCTTTTCCCGCAAAACTTTTCTTTAGATAATTTATCACCTTTTCGGTCAGGATGACACAAATTTGACAGCTTATCGGTATTATGTAAGTGTGACGTAAATTTGACAGGAGTCATAGTCGTTACAGATTTCTTCTTGGTAAAAACTGACACATTGTTATAATTGTAAGTTTTTGGGGTTACATATACGCTTTTCTTCATAGAGACTTAAGTTATTTCGACAGTTGTAAATATGGTTACAATAATTTTAATTGGACAACTGCTCAATACTTGTCAAAGTAGTATAAATTTGACAACTATCGATAATACGTCACGTTGACACAAATTTCACAACTGTCAACGATCCGTCACGTTGACACACATTTCAAAACTGTCCACGATACGTCACGTTGACACAAATTTGACAACTAACGATAATATTCCGCGTTGACCCAAATTTTACAACTCAACGATAACACGTCACGTTGACACAAATTTGACAATCGTGAACGCTACGTCACGTTGACATAAATTGAACAATTGCCAACGATACATCACGTTGACACAAATTTGACAACTATCGATAATACGTCACGTTGACAGAAATTTGACAACTATCAACGGTACGTCACGTTGACGCAAATTTGACAACTCAACGGTAATATGTCACGTTTAATACATATTTGACAGCCGTCAACGATAGGTCAGAGTAACAGAAATGTTTACATCTTGTCGATACTTGCCCTCCTCTTAACAGTTACGTCGCTTTGACAGTTGTAAGTACTATCTTCCGTAAGACATAACCTCACTTTGATTTAATACTTTGTCTATTTTAGAGTTGTGTACTTGTTCTACATATTACAAGGACCAAAATGTCAAGTATAGGAAAAAAGAAGACAATTCAATTTTTTTCAAAAGTTGCAACCACCAGGATTGCTCATTTCGGGAGTAACTTCGTCAAATGATGGTAGAGTAAATGACACGTAATTGCCGTTGCTTCGATAAAAATTCGACATGATTTATTCTTCATTTATATTCAATGTGGAGGATAGATCTTAAAAAACCACCTGTAGATATTCATTTGCGTTTCCTCAAAAAAAAAAAAAAAAAAAAAACAACAAAAAGTGTCCCCAAAACCAAAATCCTGTAGGCATGTAAGGTTGAATACTTTTGTTTTCTCCTGTAAGGGATTAGCAGAAAAATGAAAGAAAATGTTCTGAACGTCGTACAAATATATCACCGATAAGTTATCGTTATTATAGTCATATATAGCCGATAGAGAAAACGTACATCCTAACTAATTGTGCCATAATATACGTATATAGACAACGTTAGAGATCCCCGAGACGATACAATCCCCATAAATATCGATCTTTTTCGTTAAGTTAACGTAGCCAGCACAAAACCTCGAATCCCCGAATCGTCGAGCTTCGTTAGATATCGAAGTCTTTAAAAGATCCCTGACACGCTAGTGCGTGGTTCCAGTTTCATCCGTACCGTGTCATAGCGTTCGGATCGCATTATACAAAGTTCTCCCAATAAATACAAGTTGGCGCCCAACGTGGAGTCACAATTATTTTCTAAGAGAATCGCACGTCGCTCGGTTAAACACGGGTAAGAAACCGAATAAATAGACAACATTAGAGATCCCTGAGACGATACAATCCCCATAAATATCGATCTTTTTCGTAGTTAACGTAGCCAGCACAAAACCTCGAATACCCCGAATCGTCGAGCCTCGTTAGAAATCGAAGTCTTTAAGAGGTCCCTGACACGCTAATGCGTGGTTCCAGTTCTACCCGCACCGTTTCATAGCGTTCGAACCGGATTATACAGTATTTTCCCTATAAATTTAGGTTAGCGGCCAACGTGCCGCCGCAATTGTTTTCTAAGAGAATCGCACGCCGTTCGGTTAAACACGGGTAAAAAGCCGAATGGGTAACTACGTGTTGGTACCAGTCGGTTCATCAACTATGTTATTTACAAGGCACTTACTGTACAATGGCACAAAATCCCGAATCCCTAATCGTAAACGTTCGTTAGAAATCGGAAGTTATCTCTGTCTTTAAAAGTTACCTGACACGTTAGTGTATGGTTCCAGTTTTACCCGCGTCCCTTCATAACGTTCAGACCGAATTATATAGGATTTTCGTAATAAATATAAGTTGGCGCCAAACGTGAAGCCACAATTTAATCTTACGCCGTTCGGTTAAATACGGGTAAAAATCGAATGGGTAACTGCGTGTTGGCCCCAGTCGGTTCATAAACCAACTTTTTTGCAAGGCACTTACTAGACACCAGCACAGAACGCCGAGTTCGTAATCGTAAGACATCGTTATAAATCGGAAGTTATTCCCTCGTTAAAGGATCCCTGACAGGCTAGTGTGTGGTTCCAGTTTCATCCGTAGCGCTTCATAGCGTTCGGACCAGATTATACAGTATTTTCCCGATAGATATAAATTGGCGCCCTACGTGCGGCCACAATTGTTTTCTCAAAGATTCGCACGCCGTTCGGTTAAATACGGGTAAAAACCGAATAGGTTTCTACGTATTGATACCAGTCGGTTCATCAACCATTCTATTTGCGAGGCACTTAATAAATACTGGTACAAAACCCCGAAGCGCTAATCGTAAAGCTTCGTTAGAAATCGAAGTTGTATCTGTCTTTAAATGGTTCCTGACACGTTAGTGTGTGGTTCCAGTTTCATCCGTACCGTTTCGTGGCGTTGCGAACGGATTATACAGGATTTTCCGAGGAAATTTAAGTTGGCGCCCAACGTGCGGTCACAATTGTTTTTTTAAGATTTGCACGCCGTTCGGTTAAATTACGGCAAACGGGTACTTACGTGATGGTACAAGCCGGCTCATAAAGCACCCTCTTCATGATGTTTCGACGTTGATCCAATTCGACTAAAATTGTTTCAGAACGGGTAAAACTGGAACGAAGCACGTGCGTGCCGGGAATCCCTCGAAGAAACTGTTATATATGTACCTACCTTCATGTTTCGTAATTATATAAAAAAATTACCTACCTTCGATAGTGAGATAAGAGAATTGAGATAATTGAGTAAGTCTGAGTAGAGCTTTCATATACATACATACATATACGTAGTTATTATTTTTATTTTTTCTTTTTTTAATTACATCGATGTTGTGTGTGTACATATAAATATTATATAAATGCCATATATATTTTTTTCTTTAGGATTCGAAGAGTGTGTGTAGTCGGGAAAAAAAGAAATTGTATTTTTCTACATCCGTATATCCTTCAAATTTATAATGTCTATTCTACGTTGATATCTTCCAGAGTTTTCGCTGTTATATCGATTTAATGAGTCTATATATATATATATATCTATCGTAAGAGATTTACGCGGATCTTACGAAATTATCGTCGTAGGTAACGAAAATGGAAAAATTTCAATAATTCGAAGGACGATTTCGTAAGATCCGCTTATTTAACATATTTTATGCGCATAGACTATCCGCTTCGTCGATTGAATACTATTTTTACCATTCTTTTTTTTTTTGTATAAATATGTTAAATATATAATTACATGTGCCAAGATGTGATCATCATCGTCCACCGTTATAGGATCTTACGTCGTTGATACCGAGCGAATGATTTTAGGGATGACGCAAGCCCGCACAGTCACCCAAATAATCGCTTCGATTCGACCTGGCGCTGTAATATCAAATTGCATCAAGCCACGCCCCTTCTCCTCCATCCCGTAGTAGATGTGTTCCCTTTAAAAGCATATACCTAAATAAAGTGTGGGTTACGTATTGACATTGTCGTGGTGGTATCGGAATTCCTGGACACAACTTGTAAAGTTCACGAATTCGCCGCTTCGGAGATTTCACACAAAAATTTTTTGTTTCATCGTTTAATGCGTCGACGGTAGGGACGATCGTGCGAGCTTGCGTCATCCCGTAAACCTCCTTGGTCCCTGTAAGATCGTACATTGTTTTATATTTGTGTTCGTTTTGTACCTCTAATATTACACCATCATCGATTGATGTTTACGTTACCAAAACGATGATAGCCGAGGATGTTTTTAGTTTAACCGTACTGATCAGCTTAAAATCGTTTTATAAGTCTGTCAAGTTTCTATTCCAGGACGGTGTGGTGATTTAAATCCGACCACTTCGTTCGGGAATCCCCGCCGGCTGGTGGAATGGAAGGTTGATATGTGTTGAGATGACGAATTTCTTACAATTAGTTATTTACTTTTTCCTTTGTTTTTTGTTTCTAATAACTACTAAGAAAATGTTTATGAGAGTACTGTGGAAAAGTTATATTTATAAATAATCTTTGTCAACACTAAATTGCGATCGTGTTTTGTTTCTACTTGGGTCTAAAACGTGCATGTAATTGGGTCGTGTCAAGAACGTCATTTCCTCCCCTACCAGTGCTTCCTCTTCCCCTTTTATTCCTTCCTGCCAGTTTTTCCTCTCCTAGGACTTCCTTCCGTTCCTCCCTTGTTTATGATTTCGTTAATGCAAATGGCTCCAAGATTGAACAACGTGTCTCTGGAAAAAACGATCGAAAACCATAAAATCCTGACGAAAATGGAGCCACCCCCAAACGAAAATAGTCAAAATTGAAGAAATCCCCCCCTCCCCTCTCTCCTCCCCGTTTCTCCCGCAAGAAATTCAGCTAAAATTCGAACGACAACCAAAAGGAAATTCGCTAAAACTTGAGACAATTCCCAAAGAAATTAGCTAAAAACGGAGCCAAATCCAAAGCAAAATCGCAAAAACCTGACGAAAATGGAGCCGCCCCTAAAATTGTAGAAAATCCCACACCACAAGAAATTCAGCTAAAATTCGAACCACAACCAAAAGGATATTGGCTAAAAATTGAGGCAATTCCAAAAGAAATTGGCTAAAAATTGAGCCAAATCCAAAGAAAAATCGCAAAAACCTGACGAAAATGGAGCCGCCCCTAAAATTGTAGAAAATCCCACACCACAAGAAGTTCAGCTAAAATTCGAACCACAACCAAAAGGAAATTCGCTAAAACTTGAGACAATTCCCAAAGAAATTAGCTAAAAACGGAGCCAAATCCAAAGAAAAATCGCAAAAACCTGACGAAAATGGAGCCGCCCCTAAAATTGTAGAAAATCCCACACCACAAGAAATTCAGCTAAAATTCGAACCACAACCAAAAGGATATTGGCTAAAAATTGAGGCAATTCCAAAAGAAATTGGCTAAAAATTGAGCCAAATCCAAAGAAAAATCGCAAAAACCTGGCGAAAATGGAGCCGCCCCTAAAATTGTAGAAAATCCCACACCACAAGAAGTTCAGCTAAAATTCGAACCACAACCAAAAGGATATTGGCTAAAAATTGAGGCAATTCCAAAAGAAATTGGCTAAAAATTGAGCCAAATCCAAAGAAAAATCGCAAAAACCTGGCGAAAATGGAGCCGCCCCCAAAATTGAAGAAAATCCCACACCACAAGAAATTCAGCTAAAATTCGAACCACAACCAAAAGGATATTGGCTAAAAATTGAGCCAAATCCAAAGAAAAACGGTCAAAATTCAAGCAAATCTTTTAAAAAGTTCAGCTAAAACTAGAGAAAATTGGCTAGAAAATTGGAAATTCCTGAAAGAAATTGCTTATAAATTGAGCTCTTTTCCAAAAGATATTGCTTAAACATTAAACCATTCACGAAACAACAACGGTGTAAAAATCTAGCTATTTCCGAAAGAAATAGGTTAAAAAATGGGCTAAAACTTGAGCCATTTTAAAAGACATGGAGTGTACATTAAGCCATTTCCAAAATGCTAAAAAGCGAGCCGTTTTCAGAGGAAATTTAGTAAACGTTGAGCCAGTCGCAAAATGAATTGGCTAAAAGAGGAGACACGGTCAAAGAAAAGCAGTTTTAAATTCTGACTGCTTTTCTTTAATTTAAATCTCGACAAATCAAAACTTGAGCCGCAAGTAAAGGAAAAAAGTCATTCCCAAAATTGGATAAAAATGGAGCAATTCCCAAACAGAATAGGCAAAAATTAGTTATTCTCAAAATTAGGTAAAAGAATGAGCCATTTCCAAAAGAAATTGGCCAAAAAAGGCTAAAAATTGAGCCACACCCAAAGAAAAATGGTAAAAATTTAAGCAAATTTCCAAATTCGGTTAAAACTTCAGTCGTAACTAAAAAATTATTTGATTTAATTGAGTCATTTTCAAAATTAGTTAGAAATTGGGCCATTCCCAAAATTGGCCAAAAATTAAGCCATCCTAAACAGAATTGGCAAAAAAATAGTTATTCTCAAAAATTGGCCATTTCCAAAGAAATTGAGCAACAGTCAAATGCGTTTTGATTTGACTGTTGTTCAATTTTTGGCTAATTTAAGCAAATTTCCAAATAAGTTAGCTAAACCACGAGACGCAAATAAAAGAAATTAGCAATAAATAGAGGTAAAAATTTAAGACTCCCAAAAAATTCAGGAAAAACTTGGCAAAAGCTAGAGGTATTCCCTAAAAAATTGCTAAAAATTAAGCCACCCAAACTAACAAGCTAAAAAATTAGCCATCGCGAAACGAAATGACCAAAAAATTGGGCCGGTCCTAAAAAGAAATTATTCAAACATTGAGCCTAAATTTTAAGAAAATTGAGCCAGTTCCAAAACAATTCAGCAAGGTATTAAAGTAAATCTGATCAAGGTCGAGGGAGTTTACAAAAGGGTGAAAATATCGCCTTTTCGTGACTTCCTTTGAAAATTATGTAATTAAATGAGTACATATCAGCCAGAGTTTTGAACGCGGGCCGTCTGCATCGTAGTCGGAACGTTTTAACCGTTCGACCACACTGGTTGCACAGCTTGATGGGAAAGTCAATGAAACACCGATTAAACTTTTTAAGTTCCTTTTCTCTTATTTTTTTCGCTTTAACATTTTGGTTATCAAAATATAGTTAAATCATTACAAACTATACTGAGAGTTCATGTTTAGAATGCAATAGATGGCGCTTTTAAGCGAGGCAAATCAAAATAGGACAAACTCCTTGAATAAGTGAGGTTATGTTAGACGATGTGACAACTACATGTAGTAGTAGCAGTAGCATGTGCCATTATGTACTTTAGGGGTCTTTATTAGCTGAACAGATTCAAGAATTTTACAGCCTCATCGATCCCCACACTGCATTTCTAACATAAACGAAGTACATATGTATTATAGTAGCCTTTTCGGCTAATGTCTGGTAGAAATTCCTTCGAGATTCTGCCATGTACTGCAACTGTTTTAATATAAGCCTGATATATGCTTCGATTCTACTGGTTTTGTGGTGCGTTCGGACGAACCTATAATTGTTGATGTTCTTACTATTACGAATTATTGTTATACAGTAGAATCCACCCAGAATGGGCACGATTGTAATGGAAATTCGCTTATAATGAATCCGTTCTATTTGTTCAGAAGAATATTGTTTCGGAATATACGTGATGGGAGATTATAGGTGAATTTCACTGCATATATCTAAAAATTATGAATTAAAAAACTGCATCGGTCATTAAGCAATTCTGTCCCATCTCCATATAGTTCCATCGTCACAAACGCACAGCAAAACGTTCCCGTTCCTGCTCAGACTGGTCTGTCTAACCGCCGAATTACATCTGGAATGCTGAAGCGTGTAAGACTTGGCTTGCGTGGGATCGTTCACGTCCAAATCCCACACGAAAATCTTCCCGACTTGATTGCCAAGCGCCAGAATCTTCTGCCAAAAATCCATGGCGAAGCGAACGAACCAGATCTCGCACTCCTTGTATTCGAAACGATGAATGACGGTCGTCGTGGTATCGCCTGGTCGCAAAACTTCGTCGTCCAATCGGCCCGGTTTCCAACATATAATGCAATTCTCGCACGACTTACTAAAGACGAAATCTCCAAACCAACGGACGCAATCGACGTAGTTCCTGTGGATGTCCCTCGTCGAGAAATCAGGGAAATGTTCCTTGAGCGAATCGAACGGTCTCGAGCTACGATTGGCTATCCATTGATATGAATCCTTTATGGCTTTATTCATCGAATCCTTGTCCAATTTCCATAATTTCAACGAATGATCCATTCCGCACGACATGATTCGATTGCCCAACAAATCAAAGTCGGCGCTTAAGACTTCGTCGCGATGACCTTCAACGCCGCCGAAAATGGCGATGCACACGTCAGTTTTTACGTTCCACAAACGCAGGGCGTGATCTTTCGATACCGACAGTAATAAATTGGGGTCCCTTGGATGGAATTTCAATTCGTTTATGGCGTGTCCGTGTCCGATATAGTGCCGGATGCAAGTCATAATCGCCGGGTTCAAGATCCTAACGACGCCTCTAGCGCCGGCCACCGCCAATAAGGGCTTACCGGTGTCCTCGTCGAAGGACCAAGCACACGTATAGTAATTCTCATCCAAATCGGGATCGGCATAGCATTGCAGCAATTTGATACCATTCCCTTCAGGGCACTCGTATACAGAGACCCTGTTACTACCGACGGCGGCGAAAACCATCGGTTGGCCCTCCTTGAGGTGATGGTTAAATTGAGTGCCGAAGAGTGGTTGCGCATGGTCCTCCTTGATACTGCACGTATACTTATAGATGGGTTTCACCACCTTGTTCTGGTTGAACTTCTTCTTTCCACGTCTACCGCGTCTGATTCGGTTGGTCGGGGTTGCACTCCGCGAAGTGTTGTCCGTCGTGGAGGTGCTCCCCACCGAAGAAGTTTCATCCTCGTCGTCTCCGGATTCTTCAGTTAAATTGGAGTTGGAAATGTCGGTGGAATTCATTTGCGGCCTGTTGAGCTTATCTCGCATTGTGTTGGTTCCTTTCGGGTAAATTTTATGCGAGTATTTTTCAATACTATACAAGTTTTTAGGTTATGTTTACAAAATCTACGCTTAGGATAAAGAAGCAAACTTCTTTCCTAACCTCACTTAAATTTTTTTAATTATCTTGTATATAAATCCAATCGAGGCAATCCGAAAGATTATTATCTTTTATTATAACGTGTTCTCCAACGTTTATTCTGCAATTTGAATGTAAATATGTGGATATTTCTAGTACGATACGAACTTATAGGTTATGTTCACAGAGCGACGTTTACGGTGGGAAAGGTGTGGCAATCCCTCAAATAGAAATGTCCCTAAACCATCTCAAGTGTGTTGATGGTTGAAGTTAAGTTTTGAAAGAAATTGATTTTTCTTTCGAAACGGTTAATAAATAAATCACACGAATGTCACAAACGACGCCTCAATTCACTTTAGAAGTCAATGTAGGGGTATTTATTTGATGTCATTGCCAACCTAAACTCGGTCCCGTCACATTTGCGCGGGCTCACTCTATATTTGGCGCACCTAGATTTATTCATATTTACCGATCTTTAATCTAATTTGCGACCTAATATTTTTTGTAAGACGATGTAGTACGTACGGATCAGTGATTATCAATTTTCATATCTTTGGACAGCAACTATGGCTGGGAAGCATAGGAGGAGTAGCAGTCCATGTACTATAAGGTCTATGACAGCAACACAAACATGCAACTTCAGGCATGCCAATCCAACTACATCCAATCAATACCGGTCGTTCCAGATGATTAACTTTTATTATTATAGACCGAGTGATTTAAAATGGATGGAAAAATGGAGTAGATTCTTGTATAGAATATCTTACTTAATTCTTAATCTTAACGTTATTATTAACAAACAAGAATCCTTTCCTAACTTCTATGTGTAACTGTCAAACAATTCAAATTCGTAGGTTGGCAGAAGTGCTTGTGTACATCGCCGTGGTTGTTCCCCCAACAAGGGCCCCATTTTCGAATTAAACGCCAGCGATTACAAAATTTTAAATATTTAGAATCAAGATTTAAATGAAATCCGATAGGATCTTTGAAAATAAAATGATACCACCCCCATCTTCCATCCCGTTTAAAACGAGGCCCCGTTAATCTTAAGGAAACGATGAGTACCGACGACAATTCGCAGTCCCAAGAGGCGAATTTCAAATGGAGACACCCGGACGAAGTGATGAAACTGCACCGTTTGAAGAAAAAGAAAAAGCGTTGCAAGCTCGCTTGAATCTGAGCGCCTCCTGCTCTCGGGACCTCAGTAGCACCACGAGACTAAATTTTCAGACGGTCCTATCCGAAACGAAACGTAAGAATCCTTTCATTACAACTTCCGAAACCAAACGATCGAGGACCAATTCCACGAGTGATATCGAAACATCCTCCGATACAACTTTATTTAAATTATTGCATTGTAGTAGTACGACGACAACAACGGTCAACAAAGAAAATCGCACTTCGTTCGCGAACATCCTCAGAGCGGGCGAGAAACAATCGGAATCGATTAAAATCCTAGGCGGTGAGAAATGGTTGCCGATCGATTGGACACTGAAGAGTAGGGCCAGGTTCGTTTCTACGAAACCGTTCCAGTGGAGTCAAAAATTGAAGATCAGCGAGGAAGCGTCGAGTCTGACCAGTTTTACGCGTTGCTTAGACACCAGTTCCACTACAACTTTGGACATATCCCCGAACGCGAGGTTCCATCAATGCTGTTTGTATTGGCAACTGCCTTATCTGCCCTGGCTAAATCTGTTCCCTCGCACTTCCAAGAAGGCCGCGTCGTCCGTCGCTAGCATCGCCACTAATCCCACCATAAAGCAAAGCTTGCAAGAAGCGTGGATCGACGGGTTGAAATCCTTATTTCAGCTGATTCGAACGAGGCAATGCCCCTATTTCTACGTCTGCGCCAATACGTGCACCGTTCTCGTCAGGGCGGCCGGGATTTGTGGATTTAACGAAATGCACGCCATAATTACGCCGACTACGAAGGGGTTTCGGAATTTACTACGACAGGAGGATATCGAGTTTCGAATGCCGCTAAGAAAGGCTAGGTCGTCAGATCAGGGGTATGATACTTTGGACTCGGCCGCTTCAGAAGGCGGTGATAGCGTTCTGGAGAGTGGGATCGATGATGACGATGAGGCCCCGATGAGGAATGGTTGAAATATATGGGAATAAGCGCTGAGGATATTAAGGAGATTAATTATACGCAGGTATGTTTGTTATCTTGTCTTGTCATAAATAGTCTGGGCAAACAGTGGTAATTACGAAATAAGTTACGGCGGCCTATATATACACAGAACTACTTGCATACAGCATTGATTTAGTACTGACTAGAGCGGGGAGTCGGCGATGCTGTCGTAACTTATTTCATAATTGTACGCTGTTACTGCTGTTCGCTCAGTCTAATCATAAATTAAAGCATTGCACATCTTCAATTGTCTTCCTAATTTCTTTTTTTTTGGCTAAATATTTCAATTTTTGTTAATTATCTTTTATTATAGGGTGTGCTCAAACGTTTAAGCTTTAATTTTAATGTTAATATGTGGATATCTTTAATGCCATACGGATTTGTAGGTTATGTTTATAGTTTTGACGTTCACGGCACGACAGGTTGGCCAACGCTTTAAATACGAATATCCCTAACGTCCCTGGAAATTATTCTGACAGATCAACCAGAAACCATAACTGAAAATGTATTGGCCAGCCTGATTTATTATTATAAATTATAAGTATTGTTCGCAGAGTAAATCGGAAACTAATCAGAGCACTTAGAGCCAATAATATACTACAATATTAGTTGACGAACAGTTTTAGATTTGCCTTAGCCGATCAAATAATATCCGAGTAGTGTTGTGATTACTCCATGAATAAAGCCATTATTATTTCTATTATATTTTTAGGCTAAGCTCGAACATAAATCCGAATGCGAAATCGACAACGGCGAACAGAGCCTGACCCTGATCGAAGGACTCGAAGTCCAAGGCTTCTACAATTTCCTCCTGAATTGCAAGAGCATGACCCCAGCAGTCGGACCGCTCGGTGGGATCCCACCAACACTCCTAGCTCCGGTCGCCTTCCTTGGCTCCGCCTTAAACAGTTTGAAAATCCGCGAGAACAAGATCCATCAGGACAACGAAGACTTCTACTCCTCGAATTAACAGGACCGATCCTACCTCACACGATCCATAACTTGTATAATATCAATCCGAAGGAAAACAGCTTAAGCGCCACGTTCGCCAACGTGAATTCCACCGCTTCATTTAGTAAGGTGAAGTGCAAGAATTGTCGTGACAGTGTTAAAAGTGACGAGATCGAGGCGGATGATAATAAAAGGAAAAGTGCCAGTGCCATTTTTAGAAGGGAAAACTTGAAAGATTGCGGGTTCCAGCGCCACAGTGTTGGAGCGGTTTTGTTCAGAGGAGCCGCAGTTTGTTACGAATTATGATTGCCTGAAGTATTGTTCGAACACCGGTGCATATAGCTGGTCGTAACATGGTTCTAATTTTAACGTATTTAATTTTTTTATCGATAATTTTGATGACTGCTTTGCCCAATGGAAATAAATTATTTTTAAAACGACTCCCAGATATGTGAGGGTTACTGACATTGTATCCACCGGTCGATTCTCCTGCCAACACCTTTAATAAGTCGCTATATACAGACTTATCGAGAATGATTGTCCATCACGTGACCAGTAGTGTTTTAAATCGGGGATTTTTGTGTTCATAGGTTTATGGTATTTGCATATCACTAGGGATCATACTAGCATTTGACATAGGCGTACAATCGTTATTCACAATTTTTGCTTTGTGTCATTCTTTACGTTTTATGTTACGCCACTTTCTGCAATATTTTACATAAAGCAATAGTGTACTACCAACTGCTGTTATTTGGGGTGCCTAATTTGGTAGTCACGTGGTGGACAGAATTGTTTGATATCTCAATACTGATTTCTTTAATTCTAATTTTATCATATTACATATATAAATTATTTGAGGGCGCTTGTAAGATCAAATTATAATCCGCCTTCACCTCCAACCCGATTTCCTTAAATAATTTCAAATACGCCTCGGTATTTATCGAATCCAAGGGGGCCGCGTCGACGTACCCAACGAACAATTGGCAATTCCTCTGAACATGGACGCAGTACGAGAACACGTTCGCCGTGATTCCGGTCACCAAGTTCGGAATTTGCAACGTCGGGAAATCTCCTTTGACGTCCTTCAAGTTAGCGCATAGCGTTTTTATGAAACAAGTCGAATCGTCCGCGACGTCGTCGCCTTGATACAGCGCCATCGGACACGAAGTTATGCCGTAGATGCGTTTGGAATTGCCGATGAGATCCGAGAGGACGTTCTGTACGATCTAAAACGTTTCAAATCTCGATCTGGAAGGGGTACGGGAAGAAGAAGTACTCACCTCGCCCGACGTAAACTGCGGATTGTTCTCGTATGAAACGATGACGTCGTCTCCTAGCTTATACAGTTTCAATCCGGCTTTTTGGAACGGTTTATCGGCGTGGAACCGGTTAAAACGCACGTTTCGAACAGCTTTAGGACCGTTGGGGTATCGATGACGTATAAAGAGTTGATATTTTCCACCGGAGTATACCCCTGTTCCCATTCTATATCGTTTCTGAAAGGAAATTCGCTGTAAAACGTGGGAATTATAGGACGAAGTAGTTTTACTTCTATACGCCACAGCCACAAATCCAAAAATTACGAAGATATTTGTCTTTGTATTAAATTGTCTTTTATAAGTTTTACCGCGACTTTTACCGGTCACTTCAACATTGAGTACAGGACGAGGACGCCCACGCTCTTTTACTACCAGTTGTTGTTGAAAGTGACGGTTTTGAAACTTAATTTCGCCGAGTTTAAGAACGATATCCATTTTTACATCGCATCGACACGTAAGTGTAATTTTAAACGCCCGCGATGCGTACATTAACATCGACCAACTCCCACTGCCCGCTGCTAGGCCGAAAATGCAGCTCATCTCGACGTTCTCGCGCCCGTGTGCCAAAAACCGTCGGCTATCCTCGATTTACTTCGTGTAATCGTATGAATTTATCTGTATTGCAAAGAGCTGCGCTGCAGAGACGACTTTATCGGAAATTATGAGCGCGTTGAGCTTGCGATTGTATGATTGTACAACTGCGACATTTTTCGTAGGAACAAATAATTATTAAATTGTCAGTTACGCACGATGAAATTATAGAAATTTCATATTTTTTAATGAAATACTCACAAAAATGCTCAACGTTAATATTTAATGCTTAATGCACAAATTAAGGATTTATTCTGGTGGTTTTGCAGCTCAGCAGCATTCATGGAGAAGCCGCCCCTGGGTCGACGCAAACTCCTTCCCGAGCTGTATAGGCTACAACCACAGATAAGTGATACAGATAGCTCATCAACTGCAGCTACGTAAAATCATAAAAATCATGAGGGTTTCCCATATTTCCCATTATTATCCCAAGTCGATAAGCATGGGCTATCTGTATGACTTATTTTTGCTACAACGTGCGATACAACTAGCATTTTTCTCCATGGATCTGCGATTCAGACAATTTTTCCTTTTCCACATGATTTGCACTTCAACGTTTATCGTTAACCGCGTCGTTCCTGTCGTTCGTAACGGAAACCAACGGAACGATAACTTGGCGGTTTGATATAAAATTGTATTTGTTTATAGCGGGCAGTGCAAAACTGGTACAACGTCCTGGAATAGACTTATCGATACGCAATTTCTGCTTACCAAAACTAAGGGTAAGTGCTAGGGCTTGTTAGTTTCCTTAACCGACACCCGAGAGCTAGTGAGACCGAGTTAGAGAGAGAGATCGCGCTAAAATCGGACGTCCACTTTCTCACGATATCCTGTTGGTGTATACGTATATAAAATAAATCACAAACAGTCGTCTTTTTCGCGATATCCGCTGATTAGAGAGAGATCGCAGCAATTCCTTTTATTAAATATAATTACACATCTTTCACGCGATATCTGGTTCGTTAGAGAGAGATCAGGCTAAAATTGCACATCTTCTTTCTGACGATATCCCGTTGGTGTATGTACGTACATAATAAAGCACAAATCGTAGTTTTCCTCGCGATATCCGTTGGTTAGAAAGAGATCGCACTAACAGTTTTTATTAAATATAATTATACATCGCTTTTCTCGCGATATCTCGTTAGTTAGAGAGGAATAGCGCCAACAGTATTTGATTAAGTATAAGTCAACGGAATTGTCGTTTTTCTCGCAATATACCGTTGGTCAGAAAGAGATCGCACTAACAGTTTTTATGAAATATAATAATCAAACATCTGCAGTCTCGCGATATCCCCTCGGCTACATAGAGATCGTACCAGCAATACTCTTTTTTTTCTTAAATATGGAATAATATAATAAGAAAGTCGTTTTCTCTCCATATATCGTTGGCCAGAAAGAGATCGTACTAACAATTTTCATTAGATATTAAATACTTTTTGGGGCGATATCCTATTGGTTAGAGCGACATGCGTCGTTTCTAGCTAGAAAAAGACGGTGTGATGAACTCTTTTTCATCATTATCATTATCGTTTACCTTCTTTTGACTTTTCGGTGTAAGGGTTATCATTAAACATCTTCCGTTGGTTAGACGGAGATCGCAATAATTATTTTTATTACATGTAATTGCGCATTTTTCTCCCAATATCACGTTGCTTACGGCGAGATCTCGCTATCAGTCTTTTTTACTTATTAAAATTAGTAGAATACATCATCGTCTCTCTCGTAATATATCGTCGATCAGAAAAAGACCGCACTAACAGCTTTTATTAAATAAACGTTAAAAATGCTTACCCCTCGTATTCTACGAGTTCGTTGTATTCGTCGTCCCAAAGGGCTCGCGAAGACGGGATAATTAACTCGCCGAAAACCATTTTTTTCTTTTCGAATTATTTGTGATTAGGATGATTATTAAAATTTTATTGCCGAGATTTTGAGGTTATGTTTACGTCCGGGTTATTTTGAAATGTCATTTATTGATAGCACGTTCCAAAATTACTAACAAATCCTATTCGTGGGAAAAACATTTTTTTAAATATGTAATAGAGCCATTTTCTCTGATTTATTAAAATGATTATAATACGAATACGTCTACTGTTAAATATTAGTAAAGAATATTGATATGAGATTTACAAATATTTCATTCAACTCAATTCAACGCGTTCAGAAACTATGCGCTTGTATTTTGAAATGTCGTTTCCTCGCAGCACGTTCCGAAACCACTATTACATCCGGATTTATTTTAAAACGAGCTTTCTTAAATACTCAAAGGTTTCCTTGCGTTTTCGATTTTAGTATCAATCTATTTAAGGTTGAAAATTTCACAATGTTATCATTAGTATTTGCAGGATAAGTGTAACACGTTCAGAAACTGTTCCGTTGTAGTGGAATGTCACTCCTTTCTAGCACGTTCCGAGACTACCGGTATATCTTATTAAAGATAACCGTTTGCTCTCCCTTTTTTAAATTTATTTAGATCTGATCAAAATCTATGCGTTTAGAGAAAATTTCACAAGTTCATCGAAATAAAGCTTAATACATTATTTAAAATTTTGACGATTTCGACGCGTTCAGAAACTTTCCTGTTCACACCATTTTCGAAACGATAACATAACCTAAAAAGCATAATCTTACTTTTTAATGAGATAATCGTTATTTTTCGTTAAAATGCAATTTAGATTTCTAAATTTCCTGAGGAGACAAGGTCCGTTATAAGGGAAAATACATCTTTAACCTGATATTGTATTACGTTACAGCAGTTATGAGAAGTATGGGGTCCCAAAACCTAGATTTAGAAGTAAATCGTCTGGTCTGGATAGATATGGAAGTACGGCAATATACTTTAACACTCATTCGTATTACTTAATCGAAATCTCGTAAAATTTTTGATTTGTAGATGACCGGATTAAACGTAATGAAAGATCGAATCATGGAGATTGCATGTCTAGTCACCGATTCGGATCTAAACATCGTCGCGGAACAACCACGAATCGTCATACAACAACCTTCGAGTATTTTAGATGCTATGGACGAATGGTGCAAGAAACAACACGGTGAAGTAAGTCGCTATCCGTTCGTCTTTATTTATTTTCATTCGTTTTGTTTTTGTTTCTTTATTCATTTCTTTATTAGTAGAGACCAGCCGATTTAGGGTTATAAGTGTTCTTTATTCGTTTGTTTATCAGTAGAGACCAGGAGATTTAGGTTTCTAAACCGCTTTATTGATTTGTTCATCCTTAGAGACTGGCAGATTTAGGTTTATAATTTGCTTAATTCATTTGTTAATTAGTGGAGACTGACAGATTTGGGTTTACAGTTTGCTTTATGAATTGGTTCTCAATTTGTCGGTCTCAATTCACCAGCGCATTCATCCATTTATGCTATCTCCATTTTGGATCGGTAACAGATTCAAGTGAGTTTCGACGTTGAATAATGCACTTCTTTAACAAAACATCTTCGTTCGTTTTCGCAGTCAGGCTTAACGGAGGAATGCAGAAATTCGCAGGTGACCCTTCAGGACGCGGAGAAGACCGTCTTGGACTTCCTTAAAGATCACGTGACGGAGAAGGCCAGTCCAGTCGCCGGAAACTCGGTGTACATGGACAGGATGTTCTTGCGAACGTACATGCCGGTGGTCGACCAGTACTTACATTATAGGATAGTAGATGTGTCCTCGTTAAAGGAATTGTGCAGGAGATGGAACGCCGACGTATATAAGAGGATACCCAAGAAAGAATTCCACCATCGCGCTTTGGACGACATAAAAGAAAGTCTCGACGAATTAAAATATTATAAGCAGAATCTCTTTAAAACTTGTAATACGTAAAATTTGTAAGTATAGATAATTTCTAAGGAATTATAAGGAAGTATGACATATACCCTTCATTTCCGAATAACTTATCATCCTCAGAGGAAAAGTGCTTGTTTAAGTGGAAAGGGGACGTAACGGTGGGCGTTACGCAACGCCCACCTTCACGTGGTCAATTCAAATTACTCATCGTCATTGGAGAGAGGTAATTAAGGCAACGCCCACCCTCACACAATTTATTTGAATACTTTCTCTTCATTGGTTAGATGAAATTTATGCCACTCCCACTTTGAGGCGCCTCATTTGAATAACTTGCCATTCATTGGATAGATCTAATTATTGCTATAATAATGGTAAGTTGGCGACTATCTTTACGCGTAAAATATGGCAAATCTACTTGTCCATTCAAGGTCACTCTGACGCAAATAAGATCACTACTTTTACCTTCCGTTCTATGGGACGTAGAGGTTTTGAGATCGCGAGCTAGATTCGATGTTTTATAACCATTCATAATAGTTACGGGAGGCCACGCCCACTTCTGAGCCATCATTGGATATAATTGAGGCAACGTCCATCTCCCGGCGTATTTAAATAAGTCACGATCATTGGACAATTACGCAGGCCACGCCCACTTTTATATACCGCGCTTGAGTGGGTGACCATTGTCGACTCGATTTTCTGGTTGATAAGTAAGGTCTGATAAAAGAGTGGATTACGTGTTATCATTAACCTAGTGTAAACCGTACTCGCGTTGTCACTTCTACGAATTTTATTATTCAATGATAACTTATTGCAAGGCTCCAACCGAATCTTACGTAGTTCAGTTGACCGGATGAAAAGACTCCTTATAAACAGTAATCCGTTTATTCACTAACGCCATCGCAATCCATCCCCTCCTTCCTACACTACCAACCTCAACTCCCTCAAGCTCCCCATTCGACTGCTGACAATCAAAAAGGCGCTAATTGTATCGAATTGTATAAATGATACATTATCATTGTTAAATAAAAGTACACTACTTAATGATAACACGTCATCCACTCTTTTATCAAACCTTATTGATAAGTGACATCTGTCAATTATTTCGATTTGATTTGTTCTCAATACGCGATAGGAACTGTTTGCTGGTCGGTAAAGGAAAGTCAAAGAATAAACAGACGGTAACATAAAAATTATATATATTTAAAGATCATCCTCAGTCTCAATACAAGAAATTTATATACAAATTCAATGCTTTTCTAAACATTTCGCTAACAGATCGTTCATGGACGTCAGGAGTATCCTAGGATCGTCGACTAAACCGGCACCCACCATCGCATTGGCGAAGAGCTACCAACCAAATAACGAGAAATTCGTTAGTAATTTTTTATTTTTTGACATCTGACAGCCGTCAACGTGACTTGCTAAATTTGGCTACATTCTCTTATGATTTAGCAATTAGTTTAATTTTATATACATATTTATATCTGTCATCTGTCAATGTGAATTTGAAACAATCAACGAAATCTGGAGGAAACGCCCCAAATCTTACCACATCTCTCTCAATAGACACGCCCAAAACCCTGTGGTAATTGTCTAAATTTGACATTGACATCTGTCATCTGTCAAAGTGAAATATTCCCACACTAACAAGAAATTCTTGTATAAGCTTTCTGTCTCTCATAATTACCCGTGTTAAAGGGGGATACTTGCAATGAAGTCCGACTTATAACTTGAAACTTTGCCAAAACGAAAACAGTCCGGCGCATGTTGTATTTTCTTTACAAGAATTTATACAGAAGCTAGAAGCTGTACATGCGCATTTGAGAAAAGACAAGTTGGCAACTCAAAAACAAATTGATCACACATTTATAACTGTCAATGTCAGATTTTAGAGGATGGTTACAATGCGTGATTTTTAGGGAACAAATGCAAATAATAACAAGTTGGCAGTGTCCACGGACTTTGAAAGAATTCGTTACACGCTACTTGTCAAGAATGTCTTGTTAGTGTCACTCTGCTTTTAAACAAAGGTAATTAAATTAGGCTACATTCTGTTGTGAGGGACGCGATTGTTTAGGCTACATTCTATTGTGAAGGGAGCAATTGTTCAGGCTACATTCGATTGTGAGGGAGGCGATTGTTTAGGCTACATTCTATTGTGAGGGAGGCGATTGTTTAGGCTACATTCTATTGTGAGGGAGGCGATTGTTTAGGCTACATTCTGTTGTGAGGGGAGCGATTGTTTAGGCTACATTCTATTGTGAAGGAAGTAATTGGGAGTAAGGGGAGCGATTGTTCAATTTAACATTGACATTTGTCAATGTGAATTTTCTACTAGGAAGGAAGCACCTAAAACCCTACCACATCCTTCTTTCAATAGAAACGCCCTACAATTCGGTGGTAATTGTTTAAATTTGACTTTGACATCTGTCATCCATCTGTCAATGTCAAATTTTTGTTTAAACTAACTAACTTCGCAATGCGTTACTCACTTGTTTCGCCAACAATTCAGCCAATTCCTTGTCCGACGCCATCAACTTGAATAATTTCTTGATGATCGGGTGTCTGGAAGATGACAACGAGGTTAGAAGTAATTATCCAGATTTTTTTTTACAAAATCTCCAATAGGGTGTGTTGTGTATTTCTAACGATTTTTCGTGGAGGTGGAAAAGGAACGAGGTTGGAATTTCGGTTTATTTGCAAGTCGAAAATAAAACGGGCTTACTTGGGATTGATTTCGAATTGAGGCTGTAACAAGGCGTATCTCCTTTCTTCGGGAACCTGGTGACTTTGGGTCTTAACAAAGTGCCTAGCAGCAGCCATTTCTTCGACCGTCACCACGCACGGATGATTTTCCAAGCGATTCGTCGCGCTGACCGTCGACGCTTTCCCGGCGAGTTTATCTTTTAACCATTTCGTGAGCTCGTCGATTTCGCTCCTTTTAAACTATCAACGCCTGTACGAAAAACGGGGAAACGAGAAAAAGCGGTTAACGTACGTTTATCGGGTGGCATTTTTTGTCTTACCAAGATTCGTTAAATCCGCCGCTTTCTTGTCGTCCCTCATATCTTTCTCGACGGAAACGACTTTGTAATTCTTAAACTGTTGCAAGGTCATCAGCACCAATTCGTCGTAAGGTTCGTAACAAAACAGGACCTCTTGATTGCGACTCTTTAAGTTTTCGTAATAAGGGGAAGCTTCGGCTAAAGCTCGACTAAACAATAGTTACAAGCTGCAGTTGGATTTATTCGTGTTCATCGTAAAAATTGACTTACCTAGGGGCAGCTAGATAGAATATGACTTTTTGATCGTCCTTAATTCGCGATATGTAATCTTCGAGGCTCACTTTGATACCGATGTCTTTGTGTGACGATTCGAAAACGAGCAATTTCGCTATCTCTTCCTGTGAAAGAAAAAAAAAGGGTAAAATACAATTTCTCCGAGGATAAAATGTAAGTTGGGATTCGTTGCAATTTCGGTCCTACACGGACCGAAAATTGAAGGAGATAGTAACGAACGCTCGCGAACCGGCACGAAGTAACGCGATCGGTGTTCGATGATAGGAACGCGTATATTTTAAGAGTTCGAGCCTTTGAAAACAAATAACCCATAACAGGACTAGCTGGAAAAAACTTCACCGAAAACCATTAAGAACGTTGTTGCAGAAATATCAACGGCGAATAAGAAGAAGAACAAATAATGATACTTGAAAATGACGCCGCACTGCTTTCCCCAAACGCTCCGAAATCGAGCTACGTCCCTCCAAAATCATCCCACATTCCCTAGGAATAAAAAAGGTTAAAACCCGGTTATATAAAAAAATCCATGGAAATGCATCCAAAAATGTGACCAAACTCAATACAATACAACAATAAAACGCCCAAAAATAGACTACATTCATCAACCTAAGTCAAAACTCTCCAATAGATCGCCGAAAGTAGGCTATATCCCTCAAATCAAACCAAATTCTGGAATAGAACGCCTAAAACTAAGCTATATCCCCTAAAGCAAGTCAAAACCTTCAAATAAAGCGCCTAAAACAAGGCTATCTCCTGAAAACCAAGGTCAAACTCTCAAATAAAACGCTTAAAACTAGGCTACATCTCCCAAACCCAACCAAATTCTCAAACAAAACCCCCAAAAGTACACCACATTCAGAAACCTAAGTCAAAACTCTCAAATAAATCGCCGAAACTAGGCCACATTCCTCAAATCAAACCAAATTCTGGAATAGAACGCCTAATCCTAGGCTATATCCCCCAAACCACGCCAAACTTTCAAATAAAGTGTCTAAAACAAGGCTACCTCCCGAAAATCAACGATAATTATTACACTACTTAATGATAAACGTCGTCCACCTTTTTAATAAACTCTACTTATCAACGAAAATTATCGTTGAATAATAAAATAGGTTATCATTGAATAATTAAGTGGCATCGTCAGATAACACGTCATCCACCTTTTTAACAAACTCTAGTACTGAAGGTGAAGATCATAACAGGAAAGACTGACGAAACTTTGGAATAAGGAGGAAACGAAAGGCTCGGTTGCCTTCCTATAACACGTGACCATATTAATCGAGACGATGAAGAATGGAGAAATAATATGAAATTATGGGATTTGAATGACGAAACTTTACATATCTAGTACAAATACTTTGTTCAGTTGGTAATCACTGGTGGGTAGGTTAGTAAAATTACTTGTTTCACTGGAGTCTTCAAAATTCTATTCCTTGTATAGTCTATTTAGTGCGAATCTATCATCTTTACGTTCAAATCTCCAATTCTTATGCCTTAAGATTTGATTACATAAAAAGAGTTGAATAGTGAATTTGTAACTTGCGCGTGTATTTCTTTATTGCATATCTCCATGTGTCGTAAACAAAGATTACTGTATTAACTTTTTCATAATTTCACTAGTCTATTCTTCGATTAATCTATTCGATGAGCATCTATCTAATATTCGCGACAACAAACGTGAAGTTGCAGCGTTCAATCCGTCGTTTGTCAAATTTAAAAGCGCCTTTTCTTATCTCTGTTATCATTAAACTTACTAATCATGCATTTTTTACGACGTTGAACCGAAAACGAAGATTATACGAATACGAAGAACGTAAACAAGACGTACGTACTATGCCTACACGCGCGAACAACGATGACGAGCAAAATACATTCCCCAGCACCTCGAGATCTAGAAGTAGATCCCAGGACGCCAGAACGAACTTTTTACGGAAACATTACGACAAAACGGCGTTATCTTAAGTACGACCGAAAGTCCTCACGTTTTAACGAAGGAACAATCGTTGATCATAAGAGATATCGAGAAAGTTTTGATCCAACACGATAAGGACGAGAACGTTCGGAGCTTCCTGGAAGGATTTAGGAATGTCTGTAAGGAACCCGGTTTCTTACACAATTCCTTGTTACCGACCGTATTACGGAAGAATGGTGACGAGCAATTATTGAGCATCGTCCATCAGGAAAGTTTGATACGGATCATATTTCAACTGAATTCGATCCAGAATCAGGCCGTCGAGTTTATTCTGGAAATAGCCACCGAGCAATTGACCGAGGAGAACGAGGAAAATCACGATTTTCGACTGATATTGAACGCGATGAAATATCTACCTTTCGTCAACGCCGCCGAGATGGTGACGCAGAAATTGTTAGATATGATCGAAATCGGATCGTTAGGGGCCCAATTGGAGGTGTTGAATTCGATTCCCGAAATCATACCGGATTCCCATAACGAATCTACGGCCGATCAATTAAGCAAGCTTTTAGAGAGCAACAACGAACTGGTCAGTGCCATCATCGATTGTTTGAATTCGTTAAATCTCTCCGGCGATACTAGGGTTAAGATACAGCAGTTCGTCATCGAAAGGTTATTGAGTAGCGCTTCGATCGACGTGTTTCCGGTTCTTTTCGACTTCTTAACTACCGATTGTAAGCCGATAAATTTACCGGCCGTCCTGGTGAAGTGTCGAGACGCCTTGAACGAGATGATGAGGAACGAAGCGGTGGATAAGGAGAAGGAATCGAAGAAGGTCGTCATTATGAATAAGGTGCATATGTTGGCTTCGCTGAAGGTGCAATACGACGGATGGATGAATTTTTTAGTAATGTCGGGAATTTTCGGACGGGGCACAAGCCCATCGATATCATCATACTGGTAAGTCGTCTTCTTTAAATTTTTTTACTGCTTCCCGAAATGAATGAAATAGAAAACTATACTCGAATAGGAGAACTAAAATAATAATTCAGAGATATATCGATGTCCATTTCAATATCTGTCCAATGACTAGATAGAGTAAAGAGCACGCCTATAATTGCCACGGTATTGAAACAGCTCATTTAAATTGGCTATATATTAAGTTCACATTAAGAATGCAGTAGTCTGCAATAGTCTGTGCAAACAGCGGTAACAGCGTACAATTACGAAATAAGTACGACAGCATCACCGACTCCCTCTATCTAGTCAATACTAAATCGATGCTGTATACGAGTAGTTTTGTATATACCGCATGTCCCAGATCGAGTGGGATTGTATGGGTAACTTTCTTCCATGTAATCTCACTCGATGTCCGTCTCAATCTCAGTCCAACGACAAGATAGAGTAAAGAGCACGCCCATAATTCTCACGGTATTGAAACAGCTCATTGTAATTGGCTGTATATTGAGTGTTCAGATCTGTTTATTGTTGAAATTATTTTTTTTGTTTGATATGTAACTCATCATGTACGCGGCAGGTGGCGCAACTATTTAAGGTAATAGAGTAGGACATTTTTCTTTTGAACAGCTGTCAAGCACAGTATCCGGGAGAAAGTGGTGGAAAGTAACATCCAGTTAGTCAGTAGCATTGTACTTAGAAAATAGTGCGCGCATACATTGCACATTGTCAAGTCTAAAGTATAACAGTCACTTAGTACTACAGTGTTTCATTTTTTTGCATTTTTCGCATAGATGAGGCTAGCGACAGTTCGCCCGAAAAAATTTCACATTTTATGGTCCTTCGAGCCAAATACTGCTGTTGCCAACTGTTCAAAAGAAAATGTCCTGCTCTATTTCCTTAATGTTGAGTTGCAGATTAAACCAAACAAAATAATGTAAATAATAAACAGTAGGTGGCGCACCTAAACCGAGGTGTTGAATGCCGGATCTTTGCACTGTGAAGTGCGCTATTTCACCACTCAGCCACTGAGCGAGTTAAGGGTTAAAGCCATTTTTTAAAGCGATTTTTCTCCTTTTCAAGGCCATGTTATACTCAACCGGAGCCAGTAGAAAACACGACGTGGAAAAGCTAATTAAGAAGCACGTTAAAGACAATCGGTTAAAGAAGGAGCATCTCGAGACCGTCTTCGAAAAGTACTTCATCAAGCAGATCTTCACCGATTATTTCGACGCCGTCGTCGAGATAGCCAGTAATCTCTTGAAGACCTCCAACGATCAACTGACGACGCAATTCGCCAACGCCATCTTCATGTTGCTTTTCGAAAACGACAACATCAACCGAGTCCAACGACAGGACATCTTGCACACGCTCATTTTGCTGACGAGCGTGTGGGAAACCAAGAACATCGGAGACGTGCTCAGAATTCTTTTGGACTTGTCGAAAGGAAAACAGTTGAAGCACCACGTTCTTCAACTTATGGGATTGTTGGAGAAAATCGATTGCTTCGAATTGAGGGACGTCAAGCAGGTTCTCGAGCTGTTGTGTTTCATGACTTCCAATAATTCAGACGAGGCCAATTCCGGTTTGAAAAACGAACTTCATATTCTGATACGGAAACAGATGTCGAGCGCTAAAAGGCATTTGAAGCAGCGGGGGTAATCGCCGCTATCGTCATGGCTAAGTACACAGCGGCCATCACCGAGGAACAGGACTTTCCGGAAAGTGACAGTACGATAGTTGATATAACGGATTTACCTAACGGACCGCCGCAAGAATCGGCTCATCTGCTCGATTCGGCCAGGGAGGCGGCGAGTAGCATCCCCGAATTGATGGGACTGTACTACGACCAATTGGCGTCCATGTTAGTACGCGCCCCGAATTTAGACAGGCGATTTTTATCGTGGCTCAAGGAGAACGTCCAACAGGAATTCGAAAATACGTACACGGCGAACGACGGTCAGAAAGAAATCCACGACATCCGAATCTATTCCCAATTCTGTCTGAATGAAGAGGGCGAATTGGAAGAAACTTTAAGCATGAACATAGCCGGATTGACGATGAAACCGGGCCGTTCCAATTCGATCATCCTGTTAGCTCCGCTCTTCAGGATGTTTCGGATGTTGTGTAGTAAAAGTCAAGGTCACCTGGAGGAAATCGACGCGTTACTCGGTTGCGGAGTGATCCTACCAGAATTGGACGATATCTCCGCGTACGATATCCGGCAGATGGAGCTGGTGGCCGATTCGCTTTTTCATTGCATCAACTGGTTTCGGGAGACGGTGAGCGCCTTCATCAGTCACACGTTCAGGATGGTGCGATTGAGGCTGCTCAAAAGGATAGGGCACTTGGTTCGATTGGAGGAGACGCTTAGGAAATGTCTCGAGTATATCCCGGGACACAAGTTGCCTTCGAGTTATTTCTATACTTCACTGGCGAGCGTCGTTAAAGGTTGGTATGATGTGCACGCACTGTGAAACGCGAATTTCACCACTCAACTACTCAGCGAGTTTATCATTATTGTAATTCCCGATATATCCAACATTCCAGGTTCTCCGATAAAATCCAAATCGGACGTGAAAGTATCTAGACCACGCAAAAGGATGAAAACCAACGCGGGTGAAGCCACAGTCGACTTTCTAAACGAGACGGCAGCTTCGACCACTTTCGTACCCGAAACCCAAAAGAGGAAAGCGGTGAACAGACGATGGGCTCAACAGATACCCAAACCCGAATTTCGAGAACTCGATACGGACCTGATCCTACTCCTCAAATACCCGCTGAATTTACCGGGAAACGAAGATTCCTCGAGTTCACCGCCATTGACCATCGATATCGCAGCGTTTCGTTACGTCCTCGCCGACATCGTCACGAAACTGAGCTTGATCGTCAACAATAGAGATCTGGGCATGTCGACCTTGAACGAGATCAATCCGACGAGTCTAATAACCGATTGCGTCAAGTTCGCGCCGAAGATTTTCACCAATTTCAAGTGGATTTCGAAGGAAATCGCCCTCGTCTTCGATCGGGTGGATCATCAGGACGATCACGTGGATTTATACTCGGAAGAAGTTAAGATATTAAAGTCCTCCTTTTCTTTGTGCCTGGAATATTTCGGGTTGCTCTTCAGTTGGAGAGGTTTCGTCAAACGTCACGACCTCCTCAAGGATTGCTTGAGGAATTTGATCGGGGAGGATACCCCCTCGCAATCCATGACCTTCTTTAGCAGGACCGTGGCTAATAAATTCGTGGCGACAGCCGATCAATGCTTGTATTTACAACCGGCCGTGTTCCTAGTCAAGGTCCTGGAAGCCCTCTATAGGATAAACGCGGAAAATACGGAAATCAAGAAGAAAATCACCGCTGTCAGCGGGAAATTTCTAAATAAAAAATGGTACAATACTTCGGGCGAGTTAGACGGCGGAAAAACGATGCACGAGCATCTCGACGTTCTCATCAAGGCCTACCTAGATGGCGCTAATATCAAGACGATATCCGGGATCGTAGCGACGTTACGGAAACAAGCCTGTACCTTACAGACGAAAGACGATCATCTGGAAATGTTGGAGAGCATCAATAAGAATAGTTTCCATCTCTTATACGCGAATCTCTGTCAGTTCCTCTTGGAACGGGTGAAGGTAGAGGTCGCTTCGTTAACGAACAAAGAGCACCTGGTCCTTTGGAGGAGCGCGGCCGTCATAATGCAGGGATTGGTTGATATCGCCAAGGAACTGAGCGTTAAGTCGAATTACGTGACGTCATTGCAGAAATTCAATGCCGTCTTGAAGGTGTTCCTGTCGCACGGGATGCCCGTCTTGGAAATTATGTTCAAATCGAAGACCGATGAGGTCGTCGAAATTTTAAAAACTCTGCAGATGACGACGAGATTTTTACATCACCTTTGTGGCACGTCGAAGATAGCCAAAGATAGCGGCGTCGTACAGTACGTGCCTAAATTTAAGGAAACGTTGGAGACGATGATTTATCGGGTGAAGGCGGCCATGGTAGTTAATAATTATACCGAGGCGTTCTGGATGGGGACTTTGAAAAATAAAGATTTGGACGGTGATGCGATTCCGACCCAAACCAGTTCGACTACGGACGGGGACAGCGTCATGAACGAACCGGAAGAGGAATTGCCGCCGGAAGATAGCGACGAGGATATGTTCGGGGAAGACGAGGGTGTGTCCGGTACGAACGGCGGTGGGAGATCGGCTAGTGAAGTTTACGATTAAGAAGTAAGTGTTATATTTTTTATAATCGTTTTTTTGAGAAGTATACAGTTTTTTCCATATTGGTCGTGTGTTGTGATTTCGAATAAAATCACCTTTACTCCTCCGAAAAGCACAACGTTCCTTATCGCAACAAATAATGGAGAATGCGCATGCGCGTTCAAAACTTAAATAACGAATTCGGATTTTTGTTAAAACAAAATTTTTTCCTATCCCACCGCAGAGTTAACGTTATTCTTACGATTTCTTATGGAAAAAATGACGGGGAATTACCCCACTGGGTCAAAACTTGAATATCGGATTCGCAACTTTGTCAAAAATTTCATTTGTTTGGGGCATTTGCATCCCTACGATGTTGCACGGACAAACGATTACTCAGACTGATTGAAACTTTGTCAAAATTTAATTTTTCTTCGAATTAATTCGGATTCGGCTAACAGAGGGCGCGGTCGAAATCCGTGCCTTGTTTCTTTTATGATAATTGAAATATTATTTATAAAGGTGACTTACTTTCTCGTTCTGATCGTGATTTACGATAATACCCTCCTTCAGGAACAGTCCGTAATCGGCGTAGAATTTCTCGTATTCGTCCGGTTTCTTCTTCTTCTCGTCGTTCAAGAATTTCAATATCCTTCGAGTTAAGACGTTCTGAAGCTTCCTAGAAAACAAAAGAAAAAGTTGAATAAATGGTCGCAAGGACTGCGGTGTAGTATTACTGGCGCTATATCACAACGGGAAACCCGTGAACCCACACAAATTATTTTTATTTATTTAATTAAATTCGGTGACACGTGTTTCGCTAGCGACCAGGCTGGCATCTTCATAAAACCGTACTTTACCGAAGAAACGGCGACTTCATAAGTTCCAAACTTTCCTCTTAACAACTCGGGAAGGAGGAAGAAAAAGAGTGGAGGGGCGTATTTTTTTTTATCTACTAGGATGAAAAATTATAGAAATCGCCGGCATCGCCTTCTGCAGGCAATTTCTCTATTTACTAAACACTTGTATGAACTACGTCTCCCTATGCAATAAATCAATTAGCAGAGACCGACTCATAGGACCGTCGTCTTTGTTCAAAGATTAAAAAATTGTATTTTTACGTTTGTGTGTCGCTTCGTACACATCCAGTTTCCGCGGCAAATTTAAGTATTTCATCAATTTTTAATTTTCGATTTTCCTGCCGTACCCTGTCTCATTTCTGTGCTTTGCAATATCCGTTGAATTACGAAGTAAGTTACGACAGCATCGCCAACTCCTCACGATGTGCTGTATGCGAGTAGTTCTGTGTATGTTGTAGGCTGTCGTAACTTATTTCGTAATTATCGCTGTTTGCCCAGACTAAACATAACGATAATGTCTAACATGTCCTTTGAATCGCGTAGTTATCGCGCGTCTGAACTGTCCAATGTATGATTTATCGAAATTGTTTTTTCGGGTTTCCCAATAAATTTTTTAGAGTATTTTTCGATGTCAAATACGCCCTCATTTTTAGCGTTTTAGTATATTGAGTAGATAGCTGGAAATTGAAGACGCTTTAAGTGTAACATACCTGATCAACGCGCTATTTTGCAACAATTCCCTGCTCAGATTCAAAGGGATATCCTCCGAATCGACCACACCTTTCACGAACCTTAACCATTTCGGTAAAATGTTATCGGTTCGGTGCTTGATTAGGACTTTTCGGCTGTACAGAGCGATTCCCGATGTCGTGTCCCGGGACATCTCGAAAAGACCTGAAATCCGACGGGATATCATTATAGTAGTATAGTCTCAAGCTCAAAATCCACGATCTGAGACTAATTGATGAGCCAGAAGCTCCGTTACGATCTCAATGCCCATAAAGTTATAAGGTTCGACAAACGCGTGCGCTGAGGGGTTTTTAGGTTGATGCGAAGCCAGTGGGGAGTTTAGTCATTCGGTAGCCGTGGAAGTAAACGCTCGTTCGATAAATATCGGTTTATATTTTGTGGCAGTGGACATCAAGAACTCAATAAAAGGTAAGAATATATTATTTTTTAAATAATACTGTATCTCACGTACCTACTTTTGCGCAATACGCCCCTGACGTTGCACTCGTTTGTCGAACCTTAGTTATAAGCATCGTATTTACAATAAATACATAATACAGCGATTCCCAAATACTTTTCTTTGAGGACCCTCGGATATCATGTTTTCTGCCATAGACATCCCATACCGCAGGCAAGCAATCCTTTTTGGACGACTAAATAAAAGGCGTGAGCTTTATACATAAAGAATAGTTCTAAAATTGGCGCATGAACCCCCAGTTAAATGGCAGTGGACCCTTGGATGTCCCGGCCCACCATTGGGATACGCTGCATAATGGAAGTGCGTTTGTGGGCTTGGTAAAATTGCTTCGTGAGCCTTGGGTTTGGGACCACTGGTTTAAGGGACGAAGCAAATTTACACTACCACCCAGACAAAGCGTCTGTGCAGTCAAGGTCAGGTTTTGATTATAAACGTCACAGAGAACGATTAGGCTTTATCTGGACGCTTGTACATTTCCCCGTCATCCCATAAATCATACGTATATTGGATATTATTAAAAATTAATGTTTCGGTCAAAATTCCTTATAAGAAAAACATCTGACCTACCCGGTTTTCCTTCCGGAAAGTACAACAAGGCATGAATCGATAGAGGCACGTCCGTGTTGTAGTGCAAGGAATACCTCGGAAGGTCATAGCTGTTGCTGACGTATCGATAAAACTCCCCGTGTTGTTGGGGTGTTATTGTTTTAGGATCGCTCAACCACAAAGGTTGGATGACGTTCTCCCTCTTTCCGTTCAGATAAATCGGGTTCCCGACGAAGTTGCTGTATTTCTGGATGATGTTTTTGATCGTGTCACCGTCCGAGAATTCCCGACAGTCCACTTTGAGATGTACCACGATTTTCGTGCCGAATTGTACGCCTTCGGCCGGTTGTATTTCGTAACTTCCGGTACTGAAAAGAGGAAAAATATTCATGTTTGAAGCGTTTTCCCTGCTTGATGGCTTAATTTTATTATTTCAATGTTCTTATCAGTTAACGAATGAGATTGCGGGTCCACGTCCTAGTCCACATTTGAAACGGGATGAGTATTCAAAGATGAGGGTGCACGTCTCAATCGGAAAAAGTCAAGAAGTAAACACCAACCCGTCAGATACCCATCGATATCCTTGCTCTTCAGTCGCCGCTCTGGAATAAACTTCAACTTTCTCAGCCACCATAAAAGCGCTGTAAAATCCTACACCAAACTGTCCAATGATATTTCCGATATTACTATCGGCTTGTCCCTGTTTATTTTTCAATTGTTCCAAAAACGCTTTAGAACCGGATCTGGCGATGACCCCCAAATTCGATATCATTTCCTCTTTGGTCATTCCAATACCCGTATCCTAGAATTTCCCTTGTTAGATTCAATCGGTTACAAATCCGAGTTAATAATACCTGTAACGTCAACGTCCTGCTCTGTTTATTCGTCGAGATATGTATCTCTAATTTCCGATCGGGATCCTTCAACTTTTGCGTCGCCTCGCTATCGGTCAGCAAGGTATATCGAAATTTCTCCAAAGCATCGCTAGCGTTTGAAATCAATTCACGTCACGAAAACCTCCTTATCCGAATACAGAGACCTTGCGACGATATCCAGTAACATTTTGGTCTCGGCTTGGAATTCATGCTTGGAACTTTCACCTATGGATCAAACTTATGATTCTACGATCAAATCGGATGACTTTCCTATACAAACCTGCCGGCTTTTCCGTGTCTTTTATTATGGAGTGGTACTCGTCCTCTTTCGGTTCCGCATTCGTACTTTGAAAACGAGCTAATACTGTGCTAGTTACTGTAATTAAATTGTCATTTATTAGGGGGCCCGAACGATGATCCTAACCTAACTTTTACCTCTATGGGGATGATTGTGGAGGCGGATATTATTGGCTCTGATTGCGGTGTTCCTGTTTAGATTTACGGCTGCTTGGCTGAAGCGAAGAAGGCGTGAGAAACGCGAAAATGTTGACATTTTAAAGAAAAATTGTCAGATTTTATTACACCGCAAGATAACTTGAAAATTGATAAAATCCAACATGAATATTGCAGCAAACTTCAAATGTAGTATAGTATGGAATGAAGTTAGCCGATTTTCACAGAAGTATCATTGACCAATGGGAGCCTACAATGAAAATGCGGCTTATTTAAATCCGACGATAAAAAAACTTAATTTGATAATCTTTTAATTTATGAAAATTAAATTTGACGCTTAAAAAAGCATAAAAATAAGAGTCGGTTACGCCCACTAATTTGACGTAAGCAATCATTTCACTTACCTTGAAATGCAATACTATCATTGCTCCGATTTGTATAATTAACCAATCAAAACCTTAATAGAAGCGCGTGCATTAAATTTGATTTCATTTAAATCTACTTTATGAGTTGTAATCGTGTTGCGATGTAAATATCTTGAATAAATGTCAAAATCAAATTAGATCGGTTACGCCCACTGATTCCTGGCGACCAATCATCATTCAATTTGCATTTAAATGCAATAATTTAATTGGGTTATTTCGTACAATTAACCAATCAAAATCTTAAACAAATGCGCGCGTTGTTTAAATCTACCACTTAGTACACACCACGGATTATAATCGCGTTGCGAAATATGTTGAATAAATGACATACAATAAAAACATTGAATTAGAACGGTTACGCCTACTAACTTGAGGTGACCAATCATCACCTAGCTTATCTATAAATCCAACAAAATCATTGGTCCCATTCGTACAATTAACCAATCGGAACCATCATTTAATCGCGGGTTATTTAAACCCCTAAAATTTAGGAATAAAAAAAAAAGTTTAAGCAACCTTATTAATTAAACGTGTTTATTATCATTTATTATACGAAACTATAAAAAAATATACATTCTCTTATAAAACTAAAAATCACGGAGATTATTCGCTGGCGTCTAAGGGTAAGGCTAAGATGGTAGAATCACCTGAACCTAATGCTAGCGGATTCGGTTTCTGCAACACTTTCTTGCAATTCTTGGACTGAATCTTGGCGTGTTTCACATCGTCCGATAAATTTATCCATTGTTTATGAATGCCGTTCAAATCTTTCTTCAATCGATCCAATTCTACGTTGCTTTTCTCAAATTTCCTTATGTAACTCTCGAGTTCCAACTCAGTGAAAGCAGTCATTTCGAGGCAGTGATTTTCCGTTTCTAAATTGAATTTCTTAAAGAAGGTTATCAGATTTAGTTCTTCCGACGTGGGGCTTTCCAAGGTTAAGTTGGCTTTTGTTATGTACTCTAATTTATCCTTAATTTTCGATAACTTATCGCTTATGCCATGCATCTTTAATAGCTTACTGTTCAAGGATTCCATGTTATCATTGGGCGCTTTCGTTTGTTCGCTATTTCCAAAGGTATTCAGTTTTTCTTGCAATAAACGTATCCTATCTTGTACTTCATTGAATCGATTTACAATACCATCAGCTTCATCCTTAAATTTAATAAAATTATTGTGGAAATCCAGTCTTAATTGTTCAGTCTCTCGATTGATATGCACGGTTAACTTATTAATTCTCTTAATCTGTTCTTCAGTACCGCCTCCACGCTTTTGCGAATTCGACTTGGCGATCATCTTACTGACAACGTAACTATTCGATAAACATTCCTTCACGACCAACACCGATAACTTCAACATGTACTTCACGAAGCGGAATCCCCCGGAGATACCAATTGCGACGGCATAATCGAGGGCATGTCCGCCTTCTCGTAAATATCGTTCAGTTCGTTCAGATATTTCACCACCTCTGTACGAAACTGTCTCTCGTAAGAAACATCCAATACGGGCCAGGTGGATATTTTCTCTTTAATCGTGCTAGGATCCAACGCGTGTAAGAGATAATAGACGACGTGGATGAAGGCGGTTTTGTTGTTTTTAACGAACATATCTTTCTTGAAGACCAATTTGAAATCCGGATGAGGCGGGTATAAATAGGTTAAGACGTTGATGTTGTTGTATAAGGCTTCGTGAACTTGGCTTTGCAAGGCGGTTTGGGCTTTCAAAGCCATCATTTTGGACTTTTCGATGTATCATCTGCATGTAATCGATGAGAAAAAAATGATATTTACTTGTAACACTTCCTAGAAAGTTGACTGTATCGAAATTTAAATTTGACGGTTAAATGTGAGTGACAGTTCTTGCTGCGGACGGTAATACAGATTTCTAGGTAATCCTTGGTCGGTATGGAAATTCAACGGGTCAGTCGGTAATGCAGTAAACTAACAAGTAGTCATGGGTAATGTCGGTAATTAGATTAAGGGGGCCATGTGAGATCTTGTCGTCAATAGATGGCGGGACAATCGAAAGGAAGCATTAAGAATGTAGGATACAAATTGCAAGAAAAATATTTTCTTTAATAAAATCACGGATATTACGAAAACGATGGGAACAAGCTGGGACTTCTATGAAAACATATTTCGAACATTGTAAAGTTTGCTATATCTTTTGTTTGACATTGATAACAATGATAACTTTTTCCTTGGAGTTGATTGGATGCAAAAAACATTTTTGCCGAAAAAGACATTTCGAGATCGCGTACTTCCAATAATCTCAGCAGGTTCAAACTCGATACGGTTGAAGTACCCGTGGAACTGATTGAAACAAAACAAACCACAGGTCTCTACGACTTACCGTTCCGAAGATACAGTGTTCTAAAGCTTGAAAAGATTTCTTACCTAAATTTACCGTAATTTCGCTCTAGCGCGAAAACTATTAGAGATAGCTCGTTCATTCTTGTTCAATTCGATTCCCAGGTAAAATCTGCTTCTGGCAAGGTGTACTCGATCGCGATCGAGCCATAAATAAAGTAGCGAGAGCGATTTGAAATTTGGCCCAAAATGAAAATCGCGATTTTAAACGAAATTCTACTCGATCGATGAAATTTCGTGTTCGAATTTCGAAGTTATTTTGCGTCAGAATTGTTCTTGTATGGTCAATAAATACCTCGGTAGTACATCGTTTGGAACGTGGAACACAAAGGCATCGAGAAAAAGGCTTTTCGAGGGTCGGGGAAAAGACGTGTAAGATGAAGGCGTTTTGCTCCGATTTTGTAAATAATTTTACGTGGAAATTTTGGCGTCATTTCACTCTGGGAGTTTTCGGATGCGCCTAGTAAGTCGTAATATTCATTTACTCGTACCTGAGTGCTATTTAGCGATTTTTCGCGGTTAATTCCGATTTTCTCGATAACCGTTGGCGTAATCCTGAAAAATGCTACATCGGTGAATTCGGCTCGCCAAGGCGCTTCGATTGACGTAAGAACGAACCTCGTAGGTCCCATAGGAATTGAGGTAGGTATGCGACTTCGGTCGTCTTTAGCAATTTTTTGCGTTTTTTTGCGATTTTCTCGGCAACCGTTTAGAATAATCTAAATAAGTTGCACGTTGTTGCAATCAGCACGTCAATGCGCTTCGATTGGTATAGGATCGAACCTCCTAAGTCCCATAGGAGCGAAAATGGATATGCGATTTTAGTCGTTTTTAGCGTTTTTTTTGCGATTTTTTACGATTGTTTCGCCAACCGTTGCAGCGTAGTAAAAAACTCGTACGCCAGGGAGTTCATGTTACTCAGACGTTTCGATTGACATAAGAATGAAGTTCGGAAATCAAATAGGAATCGGGAAGAATATATCATTTTGGATATTTTCAGCGTTTTCTCGGTAACGGTTTGGACTAATCTAAATAAATCGCATACCGTTGGAATCAGCTCGTCAAGGCGCGTCAATGGGTTTAGGGACGAATCTCCTAAGTTCCATAGGAACTGAGATAGGTATTCGAATTTGGTCGTTTTTAGCGTTTTTTTGTGTTTTCTTGGCAACCGTTTGGAATAATCTAAATAAATCGCATACCGCTGGAATCAGCTTGTCAAAACGCGTCGATTAACGTGAGAACGAACCTTCCAAGTCCCATATGAACTACGGTAGGTATGCGATTTTGGTCGTTTTTAGCGTTTTTACGTTTATTGCGATTTTCTCGGCAACCGTTTGGAATAATCAAAACAAATCATATACCGTTGGAATCAGCTCGTTAAGGCGCGTCATTTTGGGTAGGGACGAATCTCCTAAGTCCCATAGGAACTGAGATAGGTATTCGAATTTGGTCGTTTTTAGCGTTTTCTTGGCAACCGTTTGGAATAATCTAAATAAATCGCATACCGCTGGAATCAGCTTGTCAAAACGCGTCGATTGACGTGAGAACGAACCTTCCAAGTCCCATATGAACTACGGTAGGTATGCGATTTTGGTCGTTTTTAGCGTTTTTTTACGTTTATTGCGATTTTCTCGGCAACCGTTTGAAATAATCTAAACAAATCATATACCGTTGGAATCAGCACGTCAAGGCGCGTCGGTTGGTGTAGGAACGAAGATCTCAAATCCCCTAGGTACTGAGATGGATATGCGGTTTTGGCTGTTTTTAGCGATTTTTAGCGTTTTCTTGCAGTTTATTGCGTTTTTCCCGGTAACCGTTTGGAGCAACCTAAATAAGTCGCATACCGTTGGAATCAGCACGTCAAGGCGCATCGATTGGTGTAGGAACGAGGGTCTTAAGTCCCATAGGTACTGAGATAGATATGCGATTTTGGCTGTTTTTACCGATTTTTAGCGTTTTTTTGCAGTTTACCGCGGTTTTCCCGGTAACCGTTTAGAGAAATTTAAATCAGTCGTACAACGTTGAAATCAGCACGTCAAGGCGCGTCGATTGGTGTACTATTGAACACGATCGGGCACCGAAACCGTTGATATCTCAGTTTTTTCAATTTCCATACAAAATTTGATGTTGTGCGATGTGATAAGCAAATATCGTTTTTTGAGCATTCATTTAAATTAGAGACATAGCGTAGAAATTTTAATTTTAAGTAGCATTTTACCCCTTCATCTACTGCATGGCTCCATTGTACCCGCAGTCAATTTCGACATTCAACTTTATTTTCTAATTATTCGACTTTTCAATCTGTAACCTCTGCAAAAGAGATTTCTTGAGCAGGTAATATCCTGCAAACTCCATAAAACTAGCATCTAAGTATTATGAAAGTATTAAATTTTGCAATTTTCAACAATTTTAGCAAACTCTACTAATCAGTTTGATGAAGATTGACAAAGCTTAATTCTCGTTCACGGATTATTGGCATACAATGCAAATTGTGCTTAAGGTATGTGTTATCTTTTATATCTATTTTATGGATACGGTGCCAAATGTCCAAAATCTGACAAAATAAATTTAAAATGGGGTTTTTAAGAAATCAGCAATTTTGGGAAAGGTTAAAATCCGGAACGAAAAACGCGCAATAAACGTCTTGCATCATTTCGCCGTCGGCCTTTAAAAATTACGCACCTCCTCACCCCTCCTCCCTCCCCCAGAAGTCCCTTTCCTTTCATCTCTCCGATTTACGCCCGTTCGATTTTTACCTCACTCGAATTTTAATTGAACGTCGTCGTAAACGAAAACTATTTTTCCTTCCTTCCCAAAAGTTTTTACGACGGCCTGTTAGTCCTCGAAGGTCGACGGGAAAGATGCAAATTTTTTCGATTGCCCAATTTGCGAACGGCGAAACGAATCGACCGTCGTAAATCAATACGAGGACGAGAAAGTTGCTTCGGTTTTATTGCGACTATCTGGAGCAGCACACGTTTACAACAACCCCTGCAATTGCGGCCTGAAGGACAATAAACGTTGACAGCGGGCGAACGAGGAAGAACAACCGCCGGTCGCCCTTGCATATTTTCGTTATTATGCTTGTCGAAAAACGTTCGAATATGCAAATAAATACGAATATATCTTCGGCGCGCTTTTCGGAGAAATCGGAGTGCCGTTAGGTCGTTTTTCGGAGGAAGGGGAAAGTTTGCGTAAACACGACCCGGACGAGATTTCTCGGATGAATTGTTTCTCCTCGAAAAGTCGACCGGGATCGGGATTTTTGGTAGCGGTGGTAAATACGAGACGTAATTTTTATTATTTTTTTAAGAGTAGTTATAAATCACTTTAAATATAGGGCTTCGTCGAAATGACTAGAAGAATGCGTTTTTCGAAATCGAAGGTTACGTTTTATATTGCCCGTCTATGATGCGGGGCTTCTGAATATTCAAACGTTTACGACGACGCAAATTATTTTTTATGATAGAAACCATCGTCAAAAGATTTCGGGAGGAGGGGGAGGGAGGGGAGGGGGCAACCGAGAAACAACGAAACCAAAACAATTGCGGCGTAACTCGTATCAATACTATTTAATTTGTATCTAGAGTTTGTTTCCTTAGAGAAGATCACACATTACGTCAGCGGCGCAATGAACCAAATTTGGTGTTCGGTATACGTTACTATGGCAACCGACCAACGAAAGTCAATGAAACGTCACATTTCGCGCATATTTTCATGACGTAATATGCTCTTCTCTAAGGAAACAAACTCTACCTATTCGCGATTGAACATAAGCGATACGCTCTCTGGTGACAAATCTACTAACTAATTATAGACACATTGCCGTGACATTGTCGCTTGGATGTATTGTATTTATTGTGTATTCCTACAAAGATTTCAACGTTTTAATAAGTTTTTAATATGAATCGATATTGTTCTGTACCACATTGTACATCCTGGGCGAAAAGGAGTCCAGAATTAACTTTACATTTGTTCCCTGAGGCTGACAAACAACGTATTTAGATTTACAATAAATCCCAAACCAAAGCTTTGATTGATAAGCAAAAATCAGAGCGTTTAAAATTAAAAATTGGAAAACCAGTTACTAAATTCATATAGAGGTAAGTAAGGAAAATAAATGTAATAGTAGTATATTAAATATACAGACTTTTTTAACAAGTTTCAACAAATTATTTATTTGCAGAGAAATACAGTGTTAAAGGAAAAATATTAAAGAGGAATGCAGTACCATCACAAAAGTTACCGCTTCTAGTGGATAGTAGTGTATCAGGTCCTTTTAATAGGGCGAAACGGATAATTGAACGAAGGGCAATTTGGGAGAAAAAAGGTGAAGCTACAGATGATTGTAGCAATGTAGAAAATGCACGTACAGAAGAGGACAGCGAAGCAGCAGAATCAGGAACCGATTTATATTTTTCTCTGATTTGACTTTTTTGGGTTGACCAAACACATTTTAAATCTGTCTCAGACACAACTTCCATGTTTCGAAGATCTTCTCCGAAATATAAACGTGGAAGGTGGATTTATCACAAAAATATTTATATTAATTACAATTACCTTGTACATTTAATAAGAACTGCAGGAATATGTTTGCATCTACCACTATTTCCTGCTTTACATGAAGAAAACATGTTGCTAATTTTAAAATTTCCATCTAGTGTTAGAGTTAACACACCATTTATTTTATGTTACGTTTCACAATCTATCGAATTTAATTTTTCGCAGAAGATGACATGGTCAGCATTCAAAACTTCCTCCCCTTCATATACACATTTAGAGTACTTAGTGCCATCAAGGTATCTCATGTACTCTACAATACTTAGCCTAGTCGTCATTTGCATCTGATAATTTTATTCATATTTTCGAAACACTTATTACGTATATTAATTATTTCAACACATTGCATACCTTAATTAAAAATTATGAAAGAACATCCTATCTTATTAAATGCACTAGAATTAAAAAATTGCCTTTTGCTCGTCTTTATCACACCTTACAACACAATATAAACAGAAAAACTCAAATAAAACTATCGCAACAAGTAAATTTTGTATTGTAAACAATAACGCAATGTGTCTATAACTGGTTACATTTGTAGCCGCAATGGCGCTGCAATCTTAAATTCAATCGCCTATAAGCATAAATTTGGATCTTGTAATATTAATACTTATAATGGAGTTATTACTAGAGACCGGATTATATGTTCGAGATATGACTAAAATGTGTCTTCAATATGAGCCAAATATGTTCCAAATGTATTCCTAGAATATGAGAAATCGGTTTCAAAAATATTTTCAGAATGTCGAATATATTTTGAAGTAACAAGAAAAAGAAACAAACACCAAGAAAATTTAAACAAGTTTACCCATCACTTACAGTTAAACACAAATCAAATGTTTTTTAATATTTTCAATAGTTAAATTACGTATCCTATCCGTTAGTGCGCGATTTGTACGTCGAAAAACTTCGACGTCAACTGTTGTGATTGGTACATACATATTTTAAAACATTAACAACTTCCGGATTCAAGTCGGAGAATTTGGTTTGCTTGTTGCAACAAATTTAAATCGCCATTTCCTTTTAAAATACCATTTTTTTGCGAATTGTCGGATTTTTCCAGGACTTTCCTTCCTGTTTAATCGTAGAAACCGTAACAAAATACTCCTTGCTCTTCGGTATTGAACATGATATTTCGTTTTGGAAGTTTGAAACCAATTAACAAGAACGATTGAGAATCTATAAAATTTACCGTAGCGAATATGGTAAATCATACATCGGACAGTTCGGATCCTTACGGTTAGTCTGGACAAACAGCGGTAATTACGAAATTAGTTACGACATGGCCTACATATGCACAGAACTATTCGCATACAGCATCAATTTATGGTACTGACTAGATTGGGGAGCCGGCGATGCTGTCGCAACTTATTTCGTAATTGTACGCTGTTTTGCCCAGGCTAGTGATATAGTGTCCGCATTTAAGTTAAGGAATTCCGCTCCATTTCTTTTCCCCACTACAATCCTTTCTTATCTACGACTTGGAACGTGGAAGATCCGTCCATTACACCGTTATTAATCCTTACACCTGGATATTTTAAGCTCGCCGAAAATCCTAGAAGGGGAGGACTTGGTGGTGAATGCGCGCGGACAAAAGCGAGCAAGTCGCTTTAAACCCTTTCAAGAGGCGTCCTGCGCGCATCGTACGGATCTAATTCGGCGAGAAGTTTATTGAGAAAAATACGTCTAGCGATGTTTATTGCTCCAACACCTACGAATAAAGTCCGACTATTCTCCCAATCTCCTTTTTCTTCTTCTTTCTTGTCGTCGAAGAAACCCCTGCTTTCGAACGATACCGTGTTAAGTGAGCTTGGAGATTTTTCCGCCGAGGTGGTTATCGAATTTAATAGCTGGCTTCGCTCGTTTAAATAGTAAATAAGTAAGTGTTTGTTGTAAATATCGAGAAAATTATTTGAATTACACACTTACGTTATAGATACAGTAACGTCAATCAATATACAAGTTTGGAATAAATTCAGTAAAAGCGAAATAAAATTTTGATTGGAAGAAATTCTCGAACAGATCGATTTTTTGTTAAAATTTAATTTCTGCGTGACAGTCGATTTTCAACCATCAATTGTTTTTGAGTAATGACGTCATTCTCAAAAGAACAGGGCCTGGAATAATCTATCTAATTTTCAAGACTACCAATTTCGATTTGATGTTACACGAACCACCCTGTATATAATATAAAACAGTACGTCCGACGATAAAATGATTTTGGTACCTCCCACTCCGATTGCCACTTCCTTTCTTTTGTTTTGCTCCTTGTTTATGATTGAATATGAAAGTTTGATATATATAGGATGTGTTATACATAGAGTTGCTCAATTTGCGCCAATAATACTACAACTATCTGAAAGGACTGTACTACACGTTCTCAATTTCAATGGACAGTATGAAGTCATCTGTCATCTGTCATTCGTATAGCGTATAATGTTTTTTCTAGTTTTATTCTAGTACAACCGTTTCAGATATCTGTAGTATTATTGGCGCAAATTGGGCAACTCTAGTTCTATAGAAGAATAAGAATACGTCTATACGTCTGGAATACGTTATTTATTATTTTTTTATTATCTGGATTTTGTTTGCCGACGATCAATCGCAATAGGGATGGCTTGCGTTCAATTGTTTTCAATTCATTGTGAACAAGGGGTGTAATAACGCGGTGATGGCGACCACATCATCGCAGATCGTTTCAGATCGGATTGGAGGGCGTCAACCGGGTGTGAAAGCGAAGATGCGGGGTCCTTGGGGTCATTATTATCTGGATTTTCAGAATTTCTAGTTTCTTACACGAAACACCGTGTATATAAATAGAGCCTGTTCTTGTCCTGTCTGATATTGGAACGTCTGTGTGACCTGGTGTGTGAATTAATCGATCCAAACGACAATTATTGACAAGTTATAACAAGTTACATAGTTTCTAATTCATCTTGATTGAAATATTTAGTTATAAAAAGAACTATGCCAAGTGGTATATCGTTAGCATCGTTGAGAAAGGGCCTTCTTTATAGAAAATATCATTAGAAAAAACGCAAGTTTGTGTCATAACCCGACAATTATAGTTTAAATAGAAACTTCGATTAGATTATTAAGCACGTAATTCCCTACAACTTTTTCCTTTACACATTTTCGCTAAAGCCGATAATAAAATTCGGAGAAGTGACATGGTCAGTCCGATTTACACTACTTACTGATAACACGTCATTACCTTTGTTAACAAACTCTAGTCATGAAATAGGAACAACAAAAATTACACATAAAAATGACCTACACCAAAATAGAACCTCATCTAATCTGGAATATTGTTAAAAAGGTGGATGACGTGTTATCATTCAGAAAAGTAAATCGAACCGACGCTGTCATTCCTCCGAATTAGTGATAACGTCAGTCCGATTTACACTACTTAATGATAACACGTCATCCACCTTTTTAACAATATTTCAGATTAGGTGAGGTTCTATTTTTGTGTAGGTCATTGTTTTCGATTTTTATGCGTAATTTTTGTTGTTGTTATTTCATGACTAGAGTTTGTTAAAAAGGTGGATGACGTGTTATCGTTAAGCAGTGTAAATGGGACTGACGCTGTCACTCCTCCGACTTTTATTATTCAATGATAAGTTGTCATTGATAAGTTATGGTTGAAGAATAAAATTCGCAGGAGTGACAGGATCAGGATAACACGTCATACACCTTTTTAGCAAACTAGGCTCGGCGCGAACAGAACACCCCTCGTATCTTCATTTTTTTTGTTTGCACATACGCTGCGTGCTTCGTTTTACACCGCGTATACTCGTAAAAGATGGCGTGAATCTTTTCACCTGTAAAGGAAACATTAATATCTGCCCTTGTTTCCGAATATAGAACAGATAAGGAATTTCAGAGAGGAACGTGCGGTGTATATATAAAAATACGAAACAGGTGCGTGTGGCTTATCTCCACCTTTTTCTCGTTTCGGTTTCTTTCCCCGGCTTTCGGAGAGCTTCCTATCGTCCCTTAAGATTAGATTTATTCGATTCTTAAATTACTTGCGATCTTATCGAAAAATTAATATCGTATCGAAGTGCGAGGAAGACACGATAATTTTACGAGGGATAAGCTGAATTTATCGAGAAGAAGAAAATCTAGTAGACCGCGAAAACCAATCACACAGTATTTATTTAGAGCAACTTTTTATCTGTCGTTTGATGTTTAGTTGTTGAAGTTACGTACTTATTTTTTAAAAGTAAAATAAAATGGAATTAACCAGAGAGCACTTTCGAATCACAATCTGTATACAGTGTGTCCCAGGATTGACGTTACAAGAGGTGTGATGGACTGAAAATTTTTGAATTTTATTTTAAGGTTGTAGAATTAAGCCCTGCTTGGCGTGAATAGAATTTTAAGAATATTTTCAGTTTTTGAAAAACAAGTTGGCCTTGACGGTCAAGCGAGAAATATTTTCTTTTCAGGTAAGCTACCCTTTTTGTTCATGATACGTCAATATGTTACTAAAAAATGTTGTTCAGAATGAGAAATTATGGCTCCGTGCAAAATTTCAGAAATATTTACGTACTTTGACTAAACCGTCATTTTCTTAGTTTGAACAAAATAAATTGCATGTAGTATTTACTCAAAAATTGAATTTACAAAACGTAATAACATTGTTGTATATAATGTAATAATAAATTATTTATTCAACGTAAATACCGCCATTTTGTACACACTTTTCTATTCGATGTCTGAAATCTCTGAAACTGTTACGAACTTCCCCGATGTGTATTTGCTGTACGTCGTTTCTTATCCTTTCCTCTAGTACTTCTCTACTGTTGGGTATTGGTCGAGAATAAACCAGTTGTTTGAGGCGATCCCATAAAAAAATCTAATATTGTGAGATGGGGCGACCGTGGAGGCCACGCAATCGGACCATTTCTAGCTATCCACTTTTCTCTAAACACCAAATTTATCGATTTAGCTACGCGTGTTGTCGAATGTGCAGGACATCCGTCTTGTTGGAAATACATTGCTTGTCTTTCTGTCAGCGGCAAGTCATGTAAGTACTCTTCCCTGAATCTTTCTAGTAGCTGTACATAAACATTCTGATTTAACCGTCCCTCTACGAAGAAAGGTCCAATAATGCCAAAACGATATGAAACGGCACACCATACATTCACTTTTTGGTAATACTTTCGTCTAGAATTGACCCGAAAGTTTGGATTTTGTGTAGGCCAATAGCGACAATTTTGAGAGGAAACAACGCCATTTGTAGTAAAGTTTGCTTCGTCAGAAAAACAATGCTTTTATAAAAATTTCGTTCTTCAATACATTTCTCCCCGATGGTAAAACAAAATAATAATCTTCGGCCTTCATCACCTTCTTCGATAGTGTGCACAAATTTGGGTTTAAATGCCTTTACCTCGTTTGCCTTATGAATTCCTTGTAATTCCGATTTATTAACATTAAGATTACGTGAACGTTCCCTCAATGATAGTCTGGGATGTTCTTCCACCGAATCAAGAGCAATAATAGTTACGGCATCGTTTTCGTCATGTTTCTTCTTTTCTTCCTTTACGTTAAGAACGCTGCCAGTTGCAAGAAATTTCTTAACTATTCGAATGGCAGTCGTACGTGTAAGGTTGGTATTGGGAAATCTCTGGTTAAACTGCTGCACCACTTCTCTTAGTGCAATTTGTCCGAGCCCATAACACTGAACAACGTAAATTCTCTGCTGTAACGTTAGACAGGTCGCATACTTATACGACATTTGTTTCCGAGATGTCGAAGACACGTCGCTTCATTCAAATGTAGGAAACAAAAACTTGTACCTCGCACATCAGTATACATCATGTCGTCGGATGAAGATGCAGCAGTATTGTCACTAATAATATTGAGAAGGAAAAAGCAGAAAAATACTCGAAAATATTGGGTTCATCCATATAGTACAGCTAATATTCATCGAAGTATATTTATAAGTTGTACCCAGTGAAGAAATGATTGAAGATCCAATAAAATTTCAATCATTTTATAGAATGTCTGTAGAGACATTTGCAATACTTTTGAACAGGGTTGGACCTTCTATCAAGAAATCCGATACCAAATTTCGGGAAGCTATAACACCAAAGGAAAAGTTAATTATTACATTGAGGTAACTTAATCAAGTTTTATGTGTTATGTTTTATTATATGATATGTATTATAAAGTTTGTAAAAAGTCGTAATCGTTAATAGTAGTACTTGGAGATAGTATGGGTGTGCTTATTTGGCTTGAGTGCATAGATTCTACTTGAGTAGTGTTTGAGAAAACTGAAGGCGGGCGAAGACTATTATTTGGTGGTGCTGTGTAAAGTATTTCACCAATAGTTTGCATAACTTTCCATTTAAACTGATGTTTTTGGGCGTTTGTCATTTGACGCAAATCAGGCAGAAGACTTTTTAGAAATAACAAGTCAGCATTCTCTGTTATTTCCGGTTGACTTCGGTTTTTAGAAGTAAAATAATCAATGGCACACTTTTCCAACATATCCACTTCTTTGCGGTTTTTATTAGAAATTTTATTGCGGGTTAGTGAACCTTCGGGGACTAATAAAGATTCATTTGTGGCGGATTCCTCAACTACATGTTCATTTTCAAAATTTTCGTCCTGTATTTCGGATTCGGGGGTTCTGTTTCAGTAGCTTCGTGAATCGAATTCGATGTTTCTTCATTTATGTTCTTGGGAGATGGAATACTACCCTTTTGTTGTCTGGATTTAATTTTGATGTTTGTACATGTGAGAGGGATTCGATATGAATTCTCTCACAATGCACGTATTACGCATTTTGTACAGTTATTTTTCTACAGAAGTGGACAACTTGCGTTGCCACAGCCTCCTGCAGTAACTGCAGTCGCGCTCTTCGGCTACCCGCCGTGGGAGAAATGCAAATTACAAAATTTTGATCTTCTCTTGCCATCCGTAGACGTACGTTTCGCGGTTATATCGCTCGTCAGTACGGCTTTGCAAGAGCTGTAATTTCGTATACAAATTTTATGTATATATGGTCTGAACATTGATGTTTGTACATGTGAGAGGGATTCGATATGAATTCTCTCACAATGCACGTATTACGCATTTTTACAGTTATTTTTCTACGGAAGTGGACAACTTGCGTTGCCACAGCCTCCTGCAGTAACTGCAGTCGCGCTCTTCGGCTACCCGCCGTGGGTACAAACATCAATGTTCAGACCATATATACATAAAATTTGTATACGAAATTACAGCTCTTGCAAAGCCGTACTGACGAGCGGTATAACCGCGAAACGTACGTCTACGGATGGCAAGAGAAGATCAAAATTTTGTAATTTGTCTGGATTTAATGAACGCAGTGAGGAAAGCCAAATAGTCAGCTAAATAATATTTTTCTTTGCTCGTGCTGATGATCCACTTGACGGTTTTTGCCTCAAATACCGTGTATAACCAGACCTTAGATTCTTCCATTTCTCCTTACATGCAGCCCCTAGAAATGAAATGTTGTTTTAGATACTTGCCAACCGGAATAAGTTTCAAGCAGTTATCTTTTCAATTAATGAGAGGAGACTCTACAATTGGACAAATAGTTGAAGAAGTTTGCGAAAACATTTGGTCGGGTTTACGAGTAGAATATATGCCTGTTCCAAATGAATTGCAATGGATTGAAAAAGCTCAACGCTTTGAGGAACTTTGGAATTTGCCTAATTGCATTGGTAGCATTGACGGTAAACATATTAGAATCAATTGCCCAGCAGAAACTGGATCTGCCTTTTATAATTATAAAAGTTATTTTTCATTACAATTATTGGCTATAGCAGATGCAGATGGGAATTTTATCGCAATTGATGTTGGCGACTACGGTAGAAACGGTGATGGGGTAGTGTTCAGAAATTCAAGTATTGGACGAAACTTCAAAGCAGGCAGACTCAATATTCCACCGCCGCATCCTTTGCCCAAAGAACAACATGAAACGGCCTTCCCCTACTATTTTGTCGGAGATGCTGCCTTCGCTCTTTCTAAACATTTATTGAAGCCCTATCCGTCAAGGAACTTAACCAATCCGAAAAGAATCTTTAACTATAGATTGTCAAGAGCTCGTCGAAGTGTAGAATGTGCATTTGGTATAATGGTGTCTAAATTTAAAATACTGGAAAGACCTATTCTATGCTCACCCAATAAAGTCGATAAAATTGTGAAGGCAATTTGTGTATTACACAATTTTATAAGAAAAATGGATGGAAGAATGTCAGAACCAACTTTTCAGGCGGACGGGTTATTATTACAGAATAATAATAATAATAATAATAGAACACAACAAATATTACAAAATTTTCACCCACAAAGTCAGCGAAGCACAGACGAGGCGATGGTATTACGAGATAAATTATGTTCGTATGTAAATCAGCCCTATGCGGCATTGCCTTGGCAGTCCAAATATTGTGTTTAATATGTAGGTAATAGATTAGGATTGAAAAATATTTGTGATATACATATCCTTCCTATACCCACGTCAAAATGAAAGACGTATACTATACTATATAAGTCGGTCTCACAGACCGTATGCGTGAGTATAGGAAGGATATATAACAAATAAATTAATAAATTTGTTTATAACTATCTATTATTAAAAAACTTACCTGTTTCATTTATTTCTTTTCCTTCCATGTTTTTTCCTGTACCTGTCTATTCGAATAACCTTATTTTTCCTTATTTTACCTATTTTTCTACTATTTGTACAAATTGTATATTAAATGTTGAATTATCTTCCATTGGGAATGCTTTCACTTGCAGCGGTTGAAAACAAATGCCGCTTGAAATTGGAACAAGTAGTGTCGTATAATATCTGTAGGCGACAAGTTTTATCAAGTTGTTGTGGATTTGTTTCTGCGATATCCATGTTGTTGTTCTGTGAGGAGTTTTTTGCCTTCCAGGTATTCAGTTAAACAGCGATCACCCGTTCAAAGATTTTTGATAATATCGGCAGCAAACTTATCGGCCTGTAATTTTCACATGTCGTTAACGCCACCTCTCTTGTGCACAGGTATAACCTTCGCAACTTTTAACTGTTTAGGGAAGTATCCTTTCTCTATACAAGTATTTATTATGAGTACTAATGGCTGACATAGTTCGTCATTAATGCATTTAATGGTGGCAACATTCATATCGTAAATATCGCGACTTTGTTTACTTTTCATATCCAGAATGATATTATTGATCTCCTGCATGACACGGGTCTAAAGAAAAATGAGGCACCATCATTGACAGGCAAATATTTCATTAGATCCAGTGAAGATGTAGAGGTCATTATACTTTTGAGCAGTTTCAGTTCCTATCTGACAAAAATATTAGTTCATGGAATTTGCTGAGATGTTAGAATCTTTACTCTTGTCTCTATTGAATGATGAAAATTCATTATTGATCAATTTCCATGTTGCTACTAGTGAGAAATACTGCTTTAATCAACTAACAATTACGCGAGCTCAGATCGACCGGGTTTCGAATTTTTTAATCCGTTTTCATCCCCGTTAAAAACGCCAACCGCAACGAACAATCGCCAAGAAACCCCTTTCCTTTTACCCGACGGGGATCGATCCCGCCGCCGCCGCCTCTATTGTGTGGCGTCCGTTTATGACGTTTTGCTACGTACTCAATGGGTTATGATGGGCCGTCATTTTCCGCCTATTAACGCCGTACCACCCGAAGCGGCCGGCTTTTGCGGCGGGGCGCGTAAAAGGGGTGAACCCTTTCCTACCCCGACGATTACGACAGGTCAAATATGATTCGCCTTCCTCTCTCTCTCGCTCCGTTTTCGCACGTATTTGGTCTTTTTCGTCCTTGCCGCCGTGAAGTGGACGATTTTGACGACGACAATAAGGGATTGTTTTGACATTTCCCTTTTTGACGATAATAAAATAGAATAATGGCGCGTAATAAAGAGGAAAAGATCGAAGGAGAGATAGAAAGAATCGTCGGAGAAAAAAAGAAACAAGTTGGTACTTTGCGTTACGAAGGAGTTATCTTTCGAATTACCTCCACCACTTTCTTTACTTCTGCCCAGACTTACACATGAGCATAGATTGATGATAATATTTCTTTGCCGTGAGTCTCGATTGTTGATGATTTTTGTCTTTTTCATTGGAGAAATCTTCGGAGTAAATTTCGTTGCGTTTTTGCAACAAAAAGTTACTTGTTTCTTTTTCTAGCAAAATGCCAAAGAAACTGGAAACACAATAGTTAAAATTTGGCAGAAAGTTTGAAAATTAAATTGCATCGTTTGATACAAAATCACACATCGGTAAACTCCTCACCACACAATTGTTTCATAATAAAATCGGGGACACGTGTTTCGCTAGCACGAACCGAGCATTATCACAAATGTTCAAAATGCCATCCGTGGATTTCTTGGCACTAATCTAGTCTATTCACGAATTCACCGAAGACGTTATTAATAACAGTTTATTCTATTTTGCGAGTTTCTGCTCGCATACGCTGCCTCAATATCTCGAAATTTTCTGCTTTTATTTCGTAAACTTTTGACTTTAAGTAACCTCATAGAAAATTCGTCGATCTATCTTTCTGGAAAAAACAGCGTGCAGAAAATTTACAAAGAGGAAGCATATAATGTGGCGGTGCGCCATCGTGTTGATATCAAAGTGATCGTTTGGGATATCCTGATCGTCTCCGTTTGGATAAAGTTTAGCCACAGTGCTGGGATTAGAGAACCTAAAATTATATTACGTACTATTCCTGACCCGAAGTTTACTTTTTTGGATGTTAAGTGTGTTCTGTACATTGTCATATTGTTAAATTACTCATGATAATTTAGTAGAATATTATTAGAATTCTACAATAAACTACGATAATTATGTCAAGAGCGGTGTAGATTAAGAGATTGTTAGATTTAAAATTTTTATGAAGGTATCTTGATTGCATATTACGCAACAAAGTTGTAAGATAAAAACGAAAGATACTTCAACAAGCAATTTACGTTCCATTCATGGTCTGAACTATTTCGTATCTTGGATAATACCAGCATACGGTGATTATTCTCCGGATTCTATTCGATTCCACTACTAAAATCTATATGGTCATTTAAATTTATTGTAATGACGTCATAACTAAAAAAATAAATGAAAGTCGGAATGTGAATCTCTCGTATTAACGTGTATCTTTAATACACTAAAACCGCCGTGTTTCGGCGTCTTTAAACAAATCACTTGAGTTCGCTTTTTTCCTTTAAATAATATTTCATACTTCAATTCCACAGTGTATATAAAAATAAAACTAAACATTACTAACTATAACTTTTATAAAAATATAAACGGGGTAAATACAATTTCAAACGTCGTAGTATCCAAAAAGTCGCGAGCTGTAAGTTCCATAGTATTTTTATCAAAGAAAATGGCAACAATTTGGGCAAAATTTCCTTAATTCCGTTGCGTTTCTTGTTACGAAGACATTCCGTTTTATTTACGCAAAAATATCGCAGATAGTCCAAAGATTTTCGTTTCCTTTTTGCCCCCTTTTCCGACGATTTAGTCTTCTTCTTCTTCTTAATCATATTCCTCTATCTATCTTTCGGTGTAAGGCTTGGATGGGGTCAAGTTTCCTATTTTCCATATAGTTCTCTCCACCGTTTTCTGTCTCCGGTCTGATCCTTTATTCCCTCCCACTCAATTCCCCTCTCTGCCGCTGCTCCCCTGATATCGTCATTCCATCTTCTTCTTGGCCTTCCTCTTTTGTTTTTTCCTATCACTCGTGTCTCATACACTCTCTTTGTCAGTCTATCATCACTCATACGACACACATGGCCGAACCATCTCAGCTGACTCTCCTCCACTATTCTCCATATGGGTTTTATTCCTAGGTTTTGCCAGTAATTTTCGTTTCTTATCTTGTCTTTCTTGGTCTTGTTTTCTATTCGTCTTAGGAATCTCATATCCATGGCGTTCACCCGCGATTTTATCCTTTCTGATCTTGTCCAGGACTCACTACTATATGTTATTGTTGGTCTTATCACTTTTTTCACCATTTCCGTTTTAATCCGTTTTGGCACTTCCTTTTTCCCCAGAAACGTTGTTTTTATCATATAAAACATTCTTGCCGCTTTTTCATTCTTTCATTAATTTCTTGTTCCATTTTTCCGTCCCATTGAATTATTGTTCCTAAATATTTTGTAGTTATTCACCTGTTCTATTGTCCTCCCTTCGATTTTGATGTTATGTCTTTTCCTTTCTCCTGCTATTATCATTGATTTGGTCTTTTCGATGTTTATTTGCATGTTTATATTCTTTATTTCCTTATTTAGGATTTCAAGGCTCCTTTGTAGCGCTTCTTCTGATTCAGCCAGAATTGCCATATCATCCGCAAACATCAGTTCACACAAGTTAGTCTCCTTCATTTTCCAGTGACCCATTTTTAGTGGTTTCATTTGTTTTTTAGCACTTTCTATGGCCTCATCTAGTACCATAGAAAACAGCAGTGGACTAAGCACACAACCCTGCTTTACCCCAATCTTTGTTGTAAACTCTTTAGATTCTTCGTTGTTGGTTCGTACTATATTTGTGTTATTCCTATACATCGCTTTTATTAACTCTATTGTTCGTTTGTCTATATTTCTCTTTTCTAGGACATTCCATATGTCTTCCCTTCTTATCCGGTCGAAAGCTTTTTCAAAGTCTATAAAACATATATGTATTTGTTTTTCTTGTTAATTATCTTTTCACTTGCTTGTCTTATCACAAATATTAAATCTTGTGTACTTCTTTCTTTTCTAAATCCACATTGAGTGTCTTCTATGCTCTCCTCAATTATTTTTCTTATTCCTTTTTCTATAATACTCGCTAATATTCTACCTGGGACGCTTGTTAGTGTAATTCCCCTGTAGTTATTGCAATCCCTCTTGTCCCCCTTCTTATAAATGGGCAATATTATTCCTGAGTTCCACTCCTTCGGTATTTTACCTTCTTGTATAATCGTATTCATTAGCTTGGTTATTTGTCTTATCCCTTTTTCTCCCATATATTTGATCATTTCTGGTGTTATGTTGTCTCTTCCTGGAGCCTTTCCTATTTTCAGCTTCCTTACGAACTCCATTATTTCTTCTTCTTGAATTGGCTCTATATTTTGTATTTCCTCTGTCTCCTCTTCTTTTTCCCTTGTCACGACATTAGTTTCTGTCAGCTCTTGGAAGTGTTGCCGCCATCTTTCCATTATTTGGTCTTCCTCTGTAATTATACGACCATACTTATCTTTTATGTTTACCATGTTATATTCTTTTTCTGTCTTAATTGTTTGAGCGTTCCATAGAATAATTTTTTATTTTCTCTATAATTATTAGTCATTTTCTCTCCAAATTTTATCCAAGACCTCTCTTTCGCTTTCTTAATTTCATTTTTGACCTTTCTGCGTTTCTCCTTATATTCTTCCAAATCGTCCAGGTTTCTTGTTTCAAGATATCTTTTCCAACTGGCTTTCTTCTCTTTTACAATATGTTTTATTTCAGTGGTCCACCACTCTGTCCTTTTTCCGGTCTTGTCCGACGATTTGGTTTTGGTAAAAATTCCGAATCAGATCGTAAGAATTTAGCCGACTACTCGCGCCAAAAACGCTGAAACACGGCGGCTTTAAAGATACACGTTAATATGTGCGATTCACATTCCGACTTTCATTTGTTTTTTTAGTTATGACGTCATCACAATCAATTTGAATGAACATATATATTTTAGTAGTGGAATCCGATAGTGATTTTCCTCTCCTTTATGATTATACAAATAAATCATAAGGTTACATAACAAAAATTCGGAGGAAAGGCAAGCTGAACATTTAATGTTGATATCTTATTTAATACGACATGATTCTAACCTATACTAAATCATTACAACATAAAATTAGATTAAATGCTGGTATTATCCAAGATCACAAATAGTTCAGACCATGAATGGAACGTAAATTGCTTGTTGAAGTATCTTAATATGCAATCAAGATACCTTCATAAAAATTTTAAATCTAACAATCTCTTAATCTACACCGCTCTTGACATAATTATCCTAGTTTATTGTAGAATTCTAATAATATTCTACTAAATTATCATGAGTAATTTAACAATATCGTAACGTACAGAACACACTTAACATCCAAAAAGTAAACTTCTGGGCAGGAATAGTACGTAATATAATTTTAGGTTCTCTAATCCCAGCACTGTGGCTAAACTTTATCCAAACGGTGACGATCAGGATATCCCAAACGATCACTTTGATATCAACACGATGGCGCACCGCCACATTATATGCTTCCTCTTTGTATCTTTTCTGCACGCTGTTTTTTCCAGAAAGATAGATCGACGAATTTTCTATGAGGTTACTTAAAGTCAAAAGTTTACGAAATAGAAGCAGAAAATTTCGAGATATTGAGGCAGCGTATGCGAGCAGAAACTCGCAAAATAGAATAAACTGTTATTAATAACGTCTTCGGTGAATTCGTGAATAGACTAGATTAGTGCCAAGAAATCCACGGATGGCATTTTGAACACTTGTGATAATGCTCGGTTCGTGCTAGCGAAACACGTGTCCCCGATTTTATTATGAAACAATTGTGTGGTGAGGAGTTCACTAATGTGATATTTTGCAGCAAATTTTCGCCCCAATTTTTACGATTTTGTTTTCAATTTTTTTTTCTTGGCGTTTTGCTAGAAAAAGAAAGAGGTAACTTGTGGTAGCAAAAAACCCAATGAAATTTACTCCGAAGATTTCTCCAATAAAAAAAGACGAAAATCATTATCAATCGAGTCTCATGGCAATCAATCAATCGAGACTGATGGCAAAGAAAGAACGTCATGAATCAAGGCGCATGTATCGTCTGGACAAACGGCCCTAATTGCGAAGTAAGTTACGACAGTAAGTAAGTTACGACAGCCTTGATATTACAACTGTTAGATGTTCGTACATATGAGAGTTCAACTACGAAATTCGGCCATAATGTACTAATTGCGCATTTTTGCAGCTATTTGATTCTACAGAAGTAGACAACTTGTTTTGCCACAAACTCCTGTAGTAGCTACAATCGCGCACTCGGCTAGCCCGCCGTGGGAAAATTCTGCTTAATTAGAAAACTACTTTCACTATTCGCAGACGCGCTTTTCGCGGTCATACCGCTCATCAGTGCGACTGTGTGAAGTAGTTTTCGTTTCTATAGAAGCTCTATATAAGCCCGGGTGTTAGATGTTCGTACATATGAGAGTTCAATTACGAAATTCGGCCGTAATGTACTAATTGCGCATTTTTGCAGCTATTTGATTTGCAGAAACGAAAACTACTTCACACAGTCGTACTGATGAGCGGTATGACCGCGAAACGCGCATCTGCGAATAGTGAAAGTAGCTTTCTAATTAAGCACTATTACAACTATTCGCATACAGCCGCGATTTAGTACTGACTAGAGTGGACGATGCTGTCGTAACTTAGTTCGCAATTGTACGCTGTTTGCCCAGACTGCTCATATGGAACAACTTTGATGGTTAAATCTAAGAGCCTACGTATAAGAATTCGTTTCTCTGATTGAAATGATTAAAATTAAATAAGACACGTCATCGCGTACGTTACTCATGTTTGTTTAAATAAATCATTTTGTTAAAGTGCCAGCATCTGTAGATGTGAAGCTTCGTAAGTCGTTTGGGGGAGGGAGGGAGGGGGTGGTGTTTTGCGTGTTTTCACCATACGTAAGACGCATCCATATGTCAAGAAGTTCGAACGGGGCTGAAGTTTTAAACGCATATGTGTGCGCGTCGTCGACCTAACCTTTTCGGCAATGACCTAGGTCAAGGCGGGAAGTGACGTCAGCCATACACACGATAAAACTACCACCGGTCGCAGGCCCCGACTTCCAGGAAGTCTTCCATGAATAGTAAAATATATGCTTCGTTCGAGAGAAATACGATAACGTTACGGAGAAGGAGAGAATGGGAGAGGATATTTATGGAAGTACCTTTCTTATACGCTCTTTCGAGTGCTCCGTAATAGTTGAAAATTTCGATTCGAAAAAGGGATTTTGCTGCTTGAATGCCCGTCCGATGTCAACTGCCGACAAGAATCATCATCATCATTAATTACAAAATTTTGATCTTCTCTTGCCATCCGTAGACGTACGTTTCGCGGTTATACCGCTCGTCAGTACGGCTTTGCAAGAGCTGTAATTTCGTATACAAATTTTATGTATATATCGTCTGAACATTGATGTTTGTATATGTGACACGGATTCCCTCTCACATGTACAAACATCAATCATCATTAATTACGATCCACGCGTGCGGTGTGTGTGCCATCGTGTGTATACCATCGTGTACCATCTTCAGATTCGAATAGCCCCGTACATCGTTAATATACGGAATTTTAACTTAACTGACCGTCTAAACGACCCGACTTTTGTCCAATTATTACGGTTGACACGAACAGACAGACAGATGATCGCTTTGACGTCGCAAGGGGTTATAAATGGCGTCGTAAAGATGCTTTTCAAGAGAAGAAGATAAAGAAGAAAAAAAGGAAAAAGAAAAGGGAAAGCTTGCGGCGGTGACTACACAAAAAAGTAAGAATGGGGTGGGTGTACGGTAGCCGATGTATCGGTAAAGAGGTATTCTTCCTCCGATTGAAACGGTCATGAACGTCGAACTGACTGGAAGAAGAATTATTTAACCCCATTGTCAGTCCGGTCCGAAGGAAACACGTGCATGGTCCGAGAGATCTTTCGACGTGTTGGTCTTGATTTATGTAATAGTTTTTGTTTGTACGCGTGTGACCCTTTTCGTCCCACGCCCGATATTTAACCTTCCTATACTCACGCATACGGTCTGTGAGACCGACTTATATAGTATAGTATACGTCTTTCATTTTGACGTGAGTATAGGAAGGTTAAGAGCGTTCGGAAAGAAAAGGAAAATTTAAGAAATATGCGAAAGAATGTCGGTTTCGTAGGCGACTTATGACTAGAGTTTGTTAAAAAGGTGGATGACGTGTTATCACGCCACTCCTCCGAATTTTTTCATTCAATCGTAAGTTGTCATTAAATAATAAAATTCGTACGAGTTAGCGGTACGTCATTTTGGACTTTAGACTCAACTTTTACGTCCTCGACAATGCTTAGATACCAAAATTTGAATCAAAATGGCGTATTTCGGATTTTTGAGCACCACTGTTAGTGGAATACTTTGTGAGTAATCTTAGTTGATAAAACTGCAGATGTTGCTGGAATACAGCAGCTTTGACTTGGTATTAGATTTGTTGACGACAGTAAAAATGTGAGAGAAGATTTGTTAGGTTTTGCAGAACTGTACGATATGGAGGGGAAAAGTATTAGTGCTGCTATTTTAAGTAAACGTACCGAATACGATTTTGATATAAACAAATTAACTGGACAAAGATATGACAATTATGGCAAGAAAGAAGGCAGGTGTTTAGCCTCGAATACAAAATATATATCCAAAAGCCACTCTGTGCTTCGGACAGGTTAAACCTAGGTGCGGGCCACTGCGCCAAGAATTCCTTTACTTTCAGAAACTAGATGGACTTCAAAATATCGAAGTATATCGCTTTGTTCCGAATCAATATCGCAATAATTACTGGGCGTAGATGTAGATTTATTAGTCGCTTAGCAACATATTAAAAGTTACTTTAAATCAGGTGTGGGCAACCTCCGGCACGCGGGTCACATGCGGCCCTCGAGTAAGATTTGTCCGGCCCGCTACTGAATTCCTTCGTTGCATATTAGCACGGCCCGTCTAAACTTAATTCATAATGAATCATAAGGATACTACAAAAATGTATGTTTTTCAAGATTACTCGCAGCATAAAACTTCTACAAAAAAGGTTGCCCATGCTTGGTTTAAATGGTTACATTGCTTTCTATCTTTTAATCGATGCTTTTTATAATAATTGATAATTTTATTTCTACTTACATTTTTTTCTCCCATTAAACGTCCCTGGCTGGACTTAACATTCCAGTGGTCGCGCCGGGTCTGATAGATCCGAGCCAGTCTGTTTGTTAGCCCTAAAAAGAATTACCAAAGTTTTTATATCTGTCCGCCAGAGTACCTTCCTAGAATCGTAGGGAAAAATCCGAACAGAAATTTAAAGAAACTTTCACTAAATACGGTTGAAAAATTACAAGTAACAATAGAGATATCTAGTCGATGTTTTATACAGAAGCATAGAGGCAACCATCCGGAAATTACAATTTTCATCTTTAACATCATCTCATCAGATAATGAAATAGCATTTTCAATTTTTCAGTTTCACCTCAGCAATATTCACAAAATAGATAGAAAAAAGTTAGATAGAAAAATACGATTTGGAAAATTTAGAAATAGATGCAGCTATGTATATTTATTGACAATGTTACCAATAAATTCGCATGCGACAAACATCGAATTCAATTTTTGCACGAGTAGTAACTATTGAATGTATCTAAATTATTATTAATTTTATTTTTTTGAAATATGTACTTATATGCTTTTGTATTGATGCAATATTTTATAGTATACCTTGGAAAGCAAAATACATGTCTAGTTATATAAAAATTATTAAATCCCTCCCTCCCCCAAGAAAATTTACTGCGGACGCCTATGTTGATGACGTAGTTAAAAACTCATAAACTCACTAAATAGACGCAGCGTATATAGGATTTTTATCGAAACAAAGGAGTTACGTCATCACTGACGTACTTTTTATGTAGCCACATTTGTCCCTTTACAACTTCAGAGGTTATGTGGAAGTGTAAGGTTACCACAAACTTTAGCTGAGAGAAATAGCCTGATGAAGCTGTCACATACACGAACTAACACAAGAACTATCGCCAATGACGTAACTGTCTTGTTTCGATGAACATCCTATAGCAACTAAATTACTGAAAAACGGGGATTCTCACACGTAATGAATGTAGTAGGAATTTTTGAAGGAAAATCAAGAGAAAACAAGTCGACTTTGGTGAAAACCGTTTGAGAGATTACATGTTTCCTAGAAGCAATAAATTTCTGTTTAGTTATCTGTTGCTGAAATACGGAGATTCACATAAACAAACAGCGGTAACAGCGTACAATTACGAAATATGTTACGACGGCATCGCCGACTCCCTCACACTAGTCAGTACGCTGTGTGCGAGTAGTTCAGTGTATATGTAGATTGTCGCAACTTATTTCGTAATAACCGCTGTATTGGGAGTTTCAAATAAGTCGCGGGAAGATGGAAAAAGAAATGTTTTGGAAATTTTGTTTTCACGGACGCACAAATGCATTAGATAGATAGATAGATAGTTTATTAATCCTGTAGACTATAATAATAGTATAGGACAAGTCATATTTTGTATGTGATGATTTACATTGACAATAAATAAAATATTTACATTTAGATAAGGCTAACATTTATAAACATCACATTTTACATATGCCACACAGTTAACTAAAAAAATTATTAAAAAATTAAATTACATATAATAACCAGAAGAAAACCATCAGCTCAGGTTATCGCTTAAGAACTCAGTCAATGAATAGTAGCACCTCTGTAGTAACAATCTTTTGATATTATATTTAAAAAGATGCTCCGCTCCAGTTCTAAGGGTTTGCGGAAGTCTATTATAGGCTTTCTTAGCAAGATAACGCGGATTCTGTTCGTAGAAAGATAGTTTATGACTGGGAATTTCTAGTACGGATCTGTTGCGTGTGTTGTATGCATGACAACTACCTAGTTTGTTCAGTACATTAATGTTTTGCTTAGCATGCAGCAATAATTGCATGATGTAGATACACGGCAGAGGCAATATACCCATAGAGGTGAAATGCTCCTTGCAACTTTCTCTATAGCCAAGACCCTTCATAGCCCGTATTGCACGTTTTTGTATTTTAAAGACTCTGTCAAACTCGGGTGACGATCCCCATGCCATAGTTGCATATGACAACACAGAGTGAAACCGACCAAAATATAGGGTTAAGAGTACATTGAAACTAACCTCTGCCTTGAGTCTTCTGAGTACATGACATTGACTGTAAAGGTGAATATTTTGAAAAGCTATGAATCAATCAATACAGCCCTCGTATTAACCATGTCGTATATTAATATTCACATGGTTAATTGCCATTAAATAATATAACATTAATTACAATTCAATATATTTTAATTCACAGTAAATGTTGGGGTCTTGGATGTTCGTGTTCAAATGACATTTGGTTTAGTTTTGGGTTCCGTTTATATTTTTTCGATAGCACGCACGTCACCTTTTTGAGCATTTAATTACCCTACGGGTGTTAGCCTCTTTTTTAACCTTCCAGTGGTCGCGCCCTTCTGTTAGACAAATTTAGTGGCGCTGAGTTTTTACATACTGAGCGGAATGGCCGTCAATAAATGTTGAGAATTCGAAACTGTCACAAATGAAGAGGCAAGAAACCACTCTTGACTATTCGCGTCGTTAAAAAAGTGTTTATCAATGACTTTCTAATTTTCAGACACATTTATATGATTAAGTCTTCAATACTTTATATTTTATATAGTTGAATCATATGAATGTTTAAATGGTTCGGAATGAGGTAATGAGGTTTCGAAGACGATACTGTGACATTAGCGTTCAGTGTGACTAACAAGCTTAAGTAGTTAAATGCGACCAAAAGGCTTACCTCTACTTTTAATTACGTTTCCGCTTCCAAGATGCAATTACATATACTTAACCTTCCAGTGGTCGCGCCCTTCTGTTAGACAAATTTAGTGGCGCTAGGTCTGCTAGACCCGTAGAAAGAAATTTCCTTTATTTTTGTGTACTTGTACAATGAAATCAGTTGTTGTTGTGTTTGCTGACATATATATTACTTGGCAAGATATAATACGCAGAAAAGAATTTAGCTATTTTATTATTAAAGTAACTAGTATGATATGAAACAATAGAAAAATATCAAAAAAAAAAATCAAAAATGTAAGCAAAAAAGGTTAGAAAGAACAAACATAATTCGTAATAGATATTATATATATGCAATAGATACCTCACACGTGAAACTAATCATGTTGCAATTTATTTAACTTACAAGTGTCACAAAAAATATTCGCGTGAAATTTAAAGTAACTTTGGCAGTAATATCGTGTTTTGTTGTCTTTCCCTTTGCAATTTTCGCATCTTTTTCTTATACCTTCTGCTGGCTGTTGAGGTGGTTCTTGACAAGTCCCGGCAAATTCTTGGCGACGTCTTTTGACATCTGGTGGCAGGTTTGTTAGAACAGAGCGACACTTTAAATGCTCATCTATTAATTCGCGTGCTAAAGATTTCAAATAATGCCTTCTTCTAATGTTTGTTTTAGGGTTATTCGCTGTATATATTATTTGGGAGTTGATACCTGCTGCATTCATAAGTGCATATAGGATAACCATTGGCCAGCGCCTAGTATTTCTGGCACAATTATAGGTAGGTCCTAATTTATCGACTACATCCACACCTGATTTGATTGAATTATAAAATGTTATTATATCCGGTTTTGTTTGTTCCTTTGTAGATGCATCGATTTGATCATCGAAATGCATGCTCGACACTAAAACAACATTTTTTCCTTTTCGTGGAACGTATGAAACAATTGTTTGATTTTTCTGGTAACCGAACATAGTGGAATAGCCTGGTCGACATTTTGTATTCACAAATTCGGGTGGCAGTTCCCGTTTATTTTTTCGCATGGTTCCGACTAGTGTGAGGTTGTGATCTTTTGCTAAATTCTCTACTAAGTTATATGTTGTGAATCAGTTGTCTGTTGTAATATTTACCCCAGCTTTTGAAATCAGTGTCACTAGTCGTTGCACAATACTACCTGGATCATTATTTTTTCTGAAGGGACCCTCAAGTTGTATGCCCACATATACTTCCATATTCAAAGTATAAAACATCTTAGCGTCTACTAAAGCAAAAATTTTGATCCCATATTTATTGGGCTTTGATGGTATATATGGATGAAACGAGCAACGCCTTCTAAATGCTTCCAATTTCTCGTCAATGGTTGCATACGCATTTATGTTATAATGTTTTTGACAATTGTCCACAAATAAATCAAAAATATCTCGTATGGGTGCCAGTTTGTCAGTTTGTCTTCGTAGATCTCTGGTTTGTTTGTCATCTGTGCGTATGACGCCCAGGAGAAATCGAAACCGTTGTAAAAACATTGTCATCCAAAAAATTCGACACCAGTCCCGTGTCGATTCCATAATTCTTCAGTACTCAATCGACTTCCTTTTAGAATACCTGCCATATACAGTAAACTCACCAGCGCCTTAATTTCCACCAAATCTGTTCGTTTGCAATCACGTTTACGACTATAACTATCAGACATAGTTTCAATATATTTATTTGTGCTGTTCACTATAATATTTAGCATTGCGTCTGTAAAGAAAAGTTTCCAACAGTCTATAGTGCTCTTTGCCTCTTTTGCAGTACCTAGCAGTACGAACCAATAAATTAGCTTTACGTGTTCGCACTCTCTGAGAAGATTGAAACTTGTTCCATTTAGTAACTCCATCCTTGCCAGTAAAGTAGACGCCAGCACATTCTTCTGTTTCACTGTCACCTTCTTGCTCTGTTTCCAAACCGTCAATTCTTTCTTCTAAATTATCAATTTCATGATCGTCTTCTTCATCGTCGATACTTTCTTCACCACTGTCTACCTCTTCAAGAAGTCCTCTAAGGTAATCTTGTTCTTTCTCATAGCTCATATTTTAACTATCTTTTTTTATTCTAAATACTGCTGTGAGAATTATTAAAATATATAAGAATTTACCAAGTAAAATGAAGGTAAAGGAAATTGAAAATGTTTTCATACACAATCAAATATGGAAGATAATTTGAAAACTATCAAAACTTAGCGAAGGTAATAAATCTACGACAAATAAAATAAACACTTCGATAATAGTTTACACACGCGAATGGTCGCGCCGGGTCTGACTGTCAAAATTCATCAGCAACGTTTACACACTAACTGCTAAAACATAACTGAATATGCTAAATACAAATTCAAACGATTCCAGGGAGGTAATCTGGCGGACAGATATAAAAATTTTGTTAATTCTGTTTAGGGCTAACAGACAGACTGGCTCGGGTCTATCAGACCCGGCGCGACCACTGGAAGGTTAAGTCCAGCCAGGGACGTTTAATGGGAGAAAAAATGTAAGTCGAAATAAAATTATCAATTATTATAAAAAGCATCGATTAAAAGATAGAAAGCAATGTAACCATGTAAACCAGGCATGGGCAACCTTTTTTCGTAGAAGTTTTATGCTGCGAGTAATCTTGAAAAATATACATTTTTGTGGTATCCTTATGATTCATTATGAATCAAGTTTAGACGGGCCGTGCTAATATGTAACGAAAGAATTCAGTAGCGGGCCGGACAAATCTTACTCGAGGGCCGCATGTGGCCCGCGGGCCGAAGGTTGCCCATCTATAATTTAAACACACACATTCAACACGTTCACATCATAAGAATTCCCAATAACCACCGGATATAAAAAACCAAGGATACCTGGGCATCAACAATATAGATCTCTATAACAACGTCATGCCACGATGAACTGTTTTCCGTGGTAAATAATAAACAGCTAGTTATTTGGACAACGGAGAAATAATGTAGTGTACTCCTGGTTTCCGAAAAAAATGAGGGTATGTTTGATTGACAACCGAAAAAGACAAAACAAAAAAATAAAAAAATACGATTTTATTGGGTTGAAGGTGGATTGAAATAGTAGTTTCAACTGTATTTGGACCAAAAAGTTTTAAAGGAAGTAACCTTAAATAAGCAGAGCTTCAGCACACCGAAGAAGAAAGAATTTTAAAGAGGGAATGCATAGAAAATAGAGCTGCACCGAAGATAGAATTTAAGAGGGGATCCAATTACATACTGATACACACATATAACACAAAAGGTATTTATATTCAATTTATGTCAAATATTTCTCAAATCTTGTAAATGCAATTTTTTATAATTCATGCCTTTTATGATATCGTTCATTAAGAGCTAAGCCGGTGCAATCTTGTTAATAAAATTATCTAAATTCTCAGTACAATAAGCTTCGCACAAAAATAAATTTTTAGCCTTGTTTACATCTCATAGATCTACACAACAACCTACTTTCTACTTCGAAATCGTTACCATCACGACCCCTCTCCTCCCCCTCCCCACTATTCATCTACATAATTTACTATTCATTCCAGTAACCGAAAAACGTCGACTGTAAAGTCTCGTAAAACGTCATAGAAGTGACATTATCTCGGTATCCCGTCCGTTCTTTCGTCTCGTCGACTCGGACAAGAAAGTCCACTTTCGACGGCGGCGGTGGCGGGGCGAAGCGCAAAACGCACGAGGAAAAAATTGCACCAGAAACACATGCTCTCGTCCGCTACCCTTCGAGCCGCCGACGTCCCCCTTCCTCCCTTCTGCATCCCTTAACGCAGGCATACGCGCGGAAAAAGAAAAGACAGTTGTACGGCGCACCCCACAGCCGCTGACCCCACGTCACACGGACCTTATTTATTGGTCGGTGCGGCCCCCAGGACTGGACCCCGTCCAGATAAAAGGGTATCTACTACGTACTATCGAAGCCAGCAGCCGCACGAACGGAACGAACAGGGAACAATAAAAAGAACGATTGGAATATGCGAATTTTTTTTTTTTGGTCTCCTTATTTTACCTAAAATGGTAATCTATTCATTTTTCGACGGTCCCGTTCTTTAGGTGCGCCCTATTTACGATCCGCGTCGCCATTGGACCTATTTCGTACACGTGGTACGGACGGCGAGAATGGATTCGGGTAACGACGTTGGATATGCAGATTTTAGGGGCGAAAATGTCTGAGCGGTCGAAGGGATTCCGTTGTGATTTTAGCGTGGAAAATATATTTGCGAATTATGTTAATGGCGAAGCGTTGATGTGGCACGAAAGAATTATGAAAGAATGCAGAATAAAAAGAAATAATTGATAAGTATTCCAATGACACCAATTATATATATAGCAGCGTTCACAGGCCTTCTAGGCCCATTGCTTTGTAAAATGTTTCCATTTTTCCCTGTTCCTTGCAATTATTCTCCAGTTCGCGGATCCTTTCTCTGCCAAGTCTTCACTCACTGCTTCTCTCCATTTTTTCCTCGGTCTTCCCCTCCTTCTCTTTCCCTCCGGGTCTCTCCATTCTATATCTTTCACTATTCTGTCCTCCTGCATTCTCTCCATATGACCCGCCCACTGCATTCTTCGGGCTTTAATTGCTTGTGTTATACATGGTTCGTTGTATAGTGCATAGATATCATCATTGGTGCGTCTCTCCCACATGCCGTCCACCTTCTTCCCTCCGAAGATCCTTCGAAGTATTTTCCTCTCCCATATCTCTAACTTTGTTTGTGAGCTTTTTGTCAACGACCATGTTTCGCAACCATATAGCAATGTCGGTCTCAAAACGGTCTTATACAGTTGTAATTTCGATCTCGTTGATATATTCTTGGATTTTAATATGTTTGAGATTCCCCCGCGCATCTGTTGCTCTTAGCTATCCTTAAGTTTATTTCCGTTTCTTCTTTGCATTTGTTGTCTATCAAAGTTCCTAGGTACATATATTCTTCCACTTCCTCAAATTCGTATAACTCCCTATCTCTAGCTTGGACGCGTAGTTTCTGTTTTCCGTTTAACCTGTTGTTGTTCCTTAGTTCCATATATTTAGTTTTGCTCTCACTAATCTCCAGTCCCATTCTACTTGCCGCAGTTATTAGGTTTTTTGTTAGTTCCTCTAGGAGTTTCTTATTTCTGGTCAGCAGCAATATGTCATCAGCATATGCAAGACACTGGTGACTCTTATTGAAGAGTGTTCCGTTTCTGTTTATGTTGCTATTTCTGATCATCACTTCCAACACTGCGTTAAATAGCAGGGTAGAAAGCGGGTCTCCTTGTCTTACCCCGTTCTTCACTTTGAAACTTTCTGATGTCTTTCCGTTTACTTTAACTGCGCATATTGTGTTCTGCAGGGTCATCTTTACCAGTGCAATTAGTTTGTCCGGAACATTCAGTATTCTCAATGCGTCGAAAAGCCCTCCTCTGTTGACTGAATCGTATGCTGCTTTAAAATCGATAAATAGCATGTAAGTCGGAATTTCGTATTCATACAATCCTATGAGGATTTGTTTCAGCGTGAAAAGTTGATCCGTTGTTGATCTGTTTTTCCGGATACCAGCCTGGTACTCTCCGAGAGCAGGCTCTATAAACATTTCCAGCCGTTTCTTAATCAGCGTGGCCAGGACTTTGTATACGGTGTCCAATAAGGCTATTCCCCTATAGTTGCTGCACTCGGTTCGGTCTCCTTTCTTGAATAGCGGGATTATGACAGCTCTATTCCATTGCTGCGGCATTACCTCTGTGTTCCAAATTTCCTTAACCAGTTCATATATCTTTAGAATTACCACTTCACCCCCGTATTTAATATTTTCTGCTGTCATCTCGTTTTCTCCTGGACTCTTGTTGTTCTTCATTGAGTTTACTATTTCTTCTATTTTCATTATTGACGGCTCTTCGGTTCCTTCGGTATTTTGGTCGTTTTGCCTCGCTTCCGCACTTTCTCTTTGATTCTTTACGTCGTCTTCCTCCTCCTGGTTCTTCCCATTGAGTAGCTCTTCGAAGTACTGTCTCCATCTTCCGTTAATTTCGCTTGCAGACCCCAGCAGTTCTCCATTCCTATCCTTGAAGTATCGTTGAATCCCTTTGCTTCCCGTTCTCATGTTTTTTACATCTTTGTAGAAGTTTCTAATTTCTTTTTTGTGTAACTTTCCTCGATCTTTTGTAAAATGTGTTCCCAATACTTTCGTTTCCTTGTCCTACACAGTTGTTTAACTTTTTCTTTTGTTCATTATATTCGTCCTTGTCTTTTTGTTTTTTGGTTTGCAAGAATTTTTGCCATAGTTTTGTCTTGTTGTGCATTTCATCCCTGCATTCGTCGTCTAGCCAATAGTTCCTCTTATATGTTGTTTTCTTCGATATGTTATTCCTGGTCGCATTTTTAATTGCCCTCACAAGTTTTTCCCATCGATCGCTCACTTCTACCTCTTGCTCGTTGTCGTCACCGTACCACTCTTCGATATTTGTTCTGTATTTTCGTGCTACTTCCACGTTTTGTAGGTCTTCGAAGTTGTATTTTGGTTCCCCTCGATTACTATTTTGTCTTTTCATTTCCTTTTGTTTCAATTTCATTTTGACTAATACCAGGAAATGATCAGAATCCGCTTCCGCGCCTCTACATGAACGTACGTTCTTAATAATTTCTGTTTTATCTTCCTCTATTAGCACATGGTCTATTTGGTTCGTTTCGTATCTTCCTGGCATCATCCATGTACCCTTATAAATGTCAATGACACCAATTAATCAATGGTAGAAGTTTCTCTCTCTCCAGTACCAGCTTTTGCAGGAATATTGAATTTGCTTTAGTATTTTTGAAGAGACTGACACACCACAGGATCTGGAAGAAATTTCTACCATTGCCGGCGATTTTGAAAACCGAGGACGATAAAAAAGTCAGTTTGGATATTTTCGGCCACAATCGTCTTATCGAGAAAGAAATAGGTAATAGTTGAATCTTCTGAAAAACAAGACGAAAGAATAACGGAAACTATATAAAATTAAACGAAAAATCATCAAAATGGAATCTCCGAACGCAGAAGAGAGGGAACGATGCGGTAACAATAAGAGACCGTAGTTCATGCTTCCAAACAACGCTCTAAACAACTGATAGTGATGACTAAGGTCACAGAATAGACAGAAGCGACAAAGTTACAAAATCTTGTGGTCAATTTTGTATGCGCATGACCGGGAATCATGTTTTAAATACGACGACAGTGTTATATTTAGCTAGCTTCATTAATGTTATTAGTCTGGGATGGTGTGTGCATATTAAAATTAAAATATACGGTTATTGTTGTGTATCGCTGATTTAACTTTTTATCAAATACTATTCTTTTAACATATCCAAAACTCTAATATTTTTCAATTAATACGAACACATGTGCGCCTTTCGTATTTTCAAAATGGGGTTAGCTAACTTCTGAGCTATTTCGAGGACACTCAAATCGACCACATGAACATCAAAGCTGCCGACACGCTTTGTCGCTTCTGTCTATTCTGTGCTAAGGTCAAAAGAGTGGATGACGTATTATCATTAAGTAGTGTAAACCGGTCTCTTTCTTCTCTTACGTGCAAGGCGCGACATTAAAATTGGCATCCCCCTCTTAAATCCTTTCTTCAGTGCAGCTCTATTTTCTATGGATTCCTTCTTTTAAATTCTTTCTTCTCCGCTGTGGTGAAGCTCTCTTATTTAATGATTATTTCCTTTAAAACCCTTTCGGTTCAAATACAGTTGTAACTTCCAGTTCAATCCACCTTCAACGCAGTAAAATCGTATTTTTAATGACTTTTTGTCTTGTCATTTTCGATCGTCGGCCAAACATACCCTACTACTACACTACATTATTTCCCCGTTGTCCAAATAATTAGCTGTTTACTATTTACCATGGAAAGCACTTCATCATGGCGTGACCTTGTTTTAGAGATCTATATTGTTGATGCCCAGGTATCCTTGGTTTTTTATTAGGAACTCTTGTAATGTGAAAGAGTTGAATGTGTGTGTTTAAACGGTTACAATGCTTTCTATCTTTTAATCGATGCTTTTTATAATAATTAATAATTTTATTTCTAGTTACATTTTTTTCTCCCATTAAACGTCTCTGGCTGAACTTAAAAAGGAAGCTAACACCCGCAGGGTAATAAAATGCTTAGAAGATGGCGTGCGTGGTATCGGAAAAGTATAAATAGAACCCAAAACTAAACCGAATGTCATTTTAACATAAACATGCGTAACCCCAACATTTACTGTGCATTTTGATATATTAAATTGTAATTAATGATAAATTATTTAATGGCAATGAACCATGGGAATATTAATATACTATACAAGGCAAGGTGTTATTTGGTTTTGTACGCCACACTTAATTTCTTCAGCGTTTTTGCTGAAGATAGTAACTTAGTATCTGGATTTCTCCAATAAAATAAAACTGAGTTCATCATCTTCAGTGGAAATGTGTTATTTTCATCTAATTGTGCAATGACTAGTCTGGGTAAACAGCGGTAACAGCGTTCAATTACGAAATAAGTTACGAGAGCATCGCCGACTCCCTCATCTAGTTAGTACTAAATCGATGCCGTATGCGAGTAATTTTGTGTATGTACGTAGACTGTCGTAACTCATTTCGTAATTACCGTTGTTTCCTCAGACTAATGATAACTTGGTCGTTAACGAAACTCAAAATCTACGATATACGAATGCTTCTCAATATAATCCCAAATTTTATTTTTATTTTTTCCGATATCAACGTATAAATGTGTTCTTCGCGTCCTCACGACGACGACGACTTTATCGACGACCATATTGCGCCACCTGTCACCGAATTTAATTACGTCGGGCCACACCCAACGGTACGTTTTATTGGCCTGCCCGGGAACCCTTTCGTAACCCTTCGGGCGATTTACCCCTTTCGTAACCCTTCCGAAGCCTTTCGCTTTCGCTTTCGCTTTCGCCGTTGCCGTCGAAACGGAAAGGATTCCCCTCTATACCTGCCGTTTCTATTGGTTCGTTCACCCCTTTGCTAACCCGTTCGTTTCGCAACCCTTCCGTCGTCCGACATCGCGCGCGGCGACGGACGCGTGGGAAAGCGCCCCTTCGGAGGCCGAGAGACGGTGTTTACGTAAAATTGCAAAAACGGACCGAAAGTATCGGATATCGTGGGAAGATCGCGCGGAACGGGCGAAGGAGGACGAGGATCGAGATGTTTGAACGAACCAACGGACCAACGGACCGACGGACGGACGGATAGAGGGTGCTTTTCGTATTTACGTAGGTAAATCCGATATTTCTAAAGTTTTGAACGATTACACGAAAATAATGGTGAAACTAAGTTATACCGGTAAAACATACGCAAGCTCTAAACGTGAACTTTAACAATACAGAGAATAGAAGTAGGAAGCTTTTCGAGAGCCAAAATGGTAATAAAATAAAATCTGGATAACAACCACCATACAACGATCTAATTAAATTGGGTACGTTAATGGTTAATGTGTGTACGTAATGAGCTCATTGAAATTAAGATATCGGAAATGACCCTTTTGCGGTCTAGGCACGTTCAGGTAAACGGATTAGACAAAGACCGGTTTGTCGGGCACGTTTACTACGAAACCGTCATAATATATGATAACGGACGACACGCGCATTTCAATATAAAGAAAAATTTAGTTTGCATTCAACTTTCGTATTGCAAGCAGTGGATAATAAAAAGTTTGTGCAATATTTTAAGACGAGCGAGTAACGTTAAAGTAACGAATTAATTAGGTGCGTTAATGACTAACGTGTGTACGTAATGAAGATATCGGAAATGATCCTTTTGCGGTCTAGGCACGTTCAGGTAAACGGATTAGACAAAGACCGGTTTGTCGGGCACGTTTACTACGAAACCGTCATAATATATGATAACGGACGACACGCGCATTTGAATATAAAGAAAAATTTAGTTTGCATTCAACTTTCGTATTGCAAGCAGTGGATAATAAATAGTTTGTGCAATATTTTAAGACGAGCGAGTAACGTTAAAGTAACGAATTAATTAGGTGCGTTAATGACTAACGTGTGTACGTAATGAAGATATCGGAAATGATCCTTTTGCGGTCTAGGCACGTTCAGGTAAACGGATTAGACAAAGACCGGTTTGTCGGGCATGTTTATTACGAAACCGTCATAATATATGATAACGGACGACACGCGCATTTCAATATAATGAACAATTTAGTTTGCATTCAGCTTTCGTATTGCAAGCAATATTTTAAAACGAGCGAGTAACGTTAAAGTAATATCGGCAAAAAAGGAATTATCAACAACTGGAACACGCAGGGAAAATTGTTGTTATGAAATAGCCGCCTCGAAGTCCGGATCTCAATCTGATCAAGTTTTCGTGGGAGGAATTCGAGCGACAAAAACGGGCATATTGTCGAATCTCGAATCTAAGTTAATCTATGTTTATTTTGACAAACGTATTGTTTTTAAAACTGCTAAAATTATTTGTATAAGTACAGAATAATGTTTCATTTTATAATTAGTATTTCACTTGTTTTTGTAAAATTTTGAACGTGGGTGAACACTTATGGCCGGCAATCTAGGCGATCAGCTGATTGGATGTTACAATATGGCGTCGTAAGTGATCAGCTGATTATGTCACATGATAAATTTAAGGTTTGGCAAACGAATGCATGTTAAATTGTGTAAATCGGACTGACGCTGTCCCTCCCCCAAATTTTAATATCGCATCTTGCACGTAAGTGTCGACAAGCGACGGAGTGACAGCGTCAGTTCGGTTTACACAACTTATCATGCACTCGTTTGTCGAATCTTAATGATAATACAATTCAGTGGTGCCACAAGCAATCAACTGCTTAACGTCCTAATGTGAACGAGGGCAATAGATCAACATATTCAGGTACAACAACCTAACGAAATGAAAAATCGGCAAGCTTCGAAGCGGATCAAATACCACAACATAATGACGTTGATAATTCCCAAAGTGTAACGGACCTCACAACGAGAACGAAGATCGTTTACCGAAAAATAATTCTAAAATTGCACGCGCGTACTTAAACAGAAATTAAACACCCCATTTCGAAATAATTTCGAAGGTATCGTCGGCACGTCGTCCCCTGAAATTTCGCCATAACAGCAGTTTCGGTAATCTACGAGCGCCGCCCGTTTCCGGTGCCACAAATTAGTAGTTCTATACTAGTATACCTTTTTCTTTCATTTTTTTTGTTTTCGTCTCCCTTCGCGATTGTTGTGCGCGAAGCCGAAACGGCGGAGACGTATAAAAGGAAACGAGGTATGTAGTAAGTAGGAAAGGAAGGAGGAAAACTTTGCCCCGAAAGAATGGGCATTTGTTTTGACGCATAAAAGCGTCTATTAGATAAAAATAGGATATACAGTATGTATGTAATGTACAGACGAACGGGGAGCGCTCCTTTTTTCCTTGTCCCGTTTCTAAGGGTATCGGGTGTTGTTTTCTTAGAAATTGATTTTCGAACTGATTATTAACGACGAACGATATGTAAGAGGAAGCAGAAGGAAAAAGCAGCTGTTCGTACTGCTGACCCAATCCGGTTCTTTCTATTTGTTTCTGTCGAAAAGGGAAATTAATGCCTAATCGATGGAACGAAGTTTTAGAATTGCGGGTTTAAATTTACCATGGCGAAAAATTTTACATACTGAGCGGAATGACCGTCAATAAATGTTGAGAATTCGAAACTGTCACAAATGAAGAGGCAAGAAACCACTCTTGACTATTCGCGTCGTTAAAAAAGTGTTTATCAAGGACTTTCTAATTTTCAGACACATTTACATGATTAAGTCTTCAATACTTTATATTTTATATAGTTGAATCATATGAATGTTTAAATGGTTCGGAATGAGGTAATGAGGTTTCGAAGACGATACTGTGACATTAGCGTTCAGTGTGACTAACAAGCTTATGTAGTTAAATGCGATCAAAAGGCTTACCTCTACTTTTAATTACGTTTCCGCTTCCAAGATGCAATTACATATACTTAACCTTCCAGTGGTCGCGCCCTTCTGTTAGACAAATTTAGTCGCGCTGGGTCTACTAGACCCGTAGAAAGAAATTTCCTTTATTTTTTGTGTAGTTGTACAATGAAATCAGTTGTTGTTGTGTTTGCTGACGTATATATTAGTTGGCAAGATATAATACGCAGAAAAGAATTTAGCTATTTTATTATTAAAGTAACCAGTAAGATATGAAACAATAGAAAAATATACAAAATCAAAAATTTAACCAAAAAAAAAAGGTTAGAAAGAACAAACATAATTCGTAATAGATATTATATACAGGGTGATCATTTGAAAACTTCCCACCTTGAAGAACTCTTTAATTAACAAAATTATCAAAAATCACTAAAACAGGTCAATGTTATTTTGAAGGGGGATATTTAATAACCTATTCCAATCAGTTGGGAAACGTTCACCCTCCCTTTCAGCTACCCCCATCCCAAAATTTTAAATGGCACTACCCCATATGTGATACATCATTTTAAAGGGTATAAAATTCTCAATATTTTAAAGCAAAGAAAATTAAAATCGGCCGAGCCGTTCATGAATTAGAGACAAAAATGTATTAAACCGGAAAATTAACTGACAAACGTTGACGATATCGATAACAATCACCTATTTATGAACACAACACTTATTTAATCTACCTGATTATTTAATCTATCTAATTACGTGTCAGATTACGTGTCTTGATAATGCCCATTTTGAGTGGTTGATCAAGCCATCTACCTACGTTTTGCTTTGAAACAAAAGAACGTGCGTCGTACAAGTTCAAAGTGTCAATTGTTGTAGAATTCAGGAATTAAATATCGCCGCTTCAGATAACTTTAGATTCCTTTGATTTGGGGTAGCGTTTGTGCTAATTGTGTCACTAAAATGACATACACTTTAGAAGAGAGAATTGAAATAATTTTCATTTATGGAGCTGAAAGTCAGTGTGCTCGACGAACAGCCAAGGAATTTAATGCAAGACATCCAAATAACCATGTATCCCATCGATACGTTTTAGATTTGGTAGGAAAATTTAAAGAAACTGGATCAGTAGCAAATAAAAAAGGACACAACCTCGAATTGTGAATGAGGACTCTCAAATAGAAATATTAGGACAATTTGCTGCAAATCATACGAGCTCAATTCGGCAAGTGTGCAACATAACTGGTTTTTCGTATGGGTCTGTTCAGAAAGTTTTAAAACTTCATAAATGGCATCCATACAAACTTCAAAATCACCAAGCTCTAAATGAAGATGATTTCGATAGACGACTTCAATTTTGTGAACAAATGACTGTGATGATAAATACCACTCCAAATCTAATTCAAAATATTTGCTTCAGTGACGAATGTACTTTCTTTTTGAATGGCTATGTTAATCGTCATAATTGTCGTTATTGGAATGATGAAAACCCGAATCTATTTAGAGAAACGCATACTCAGTGGCCACAAAAAATTAATGTGTGGGCTGGTATACTGGGGGACTCGGTCATTGGTCCGTTATTTATTAATGAAAATTTAAATGGTACTATTTATCTCAATATGTTGGAAGATGTCATAGATCCCTTGATTACGGAAGCAATAGAAAATCAAGTAGACGACGAAGGAAACTTAATTTTGGATGAAAATCAAGTTTATTTTCAGCAAGATGGTGCCCCACCACATTTTGTGGTACCAGTTCGAAACTGGTTGAATAACAAGTTTCCAGAGAGGTGGATTGGAAGAAGAGGAGCAGTAGAGTGGCCAGCAAGATCTCCTGACCTTTCCCCCTCGACTTTTTCCTTTGGGGCCACCTTAAATCCGTCGTCTATAAAACTCCCCCAGCCAACATCGACGAACTGAAACAACGAATAACATCCGAATACCGATTGATTCCGCGGCGAGTTTTCGAAAATGTTAGAAGAGAGTTTGAACATAGGCTTTATCATTGTCTAGCAACCAATGGAGCGCAATTCGAGCATCTATTACGATAAATTTAATTGTTTACGTTTTTGGGTTTTAGTTTTAGGTAATTTGTAAACTCTTGTTAATTAATGAAAGTTTATTTTGCATTGTTGTAGTTAATTATTTGCAACTGTTGTGTTCATAAATAGGTGATTGTTATCGATATCGTCAACGTTTGTCAGTTAATTTTCCGGTTTAATACATTTTTGTCTCTAATTCATGAACGGCTCGGCCGATTTTAATTTTCTTTGCTTTAAAATATTGAAAATTTTATACTCTTTAAAATGATGTATCACATATGGGGTAGTGCCATTTAAAATTTTGGGATGTGGGTAGCTGAAGGGGAGGGTGAACGTTTCCCAACTGATTGGAATAGGTTATTAAATGTCCTCCTTCAAAATAACATTGACCTGTTTTAGTGATTTTTGATAATTTTATTAATTAAAGAGTTCTTCAAGGTGGGAAGTTTTCAAATGATCACCCTGTATATGCAATAGATACCTCATACGTGAAACTAATCATGTTGCAATTTATTTAACTTACAAGTGTCACAAAAAATATTCGCGTGAAATTTAAAGTAACTTTGGCAGTAATATCGTGTTTTGTTGTCTTTCCCTTTGCAATTTTCGCATCTTTTTCTTATACCTTCTGCTGGCTGTTGAGGTGGTTCTTGACAAGTCCCGGCAAATTCTTGGCGACGTCTTTTGACATCTGGTGGCAGGTTTGTTAGAACAGAACGACACTTTAAATGCTCATCTATTAATTCGCGTGCTAAAGATTTCAAATAATGCCTTCTTCTAATGTGTGTTTTAGGGTTATTCGCTGTATATATTATTTGGGAGTTGATACCTGCTGCATTCATAAGTGCATATAGGATAACCATTGGCCAGCGCCTAGTATTTCTGGCACAATTATAGGTAGGTCCTAATTTATCGACTACATCCACACCTGATTTGGTTGAATTATAAAATGTTATTATATCCGGTTTTGATTGTTCCTTTGTAGATGCATCGATTTGATCATCGAAATGAATGCTCGATACTAAAACAACATTTTTTCCTTTTCGTGGAACGTATGAAACAATTGTTTGATTTTTCTGGTAACCGGACATACTGGAATAGCCTGGTCGACATTTTGTATTCACACATTCGGGTGGCAGTTCCCGTTTATTTTTTCGCATGGTTCCAACTAGTGTGAGGTTGTGATATTTTGCTAAATTCTCTACTAAGTTATATGTTGTGAATCAGTTGTCTGTTGTAATATTTACCCCAGTTTTTGAAATCAGTGTCACTACTCGTTGCACAATACTACCTGGATCATTATTTTTCTGAAGGGACCCCCAGGTTGTATGCCCACATATACTTCCATATTCAAAGTATAAAACATCTTAGCGTCTACTAAAGCAAAAATTTTGATCCCATATTTATTGGGCTTTGATGGTATATATGGACGAAACGAGCAACGCCCTCTAAATGCTTCCAATTTCTCGTCAATGGTTGCATACGCAGATATGTTATAATGTTTTTGACAATTGTCCACAAATAAATCAAAAATATCTCGTATGGGTGCCAGTTTGTCAGTTTGTCTTCGTAGATCTCTGGTTTGTTTGTCATCTGTGCGTATGACGCCCAGGAGAAATCGAAACCGTTGTAAAGACATTGTCATCCAAAAAATTCGACACCAGTCCCGTGTCGATTCCATAATTCTTCAGTACTCAATCGACTTCCTTTTAGAAACCTGCCATATACAGTAAACTCACCAGCGCCTTAATTTCCACCAAATCTGTTCGTTTGCAATTACGTTTACGACTATAACTATCAGACATAGTTTCAATATATTTATTTGTGCTGTTCACTATAATATTTAGCATTGCGTCTGTAAAGAAAAGTTTCTAACAGTCTATAGTGCTCTTTGCCTCTTTTGCAGTACCTAGCAGTACGAACCAATAAATTAGCTTTACGTGTTCGCACTCTCTGAGAAGATTGAAACTTGTTCCACTTAGTAACTCCATCCTTGCCAGTAAAGTAGACGCCAGCACATTCATCTGTTTCACTGTCACCTTCTTGCTCTGTTTCCGAACCGTCAATTCTTTCTTCTAAATTATCAATTTCATGATCGTCTTCTTCATCGTCGATACTTTCTTCACCCCTGTCTACCTCTTCAAGAAGTCCTCTAAGGTAAGCTTGTTCTTTCTCATAGCTCATGTTTTAACTAGCTTTTTTTTTTTATTCTAAATACTGCTGTGAGAATTATTAAAATATATTAGAATTTACCAAGTAAAATGAAGGTAAAGGAAATTGAAAATGTTTTCATACACAATCAAATATGGAAGATAATTTGAAAACTATCAAAACTTAGCGAAGGTAATAAATCTACGACAAATAAAATAAACACTTCGATAATAGTTTACACACGCGAATGGTCGCGCCGGGTCTGACTGTCAAAATTCATCAGCAACGTTTACACACTAACTGCTAAAACATAACTGAATATGCTAAATACAAATTCAAACGATTCCAGGGAGGTAATCTGGCGGACAGATATAAAAATTTTGGTAATTCTGTTTAGGGCTAACAGACAGACTGGCTCGGGTCTATCAGACCCGGCGCGACCACTGGAAGGTTAATGCTTCTTCTTCTTAATTGAAAGTCTCCCTGTTCAACCAAATCCATTAACTCTAAATTAAACTATTACATAAAAAAGTCTTAAATATAGCGACTGATATTGCTGGTGTGCAACTTTAATGATTGTATTGTATTGTATTGTATTGTAATGAGGTGGGCTCTGGCCCAAAATGGCCCTTTGCACTGCGACCACGTTCATCTATTGTGCTTCCTCTTGTTTGTTTTATTTATTTATTTAATACGCTTAGGAACAGGATCAGCTCCTTCAATGGGAGTGTAAATAGGTCCTCCTCACTCAGCGTATATGCATGTAGTAATCTGTATCTCCTGTGGCCTAGTGCCCCACAATTAGTGATCAAGTGTTCCATTGACTCCTCTTCTTCACCGCAGAATCTGCAAGTGTCCGTGTTGGATAAGCCCATTTTGTGAAGGTGCTTGTTACAGGTATAGTGGCCTGTGAGTGCCCCTGTCAGTGTTTTTAAGCTTCCCCTGTCCAGTTTCAGGGCGAGATCCGCCTTCCTAGCGTCGAAGCTCAGAAACTTTTTGGAATGTTCCAGCCCGCTGGTCTCATTCCAGTGTTTCATTGTAATGGACGCTGTCCATTTCTTTATCTCACCTTTAAGCAGACCTTTGTTAAACCCAAAAGGTGGGGTAGGTCCAGTAAAGTTCCTCTCAGCCCCTTTTCTTTGCGCAGATGTCTGCCATCTCATTTCCCCGTGCCCCTCATGTCCTGGCACCCAGACCAGCGTGATCCGGTTCTGAGTGGCCAGGCCATTAAGCATGTTGCGGCATTCCAATAATAATTTGGAGGTGATTGTACAACTGCTCAGGGTCTTAAGGACTGATTGACTATCCGAGAATATTTCAATTCGTATTCCCCTGTGTCCCCTTTCGGATAGGATTCCTACGGTTTCCAAGATTGCGTATAGTTCCGCTTGGAAGATTGAGGTGTCCTTGCTCAAAGTTATTGATCTGTGTGTTCTAGGCCCCACTATTCCTGCCCCCACTCCGTGGAGCGTTTTGGACCCATCTGTGTACCACTTTTGCGATCCATCCCGTAACCATCTCGGGTTTGCGCACTCATCCCTTGTCGGGAAAACTTTAATGATGGTCTGACAAATATTCTATCGAATCATGAACGTATTGGAAATGGATATATATCATACAATTTTTGTGTTGAAGCCGATACTAAGCGAATCGGGCACGCCGAGCTATCTTTGACAGATGCGGCAAAAGAGGCGCGCTCTAGCGTACAATCTTCGAGCAAGTAGAATATGAGGAACAACATTTGAATCTGGAAGGGCAGCTTTGTGGTTCTGGGATATCATATTAATGGTAAAAAATTATAAACAGTCGGATTTTTCATTTATTTACATCTATAACACATTTCCAAAGCTTTAAACGCGTTTTTTTCGAAACACGATTTTTCAAAATGGCACGCAGCATAATTGCAACAATTTTTATTCTGTCCGTTCCAATTATTGACCATATCATTAGCATAAGAATATCTAGTGAAATAGGTATGGGATTCTCGATAAGTTCATTTAAACATTAGTTATCAACAAATGATTGCCCTTTTTCTTGTCCGAAAATTGAATGTTTTATTTCAAATTCTCGTCAATCGCACAAAATCCAATATTTTTAAAATCCCTTATATATTTCACTAGCTAGAACCATGTAGATTAGGTGGCCTTGCGGTTTGCTGAAACAACTGTGGAAACTGGGAAATATCTAATATCCCAGACATTTATAGATATTATTTACTTTTTGATTTCACGGATGACTCTTAAGACGATAAGTCTTTGAGCACGTATTATAATTTATTTCTGACCATTTATTTTTGCGTGTACACCCTTATGCGCCCGCCACTGGCTCTTGACGCAAATTGAACAAATCTCGAATGTTTGAATTTGACTCTTGTAGTGCCATTGCGTAAATCTTGCAGGTCACGTCATTGCCATCGATCACAGACGAGTCTAGACACGTCTACGCAGCCATTCCTTGTGCAAAATTTATGATAAATCAAAAGGCGTTTTTAAATCTCAAAATATTTAATGATACTACCACTACAATCATCATGAAATATTTTGAAACTTAAAAACGCCTTTTTGATTTATCATAAATCTCGTTATGGAGTTTCAACAAGTGATTCCCGCATCAATTAATCATCCCGTGTGCAATATCGTTTAGTATACTTCAGCTACTTGATTGACGCGGACGTATTTGCGCATTTTCCCTAATTCTGCAAAACAGCTCATCACCAATTCCTTTTATCTAAAGGGAATTGTGTGTGTGTCTAAGTGGAATTTAAAAGAAAATTATATCCAAATTCCAAGAAGTTTGGAAACATCCCTCGTAAATCAAGCATGTGATAGCGGCGACGATCGTGAACGATTGAACAAATACATAAAAACCTACGAATAGATGAATTACCTCCGATAGTTACTTGATTTTATAATTATAGGCAATGAGAAATTCTCGTCTGTAAAACGACTACGGCCCGTACAATAGTACCGTCGACGATTGAGAAGTATGCAGCGACTTACTACGAAGTAAGTACAGTCTCGTGTGATAATATAAAAATAATTTCCCGTATTTTTGTCGATGTGGTGATTGCGAGGGAATGCACTTCGCTGACGAACTCCAACGAGATCGAAACCGGCGTTTACACGAAATCATTTTCCTTCTTCATTCTTCGCCACCTAATTTTTTCCCGAATTACGCATCGTAATACCGTATCCTCGTGTAACAACCATTCAGAATAAATCGCGACTGCATCAAACCGTAGGTGGTCGCTTCGATCCCCATTAAAACCTACCCAAATCGAATAAAGTAGCAATCCGAGCGAACTACAACAATGCCCGGCGAAAAAGGAGAATATTTAGCATCTGCCATTTTTTCTGTGCCGCCATATTCAAAATAGCCACCCTACGTCGTTACCAAAAAAAAAAAATGGTAATAAAAATTCGAAAAAGGATCCCGCGGCTATGACGGTGAAAGAGAAAGAAAGGCATCCAGTCCCGTTTATTCGATAGCGCCAGAAAAGGACGTCGAAATGAACTTTCGTTTTAACAATTCGCGCGTCTTGTCACGTTTTTATAACCGACAGCACGTGGTCCTTGTCGCGTGCTGTTCTTCGCAGGTTTTTTTGTTAATTTTTTTTTTTTTAGGGGTGACCAGGGAGAAACTTCCGAGAGGACCAGGGTACAACGATAATCGCGGTCGTAAAGTACGATTTTTTAACGAGAACGGCGGCACGCTTCGCTCGATTGTAAATAGAAACAAATGACGGATATGTCTTTAAAAGGGAAGGAATTAAAGCAGTGTTTCTCAACCTATTATTATTTCTTCTTCCTTTCCATTCCAGACAACATAATAATGACAAGAATTCAAAAGAAACTGTTTTTTTCACTAAATAGTTTTTCATCTCTTTAAGTCCCCCCCTCCGACCCCATCATTTCCGGACCTCTTAGAAATGTATTTTGAAGAATAAAGAAATGTTAAAATCAGTGGTAGATGTCGGTAAATGGTAAGAACTTCACTCGACGTTCATTTCTTCTAAAATTTCTCCCCGGGGAAAAAGTGATAAGTATAGTGAAACACGGCAGAAAGAAGTTTGATCGATTAACACCGTCCGTGGAAGCCTGTGAGGATTCATGGGTATCCTTCTTCATTGCTTTCCATTCCTAGCTCATGCGGATTTTTCTCTTTTTCGTTTCGTTCGTTTTTGAAAGGAATCACATTTTCCTCGTGTCAGGGCCAACTTTATTCGTTTTTACGATGGGAAATCATCACATTTTCTTTTGGTGATTTCTTTAATGAAGCAATAGACGGTGTCCACACGAACACGACGAAGAATGCAAATAACTCGTATGATTGAGAGTGTGAAAGAAAAACGCAGAAGAAAAGGGAGCTGCCATTGCAAGTGACGAGAGATGAAAACGGGGAAAAAACGAAAGAAGTACCATGACCAAACGAGAATCCGCAAAAATTCTACGGGCAGAAAAGGAGAAAGCATTTTGCCGAGATGATAGAACAGCCGGAAAAGCATTAGAGAAATCCTACCCTTCATACCCTTCCGAGTTGTGGGATTCGTGGAGTTGAGTCACGTGCGGGTTCCTTTCCATGCCTTTCGCCTTTCATTTTCCTCTCATATACTTGTCTTCGGATTTCCGTTACCTCCTCCATCCAACATTTTCTTGGTCTTACTTTTAATTTTCTTTTGCTTGTTTTGGCTTCGAAAACTCGTCTTCTCCCATTCTCATAAGATGTCCTAACCATCTGAGTCGTCCTTCTTCTATCTTGTTTCGTATGGGCTGTATTTTTAAGTTTCTTCTGATTGTACAATTTCTTACTTTATCTAGTCTTATTTTCCTATCTATCCTTCTGGGAAATCTCATTTCGATGCTTTGTGTTTCTTTGTTTTTGATTCTTCGCTGTTGCCCACACTTCAGATCCGTATCTGAGTATTGGTGTGCAGCTATTTTCTTAAAATTTCTGTCTTAATCTGTTTCGGTATTCCTCTTTTTGTACCCGGAAGGTTTCTTAATGCTGTTGAACAACTTTCCTGTTTATCCCTTCATTCATCAAACCTTCCCATCTTCTATTAGAATTGTCCCCAAAATATTTGAAATTTTCAACTTGTTCCAATTTTTTCTGATTTCATGTTTCTACACACTTTTTGTTTTTTCCTCGCTTATTTTCATCTTTACTTTTTCCAGACATTCCTTTTTTTACAGTTTAATTCAAAATTTCTTCATTTTTGGTTATTAGAACCGATATCGGTAGAATATCTTATTTCTGATGTTCCTATCGACCTCGTATTCCAATATCCTACGTTGTATTGCTTTACCTGCCGTTTTGCTTCTTTTATGCTTGCAACTACGACTATTGTAAACAACAGGAGGCTGAGGATGCACCCTTGTTTCACTTCTTGTGCTATTCTCAAAGTATTTTGATTTTTTTATGATGGATTCTGACCAAATAATCCCAGTAATTATTTTTTCCTCGACTCCTCTTTTCTGTAGTGTTGTCCATATATCATCGCTATTTATCGAATGCTTGTTCTAAATCAATAAAGCACAGATGTATCTGCCCTGCCTTCCTTTATGGCCTTCTCGCTTATCCGTCTTATTATGAAGTTTGCGTCTGTCACTCCTCTATTTGGTCTAAATCCAAACTGTGAATCTTTGAGTGTGTCTTCCAATATTTCTGGCAATCTTTTTCTCAATTACTCTTCTGTATATTTTCCCTAGTATGCTTAATAAAGTTATTCTTCTATAGTTTCTGCATTCTCTTGTATCTCCTTTTTTCCCACTGGTATCATGGAACCTGTTTGCAGGTCAATCGGCGCTACACCTCCCCAAAAAACTTTGTTAATCAATATTTTTAGCGTTATCATTCTTTCGTTTCCAGCTTTGAGAGGAATAAAGAAGTCAAAAACTTTCATCAGGGTACAAAGAAAAATAAAATCTGGATGCCAAGCTAGAGAAACAGGAGACAGAAGATTGATAGTGTGTGATAGACTGTATTGTGGGCAAAACATCGGACGATTAGTTTAGGAAATTATTAAATGGGGAAGAGGAGAATCAGGAAGAAATACAAACGCAAACTAGCGTGCTAGAAAGAAATGAAGGTGAAGAAAAATCCAACCATCAGATGTAGACGAAGTCCGGACAGTAATAAGTAAGGTAAAGAGGAGATGCCGTGTTATCATTAAGCAGTGTAAACCAGTCTTTGTCTCCACTGACGTGCAAGGCGCGACACTAAAATTCGGGGAAGTGACAGCGTGAGTTCGGTTTACACTATTTAACGATGACACGTCATCCACTCTTTTATCAAACTTTAGTAATAAGGAACTTGAAACTGATAGGATTAGCGGATTAGTGAGGCATAGGCATGGAGGAGAAATACTACAGAAAAATACAACGCTTAATTCGAAGAGAAGATACCCTAAAGCTGGTCAGAGACCATAAAATGTCCGATACATAAATCCGAATAAGTCCGCTGAAACAAATGCATTTCACACGATATTTATATGTTAACTTGAGCTGATATATATGTATATACTTGACATCATACAGTGCTTACCTAACGTTAAATATCAATCATAATCTTTAAAAAATTTATAAAGTTTTGACGCGTGTTATTTCTTATGGGGAAACGGTTTGTTTAGAAACATCATCTTGACCGGCTTCAACGAAAATGACGGCGTGACGTCACACTAATATAGCGCAATTTTTAAACGCTTTTCGTAACTTCTATGTACCGTCCTTTCTGGCTAACGAAAATGGGGGCACGGTTCTTCCTCATTTTCGACCTCTTCCTGATAGATAATGTTACCTTGACTCTTTCCCGGTTTTTCTTTTTTGCAAATCCGAAATCTTCGACATGAAACATAAATCGTATACAAAAAGGGGACTTCCGTCGCGCTCGCAAAATCGCTTTTTTTCTCCCCCTGGACAACGTCGATGAGTAACAACCGACGATAATGAGTAAGCCCCTCGCGCTATTTTCGCCCAATGGCCACTGACCACACCCATTCGTGGTCCTTCGGGGCGCGTTCCGCGCCAAAATAAAATTATTCTCTTTGTAATGGGAGCTTGTTGCGAGAAGGGAGGAGGGGGGAGAAGGCCCTCGACGACCGCATATGCGAGGGACTCTTGACCGCGTCCGAGGGGGTGATACAAACGCGTTTTACGCCGTTTCGTGTTCCTCTTTTTTATCCCCCGTTTCGGACCGCGTCCAACATCATTAAAGATAAAAAATGCGACGACGACGCCATTTCGACGCGCGGATAATCGCGTCGATTCTATTTTGTTTCTTTCGAGGCGATAAGGGTGGTGATCCTGTCGGGATTTAAGGGTGGTGATTTACTATTTTACGCTGGATTTGATAAGTGCACGCGTGGAGCGTGAAACGTACGATTCCTCTTCTTAATTTGTTTCTTTCGTTGTCAGAGGTTTGAATTTGTGTTGGTAGCACTGACGTGCGGATGATCGATTTTAGCGCATTAAGTTGTGCCTTTCCATTCACACCGCCAGACAAGCTTCGTTAATTCTCCAGTGATTGCCTAATTTTCTAATTAAGCGATGGGAAATTCTCATTTGAGAAACAACTACTCCCCGTACAGAGGAGTCTTCGGTCACCGAATTACATCCAAATCGTTAATCGTGGGACAATTTATTAGGAAAATCCTAGTAGTAAGTCGTTGCGAAATCCTCGATTTGGGCGTGGAAACTGACGTTGCTTCTGTACGGGAAGTAGTTGGTTTTCAAACGCAATTTGCTCATTACTTGCTTAGAGAATTTAGTAAATGCTGGAGAATGGCGAAATCTACGTATATGTTTGTATTCACATATCCTCTGGGCTTAGATTTCCGGTATGTAAACTGACATAGTTTTCATTAATTTTTCACCATTACGTTCACATTTCTTCTCTGGCCCTATTGGGTTGTTCGGAATTTCGTTTTTTTTTTTTTTGTTATGAAAATGAAAATAAAAGACGATTTTCTTATAGTGAATAAATATTTTATCGAATTATATGTTGTCCATTCTGGTCCAGTAGCTTTTGCCATCTTTCTGGGAGTAGCATGATTCAACGCCCATAAAATTTTTGTTCTTTGCTGGAAAAAACTGATCTAGGTGATTTTTGACTTCTTCATTTGAAGTAAAGCTTTTGCCGTCTAAAAAATTTTTTAGAGACCGGAACAAGTAATATTCAGAAGATGCCAGATCTGGAGAATATGCTGGGGGCGTGGGAGTACATCCCATCCAAGCTGTAAAAGATTTTGGCGAGTTACCAAAACTTGTATGAGAGGTCCCGCATGATCTTGATGGAACATTACACCTTTTCTATCGATCAATTCTGGCCTTTTCTGTTTATGTGAATCATTCAATTTGATTCAAGCTGATGACGGTACACTTCAGAATTGATCGTGGTGTTGTCCAGTTCTCTTGAAATCCACCATCAAACAGACAACAATTATCTTTTTTGGATGAATATCGGCTTTCGAAGTGCTTTGAGCCTGTTCATCTTGTTTGCTCCATGATCTCTTGCGTTTAACATTGTCGTAGACAATCCATTTCTCGTCCCCGGTGATGATGGGCTTCAAAAATGGATCATTTTATTGACGTTTGAGAAGCAAATCACAGACGTCAATGCCACGGCACAAAGTTCTTTTCGTAAGAACATGAGGAACCCATATCTCGAGCTTTGAGGGTAAACCTAGGCGTTTCAAATGATCATGAACGGTCGAATTCGATCTCTCAACGATCTCACGAGTTTGTATCAACTAATACGCCTTTATTGTGTCTTCATCAGCTTCAACTGGCGCCTTTCAGAACGTGGCGCGTCATCTTCAACATCAAAATTACCGGATCGAAATTTTGCAAAACCAGTTTTGGAACTGGCGTGCTATCAATACGTCTTCACCGTACACATCGGATAACTTTTTCTTCCTTGAACAGCACTCAGTAAAATATGGCAAAAATGCTGCTTTTCACTTTCCATATGTGATAGGGCACCAACCAAAAGCTGCTGCATAGAATCAATCGCACTCTTTCACAGGCAAGCCTTGCTATATCAGCTGTCAAAAGATATAACGACCATCCGGTTTAAGTGTGAAGTTGGCTGTGAAAAATACAATTAAGTTAAGTTGGAAAAACGAAATTACTTTCCGAACAACCCAGTAGTGGTATGAAAATCCCCTAAGACGTACGACGACGTTACTTAATTTTATTCCTTTTACGTCTCGTTGGTTTGGCCAATGTAGAAGTTGAAAAATTGACTGACTTCCAGCTGTTTCTCGTGTATACTAGATTATCGACTCGTTCTTCCTTATCACACCGTTGAAATCGAACGATCGGCCTCTTCTTCTTCTTCTTCTTAAAATCCAAGTGCCCTCACGGGCGCCACACGAAAATAAAAATAGTAAACATCTTTCCTCTCCTTGTGGTCCCCCCGTCCACGTTTCTCTCCGTTTCTCTTTTTTTGGTTCGACTCGAACGATCGACAGGTGGCATCATAAGCCCGTTAAGGGTTAATTCTACCCCTTTACGACGACGTGACAGGTGAACGATGTACCGCGCATACCGCGCTCGATCGAGTTAGGCGGAAAAGAAGGGTAGCATTTCTGGTTAAAGGATGTAATACGTACGAGGAACGAGAAACGAGAGAAAAAAAACGATCGCGATGTAAGAAAAAAAAAAACAAGACACATCCGAAACAGGAGTTCCTGTCAAGCGATACAAATCGTCTCGTCTATAAATCCGTCCTTAATTGGTCCTCTTTGTGTATCGATTAAGGGCACTTTTCCCTTCCTTTTATTGCGCTCGTTATTTTTTTCATGGTGGCGGTATCGAAAAATTCAATTTTATTCCCCCTCGGCCCTTCCTACCCCCATTCCTTGAGCACCGCGAGTTCTTTTATCTCGACGCAAGTCGCGGGGATAAGGGGGACTAGGAGGGGGGAGGGGGAAGTACGGTATCAATTTCGGAGCGTCTTCTCTCCCAGAAAAAGCGAAAAGTTCCCGGGCGAAAAATTCTTAAAAGGGTTCATTAATTTTATAAGACGCGCGTCTACACGGCCTACGGCCGTAATGTTTCGAAATATCGATTGAGCCTAATGGAAAAGCGTCGACGAGGAGCTCTTTCGCGGCGCTCTCGTAATGCTCTAAAAGCTGATAAATAATTTCGCGACCTTTAAAGGCGACCCTCCTTTCTCCCCGTTCTCCCCCTCCCTTTCGCGTACCGCTCGCGGAAAGGTAGGAAGAAATCCGCGATATTTCCGGGGAAAACCCTATTATGATCGGTGACGCGGCGTTGGGGGAAGGAAGGGGGAGCGAGGGGAGGGAGGGGGAGTAACTACGGTACTTTGGCGTTGCTGCGACGATTCGCGACTGTTGATGCATTATTCAAGGTGGAGGATACGTAGTAAGGGGTGTGGACTTGTTAAGAAAGTCGGCGGGGTGAGGGGGGCAGAGTAATGGAAATCATGTAAATTGTTTAGGAAATGATAGCAGAAAAATTACGTATTTAGAAAGAAAAAGATTCTAGCAATTTTGATCCCAGCGAGAATTATATATATACAGGGTGACATATAATAAACTGCAATGCATAACACCACGCGATAGAGGACCAAAAATAATAAAAACTTCTAAACACTAATGGCCGATCGCTTTTTGTTTTCAAGCTAAAGGCTGTTAAGCTTTTTTATTAATGTAAAAAGGCTTTTATTTAATAAAACAACGTTAAAAATGTAAGGTATTTAGGTCTACATAAGATGTTCAATTTGGTGACCTTGTTCTTGAATACCCATTTCCAATCTTCGTATTAATGATTGACGGCATCTTTAAAATATGTTTGGATTATTACGAAATGTATCAGCACGAACTGGCCATAGTATCGGTCCCCCACGACCAATCCAGGTATTTCCAAATTTTCTTTGAAGAAATTCGCTTGCTCTTCGAGAATAGTGAGCTGGCGCACCGTCATGCATGTACTACATTCTCTTCTAATAAAGTGTTCAGTTCATTTTCCAAAAGATTTTGGTAGAGTTCGCCTGTCAATCGTCTGGGCAATCGAACTGGACCAATTAGATAACTATCGATTATACCTGCCCACACATTAATGGAAAACCCATACAGGTGGTTCCATATTACGGTATGATGAGTGTTTTCATCGGTCCAATAATGCATATTATGCATGTTTAAAACATCATCGCGACTAAAACCAGCTTCAACTTAAAAACCTCAACAGCCTGTAACGTGAAAACAAAAACTGATCGGACATTAGTGTACAGGAATTTTCTGATTATTTTTTGGTCCTTTATCGCGTGGTGCTATGCATTGCAGTTGATTCTATGTCACCCGGTATATATATATATATATATTACGAGGTTCGATGGAAAGCATCTTTCCGCAAACGCTTGCACCACCAATTTAGTAAATGACTTTGTTGTATTCGCCTTTATCATCAACAGATCCTTGCCAATTTTCGAAGCACTGAGTTAAGGTCGAAACGGGTACTTCAAAAAACAGTTGCCTAAAGTACCCCCCACCCCACCCTCCCGGGCGGCTGCTCCGGGAAAGATAAGCTCACCACACATCCTATTTTTGAAGGTCGGGAATAAAAAAAAATTACTTGGCACTTCTTTAGTCCTGTTAGGGTAAATCGAGAATTACGCGCCGGACGAGTCACGTCGAAAGCGGGATGTTACGTTCTTATTTCTTTTCTTTTCTCTTCGCGTAATGTCGATCGTTTATTTAATCTTTGTTCGTGGCCTTCGGGGTCATCTTGCGATCGATAGCTTCTCGATTTTCACGGTAGAAGGAATCCTCATACAGAACTAATTTCCGTTTCGATTATTTGGGGGTTAGGTCAGCAGATCGTTGATCTTGGTAGAGTAACCACGTTGTTTTCGTGAAGTGAATTTTCCTCCAAGTTTGGATTCATGTGAACTTCAACTTTGCGTTGGATATTTGGGGAAAATACACGCGTGACGGTGTGTGGAAGGCCGGGAGAGGGAGGAGGGAGGGGGGAGGGGAGGAGAGAAAGGTGTATACTCGCACTACTCGGAATCCTCTTTTCTTTCCTTCTCGTTCGATTTCCGCGTCGCTGGCGAGTTGACACAAACGGAATCACTGGGAATCACGACGTTTATTAATCGAGTCGAGTTTATGCGTACGAGGATTCCTCGAACTGCGTGAAAATAAGTGTGGAAAATAGTAATCAAGGTACGCGTAGCGTGTATGTATTAAACGCGCAGTGGGCGTTACAATTTTTAACATACAAAAAACATTAAAAACTACATATAAAAATTCAGGACAGTGACCTTCAAGAAATTGAACCTCATCTAAATCAGACATATCGCGTGTAGGAGAAGTGATGGAGAAATTCAAACATTGCCGATAAATTCATGAAAAAACATAATACGTGATTTTTTATCGTGTATAACGTACTTTCCACAACAATATCGGCGGTAACGTATATACCCGATTGATACGGTTCAATTTTGTAGGTGCTCCAATACGTCTAGGAATACAATTTACGTTAAAATTACAACCCCCTTTCCTCCACAATTTTCGGGGCGCAACTGCGCTAATATCTTACGAAAAATTGGGGTGACATGCGGGTCCAATATCTGCTAGCCATCAACTACAACGGTTACATCGAGAGTGAGGGCTTCCCCATACAAACTACAAGTATCGTAGAATAAATTTAATGAATTAATTTTTGTTAATAATAACACACTTCGGTTTTATATAATTGCGAGCGAAACACGTGTCACCGATTTTATTATAAAACAATTGTCTGGTGAGGAGTTTACCGATGTGATATTTGTGTCAATAAATTAATAATAAATAATAATAATAATAATGGAGGTATTTATTGCCGCTAATATACATCAGAAATCCTTACACAACTCAAATAATTATATTAAGCATTACACTATTAATTATAAATAATTAAAATACTAATTATATCACATACAACCAACAACGTAGCAAATTGCAAAATTAAAATCAGTATAAAACTGAAATAAATTAAGGGTGAAAATATGAAAAATTTGTATAAGAAAAAGTTCCCTTATCCCGACCGATAAAACATTATAGAATTTTATGCCACAACAGTTTTTGCAATCCCTTGATCCGTTGAGTCAAAAACATTTAGAAATAATAATAATAAAATAAATAATAATAAATAATAATAAAAATTTATGAATTTCTTGATGTCACCCGACGATTATTTTCCTAAATTAATTACGTAAAAAGAATTTCTCATTTAATCAAAAATAACCCCATTCCCGAATTCTTTCCAATTTATCCATTTTTATTCGAGTTACGTTAGAAATCGCGTGATGAACTCTAATCTAGCGTTTCAACTCGTCATTTTTCCAACATTTCTTTCGCCATAAAACACCCCAATTTCGTCCGCGCGGCGGTACGCTAATACCGTCCCCCGTCTCGTTCCCATTAGTCGCGGCGGGGAGGGGGCAGCGCGTTAGGGATGTTTCTACCCCCTTCCGGGAGCGTAAGTAGCGTAGTATAACGATTCGTATTTTCGACGTCTATCTTCGCCTCTCGCTCGACGAAATTAATTAAGGACGTTTTCGTGGTATTCGCGTGTCACGACGAAATAATCCTCCCCCTCCCTCCCCGTATAAATCTTAAGGGAATCGTAATCGAGGGACGGCGGTTTTAATATGTTTTGTTTAAATCGTAAAAGTTATTTTCGAACATGACTTTTTTGTTGCCGTTAAATCTTCCTCGCTGTATTTTATGAAAATTTTCGTCGATTGCTTTTCGATTGATTGCAAGGGGTGAGATGTAGTATTACGGATAGCACTACAGACTTATCGAGAATGATTGTCCGCCACGTGACCAGTAATTTGTTTAAAATCTGGGGATTTGTGTGTGTATAGGTTTGTGGTATTTGCATATCACTAGCATTAGACATAGGCGTACAATCGTTATTCACAATTTTTGCTTTTTGTCATTCTTTACGTTTTCGCTCCGTTATTTTTATCGTACATTTAAAGTAACAGCACTGAACTTTTTACTATACACCCGTTTTATCGCATTTCTGCGCAAGGCAACCACTAAGTAGAATATCATATAGTATAGAATACAAATAATTATTTTATGTTAAACTTTAAAATGTTTGCGAGTGAACAAGAGGCATTCATTCTGATGGCGTATTTACGAAACGGTACTCGAAATGAAGATGGGACTTACTCACTGTGCTCTTGTATTGAGCAATACTTGGAAAGATTTACAAATGAAAATATTTCATATGAAACATTTTCTCGCCATAAGAATAGAGTTGTGGAACGTTTTGAAAATAAACATTGCATGCGCAAAAGGGAAATCTACAGGTAGGCCAACTGTATTAAGTGTAGATGTTATTGATGACATTCAATATCGAATGGAGCAAAGTCCTACGAAACCTCTATCCAAGTTATCTGCTCAGGCAGATATGATAACGTATTTCATCATAATTTTATACCCTCGATTTTAACTGCGCTCCTTTCGTCGTTTATCTGCTTCGCAACACCCTCAGAATTTATTGTATCATAACGATAATATGTGGCACATTATCCATCCCTGAATCGCGTAGGTATGGCGCGTTTGGACTGTCCTATGTATGATTTATCAAATTCGCTACATTCGGTTTTATAGATTTCCGATCGTTGTTCTAACATTATTTCCTCTTTCGGATTTCCCAAGAAATTCCTTTAAGGTATCTTCGATAGTTGCTTCGAATTAGTTGACCTCGAAGCGCCAAGGGATCATTCCTCTCAAGATTCCCAGCTCTGTTGGTGGTCCATGCGATATTATCCGCCTTCACGTCGTGCTCTTCGCTGGAGGGATGACGTTCGCCAGTTGGTTCAGAGTGGACCCAAAGATGGAGTTCAATGATCTCTGGACGTCTGGAAAAAGGATAAGAACCAAACATCGCCGGATAACGTGCGGTGTAGGGGGAATGTCGCTGAGAGAGAATGAGAATGTTGAAAAGAGAACGGGAAAAAGAGCTGAGCCAGCGGGAGCTATGGTTTTGCAACCTATACAAGCGCCGGGCCAGTACTTTTTGCCTTCATTCTTTGCTTTCCTAGCACATTACTGATCCCTTTTGAAGTCTTAGGATGCGGTAGTTTAATAGAGAGATCGGGATCAGGATCAGGATGCTAAGGTTCGATTGATCCGTGAATCCTCTAGTCTTCGATGTTGCAGCTTCCAATTCTCGAAAGCGGAAGTTATTCTATGGTCCTCTTCTGCGTAGACCAGACGATTGACCGACATTTGCTGTAGGGGGTCGATTTGTCCCCAAGGGTAGTTTAATACAAAAAAATTCGCGAGTCTCAGTAGGCACGAGGATTGTTCAATTTCTTGTATGGATTTTTAGTCTTGTTTTGCAATCAGGGTGTTGCAACGCCAAGGACTCAAATATTAAGAAAAAAGAAAAAGAAAATTGCCTATTCTTCTTCTTGTTTTAAACAGAAAAGAATTGCTTATTTTTCTTCTAGTTTCAAAAGAAGGAAAGACAATTGCAACAGCTTGTTAACACCACTTCCTGCATTCTCGATCATCCATTCACCCCCTTTTTCCGTACCAACACTTAACGAGAAATTCTTCTACCCATCGTGGCGCACCCCTTCATCGAACTTATTACCCACCACGGACTTTTATCTCATTTCCTTATTCACAAGAACGGAGGAGCCATCGCACGCGTCTCAGGTAAAAACGAAATCCACCGGGCGATAAAAACCGTTCCGATCGCAAGGGTTAGCTTACCCCGGTACATCATCCGGGGACGGAACGGGCGTCCGAAGGTTCCGTGTTTTTTTCTCTTTTCGTTTTTTTATTTATTAAGTTATTAGAGGTTAACCGCTTATTAGGCCCCGTTTTATAGCGGGCACGCGATCAGGTAAAAAAGGGGTAACCGTGCCCGCTTCTTTATCTTCGGGCCGTTTTTTTCGCCGTCGACGAACGGGGTGTGTCTGTGTGTGTGTGTGTGTGTTTTGAGCGGACGCGTGTTTCACGTGTGTTAACGGTACCGAATATCCGGAAGTTTTTCCAGGTCTTATTAACCCTTATCCGGGGAGGTAATTGCCTGGCGAAGAGATGTTTGATTGATGGGGGCCTTTTTTTTTTTTGAGAGGAAGAGTATCCCGTGTCGGTGGTTGTAATTGCGATTGAATAGAAAAAGTCAATATCGATAGGTGAGGGAACGATGAAGGTAATTATTGGAGTGAACGGCTTAAATCGGAAAAGTTTTGAAAAACCGCGGTGCTTACTAAATATGTGAGTGTAGGATCTTTACCCCAACAAGACAGTTACGTCATTACCAATTTTGTATGTTTATTAGAATTATTGAACAAAGTAAATACAAGCAAATCTATATCGAATATTTATGTTGGTGTCACTGAAACATGCCAAATCCAGTAGTGCCTTGTTTAATATATTCACTATTTTGAGGTTGTAAGGGGTATAAGATGTCAAAGAGGTTGTTAGGTTTTTTTCTCTTCGCACGTACCGTGATTTCTGTCGTTACAATTGTTGCTTTTACTTAATCTTTGTTCGTAGCCTTGGGAGTCATCTTGCGGGCGATATCCTTACGTTATCGATAGCTTATCGATTTTCACGACAATCCGAAGATACGTCAAACGGAAAACGGATATTAATTAGCAAGTTGGTTCACTGTATCGTGACAATCCATAAGCTATCGATAACGTAAGGATATCGCCCGCAAGATGACTCCCAAGGCCACGAACAAAGATTAAATAAAAGCAACAATTGTAACGACAGAAAAGAAAAAGAAACGTAATAAGGTATCGTCAAACATAATCGCTAATGGGAAATGACTGACGTATACGTATGTAAGTACGTTACTAATGACGTAACTGTCTTGTTAGAATAAAAACCCTTTAACACCGATTCATCAAACGTTTCTAAATGTAACAAAGGTGAAAGGTGTTATCGAATGAATGAGTTATCATCCATATTTTCTCGATTTTCTCACTAAAGTAGGCCGAAAACTGCTCACGATCCTATCTGTAACTCGTCTGAACGGGCTTGTATTCGGGTGGCACCGCGGAACATGTATGCTGTCGGTACGTCACTTACTATTCCAGTCGTAAGAAGGTATTTTGTCAACGCAAGCAAGTACGTATGTTAGTGAGGTGTTTTACGTGAACATCTTCCTGCATCATCTGTAGACTGGGCAAATATGCGGTATGATGAGTCATCCGTCTTTTGCCCTCTGTATCATCTGTCTTTTGTCCTCTTTGACTCATTATACCGCATATTTGCCGGGTCTAATCATGCCAAAATTACTGCACAAACAATAGCTTTTCATTTCATGGCTAGTCTGTAAAAAATTTGCAGTAGTAGCTTAGTAAGTGCGTATGTTAACGATGGATGCAAGAAAGCACTATTTCCCAATCTGCTCCGTATAACGTGTCTATTGCATGCTGTGAATCTTGTAGTCGAAATTGTTAGAGCGCATTACTTTGTAGTCGATGCATTAATCGATAAAACCAAAAATTTCTTTTTCTGAAATCTAAGCTAAATAGGGAATTTTACAAGTTATGACCAGGAATTCCGATACCATAACAACCTGTTATAACGAGATTGTGGGAAAGGGGGACAGTTTTATATTACAGCAGAGCATTTCAACGAAAGAAACACCATAGTTTTAACTTTAAACCCACGAGATGCGAGGCGCGATTAAAGAAAGTCATAAAACAACGGTTTGAGAATTTTCAAGTTGTAACAAACGTATGTAATTTATTCGAACGCCTAAAATGTTGGACGGTGTTACCCTGCAGTTGATGAATTAAAACGAAAAAAAAATTTTTGTCTGAAATCTCCTAAGCGAATTCGGGAATTTTACGAGTTGTATCCAGGAATCCCGATACCACCATCGTCTGTTATAACGAGATGGTGTGGAAAAGGGGACGGAAAGGGGGGAGAACGTGTGGCTTGATGCAGTTCTATATTATAGCAAAGCATTTCAACGGAGGAAAAAACGTTGTTTTCGCTTTAACCCGGAACTCGCGAGACGCGATTGAGGAAGGTCAACAACGGTTTAAGAATTCGCAAGTTGCAACAGATGCACGTAATTTATTGAGCAACACTTTGAGGTGAGTCTTGTAGCCGAAAGTGTTAAACAGTGTTAAATGGTGTTCCTCTGCAGTTGACGCATTGCAATAAACAAAAGGTTTGTCTGAAATCTCTTAAGCGATTTCGGGAATTTTACGAATTGTGTCCAGGAATTCCGATACCACCACAGCCTGTTAGAACGAGATGTTATTAAGAGAAGAAGTTATTTATAAATTATTTTAAAAATACGTACTTAAACTAACCTTAATACAGCGCCACTGTCAGGAATACTTTTCGTAAAATATTGTTTAGTACCAACTGCAGTTATTTGTGTTGCTTATTTTGGTAGTCACGTGGTGGACAGGCATTGTTGATTACACTGTGGGAGGGAGAATTGTTGCTGGTTGCAGAAACGTAAGAAACGAAATGACACATTTGACGTTTGAAACATCGGTTAAAGACAACTTCAGACGTTAAAGTGACCAAATCGGGACTTTAACTTAAAAGATGGACTAGACAAAAAAGACATGATAGTATAATAAATGGCGCAGAAATGAAATAAGCGGAATAGCGAATGGTGATAAATGAGGAAATGAGGAGATAAGAAGCGACCTGAAGCAGGAATCTATAACAGAAGTTATGGAGAGGAAATAAACGGGATGGTTTGGACATGTATGTAGGATGAGTGAAAACAGATTAGTTAAGACCAAATCCGAAGAAAAACATCGAAGAAGAGAAGACGGGGAAGATCCAGGAAAACACGGATCCAACAAATACAGGAAATAGGAGGAAGAGAGGAAGAACGATGAGACAAATGAAGGAACTCGCACATCATAGGAGACTATGGAGCAATTGGAGCGTTTTTTAAATTGTTATGTTCGACATTATTTTGCAATTTTTTTTATTATTCGGTATACATTCTGCTCTCAATCGTATTTTATTGAAATCTATTTTGTCTTGGACGAATTATCGACGGTATTTTGTTTAAATTCTTGTTGAAACGTTACTGATTGCCACTTCGACTGTATTTTGTTAAAAATTTTGTCATTTGGTATAAATTCTGGTTTCACCGGTATTTTGTTGAAATGTTGCATTTTGTTTGGACGAGCTGTCTTAAAAGTATTTTGTTAAATTAATTTTTTGCATAAATTCTTGCTTCGATTGTATTTTCTTGAGAATTCTTCGTATTTTGTTTGGACAAGTAAAATAGAGTTGTATTTTGTTAAGTTCCGTTATTTTGCAAAATTTCTTGCCTCAATCGTATACATTGTTGAAGCGTCGTATTTGTTTGTCCTGGGTGATGTCGACAGTATTTTGTTAAATTCTTCAGCAAAACTGTTTAAAGCTTTATCTCGATGGTATTTTGTTATTTGGTATAACTTCTGATCTTGGCGGTATTTTGTTGAAATGTCGTATTTTGTTTGGACGAGCTGTCTTGAAAGTATTTTGTTAAATTAATTTTTTGCATAAATTCTTGTTTCGATTGTATTTTCTTAAGAATTCTTCGTATTTTGGTTGGACAAGTAAAATCGAGTTGTATTTTGTTAAGTTCCGTTATTTTGCAAAATTTCTTGCCTCAATCGTATACATTGTTGAAGCGTCGTATTTTGTTTGTCCTGGGTGATGTCGACAGTATTTTGTTAAATTCTTCAGCAAAACTGTTTAAAGCTTTATCTCGATGGTATTTTGTTATTTGGTATAACTTCTGATCTTGGCGGTATTTTGTTGAAATGTCGTATTTTGTTTGGACGAGCTGTCTTGAAAGTATTTTGTTAAATTAATCTTTTTGCATAAATTCTTGTTTCGATTGTATTTTCTTAAGAATTCTTCGTATTTGGTTGGACAAGTAAAATCGAGTTGTATTTTGTTAAAGTTCCGTTATTTTGCAAAATTTCTTGCCTCAATCGTATACATTGTTGAAGCGTCGTATTTTGTTTGTCCTGGTGATGTCGACAGTATTTTGTTAAATTCTTCAGTAAAACTGTTTAAAGCTTTATCTCGATGGTATTTTGTTATTTGGTATAACTTCTGATCTTGGCGGTATTTTGTTGAAATGTCGTATTTTGTTTGGACGAGCTCTCTTGAAAGTATTTTGTTAAATTAATCTTTTGCATAAATTCTTGTTTCGATTGTATTTTCTTAAGACTTCTTCGTATTTGGTTGGACAAGTAAAATCGAGTTGTATTTTGTTGAAGTTCCGTTATTTTGCAAAATTTCTTGCCTCAATCGTATACATTGTTGAAGCGTCGTATTTTGTTTGTCCTGGGTGATGTCGACAGTATTTTGTTAAATTCTTTAATAAAACTGTTTAAAGCTTTATCTCGATGGTATTTTGTTATTTGGTATAACTTCTGATCTTAACGGTATTTTGTTGAAATGTCGTATTTTGTTTGGACGAGTTATCCCGACAATATTTTGTTAAATTTGTTGTTTTGCATAAGTTCTTGTTTCGATCGCATTTTGTTGAGAATTCTTCGTATCTTGTTTGGACAAGTTATGTCGAGTGTATTTTGTTGAGTTCTGTAATTTCTTGTCTCAAGCCTATACTCTGTTGAATCGTCGTATTTTGTTTGGCTGAGTGATGTCGACAGTATTTTGTTAAATTCATTATTTTGCATGAATGGTTCGGATCGTATCTTGTTGCGAAGTCGCCTTATTTTTTTGGTATGTTGTATTTTGTTAGGTTCTGTTATTTTGTAAAATTCTTGCCTCAATCGTATTTTGTTGAAGCGTCGTATTTTGTTTGGTTCTTATAATGAACGTTAAAACAACTCAACTTCGACGCTCTACCAGGACAGCAGGAGATACTGGAGAAAAAAGGAAAAAAGTAGTATTACTAAACCGATTTTCAAGATTAAAGTTGACCTTTGGATTTTGAAGTGATTTGAATTTCTTTATAAAACCGACCGTAATACAAGCCCGCAGTTGATCCCTTTGTACCGCTTACGCTTTCCTCCAGGAATTATTGAAACCAACGAGTTAGTTTCGCAATGATCTTATCGTTTCGTGTTTCTGCACTAACCTTATAGAGCGGAAATAGTCGTGAAACTTTCCCTTTGTTAAAAAAAAAAACGGACGCGGTAGGGGAATCGCGATTCGATTTTTAAAGCACGATCTTGACAGATGAATCTGTACCGTCGAACGTTTTAACGCTAATTCCCGATCCGTGATCCACGCACGAATTCGCAGATTTCGACCGGCTCTAAAGCTCCGTTTCCGATTTTCGACCGGCTGACGATTCAATGCGCACCCGAAAAGGCGTTAATTTGCCACTCAGACGAGGCGTAGAAAGGACAGAAAAGGTGGGCGATTTGGATTACAAAAAAAAAAAAAAAAAATTGCGAAAATTCATCCGGAATCAGTAGATTATATTTGAAAGATTGCAGTTAGTAACGGGAGTTTTATATGAGTTTGTGCATAGATAAATTTGTGTATCATCATCAGGATATCGGTGGGAGCTTCCTTTTAAAACGATAAAAAGATTGGTGTCTGTGGTTTATGCACATCTAACTCATCATACTCTCTCTGTCTCTCCTTTTGCTCCAGACGACGTATCTTTGTCCTTCATACGAAAATTTGACGCTCTTACGCTTACGTCTACGCTTACGGTTACGCTTACGCTCGAGCTGGTCCGGTGTCCCTTAAGAAGTATTCACTTCAATAATAATGGTTTAGGCGCTAACGCCCCGTGAAGGGACATGGATGGTAAAGAGGGCATCAAGAGAATCTCGTATCTTTGCCATCGCACCCGGTTTCCGCGCGCCGATCCATTCCGGAATGATACGTGATGATGTGGTGAATACAACGCATTAGACAACCAGCCCTTGTGCGTTAACGAATGTACCCACAGACCCTTCAACGTTACTGATCGTTTGAGTTTTGAACGCACATCATCGGTATCGCAATTGATCGCCGCCAAACCGTTAGACCACGTTAACCTTAAAAGATATGGAACCAAGAAGAAAAACAAGATTGGTGTATGTGGCTTACGCACGTCTAACGTGAATACTTCCGCTCACACGTCATACTCTGTCTGTCTCTCCTTGTGTTTCAGACGAAGCGAGCACGCACATATCCTCTCTCTCTCTCTCTCTGGCTCATCGCCTCTTGCTCGCACATCGTACGTTCTGTTTCTTTTTTTTGTTCTTCACACGAAGCGCCGTACAAGTTTAACGCTCTTACGTTTACGCTTACGCTTACGCTTGCGCTCGAGCTGGTCCGGTGTCCCTTAAGAAGTATTCACTTAAAAAATGGATTCCCATAACAATGGTGCCAAACTGGTAAAATTGCATTTACCAAAATGCAACGGCTGGTCGTTCCTTCGGCCAACAAATTTATTGATCACGACGAACGGACGCGTCCGTTCGTATTCCCTGACCCTAACTCAGGCGAAAGGGAAGGATTCCATTGGCCGTCGGAAAAAAGGGGTCCCGATTTACCCTAACGTCCGCGGGGACTGACCCTTCCATGTTGCAACGACGTTATACGTTTTATATGCGACGCGGACGCGGAAACGCTGCACGTCGTCGCACGGAATAGCGTGGCGTGTGGAAGTTTTCGGACACCATTGTTCAGACTTTGTGAAAGTAATAGGAAGCCGGGAGAGAAAGGGGAAGGCGAAATAGGGATTTTCGAAATGGCCGGTAGACACACGATTGTAATCGTCGATGGTAATAGAAATTCGCGTTTCGATCCGTTACGTTTTGTGCAACCGCTACTTTCAATACTTACTCGCTTTATTTAAACAAAAATCTTTTAAATATTCTCTCCTTCTAAGACGGTCAGGTCAATTAAACAAAAATCAGAGGTTAAGAAGCTTTTTAAGAACGTTCATATTTCTTTAACGTTCTGAAAATATAGCTATTAACTCCAAATTTGTTGTTTGATTGATCTGAACGTGACAGAGATATATGTTGTACATTTAAACAAAAATGAACTTTAGATGTTTGATAGAAAATCCGACGCACTGACTAGGGCAGAAGGTGTTACGTTTTTTTCTTTTCTCTTCGCGTAATTTCTATCGTTACAATAATCGTTTTATTTAATCTTTGTTCATGGCCTTGGAAGTCATCTTGCGGTCGATATCCGTTATCTATAGTTCATCGATTTTCACGGTAGAGTGAACCTACATGCATAATTTATATCCGTTTCCCGTTTGAAGGTTTCCGTTTTATTAACCGGGGTTAGGTCAGATTATCGTAGACCCTGGTGCAGCACGTTGTTTCAAGAAGTGAATTTTCCGAAGAAGAAGATGATGATGAACATAAAAGAAACATTTTTCTAAACATATTTGCATCTACATTGTGTCAGTTTTGATAGGGTTGAGATCTGTAGCGACGATGAATACTGTCAAGTTTATGTCATTATCGTAATATCGACAAGCCGTCAAATTTGTGTCACTCTGACGTACCGTTAACAGCTATTAAATTTGTGTCACTCTGACATATCGTTGACAACTGTCAAATTTATGTCACTTAGACGTACCATTAAGAGCCGTAAAATTAGTATTTATGTCACGTTTTAATTGTTACTTGTCAAATTTATATCACCTTATAATGGCAACTGTCGAATTTTGATAGAGAAATTTCTGTCACTTAGACGTACCGTTAAGAGCTGTTAAAGTTGTATCACTCAGACGTATCGTTAAGAGCCTTTAAATCGGTATTTATGTCGCGTTTTAATTGTTTCTTGTCAAATTTAAATCACTTTATAAATGCAGCTGTCGAATTTTGATAGAGAAAACAATTTACGCAAGATTGATAACTGTCAAATTTGTGTCACTCTAACGTATCGTTAAGAGCTGTCAAATTTCTGTCACTTAGACGTACCGTTAAGAGCTGTTGAAGTTGTGTCACTCAGACGTATCGTTAAGAGCTGTTAAATCGGTATTTATGTCGCGATTTAATTGTTACTTGTCAAATTTAAATCACTTTATAATTGCAGCTCTCGAATTTTGATAGAGAAAACAATTTACGCAAGATTGATAACTGTCAAATTTGTATCACTCTAACGTATCGTTAAGAGCTGTCAAATTTCTGTCACTTAGACGTACCGTTAAGAGGTGTTAAAGTTGTATCACTCAGATGTATCGTTAAGAGCCTTTAAATCGGTATTTATGTCGCGTTTTAATTGTTACTTGTCAAATTTAAATCACTTTATAATTGCAGCTGTCGAATTTTGATAGAGAAAACAATTTACGCAAGATTGATAACTGTCAAATTTGTATCACTCTGACATATCGTTAAGAGCTGTCAAATTTCTGTCACTTAAACGTACCGTTAAGAGCTGTCAAATTTGTATCACTCTGACATATCGTTAAGACCCGTTAAATTTGTGTCACCTACCGTTAAGAGCTATCAAAGTTGTATCACTCAAACTTGTGTTCTTCCCTGTAATTATTTCTTTAATACCGCAATACCACTTCTCACTCGGGTTATTTAACCAACTGCACAGATTCCTGTTGACCTAAGGCTTGACAGGGTAAGTGTGAAACAGATGGCGCCTTAACATATAGCTCTTGGACTTTATTTCACCCACTCCCTCGCCGACTAGCTGGCTGGCACCCTGAGTAATAGCAAACTTCATTCTTGGGGCGAAATTGGTAAGATTTCTGTCGCGGCCTTAAAAATTCAGTCATTAGTATTTAGAAGCGGTGCTGGCGCCAAAACACGAGCTAACCAGCCGTGAAATTAGTATGTATGTCACGTTGTAATTGATACTAGTCAAATTTGTATCACTTTATAATGACAATTGTCGAATTTGGATAGAGAAAACAATTCACGCAACATTGATAACTGTCAAATTTGTATCACTCTGACATATCGTTAAGAGCTGTCAAATTTCTGTCACTTAGACGTACCGTTAAGAGCTATCAAATTTGTATCACTCTGACATATCGTTAAGAGCCGTTAAATCGGTATTTATGTCACTGTCTGACGTCAGGAGCGACCAAGATCAGCTGGAAAATGCACGTTGAGCGTTTTAATTGTTACTTATCAAATTTAAATCACTTTATAATTGCAGCTGTCAAATTTTGATAGAGAAAACAATTTGCGCAGCATTGATAACTGTCAAATCTGTGTCACTCTGACATATCGTTAAGAGCTGTCAAATTTCTGTCACTTTGACGTACCGTTAAGAGCTGTTAAAGTTGTATCACTCAGACGTATCGTTAAGAGCCTTCAAATCGGTATTTATGTCGCGTTTTAGTTGTAACTTGTCAAATTTAAATCACTTTATAATTGCAGCTGTTGAATTTTGATACAGAAAACAATTTACGCAAGATTGATAACTGTCAAATTTGTATCACTCTGACATATCGTTAAGAGTTGTCAAATCTGTGTCACTCTGACGTACCGTCAAGAGCTGTCAGATTTGTGTCACTTAGACGTAATGGTAATAAATATGAAGTGAATAGTCGTTACTCCGTACAGAACAAAGAAATTAATGGAATAAATTTTAATCTTTTCATCGCCATTCCCTCATTTTTTTTCCTTTCTCTCGTCACTAATTATTTTCCGTAATCGTCTCCTCAAAATCACGCTTTAACGCGTTCCGAACGTAAGGGATGCAACGAAACGACCTCGCTTTCGCTTTCTGCGAAGCCGCCGAAAGTCTATTAACACCCCGTAAGCTTGCTAATGCACTTTTCCGAACTACCGCCTGCGCCCTATTCTTCCTTACACGATCCGCGCGTCTTTCTTCTTCCTACGTATACGTCCTCGTATTAGAATCCGATCTGGAGATCTCGTCCCGTTTCGTTCTTTTTTTCTTCTTTCCTTTCTCTTCTATTCGAACGCGGAACGTGGGGGCACCGAAAGCCTCTATTAATCTTCCCTTCCTTGCGGTGCCCGTCTGACGATATTAGGAAACCGCAAATTATTATTTCGTTCGGGGTATTGTTCCTAGACTTACACGTATGCGAGGCGATGATTGAATTTCGACGATTCTTGTAGATTTGGGAAATAATTTTGGGAAGCGATAAGGATCGAAATGACTCGGACGTATTGTCCCGTTCGCTTATCTAATGTATATCTCCATTTTCAAAAAAAAAAACGGGACGCACCACAAAAGGATTACCGCATCGATACTATTACGGATACATTTATCATCCTTACAAAGACCGTTTTGCCGCAACCCTTTAGGGTAAACACGACGTACTAATCCTTTTTGTCGCGGTAGTTTACGGAGCAGGTAGACGAAGCGAGCACAAAACTAAATTGCGAGCTCTCTAACCCTTGCCTTTATGTTCGGGGCGAACGGATATCCTTTCACAGGTCATGTATGGACGTAGATTGTTGACATTGTCGTGTTATTGTCGCACGATGGTGTCGTCGGTACAGGTTGCTCTGTAATACATATTTAATAAATTGGTGTTGGGGTGGCTCAACAGGTAAAGGGGTGAACGCACGGGAAAGACGATTACACGCACCCCTCTGGAGTGAAATATATGATTCTTTCATTTAGGGCGCTTTTTTGAAGAATTACGATTTCTTTCAGTAGAAGATGAAAAGCAACTTAGATGACCGATGACATATCTTGATAATGACAGAAAGTAGATTAATAAGAAGAATGTACGAATCCAGAAGAAGTAAGACGAAGCAAAGGGGAAGATCAAGAAAGCCATGGTCTATCCTGACTTCCTCTGCCCATGGCTTCTTTGATCCCCCTTCCCCATGCAGGAAGGATTGGATCGAATGGGCTTCCCCAAAAAAAAAAGGATGGAGGAAGACATGGAGAAGAAAGCTGAGAAAATACCCCAACTCTCCGCCGCCTGACACTGACAAGGACAAACGAAGTGAAGAAACAGAATAAAAACAGAAATATAAATAAAAAACTAACTGGAAAGAAATGACGAAATTTTTGATAACCGTTTCGAATGTTTCAAAATGGGGGCTTGCCGTAACAGAAACAAAGACGGAGACAGAAATAGAAACAAAAACAAACACAGGCCCAAAAACAAAAAACTAACTAGAAACAAATGACGACAATTTTGATAGCCGTTTCCAATGTTTCAATATGCAAAGTTTCCGTAACAAAAACAAAAATGGAGATAGAAACAGAAACAAAAACAAACACAGAAACAAAAACATAAACAGAAATGAAAACAAAAAACTAATTAGAAACAAATGACGACAATTTTGATAGCCGTTTCCAATGTTTCAATATACAACGTTTCTGTAACAGAAACAAAAACGGAGATAGAAACAGAAACAAAAACAAACACAGAAACAAACACAAAAACAGAAACAGAAATGAAAACAAAAACTAACTAGAAACAAATGACGACAATTTTGATAGCCGTTTCCAAGGTTTCAATATGCAAGGTTTCCGTAACAGAAACAAAAACGGGGATAGAAACAGAAACAAAAAACAAACACAGAAACAGAAACAAAAACAGAAACAGAAATGAAAACAAAAACTAACTAGAAACAAATGACGACAATTTTGATAGCCGTTTCCAATGTTTCAATATGCAACGTTTCTGTAACAGAAACAAAAACGGAGATAGAAACAGAAACAAAAACAAACACAGAAACAAACACAAAAACAGAAACAGAAATGAAAACAAAAACTAACTAGAAACAAATGACGACAATTTTGATAGCCGTTTCCAATGTTTCAATATGCAAGGTTTCCGTAACAGAAACAAAAACGGAGATAGAAACAGAAACAAAAACAAATACAGAAACAGAAACAAAAACAGAAACAGAAATAAAAACAAAAACTAACTAGAAACAAATGACGACAATTTTGATAGCCGTTTCCAATGTTTCAATATACAACGTTTCCGTAACAGAAACAAAAACGGAGATAGAAACAGAAACAAAAACAAACACAAAAACAAACACAAAAACAGAAACAGAAATGAAAACAAAAACTAACTAGAAACAAATGACGACAATTTTGATAGCCGTTTCCAAGGTTTCAATATGCAAGGTTTCCGTAACAGAAACAAAAACGGGGATAGAAACAGAAACAAAAAACAAACACAGAAACAGAAACAAAAACAGAAATGAAAACAAAAACTAACTAGAAACAAATGACGACAATTTTGATAGCCGTTTCCAATGTTTCAATATGCAAGGTTTCCGTAACAGAAACAAAAACGGAGATAGAAACAGAAACAAAAACAAACACAGAAACAGAAACAAAAACAGAAACAGAAATGAAAACAAAAAACTAACTAGAAACAAATGACAAAATTTTTGATAACCGTTTCGACTGTGACAAAATGCAGAGTTGCCGTTTAACAATCATGATAACGGCGTCATCGTCATCATGGTTTTAGGAACAAATGACGACTTTGAATGAAACAATCGAATCACATCTGACATCCAACGTATCATCGCTCAAGTTTTGTTTTCTTTCTAAACCAACAGTAAATCGAAGGCTGGCATTTATGGCATGATATTCATTTGTTTTGCTTGAAAGCTCTGGATATGGACAGAGGAAGTCCCCCCTGACTTCTTCTGCCTATGCCTTTCTTGTCGCCCCTCCTCCGTTCCACCACGCAGTAAGGGGAAGGGCATTGGATTGACTGGGAAGACATGAAGAAGGAGGTTAAACAATTGAGTATCGAAAGAGGAAAAGATATGAACTGTTAAAACACAGCTTTCAACCAAAACAAATGAAACGTCGATTTACCGTCGATTTATAAGTTGAGTTTGATAAAAAGGTGGATGACGTGCTAACTGACGCTGTCACTTCTCAATTATCATTGAATAATAAAATTCGGCAGGAGTGACAGCGTTAGTGAACACGTCATCCACCTTTTTAACAAGCGTTATTTATAAGCAAAACCAAACTTGAGCTGAGAAACTGCGATTCGATTGTTTCATTCAAAGTCTCCATTTGTTTCTAAAACTGCAGCGATGATGAGGAAATTATCATTTCCTCATTTCGTCATTTGTTTATAGTTAGTTTTCTTTATTTATTTCTGTTTTTGTTTCTGTTTCTGTCAGGGTAACCTTGCATTTTGAAACATTCGAAACGATTATCAAAAGTGTCGTCATTTGTTTCTAGTTAGTTTTTTTGTTTCTGTTTCTGTTTGTTTTTGTTTTTGTTTCTGTTACGGCAAGCCTCCATTTTGAAACATTCGAAACGACTATCAAAAGTGTCTTCATTTGTTTCTAGTTAGTTTTTTGTTTTTGTTTCTGTTTGTTTTTGTTTTTGTTTCAGTTACGGCAACCTTGATTTTCGAAACATTTTGTTTTAGAATTTTGTTAGTTTTGTTTTTTTTTATTTTGTTTTCGTTTCGATCTACGTTCTTATTCTCGCACAACACTGTCCTTTCTTCTTACATCAATTCTTACTTTACCGAATGGTATATTTTGTCGCTTTATCTGCTTAATTTGTTTTTGAGTCTGCGAATTCAGAAGAAGCAAGACGTAACAAAGGGGAAGATCACGAGAACCATGGATAGAGGAAGTCGCCCCTAACTTCCTGTGCCTATGTTTTTCTTGCCCTCTGCATTTTGAAACATTCGAAACGGCTATCAAAAGCGTCGTCATTTGTTTCTAGTTAGGTTTTTGTTTTTGTTTCTGTGTTTGTCTTTGTTTCTGTTTTGTTTCGATTTCCATTTTTGTTTACTATTATAGCGAAATTGTGGTCATAAATAGCGAACTTCGATTTACATTTATATTCGAAACAGTTATCAGAAGTTTCGTCATTTGTTTCTAGTTAGTTTTTTATTTATATTTTTGGTTTTGTTTTTGTTTCTGTGCTTGCTTTTGTTTCTGTTTCTGTCTCCGTTTCTGTTTCGGCAAGCCTCCATTTTGAAACAGTCGAAACGGCTATCAAAAGTGTCGTCATTTCTCTTTAGTTAGTTTCTTCTTTCTGTGTTTGTCTATGTTTCTATTTCTGTCTTAGTTTTTGTTTACCATTACAGTTTTCATTTTCCTTTTGATCAAAATGCAGCTTCCAAATAAAACGAATGAAATTGCGGTCATAAATGGCGAACTTCGATTTACGTTTACATTCGAAACAATTCTCAGAAGTTTCGTCATTTGTTTCTAGTTAGTTTTTTATTTATATTTTTGGTTTTATTTTTGTTTCTGCGCTTGTTCTTGTTTTTGTTTCTGTCTCCGTTTCTGTTTCTGTTACGGCAAGCCTCCATTTTGAAACAATCAAAAAGGCTATCAAAAGGTGCGTCATTTATCTCTAGTTAGTTTTTTGTTTTTGTTTCAGTGCTTGTCTGTGTTTGTTTCTGTTCCTGTTTCCGTTTTTGTTTCTGTTTTAGCAACTTTGCATTTCGAAACATTTTGTTTTAGAATTTTGTAATTTTCTAATTTATTATTTTGTTTCCGTTATTTGTTTGTGTTCCTGTTCTCGCACAACATTGCACTTGTTTCTAGCAATTCGTACTTTACCGAGTTTATATTTTGTCGCTTTATCTGTTTAATTTTGCTAGAGGAAAGCACGAATCCAGAACAAACAAGACGAGCAAAGGGGAAGATCAAGAAAGGCATGAATAGAAGAAGACCTCCTTGCTCCCTCTCCTCTCCCCCTTCGGATGGCAAGGGGGAGGGGAGACATTGGATCGAGTCGGTCTCCCAGAAAAGGATGGAGGAAGACATGGAGAAGGAAGCTGAGAAAATACCCCAACTCTTCGCGGCCTGACACTCTCAAGGATAAACGAGGTGTAAAATTAACTCCTGAAAATTTAGGGGTATGCCACCGCTCTTCCACGTCCTCATTTTCTGGCGCAAACATTCCAAAAACGAAGAATAATTAATTTAGGCTTTCGAGCGTTAGTAGGCTAGGTATATAATTCCAGATTTTTGACATTTTTGAAAATCACCATGCATCCCCTTCGCAAGTCATCCCCATCTCGATAGTCAATTATTATATTACATACATTCTCACGGTCTACAATCAACAAACGAAGCCACATTTTGCATTTTTCTCATCACGTCTATCCTTCTTCACCCGTTTCCTTTTTTTAAATAATCGCAACCCCTACGTCATCCTCCCCCGCTCCCTCCCCTCCCTCTTTACACCCGCAACGATCGAACCGTCACCGAATCCATTCTTGTATCGGAAATTTGTGCTTTCCCACGTCTGTCGGATTCAAAGTATGGGCATTATTATTCAGACGAGAGAGCGAGATTCTTACATAAATCTAGAGGCCTTTCAACGTAATAACACGCAGGTTACACTTTCGGTTTGAATAATTGCGAAGGCCCCGGAACGTATACGTCCGTCGTCGTTGCGTCTCGTTCTATCGGGGCCCTTTTTCGCATTGTTGCTGCTGCTGTTATTGTCGTCGTCGTTGCTGGTGCTGCTGACTGTTGCTCGGTCTCCTCTCTATTGAAAAGGAAAGGGCATTTATATTTTGCATCCACTACCCTCTACCTGGATGGACATCGATGGAATCGACGTTATTTTTTTCTCTTCTTACCTGCGTCCGAAATGCGCAAGAATTTCGCAAGTTTAACCGTTCGTTCACGGCGCTCTCGAATTCTCTCCCCCTCCCCCGCGCCGTCTTTTTGTGTCGTTCCGTTCTTGCGTGGTTATTTTGATTATTCGGGAAAGGATCGAAAGGGAAACGTGACGAGGGTAAAAGTGATAGATATTCATTATCGACGTTTGTACGTGTCGATAATGGATGGAAAGTAAAAGAGGATTAAATCGAAAAAGATTCATTGTCAAAATTTTTGAAAGTCTCTGAAAGGAGATATACATAATTTTTTATTTTGAAGAAATTATTATTAGTAGGATCGCCCGGTGGTCGAAATTCGACAGAAAAGAACTTAGTCGATTATTTTTTTTTGTTATAATCGATTTTCTTAATAACAAAAATCGATTTTTAATATACAGCGCCATCTGTGCGACAGACGAAAAAATTAAATAGTACTGAATTTTTTCACTCAAAGTTACATCCCACACGACTAAACAATATGGAGACACAGAGTCTGTGACTCCGCATCACTCCGTATGCTTTGTTGGTGAGCGTTCTACACAGCTACAACAACGAACGATTGTTGAGCGCCGATATACCGTCGATCGAAATTTTCGGGTAGGGGAGGGGGAGGGAGAGGAGGAGGGGGTGGACAAGGGAGGATCAGATCAAAAAGCTAATGATCCCGATCGAAAGAGCGCCCAAAATTACCCTTAGAATCGTTCGAAAAAAAAAAAAAAATTCCGACGCCCGTACATTTTCACCTTCCCACTCTAGCGACTCTCACCTGCGTTCCACTGCACGTATCGCGATGAAACATACATTCGACAAATCTGCATTGTAATACGAAAACAATGATATACGCATCATCGCGATACGTGAAGGGAACACTCTAAAATACGTACGAGAAGACGACCCAATGCGTATAAATTATCACTGTTATTATCTAGATAACTTCCGTAGATGCTGATAAAACGTCAGGTGTATTCCCACAACTACGGTAATATTGGGAAAATGTTGCTACATTCGACTAAATACTGCATCATACATACAATATATAAAAAATAAAGATATAAGTACTCGTATTTCTTCACAAACGATTCAATCGTCCTTTACTCTTGGTTGCGGTTTAATTTTTGTTTTTGTTTCTGTTTCTGTTTCTGTTTTTGTTTTTGTTTCTGTTTTTGTTTTTGTTATTTGTATTTCAGTCCCGTTTTTTGTTTCGGCTTTTGATTCTGTCTCCTTTCTCGTTTCTGTTTTTGCTTTTGTTTATGCCTCCGTTATGGTTTCTGCTTGTGTTCCTGTTTCGTTTTTTGTTTCTTTTTGTGCTTGTATTTTAATCTCTGTTTTTCTGTTTCTGTTTCTGCCTCAGTTTTTGTTCCGGTGTGAGTTTCTGTACTTGTCTCTCTCTTCGTATCTGTTTCTGTTTCCGTCTCCACTTCTGTTGACTGCTACTGTTTTCATTTCTATTTTTTGTTTTTTTTTCTTTTTGGACGATAGTAACCTTTTGAGCAGAAGCCGCCACTCACCCGACTCTACAATTTGTCCTTTCATTTTACGGACTTTTCTCGAGAAAGAAAGACAATCGCGTATCGAAAGAGAGAGGGATATTAACTCTCAAAATACAACTTTCAAACGAAACAAATGACATTCCGGTCATGAATGGCGAACTTCGATTTACCGTCGATTTATAAGCAAAGCAAAACTTGAGCGATGATACGTTGGATCGCAGAAGTGATTCGATTGTTTTCATTCAAAGCCGTCATTTGTTTCTAAAACTACGATTTCTTTTTAAACGGCAATCTTGCATTTTGAAACATTCGACATTGTTATGAAAAATTTGGTTGTTCCTGGTTAGCTCATGTTTGTTACTGTTAGTATTTTGAATGGCTTTTTGTTTCTGTTTCGTTTTTGTTTGTGTGTTTTCATTTTCTTTTTGGTTTCGTTTTTGGATGACAATTACCTTTTCAGAAACAACCATCACTTACCGACCGCTATATTTAGTTCTTGCATTTGACGAACTTTGCTCGAGAAAAAAGGAGACAATTGAATATCAAAAAAAAGGAGGATATTAACTGTCAAAATACAGCTTTCAAACAAAACAAATTAAACTCATATCATAACGGCAAACTTCGATTTAGCGTCGATTTATAAGCAAAACAAAACTTGAGCGATGATTCGTTGGATCTTAGATGTAATTCGAATGTTTCATTCAAGGCCTTCGTTTATTTATAAAATTACGATGTTTTCTTTAAACGGCAACTCTGTATTTTGAAACATTCGAAACTGTTATCACAAATTTGGTAGTTTCTGGTTAACTATTGTTTGTAACTTTCTTTTGTTTCGTTTCTGTTTGTGTTTGTGTTTCTGTTTCTGTGTCTGTTTCTGTTTACTGTTGCTGTTTTCATTTTCTTTCTTGGTTTTGTTTTTGGACAATAGTTACTATTTCAGCAACTCCGTCACTTACCGGACTTTATAGTTTGTCATTGCATTTAGCGAACTCTTATCGAAAAAAGGCAACGGCATTTTGAAACCATTCGAAGCTGTTATCAGAAGTTTGGTTGTTTGTTTTCTGTTTCTGTTTTGTTTCTGTTTGTGTTTCTGTTTGTGTTTCTGTTTCTGTCTCATTTTTCATGTTGGTTTTGTTTTCGGACTACAGTTACTCTTTCAGCAACCACCATCACTTACCGCACTCTACAATTTGTCCTTGCACTTAAAGAACTTTTCTCGAAAAACGAAAAAAACGAGTATCGAAAGGGAAAAGGATATAAACTGTTAAAACACAGCTTTCAAAAAAAAAAAGAAAAACGCAATTTCGGTCATAAATGATGAACTTCGGTTTAGCGTCGATTTTTAAGCAAAACAAAATTGGAGCGATGGTACGTCGGATAGCAGAAGTGATTCTATTGTTTCATTTGTTTCTAAAACTACGATTTCTTCGTAAAAGGCAACACTGCATTTTGAAACGTTCGAAATTATCAAAAGACATCAAAGTTTGGTTGTTCCTGGTTAGCTCATGTTTGTTAATATTTCTGTTTTTATCGGTTTTTTGTTTCTGCCTCCGTTTCTATTTACGCCTACTGTTTTCATTTCCTTTTTTTGTCAAAACGGCGATTTTAAACAAAACAAATGAAATTGTGGTCATAAATGGCGAGCTTCGATTTACGTTTACATTCGAAACGGTTATCAGGAGTTCCATAATTTGTGTCTACTTAGCTTTTGTTTTTACTTCTGTTTGTTTTTGGTTCTGTCTCCGTCTCCGCTTTTTGCTTCTGTTACGGCAACACTGCATTTTTAAACATTCGAAATGGCTATCAAAAGTGTCGTCATTTGATTCTAGCTAGTTTTTTGTTTATATTTCTGTTTTTGTTTCTGTTTGTGTTTGTTTTTGTTTCTGTTTCTATTTCCGTTTTTGTTTCTGTTACTGTTTCTAGTCTGTTTTTTTGTTTTTATCTTTGTTTTTGTTTTTCTTTCTGTGATTGTTTTTGTTTTTCTTTCTGTGATTGTTTTTGTTTTTGTTTGTCTCCGTTTTTGTTTTTGTTTCTGTCTCCGTTTTTGTTTCTGTTACAACCCTGCATTTTGAAAGGTTTCGTTTTAGAATTTTGTCATTTTTGTTTTTTATTTTGTTGCCGGTTTTGTTCACGTTCTTGTTCTCGGACAAGGTCTTTTTTATACCAATTCTTAAATTATCGTGTCTCGATTTTATCGCGTTTTCTACTTAATTTCGTCGAGATTAGAGGTTTCTAACGAAATTAATGACTGTAAATTCGTCTTTGATTGACACATACTAAAAGTACGTGGACGATTCGTTCAATTTTTTTCCCCGTATTTTGATATTTCCATTGTTTTCCTAGCTATTTCCAAAACATAAGCTCGAATATTTCATCCCCCGCAAAATGCACGTAGCCCCGTCGAAAGCGAAATTAAATATTTTTTCCCATTTTTCGCTCAAAAAGCGCTCCCGAGTAAATCGTAGGTAAAAATGCGGAAGTCTTCTCAACCATTGCCCACCCACCAGATCCCAACGACCCTCGAGGGGTCCCTTTTGAAGAGCGATCGTTGAAAAAATAAATGCCCCGAAATCCTAAACAATGGGTCATCGAAAAAATCGCCGAATAACATGTGCGGTGCGAAAACATGTAACAAAACACTTTCGAGAAGACAGAGATGGCTAAACTGTAAGGGTCGTTATGCTAGTTCCATGTGAGGGATGAAGACGGAAAAGGGCGCCTGATGCATAGGTATTATCTATTTACCGAAAGATTGCAGAGGTCATCGTACCACCATCACCGAGAGAAAAAAAAAGAAAAAGAAGAAGAAAAGGGAAAGGACGAAAAGATAAAAAAAAAGCGCCGCGCAAATGTGCCCCGATGTATATGGTACTAGAAGAGAAATATACATCATCGGTTTCTTTGAGCACCTTTTGCCTCTCTTGCATAATACTCGAATTTCACGGTGAAGAATTCGAAACCGGCGGTCGTCCGTCCGTAAGTTTCACGTAAATAGGGTCGGATTTCGCGGGACGGGCGCCCACGACGACGGCTGAAAGTGAAAAATGATTCCGGGAATTTCGGAAATTGTTAAAAATCGATTTCGATGACCGAACAGGCCGATGCGGTTGTTTGTGAAATTTCGTTTCGTATTCGTTGAGGGAGGGGGAGGGGGAGCAGAGAGAGAAGAACGGTCGAAATATGTAATTTGCGGTTTTAGCTTCCCGCCGTTTCGATTTACGCTTTAAAATTCTTTTTCTGCGTTTTATTATTTAGAAGAATGATTAAATAGGAGAACAAAGAGGGATGATGTGTGAGAAAGAAACGCGCGTTTTCGGTCGTCTCGATATGAAAATAAATTAGGGACCGAAACGCGGGAGTCGTTGCAAAAATTTCAGACCTAATTCGGCGCGTTAATTGGGCAGCTATTAGGAAGCTGTGCAATAGCTTACTAAGCAAGCACAAATCGTATATGGCTTTATTAATCGCCGACTGCAATCGTAGATTGCAGTATCCGTGATTATTAGTAGTCTGGGCAAACATGGGTTACAGCGTACAATTACGAAATAAGTTACGACAGCATCGTCGACTCCCCAATCTACTCAGTACTAAATCGATGCTGTATGCGAGTAGTTCGGTATATATGTAGGCTATCGTAACTTATTTCGTAATTGTGCACTGTTTGCCCAGACTAATTATTAGAGTTGATCAATTTGCGCCAATACAACTATCTGAAACGACTGTACTACACGCTCTCAGTTTCAATGGGTGTAGTATGTGGCCATCTGTACTCGTATTTCGTATAGTGCAATGTTATCTTATTCTAGTACATCCGTTTCAGATAGTTGCAGTACTATTGGAGCAAATTGAGCAACTCTAGTGATTATTGGAATATGGAATTTGTGCCTGCTTCGTAAGCTATTGCACAGCTATCTTGGAGTTGCCCAATTAACGCGCTTAATCCGGTCGCTTTGTAGACGGTCGCCTAGATTCATGCTTAGAATTAATATTTTGGGTCTCGTAAATAGTTTGCTTTTCACGTTCACCATCAAATATCCTTTTGCACACGCTCAAACCAAATTTCAGTAGCATTCTTTCCGGTTTAAAGCTGGTGCTTCAGAATCCAGTTGTCTAAATGCTTCGACCGGTGGCTTGAGGAGGTGGAAGAGGGGGGACGCTCACCATGTGCATCTTATTTTTAATTATAGTTAACAAGAAAAGAATCACTGAAAATGACCTACCACTATTACAAGATCACGTTCCCTTTAATGTAAGACGACGAATGTGGATACTGCACGACGGTGCACCTCCACAACTACCTTGCACTTGCCCAATTAACGCGCTTAATCCGGTCGCTTTGTAGACAGTAATAGATTTTCTTAATCAAAAATATACGAACTCCGCTGGTTTGGAGGAGATTGGGAAGTTGCTTGGCCAGCAATGTCAAATATCGTTTTGCATAGGCTCAAACCTTCATTATTCAGAAGCATTTTTCCAGTCTAAAGCTGGTACTTTCAAAACCAGTTGCCTAAATGCCTCGACCGGTTGCTAGAGGAGGTGGAAGAGGGGAAGGGGAGTGCGCTCATCATGTGCATCTTATTTTTAATTATAGTTAACCAAAAAGGAAAGGAATCACCGAAAATGACCTACCACTATTACTAGATGACGTTCCCCTTAATGTAAGACGACGAATGTGGATACAACACGATGGTGCACCTCCACAATTTGGTAGACAAGTAACAGATTTGTTTAATCAAAAATATACGAACCCCGCTGGTTTGGAGGAGGTTGAGAAGTTGCTTGGCCAGCAAGATTCACCAGACTTTGATCCCCTTGAGAACTTTTTTATGGAGAAGGGTGAAAAATTCGTTTTATGCAGAAAACCCTGAAAATAGAGAACAACTTGTTGCTAGGATTATTGATGGCGCAGAAACTATTCGAACTAATCCTGAGACTATTAGCAGAGCTACACCTCTTTAATTCTGGGAAGAGCTGAACTATGCACATAGCAATTGGGTGGACATTTTGAACAACTAATTCGATACGGCGATTTCGGCTCAAACGATTTTCAATGAGATTTTCTTTCTACAGCCGTACTTAATACCTGCTAATAGTAAGTTTTTATAAAACTTCAAATGCTCGTAGCTCACTACGATAGAGTTTCGGGCGTATGTTTTCGTTAGACATTTTTAGCTCAAAATTGCTTCAGTAACATATCCTTAAGCTATGGCACTTGTGTCATGGGACTCAAACCAATTTTCAGAAGCATTCTTTCAGGTCTAAAGCTGGTATTTCAAAACCACTAATCTAAATGCCTCGACCGGTTGTTTGAAGATGGAGGGGAGGGGAGACGCTCATCATGTGCATCTTATTTTTAATTATAGTTAACAAAAAAAAAAGGAATCACCGAAAATTACCTTCGAGTATTACTAGATGACTTTCCCCTTAATGTAAGACGACGAGTGTGGATACAGCACGATGGTGCACCTCCACAATTTAGTAAACTTTAATCCCATTCATTATTTTTTATGAGAAAGACTGAAAAATTCAGTTTATGCAGAAAAAGCTGAAAACAGAGAACGACTCGTTGCTGGGATTATTGATGCCGCAGAAACCATCCGAACTGATCCTGAGACTGTTAGCAGAGGCACTTCTTGAATTCTAAGAAGAGTTAGACTATGTATACAACTAATTCAATAAAGCGACTTCGTTTTAAATGATTTTCAATGAGATTTTCTTTCTACAGCCGTACGTAATACCTGCTAATAGTAGGGTTATCTAAAACTTCAAATGCTTCTAGCTCAGTTATAGACGATAGACTTTCGGGCGTATGTGCATTAGACATCTTTAGACAGTTACGTCATGGGACAGTGTGTACATATGTTTCGTGATATATATCGGGTGTGTATAAATTGACGGGAAAGTTACACGTGACGTAACTCCTTATAACATGTAGCAGTTCGCAAAATTCAGATTAAGAAAATCTCTTACTTGTCTAGCAAAGTGTGGAGGTGCACCATCGTGCGATGTATCCCCATTCGTCATCTTACATTAACGTTAGGCGTTTTTAACTTGAAATTGCTTCAGTAACATATCATTAAGCTGTGGCAGTTATGTCATGCGACACTGTGTACATATGTTTCGTGACCTTTATCGGGTGTGTATGAATTGACAGAAAAACTACACGTGACGTAACCCCTTATAACATCCAAGGGTTAGATTACGCACTATAGTTAAACGGGAAGTTTCAGATGCTTACAGGAATTACCAATCCTATATTGAGACTACAGTCATTGGTGATCCACCAACGTTTTGGAAGTTTATGGCAGACAGGAGGAAGACATCTAGGATTCCTGGCTGCATGAAATATCACGACCGCGAAATGACTAATCCACTGGAGATTGTAAATGCGTTTGCCAACTTTTTCTCCGTTCCTCGTGGGCGCCCCACTAACAATATTACACCAGCGCACATTGACACACCTTATATATCTATCAGTCCGTTCTTATCCAATGAAGTACTGCAAAGCCTTAGAAAGGTCAAAGCGAACTCTACGTTTGGTCATGATGAACTGCCTGGTTTTTTGTGAAGGATTGTGCGTCTATTCTCTGTGAACCACTTATATTGATCTTTAATTTGATTATTAAAACAAGTTTATTCCCTGATCAATGGAAGATTACTAGAGTAGTACCTGTGTTTAAAAAAGGGGATAAGTGTGATGTATTGAACTATCGTCCCATTAACATCATCTGTCATTTTGCTAAGGTTTTCGAAACTGTGCTTAACCAACAAATCTTTTACAAGTGTAAACCAATACTAGCGTTGCAACAACATGGTTTCATCACGGGCAGATCAACAATCACCAACTTGGCAGAAATAACCCAGTACGTTAGTGAAGCTCTGGATGATCGAATACAAGTAGACGTTATCTATACAGATTTTACTAAGGCCTTCGACTCTGTAGATCATGCATTGCTCATAGCGAAGTTGGATGGTTTCGGTTTTTCGGCGGATCTACTGCGGCTTATATCCTCCTACTTATACCAACGACGGAATTTTGTCTGTTACAATGGTTATTATTCTGGACAATATATTCCTGCATCGGGCGTCCCTCAGGGATCGAACCTGGGACCATTACTATTTATTATTTTTATTAATGACATTATCAAAACACTAGATTGTAGAGTACTTGCCTATGCAGATGATCTTAAAATTTATACTAAAGTTACATCATTGAATGATTGTAGACACCTGCGTGTTAGTGTTCAACTGATTGGTGAATGGTGCGTGGTTAATGGAATAGACTTGAATGTTAATAAGTGCGCGGTAGTTACTTATACGAGAAATTCAAACCCATTCCAATTCCAGTATTCTGTGAATAGCGAGATTATTCCAAGATTGGATAAAATTAAAGACTTGGGCATCCTATTTGACTCAACATTGAGTTTTTCCGATCACATTTTAGACACGTGTTCTACTGCTACCAAATCCTTGGGTTTTATCATGAGATCATGCAGACAATTCAATAATCCTCTGGCAATTAAATCACTTTACTATGCTTTCGTAAGAAGTAAGTTAGAGTATGGTTCCTTAATATGGTATCCGCACTATGTTTATCTGCAATTATCTCTTGAAAGAGTTCAAAAGCGATTTTTAAAGTACCTTTCCTTTAAGGAAGATGGTTTCTATCCAGATAGAAACACTGACTACACTATTCTCCTCAGCAGACACGGCTTGGACACCCTAGGCAGTAGAAGAAAACAGTGTAGTGCCAAGTTCCTTTTAAACTTAGTTAAATCTAGAATAGATTCTCCTTCTCTACTGTCGCAGGTAAATATTCATGTTCCAGCACGCCCTACACGTTTGGCTAATACCTTTGCTGGTGCAAGAGCGAGAACTAATGTGTTAGTAAAGGCCCCGTTATCCCACATGATGTTTAATGCAAATTCATATTTCGCTGACCCGTTCCTATTATAACCTTTTGTTCCTCGTTTATCGTTAGCAGCTCCGTGTGTCTCTTTAAATTTGTCGTCTTCCAAATATGTCTTTGATTTAAGTTTTGGGATCGAAATTTTAATTTTTTTTTTTTTTTTTGTTTTGTGTTATATTAGTTATAGTTTTCATATATAAATATTTAAATACTGCACTCTAATGTATATATTGTCCTGTGATTGGAATTTCTTCTGTTGGACAATAAAGAATATTATTATTATTATTATTATTATTATTATTATTATAAGGGTTCGTATAATTTTTATTAAAAATCTCTTACTTGTCTATCGAAGTGTGGAGGTGCACCATCGTGCTAAATCCAGATTCCTCGTCTCACATTAAGACGAACATCATCTAGTTATGCTGGAAGGTCGTTTTCCAGGTATACCCGCATTAGTAGGGTTAATTTATAGTTTTGGGCACATGTTGGTTAGACTGTTTTAACTTGAAATTGCATCAGTAACATATCTCTAAGCTACGGCAGTCATATTATGGGACACCTTGTACATCGACCTTTACGTGTTTTAAATCTTTATGAACCCTTGTCACGTGCTACGAAAAAATAACATCTGCTATTTCCTAAATTATCAACAATCCCCGTAATCCCAAAGAACGTTTTTCTCTTGCTTACTTCAGTCCGCGTTTGACCGGTACCTACATTATCCAAGGCAATTTCGATAAAAACCGATCGAAAAACATCGATACAATATAAACCTGAAAAACATCCCCTTTTCTAATCGCATCAAACGAATATGAAAGGCCGGGCGAACTGTCCGGCTACCTCTCACCCTTATCTTTCCTCCCGATTCCACAAGAAGAAAAAATGGAAAATAAATAATACCGGACTTGTTTGCGTACGTAAAACGGGCACATGTTTTCTTCCCTCCGGACAAACGGATTCCTCTCCCGAAATATTTCTATTACCTATACGCGCGTAAGTGTCTTATACAAAAAGAGGGAGAGAGAGAGAGAGAGAGAGAGGAGATCCGTCGTTGCGAAGATCGCGGATTATTGTATTTTCGAAAATCGCCTCCAATAACACACACGGACGACCGGCAGAAGGGGAAAAAAAGGAAGATCGAAGATGGGGAGAAAAAGACGATAGAGGAAACGGTCAGCGCCGCCGTTTTTATACGCAAACACACGTATCGATACGCAACAAAAACGCTTTGTTCGCGGGAAAAGACCCCGAACTGCTACCTTGAGCGCTCACCTTTGTCCATCTTTACGGCTTATGCAAGACGGTTTCTTTTATTATTAGGCTGGTCGGTAGTCGGAGGGATGTAAGGTAGAATAAATATATGTATAAAGTACTGGGACGTATTTTTTGTTTTTCTTTTGGAGAAATTTACGCGCAAATTTTAGATAATTTCGCGGCCGTTTGGTTTGGAGTCATTCGGTAAGACCTCGTTGCTGGCGAAACACGTGCTACCGGATTTAATAAAAAACAATTGTGTGATGTGTACCCTGGGCAAACCGCAACAAACCACACGTTCCCCTTCCTCTCCTCATTACCTTTTCCTCCCAATTTCGTTGTAATAGACGGCGGTGGTATCGGAATTCCTGGACACAACTCGTAAAATCCCCGAATTCGCTTAGGAGCTTGCAGCTAAACTTTTTCGTTGTTTTATCGGTTAATGCAGGTCAGGTGCAGGTCTTAAATTTTACGACTTTAACAATACCCAATTACAGAAATATTCCTCGCCGTCCTCGTAAGAGATACTTCGAGAAACGATAACACGATCGACGTATCGTTTGTTTTTCTACGAACGAAATTCGCATTTGTACTTCGATATATTTTTCAAGTACGGTTCTGTCCGGGAAATACATCGGAAACAATCCCGTTCGATCACCGCACGTATCATCATCCAAAACCGATTCTTAAACACGTAACCTCCTCCTCGTAGACGGTACGGTGCGTCCGTCTCGGACGACTTGTTTGTTCGCGGCCCTTTCTGAATAAGAAAAGAGGTAGCCGCTCACGAGGGATAAGACCTCTCTTCCTCCTCCTATATCCTCTTTCTTCTTCTTCAATTTCTCGCCGGAGAATATGCGGAAAGGTTGCGTATTTGATCTGATAATATGCGGGACAATGTGGGCATTCGGTTACCAACGTTACGACCAGTATTTTCTTTTGCGAGAACATTACCGGATTTCGGGGCCGAAATGCCTTCGGGATTCCATTTGCTTAAATAGTCATCATAATACGTAATAATAATAATAACAGGGTTTCGAACGAAACAGTTACGTGATCGGTGACGTAATTCGGATGCGGCCGTCGTCATCATCTGGGCAAACAGCGATAACAGCGCACAATTACGAAATAAGTTACGACTTACGACAGCATCACCGACTCCCCCATCCTTATCTAGTCAGTACTCTGTGCGTATATAGGCTGTCGTAACTTGTTTCGTAATTGTGTTACCGATGTTTGCCCACACTACTTTACTCCTAAAATAATAAGTTACAAGTATAGCGTCAGTTAATAAACCAAAAAAAGTTTTTCTACAGTCGCCTGGGCGATTACGGGAATTTTGTAAGTTCTGTCCAGGAATTCCGATACCACAACAGCTTGTTTAGTATTACGCGGTTATTTCCATCAATTATGTTTGTGGTAACCTCACGCATCCATCCAGCCGTGCCTTCCATAACGGTATCTTAGCCCTTTTTAAACACAGTACCAGCGGTGGTCCGTGATGACTTTTTCGCGGGGCCGATTACAAGGATGGCATTAGTTCGTGTGTGTTCGTTTATCGGTGGTCGATATACGAGCCTATACGAACTGACGTTATCCGGGAAAAAGTTCAGCAACGGCCACCGCGGAACAAAAGCACGCTGCCTAACACATACACCGTGCCACATAACCTCTAAAATAATAAATTTTTAGTTTTGTTGTTTACACTTTGACTAGATACGTTTCGAATACAGTTTTCTATTTGCTCGACTATAGTTATTTGATTATTTAGACCTAACTGAATTCCAACAGCTAGTTTTCATATAAATTAGTTAACTTTCCCCAATTATATTTTAAACAATAATCAGCATAACTGAACTTAATTTTTGCTGTCGGTTGTCTTTTAAGAATAAGTGGGCTTGCTTACGTAGCTGGTTTCTTTCTAGTAACTGATTCCAATTTAAGTGAATTCGATTTAGCTGGTTACCCTTCTAGAATAGCCAAATCTAATTTACGTACTTGGTTGATTTAGACTAACTGAACTCATTTAGAACAGCTGGTTTTCTATAATAACTAAATTCCCACAAGCTACTTTCTTATAAATTAGTTAACTTTAACCAACTGTTTTTTAAAGAATGATCAACTTAACTGAACTTAGTTGATGCCGTCGGTTTTCTTTTAAGATTAACTGGTTTCTTTGTAATAACTGATTCCAATTTAATTGAATGTTGCAAAACAATTAAACTCGATTTAGCTGGTTACCCTTCTAGAATAGCCGAATCCAATTTAGGTACTTGGTTGATTTATACTAACTGAGCTCTTTTCGAACAGCTGGTTTTTTTTATAATAACTAAGTTTCCGCAGCCAGTTTCTTCTGAATTATTTAACTTTAACCAACTGTTTTTTAAAGAATGATCAGCTTAATTTGAACTTAGTTCATGCCCTCGATTTTCTTTTAAGAACTGGTTTCTTTCTAATAAGTTATTCCAATGTAACCGAATTTTGCGAAACAATTGAACTCGATTTAGCAAGGTGGGCTTCTAGAACAACCGAATCCAATTTACGTTACTTTAGACTAACTGAACTCACCCAGTTACTGTTTCTTAAGTCGAATTAATTTTGTTTTCAGATAAAACTTATTAGGTAGCTGGTTATTTTCTAATAACTGAATTTATTTCGTTAGTTTCTTCAAGCAATTGACCGCGAGTTCACCAGTTAATCTTTCAAAATAATTTGACTCAGTTTAAGTAACTGATTCCTTCGAATAACTGACAACTCCAATACCTAGTTATTTTTTTACAACTTAACGCATTGTAACTACCTAATCGTTTTTTAAATCGTGAGCATAACTTAATTCTGTTATCTAGGATAACTAGGCTTACCTATGTAGCTCGTTTCTTTGTAACTAACTGTTTCCAAAACAGCTAAACTTTAGTTATTTTGGGAAAATGTCAGCTTCTTTTTTAAGAAAATCTAAGCTTACTTAGGTAGCTAATTACTCTTTGATAGCTCAATGTATTTAATCAATTTTTTAAGTAACTGACTAACAGTTGTCCAGTTAATCTTTCAAACTAATCCGACACAATTTAAATAACTGATTCTTTTAAATAGTTGACAACTCAGCTTCAATAGCTAGTTTCTTTACGATATAATTTATTGCAACTACTTAGATCTTTCTTTAATAATGAGCATAACTGAAGTCAGTTGTTTAGGATAATTTACCTTGCTTAGGTAGCTAGTTTCTTTATAACTGTTTCAAATTAATTTGACTCAATTTAAGTAACTAATTTTTTCGAATTATTGACAACTCAGCTCCAATACCTAGTTTTTTGCAATAATGGATATAACTCGTAGAGCAGTCGTAGGGTAGTCGATATACGAGGATATATGAACTGATGCTTGTAATCGCCAAAGACGCGAACTAATGCCATCCTTGTAATCGCCCCCGCTAAAACGTCACATCACAGTATCAGCGGTGGGGTACTATGTAAAAAAGGGCTAAGATACCGTTAGGGAGGGCACGGATGGATGAATGTGTGAGGTTACCACAAACATAATTGATAGGAATAACCTCGAAATACTAAACGGGCTGTTGTGGTACCGGAATTCCTGGACACAACTTATAAAATTCCCGTAATCGCCTTGGGGGTTGGAGAAAAACTTTTTCTTGGTTTATCGATTAAAGCGTCAACTGCAAGGTAATGGTATCTAACGATTTCGACTGCACGATGCACAACATGCAGTAACAAACGATAAACAAGGCATCGCTGGACATACCTGCTTCAGTGGCACCAACATAAATTTGACGTTGTCAAATAGTTCTAATGGATTTGCAAGGTTGACAGTTACCACTAATGACGTAACTGTCTTGTTTTGATAAAAATTCTATAATAATAATAATAATGATAGTAATAATAATAATGACAAAATTCTACTCATCGTTACCCAATTTATGGAAGTTCATAATGAAGTAAAATAAACCGCCACCCTCGGCTCTCGAAACGTCATCGCCGGAATCACTCCCCGTCGTCGACGGCGACAATGCGCTATAAAATCGGTAAAAAGACCCACTCGACAATGGGGCACAATTCATCCGGAGAACATCGCACACAATGCGATTGAAAGCTCGTTCGCGGGAGCGAACGAGCGAGCGATTTCGGCGTGACATAATTTATTATCGCGAGTTTACAGGTCATTTCTGTTCACCTTTGTTACCCTTTTATTTGCGGTTTGCCTCGTCGGAAAATGTCGATGTCGATTCAGACGATGGCGTAATCCTCCCCCGGCGTCCGTGCGACGATTGTTACACAGAGGAAACACGAAAAAATCGGTACGAAATACGAAAGTGTTATCAGAAGAAAATAAACTTTCCCTTCAAAAATTCGTTTCGTCGAAATTCAGGCTTTCCGATTTTTCTTAATTTTGCTGAAAACGTATTTTGGAGATTATACCCGATACCCGTTTCTACCTCGCGTACGTACCTTTTCTTGTCCTCCTTCTTACGTTACGCGCGAATTTACCTAAAATTTGCACAAAGGTACCACCACATACGCAGTACCGAATCGTGTAAAGAATGCAACGAAAGAAAGAGATATATGTATAGGGGGCGATCTAATAAAGGACGCCTACACCGAAACAGAGACGTTCGAAATTGGAGATGACGTTTCCGCGTTTCTATTGTTTATTTTTAGGTAGCACATCTATTTTATTTTCCTCGTCTCAAAACGTAGGTAGCCGTGAGTGAATACGTGATCGACAAGATAATGTAAATTTATTTCATTCCTTTGCGTTTTTGTTTGGTTTTTTATAATATATTTTTTTAAATACACTTCTTCTTCTTCTTCTATTTTATTATACATATTTTTTATTTTTAAGATTGGTTACTACTGCTAGTGACGCCTGACATATGTTGATTAAATGACGACAAACAACTCGCGTTTACAGTTTTATATTGGCTAGAATCTAGTTAGTTGATTATTTAGACTTGACTTAACTAAATTCCCGCAGCTAGTTTCTTATGACTTAGTTAACTTTAACCAACTATTTTTTTAAGAATGATCAGCATAACTGAACTTAGTTGATATCGTCGGTTTTGTTTTAAGAATAACTGGACTTGCTTACGTAGCTGGTTTCTCTCTAATAACTGATTCCACTTTAACTGAATTTCGCGAAGCAATTGAACTCGATAGATACCCTTTCGGAATAACCGAATCGAATTTACGTATTTAGTTAATTTGTACTAACTGAACTCATTCAAAACAGCTGATTTTTTAATAACTTAGTTCACTTCGACCAGACTAGTTTTCTTTATGATGAATTAAATTTAGCCCAATTTTCCCGGATAATTAGAAACAATTAAGCCAGCTCGTTCTTTAACATAACTGAACTCAATTTAGATTTTTTTTCTTAGAAAACCTAACTGAACTTACTTGGGTAGTTAGTAACTTTCTAATAACTGAATTTATTTCATCAATTTTTTTAACTAATTGGACACGAATTATCCAGTTTACAGTTTTATATTGGCTAGAATCTAATTAGTTGATTATTTAGACTTGACCGAACTAAATTCCCGCAGCTAGTTTCTTATAAATTAGGTAACTTTAACCAACTATTTCTTTAAGGAATGATCAGCATAACCGAACTTAGTTGATGCAGTCGGTTTTCTTTTAAGAATAACTGGACTTGCTTACGTAACCGATTTCTTCTTAATAACTGACTCCACTTTAACTGAATTTTGCGAAACAATTGAACTATTATTTAACTAGATACCCTTTCAGAATAACCGAATCGCATTTACGTATTTAGTTCATTTACACTAACTGAACTCACTCAGAAGAGCCGTTTTTTTATATATAACTTAGTTCACTTCGACCAGACTAGTTTTCTTGATGTTGAATTAAATTTAGCCAAATTGTCCCGGATAATTGGAAACAATTAAGACAGCTCGTTCTTTAACGTAAGTGAACTCAATTTAGATTTTTTCTTAGAAAACCTAACTGAACTTACTTAGGTACTTAGTAACTGTCTAATAACTGAATTTATTTTATCATTTTTTTTAACTAATTGGTCACGAGTTATCCAGTTTACAGTTTTATATTGGCTAGAATCTAGTTAGTTGATTATTTAGACTTGAGTTTACTAAATTCCCGCAGCTAGTTTCTTATACATTAGTTAATTTTAACCAACCATTTCTTTAAGGAATGATCAGCATAACTGAACTTAGTTGATGCCGTCGGTTTTCTTTTAAGAATACCAGGGATTGCTTACGTAGCCGGTTTCTTTGTAATAACTGATTACACTGTAACTGAATTTTGCGAAGCAATTGAACTCGATTTAGCTAGATACCCTTTCAAAATAACCGAATCGAATTTACGTATTTAGTTCATTTACACTAACTGAACTCATTCAGAACAGTTATTTTTTTAATAACCTAGTTCACTTTGAATAGGCTAGTTTTCTTTACGTTGAATTAAATTTATCCAATAAGCCAGCTGGTTCTTTAACATAACTGAACTCAATTTAGATTTTTTCTTAGGAAACCTAACTGAACTTACTTAGGTAACTAGTAACTTTTTAATAACTGAATTTATTTCATCAGTTTTTTTAACTAATTGGACACGAGTTATCCAGCTAATCTTTCAAAATAATTCGGACTCAATTTAAGTAATTGATTCTTTCGAATAATGCAGAACTCAGCTCCGATAGCTAGTTTTTTACAATAATGAACAAAACTCGTAAAGTAAAAGCACTTCACTATATTTAATACATTCCGCCGATACAGTGGCTTTGTCAGACTATACCACCAAATGGTAATTATTATTATGGATCTTCACCAAGTAAAAGTCAACTCTATTCAATAGTTTTTCTACAATTTAAGTTATAGCAAGTATCTAGTCCTTTTCTAAATAATGAGCGTCACTGAGTTCAGTTGTTCAGAATAACTTAGCTTGCTTAGGTAGCTAGTTTCTTTATAATAACTTTTTCGAAACAACTGAATTCGGTTTCCTTCTGTCAGCTTTTTTAAAGAAAATCTAAGCTAAGTTAGCAAGTTACTCTTGAATAATTCAATTTATTTCATCAGTCCTTTACTTAACTGAACGCGAGATAGCCAGTTAATCGTGAAGAATGATTGGACTCATCTTAGCTGATTAAAACACAGCATATCGAAACTTTGGAAAGGAACTACTTAAAAATTAACCGCAAGAATTGGGTGGCCTCTCAAAAATGTAAAACACTACGAAAGCCGTAATGATGTGGTATCGTCCCGCTTAATTGCCCCATTTTAACGAACGATAAAACCGCAATTAACAGCTTCCTTACATAACAATTACCGTTGCTTCGACGTATCATTCCCCAATTAACGAAAAAGCGCCATTCAAACGCTTTTCAAAGGCGTACCATTATAAAACGATTTACGTCGACAGAGCGTAGAGACTTCGGCGCTTATTATTAGGTTTCCATACGAATTAAAAAAGAAAAACGGAAAAAACAACCGATGTCAATGACGAGTAAGCTGTAATTGTCACGCCTTCTCTTCCATCCGGGGCACGACGAGTATATTGTGTTTCTATCCGATCGGGGGCTAATGCAAGATTAACGAGTCTGCACCTATCAAAAATATGCACGATTTCTTCATACGCATATAATGTGAAGATTATTATTCTTTAATGATGGCGCGCTTTTGATTGGATCGCTCAGCTATATATTCGATAGTAAAGATGAGAGCCTGAATTAGTTTATGCAAAAAGAAACAAAACACAACAAAAGGGAACAGAAGAAAATAAAAGGCGTAGACCTGGCGAAAAGTATTTTCAACGGGAAGCAAAATAATCCACGGAAAACGATCAACTAATTGTAAGTGAAGAACGTTTGTTTAGACACCTCTCTCTCTCTCTCTCCAGAAAGGCTGTGCAATAGCCTAAAAAGCGGGCATATGCAATTCGGGTTTTACCAACTATTATGCAATTTGGCGAAATTTTTCGAGCTGTTTGGACAATCCTAACATCGTACTCTACGAGTTTTATTCGTTATCCTATAAACAACGTAATTGTAAAAATGAAGGTATCGATTTTAAACTGTTATCACACGCATTTATGTACAGATAATAGCGTCGCGCGGTTGGTGCGCCTAAACAAGCATCGTCGTTATATGCGTATTCGTAATGCTATCGCGTCTTATCTCATATTTACTCTTAACCTGGATTATCGTGCATCTGCTCTTGTTGGTGGTAACGTCATTAGGAGTAACATATCCCAGGAAGTATAAGAAGGAAAGGAACGAAAGACGTTGCTTGGATTTAAGACGATTGTCTCCTCGACTTAAGTCGTTTCTAACTGGCTGTAGTTGGAGTCGAAATTGCAGAAACCGTGGTGCCTGAGGATAAACAAATCCGCCAATGACATACATCATACTTGAAATAATACTGCATACCTGCAATAATGAGCTTGAGTTAGACTATCCGGGGATTTGAATTTACGATAACGTCACGCAACTTATGTTCTTGTATGTATAAGCTATTCTTTGGCCAAATTTCATCAAAATCGATTCAGCAGTTTAGTCGTATAGAAGCAACAAACAAATACGACTACCTGATCATCACCAGATTCTCAGGGAATTTGTAGTTTATGACGACGTCACGTAGCTTTTGTCTTTATATAAGCTATAGGCTATTCTTCGGCAAAGTTCCATCAAAATCGGTTCAGCAGTTTAGTCGGGAAGAGGCAACAAACAGATACGACTACCTGATCATCACCAGATTCTCAGGGAATTTGTATTTTATGACGACGTCACGTAGCTTTTGTCCTTATATAAGCTACAGGCTATTCTTCGGCCAAGTTCCATCAAAATCGGTTCAGCAGTTTAGTCGGGAAGAGGCAACAAACAGATACGACTACCAGATCATCACCAGATTCTCAGGGAATTTGTAGTTTATGACGACGTCACGTAGCTTTTGTCTTTATATAAGCTATAGGCTATTCTTCGGCAAAGTTCCATCAAAATCGGTTCAGCAGTTTAGTCGGGAAGAGGCAACAAACAGATACGACTACCTGATCATCACCAGATTCTCAAGGAATTTGTAGTTTATGACGACGTCACGTAGCTTTTGTCTTTATATAAGCTACAGGCTATTCTTCGGCCAAGTTCCATCAAAATCGGTTCAGCAGTTTAGTCGTGAAGAGGTAACCAACAGATACGACACCCTGACCATCATCAGATTCTCAGGGAATTTGTATTTTATGACGACGTCACGTAGCTTTTGTCCTTATATAAGCTACAGGCTATTCTTCGGCCAAGTTCCATCAAAATCGGTTCAGCAGTTTAGTCGTGAAGAGGTAACCAACAGATACGACACCCTGACCGTCATCAGATTCTCAGGGAATTTGTATTTTATGACGAGGTCACGTAGCTTTTGTCCTTATATAAGCTACAGGCTATTCTTCGGCCAAGTTCCATCAAAATCGGTTCAGCAGTTTAGTCGGGAAGAGGCAACAAACAGATACGACTACCAGATCATCACCAGATTCTCAGGGAATTTGTAGTTGATGACGACGTCACGTAGCTTTTGTCTTTATATAAGCTATAGGCTATTCTTCTGCCAAATTTCATCAAAATCGGTTCAGCAGTTTAGTCGTAAAGGAGCAACAAACAGATACGACTACCTGATCATCATCAGATGCTCAGGGAATTTGTATTTTATGACGACGTCACGTGGCTTCTGTGTTTATATAAGCTACAGGGCATTCTTCGGCCAAATTTCATCAAAATCGGTTCAGCAGCTTAGTAGCGAAGAGACAACAGATAGATACGACTACTTGATCATCATCAGATGCTCAGGGAATTTGTATTTTATAACGACGAAGTTGTGCTGTTGATACAAAAAATTGTTATTCCATACAAAACGATAGGACACACACATGTTTTTGATTGTTCGGAACATTTCCAGCGATATTTGTTCGTTTTAAGTAGTATAGTTATATCCCGTAGAAAATAAACGAAGACGTACGAAATCATCCCCCTTACCTGACATCTTTTAGACATCGATCGATTTTAATTTTTGCCGCTCCACGCGCCGAACTTACCTCCCTTCCTCACTCCACTCTCTCTCACACCAATCCCCAACATCCACCCACTCGCCATCCGCGTCTCCTTTCGCCCGGAGCTTCATAAAGCTCCATCCACGTTAATAATTAACCGGTAAAAGTAGGAAGTGAAAAGATCAAAGGGAAATCTGTCGCGGACAATGTGCTTTGATGTAATTTCGCTTCGTTCTTCGCTTTTTACCTACCCGGGTTACCTAACTCGGAGGACGTGTAGGAGTGCCGGCGAAAACGAAAAGTGAAAGAAACCGCAGAAGGAGAGAAGCTTCCTTAAAAACTTATTAAAATGGGAATTATACGCCGTAAGACGAGATAGTCCTGATTAGAAGCGAAGGGCTGCTGGGGAGAAAAGGGGTGACGATTTTCGGAGGGGAATGGGAGATTATTGTTGGGGGATGAACGGGGAGGGAGGAGTTGAAAATATATTTTTGTACATTCCAACTAAAAGATGTTCGGAAGAATCTAATCCAATGGTTCCCATTTTTTTGGTGCCTTAGGTCGATCCCGAAATGCATTGTATCACCAACGAACCGAAACTACATTAAAAAAGCATATCTCCCAAAATTCTAAACCGATTTTAAAAATTCTTGCGCCGATCAAGTCTCCAGATCGAAATTTATGGAAAAACAGTCGGGGTGCGGATGCAAATATATTTATTTATGCAGAAAATCGCCAAAAACAAGTACGATGAAGGAACTGGAACGTAAAAGTTGTCACCGCGGTCCGGTATCGTTACTTTTGGCCTCTCGTTTCACTTCTGACGTGTAGATGGCACCTCGCGTGCGTGGGTCTTTGATACGACTCGCGCATTTTGGATGCACGTGTTCGGGGAATCGGTTTGTGAATAGGTGGTTTTCCGTGAATAGGTTTTCGCTTTAAGAACTCGTTTGTCGAGGATATGCGCGCGAATTCGACTCTCGTAAATTTAATACTATCGTTGTGTGCATTTGGGAGTTATGCTTCCCCAATTTTACTGTTCGAAGGAGATGAGTTTTTCTTTTGTCAATTATGATGCCATCATTTTTACCTTCACGTTGTTTTATGGTGCTGGTAAAATGCTAGTAGAGTGCTAAGACTTTTTGAGTACATCTGAGAACTTTACGAAAATCTAAGAATTATCGTAGAAGCTAGAGATTGTTGTAAGAGGTTTAAATAGTTGCAAGAGGATTAAATAGTTTTCCGTGAATAGGTTATTCCGGTTTCGCTTTAGAAACTCGTTTGTCGAGGATATGTACGCGAATTCGACTCCGGGAAGTTTAATACTATCGTTGTGTGCATTTGGGCGTTACGCTTCCCCAATTTTACTATTCGAAGAAGGTGAGTTTTTCTTTTGTTATTTACGATGCCATCATTTTATCTGTAACGTTGTTTTAGGGTGCTAGTAAAATGCTAGTAGGGAGCTGGCAGATTGCTAAGACTTCTTTGAGAACTTTACGAGCATCTAAGAATTATCGTAGAAGCTAGAGGTTGTTGTAAGAGGTTGAAATAGTTGCAAGTGCTTTAAATAGTCTGGATTTGCTTAGAAGGAAGAAAGTTGAGGGAAAGAAGCGATAGCTTTGGTGTCAGACCCAGATAGTTAAGGTACAAACATTTCATTGCTGTAACGAAAGCCTCAGTTTAGTCACCTGTTCTGGACGGGCACAGAACCCACAAATGTAACTTTGACGTAATTAATTTAGCAAGGTTGCCAGTGGCTAATGGATCCAACCAAGGCCAATAAAGAAGGGGAAAAATTAGCAAGGGAACGTCACGTTCTGATTTTATGTCTATGATAAGAAGAAGTAACCAGAAGCTTCGAAACGACAAAAGGAACCGAACAATTCAAAGACCCTCCGTTAAGAAACTAAACTTCCTTCCGACCTTCTGAACCTAAACCTACTAAAGACCCGGAAAAAGAAAGACGCCCAATGTATCTTCTGTAACGGAAATTTCTCCGAAGATCAACGAGGAAAAATTTGGATTCAATACTCCATGGGCTCACCTTCACTGTACCGAAGCAAAGAAGGAAGATTGTGACTTTTGTAAACAGACTCGAAGCAGAAATGACCTTGATACATAATCTTAAAAATATGGTTTTTATAGATAGTTAAAAATGACTATGTCTTATGAAGTCTAATTAGTTTTTGAATGATTTAAACCACCTATTCCATATTACCCGACCATTTCATATTAACCTCTATTTGTAACTTTTTTTATATAATTTTCTTTTATAACAACACAATAAAAATGTTTTTTTAACAAGTGATAGTGCATTACAATTAGTTATAGAGTTATAGTATGTACTAACGATGATTTTGGGGATTTTTATTCGAAGACCAGTAAAGTTACTTTTAGAAATGTAAATGGAATTCCATGAAGCCCCTCCTGTCCTCTGCCAACAAGTCAACGTTTTCCAATTTTTCCAATCGTAGATATTTCAATTGTTTCAATGTTAGAGCAAAAGTAAACAAAACAATCCCCAATCTTTCCCGTTTCGGCCACAAATGAAAACCATCAAGCACGCGCTTATCGCATACGCCCCTAAAACGGGGTAAACCTCATCATTCCCCTGTTTCTCCTCTAATTTCTTCCTTTCGAACGCACACGCGTAAAAACCGCCGAGAGATGCATATAGTGGTGCGTGCGCGACAACTTTACACCTGGATCTCGGATACACGGGAGGGCGGCGAGGTCGAAACGGTGCGAGCCGCGTGGCACGTGCTGCCGAGCTAGTTGCTCGTCGCGCCGTCGTCGTTGCGGCAGCACGGGCCCGTTTAAAGAGGAAAAAACGAAACCCCGAAAAAAGCGTACGCGCGGAGGGATGCTGATGCGCGACGAAGAATAGGAGAAACGATCCGTCCTCGTCTGTCGCTTTTTTATTGGGCGACCGCGGCACGCTCGATCGTGAAAGAGAGAGGTTATGGTAGTTTTATTGAGTGAAGTTTTATCAATGGAGTTGTAGAGCTCTCCTAGAGAGTTGTAGGACGAGATGTAGACGGATACGGCGAAGACGATGACGACATGTATATGCGTGTATGTATGCGTGTGTGCGCGGGTAAGGATGGAGAAGGATTGAATCGAAGAGGATGGACGTATCGAGATATATGCAAATGTTTTGGGGCCTCGTAATAGTTGGCGTCGGAGACCGGGAGAAAAGGGGCGCTTTTCGTGTCGTGTCTTTTCCCCGTTTGATGCCTTAAACGAGGGGTAATCTTTAGTTTATCGTTTCCTAAATTTTAGTTGTAACAATTTGGAGTCGTTTTGGCAATCATCCCCAATTGGTAAGATGAGAGAAGATATGCCCGCCAAGGATCATCCGTGTTTCCTCCATTGAAGATGATATACTAAGATTAGTTATTTTTGACTATTTCCCGAACTACCGCGTTGCAACGTCTTCAGAACTGCTTCTTTCCAGTAGTCTTTCCAGAAACTTTCCAGTTTCGTCTTGATAATTTCTGAACCTATCGGTTGTGTTGCGATCGTTTCCAAAAAGAAACTGAAAAAAGTCTCCAAAAGCAGTGGTTGTATTCAAGTGGTTGTAGCAAATCATCTTTGCACGTTACACACTCTTCAACCCTACAAAAATTGAAAACAGCGAAGAAAAAGGAAGTTGAAATTCGATAGAACTTACACCTTCGGTTTCCGCAGGAAAGAAGAAAATGTTTTCTTCGAAGAAATTCCAAACGAATCCGATGGTAACGAAAACAATTAAGAATTATGGAAGAGCTGACATCGATCGTTTCAACGAGACCTGGAAAAGTTCCATCAAAATCGAAAAATCAATTAACAAAAATTTCTAAGGACGAAGCAGAGACTTTAAAATTCATCCCTTGTGCCCGAAACCGTCAGAAATCAGAAGAAACGGAGAAGTCAGAAAAATCGGGAAAGCAAGAAGATTTGAATTTATTCGACGTCCAAAAAAGGGCGAAAAAAGCATCGAAAGAGGGAAAAAGAAGGCGAAATTGGTTAGAAAAAGAAAGACAAGAAGAAGAAGAAGGGCGTACCACTCGGAGGAGAAAGAAGATTTGAAACTTATCCCACGTCTATTGTTCACAGATCAGAGAAAGAAGAAGAAGAAGAAGAAGAAGAAATCAAACAGTGCCGGGGAAAGAAGAAGAAGAAGAAGGAGAAATCACACAAGGCAAAGAAGAACAAGAAACGCGTGTAATTGTAACGAAGAAAGAGACTTGAAATTTACCCGGCGTCCGAAAGGATATAGGTCAAAAGATAAATAGGGGAGAAAAGGGGATTAGGAAATGAATCAAGGTGGAAGAAGACTTGAAATTTACCTGACGTCTTAAAGGGCAGAAAGATCTGAAGAGAAATTAAGGACTAGAAAGAGGAGAGCGTACCGCTACAAAGAAGAAGATAAGTTCAAGGTGATTGCAAGGCCTGTCGTGTAATTTACTGACACAACATCACATCGCTAAACTCCTCACCACACAATTCACACACGTGCCATCGATTTTATTATAAAACAATTGTGTGGGGAAGGAGTTTACCGATATGATATAGTGTCATATAAGATGTGAATTTATCCGACGTCTAACTTGGGAGAAGCAGGGGGAAATCAAACAGGATTAGGAGAAGAAAAGGGAAAAGGAGAAGAAGGAGAAAGGTAAGAAGAAAACGTACTTGTCACTGTAAAGAGGAAGGGCAGTTGAAGGTTATGCGACGTATATAGATCATACATCGGAAGAAGAAGAAAAAATTAAAGAGGATTAGGAGAAGAAGAAATCGAAGAGGATTACGAGAAGAAAGACATCAAAGAGAATTGGGAGAAGAAAAAGAAATCAAAGAGCATTAGGAGAACAAGAAGAAAAATAAGGAGAAAGAGAAGAATAAAAAGTACATATCACTCTAAAGAAGAAAGCCACTTGAAGTTTATGCAACGTCTATAGACCATAGATCGGAAGAAGAAGAAGAAATTAAAGAGCATTAGGAGAAGAAGAACAAATCAAAGAGGATTAGGAAAAGAAGAAGAATAAGGAAAAAGAAGAATAAAAAGTACATATCACTGTGAAGAAGACGGGCACTTAAAGCATGTGTGACGTCTATAGATCATACATCAGAAGTCGAAGAAAAAATTAGAGGATTAGGAGAAGAAGAAGAAATTAAAGAGGATTAGGACAAGAAGAAGAAATCGAAGAGGATTACGAGAAGAAAAAGATATCAAAGACAATTGGGAGAAGAAGAAGAAAAATATGGAGAAAGAAAAAGAAGGAAAAGGACATGTCACCGTAAAGATGATGGGCAGTTGAAGCTTATGCGACGTCTATAGACGATAGATCGGAAGAAGAAGTAGAAATTAAAGAGGATTAGGAAAAGAAGAAGAATAAGGAAAAAGAAGCATAAAAAGTACATATCACTGTAAAGAAGACTGGCACTTGAAGCATGTGCGACGTCTATAGATCATAGATCAGAAGTCGAAGAAAGAAATTAGAGGATTAGGAGAAGAAGAAGAAATTAAAGAGGATTAGGAGAAGAAGAAGAAATGGAAGAGGATTATGAGAAGTAAATGAAATCAAATAGAATTGGGGGAAGAAGAAGAAATCAAGGAGGATTAGGAGAACAAGAAGAAAAATAAGGAGAAAGAGAAGAAGGAAAAGTACATGTCACCGTAAAGATGATGGGTAGCTTATGCGACGTCTATAGACCATAGATCGGAAGAAGAAGAAGAAATCAAAGAGAATTAGGAGAAGGAGAAATCAAAGAGGATTAGGAAAAGAAGAAGAAGAAGAACACGGAGAAAGAGAAGAATAAAAGGTACATATCGCCTTAAAGAAGATAGGCACTTGAAGGTTATGCAACGTCTATATAAAAGAAGAAATTATAGGGGATTAGGAGAAGAAGAAATCAAAGAGGGTTATGAGAAGAAGAATTAATCAAAGACGATTAGGAAACGAAGAAACAGAATAAGGAGAAAGAAAATAATAAAAGGTACATGCCACCGTAAAGATGGAGGTCAGCTGAAGTTTACGCGACGCCTACACACCATAGATCGGAAGAAGAAGAAAAAATTAAAGAGGATTAGGAGAAGAGGAAGAAGAAATCAAAGTGGATTAGGAGAACAACAACAAGAATAAGGAGAAAGGGATGAATAAAAACCACATATCGCTGTAAAGAAGAAGGGCACTTGACGCTTATGGGACGTCTATAGATCATAGATCGGGAGAAAGAGAAGAAATTAAAGAGGATTAGGAGAAGAAGAAGAAGAAGGAGAAAGAGAAGAAGGAAAAGTACATGTCACTGTAAAGGAGAAGGATATTTGAAGCTTATGCCACGTCTTGCCACGTATATAGACCACAGATCGGAGGAAGAAGAAGAAATTAAAGAGGATTAGGAGAAGAAGAAGAAGAAAGTAAAGAGGATTATGAGAAGAAGAAAAATATCAAAGGGGATTAGGAGAATAAGAAGAAGTCGAAGAGGATTAGGGAAAGAAGCAGAAAAATAAGAAAAAGCATACGACAAAGATCGGACGATAATTAGGACATAAAGAAGAGCGCAAATAGAAGAGAGTATCATTCCAATGAAGAGGAAGACTTGAAATTTATCCGACGTTTATAGCTCGTACATCGAAAAAGCTAGAAATTAAAGAGTATCAGGCAAAGAAGAAGAAGAAGAAGAAGAAGAAACAGAAGAGGAAGTCCATGTCTTGGAAGCTTGATTTTTCGCCGACGCTTGAAAGGAGACACATGAGAAAGTAAAGGAGACTAGCAAATGAATGACAAGAGGATGTGTGTGTGCCTATCATTTCGTTTCAATTAATTAGGATTTTATCTTACAGAACACGAAAAAGCCGCATAATTAAGTCGAAGACCATTCGAATTCGTTATCCAAATTTCCTCCGTACATTAGGACGACCGCGATAACAAATTACACACGCACACATACAAACACGGGACGTTCTTGCGTTTACCCAAAACAAACGAGTGAAAGGTTTCAAGTTCGAAACGGACGGTTGATAAATCTTATCGGAAACGGGCGCGCCGACAATACGTAACATTGCGTAACGCGTCCACATCGCCCGTGGGGCTGACTAGAAGAACACGTTCGTCCGAAAGATAAGAGACAACGAAGTAAAAGTTGCCTTTTGCTTCGTCTTATCTGGTCTTGTGTACATACCGCTCTGTATATGTACATTTCTGTATGTATAATGTGCTTATCGAGCGACGATAATAGGGCCTCGCATGCGTGTGTGCGTGTGATAATTTGTTTTTAGTAGGCGACGGACGCGATACCAAAAACGACATTTGTTTGTTTAGGATAGGTTAGGGTCCATACATATGCGGGGGCGACCTTGAATTCGCTTATCTTTATTTTTACTTCTAAGATTCGCCTTTTTTATTTTACATTTAAACTTAAAATATAGCGGTCACATCCTTCCAAAGACTTTCACCTTCTATTACCCAAAATCGGCCAAAAAAAAATTGACGTGAAGCAAGACAAAAAAAAGGAATTTAGGTCGTATCTTAGGACCAATACATTTAATCCAGTTTAATGCAGCGTGTACCGTATTCGGTACACGTTGCTTTCGATTTTTTCTACTTCATTTTCCTGACTGAACTGTATTTTCGTTCTTAATACTAGAATTTCCAGAAAACAAGTGTTCCTATCACTTATTATTAAAAGTCGTTGAGAGTAACGTGTACCGAAAACGATACACGCAGCCAAGCAATCCTACCGTTTCCTACTTATAGTGCAATTCCATTATGATCGGAAAGCTATTTTAGCGTAGAAATCACAATCAAATATATAAATTATACAAAAAGTTTTCGCTGCGGTTCTGTTGCGCGTCCTAACTACTTTTATTTTGCGAATGACTCGAAACGAAATTTAACTGACCTAGTCTGAATATTTACACAGAAAAATTCTGAATTCTGAACTAACCTCAACTTAGCTGAGTGTATATCTGAGCTTAATTCGACCTAGCTAGTTCTTTTTTATAACTTAGCTTGTTAGAGCGGGTAGATTTTTAAGAATCATCGAACTCAATTTAGTCGAATTTGCCCGGATGATTAGCCACGATTTGCTCAATCGGTACTTTAGCATAGCTGAACACAATTTAGATAGTCCATTTTTGTCGAACACACCAGCTTAGGTACTTGGATAGCGAATGCTCTTTAAATAGCTCAATAAACTCAATTTAACCCGTTTTTTTCAGACTAATTAAAGTCGGCTCAGTTTTCTAATCTAAAACAATTGAATTTGCTTCGAACAGCTACAGCTTTTCTATAGTTACTTCGTCTAGCTAATTTCTTAGAACAATCGCCTTCAATGTAGCTTCGCTTGTCCGCAATTCGACCGGCTTGAAATCAATTGAGACTGTTTGGTTATTTTTAGTATAACTGAGCTTACCTGGGTAGCTAGTTTTTTAATTGAGTTTACCTAGGTAGCTATTTTTTTTATAACTGAACTTGTCTAGATAGCTAGTTATATAACCGAGTTTGACTATATAGGTAGTTTTTATAACTGAGCTTGTCTAGATAGCTAGTTTATATAAATGAGCTTACCTAAGTAGCTAGTTTTTATAACTAAACTCACTATTAACTAATTTGTTGAGGCTAATTGAACAAAATTTGAACAAATGACTGTTATCAGCATATAAAACAGCGTAAATCTTGTCTTAACCTCTTTTTTAAATATCTGTTAGTTCTTTGAGTTATTTAGTAAATCAACGAAGGGATAGTGCTGGGCTTAGGTCGTCGTACACCCTGCTAATGTGAGATTGGACGGCTAAGAAAGTGGTCGTTGTTTTCACACCACATCGATCTACAAACCCGCAAAGTTGCGTTTAAATCGTTGAGATACATTGACCAGTATTTCCTTCATAGCTCACTGTCACTAATTGCAGTCGGCTCAGTTTTATAATTTAGAACAACTGAACCCGATTCGAACAGCTAGAGTTTTTTTATAGCTATTTCGTCTAGCTAGTTTTTGTTTAGAATGATCACCTTCAATGTAGCTTCGCTTGTCAACAATTTGATTTACTTGGATTCAATTGAGACTGTCACTTTCTTTCTAATATAATTGATCTTACCTAGGTAGCTAGCTTTATAACTGAGTTTGTCTAAGCAGCTAATTTTTATAAGTGAGCTTACATAGGTAGCTGGCTTTTATAACTCAGCTCACCTAGGTAGCTAGTTTTTATTACTGAAGTTTTGTAGACAGTTAGTTTTGATAAGTGAGCTTGTATAGCTAACTATTTTTTATATAACTGCGTTTACCTAGGTAGTTAGTCTCTATAACTGCATTTTTTTCAGATAGCTAGTTTTTATAACTGCATCTTTCTAGATAGCTAGTTCTTATAACTGAGTTGGTTTAAGTAGCTAATTTTATATTTGAGCTTACCTAGGCAGCTAGTTTTTATAGCTGAACTTATCTAGGTAGATGGCTTTTAACTGAGTTTGTCGAGATAGTTTGTTTTTATAATTGAGCTTACCTATGTAGCCAGTTTTTATAACTGGGCTTACGTAGGTAGCTAGTTTTTATAATTGATTTTGTTTAGATAGCTAATTTTTATAACTGAGCCTACCTAGGTAGCTAGTTTTTATAACTATTTTTTAGGCTAATTGAATAAAACTAAAACAAACGATTGTTAGAAGGAAAATATTTATGGACGTAGTATTTTTAACATTATTCAGTATATCTCCATCGACTTGCTGAGTATACGTAAATGTGGTATCTACAGTTGATATCTTTACAAAGCGTCTCTAATTTAACTCTCTCTCTCCCTCTCCTTGCCTCTCTCTTTCTCTCCCTTCGTTCGCAACAACAGCATCAGTCCATCCGTTTTTCCCTTAAACGTCGCAAAAATTAAAGGGGCGATCTGTCCGACTGCGTGATCCCGGAAAGGGAAGTGGTGGTAGCTGCGACTGGTGACTGGTACAGTCTGATCTAATGTTACGTCACGTCGGACTTTCGGTTAGGTGCCGTATTTCTGCTCGATGGACATTGCGAAGGCGTGGGAAGAAGATACCGTCGATGTCGTAGTAGACGGTCGAGTGTGTATGCTTAGGTGAGAGAATTCCGGGGATATCTCTCACTTCCGTATTTTATCCCGAGATATTTTCGGTTGTTTGCGGTCAAAACGTTATTCGTCGACGTGGTATCGAATTACCGCTTTCGATTTTCGGGGAAAGGTTAGCTAATATTATGCAGAAATCGAATCCGTTTGATCTGTTCGGGATTCGTGGGAACTATTCGGGACGGAACGACGTCGTCGTCGTCGTTTTGCAATTTTTGAGCTAAACTTCTGTTAATGATAATTGAAAATTTCGAACAAACGTGATTTCGCTCAACACGTCAAATTTCCGTCCATTTTCGAGTAAATCAGCACTTTTTCGAGGAAACGAAAGCAACTAGCGAAAGGGGCGCAAGCGGGAGTAGACGCGTAAAGGGGTGCCGTCCTCCTGACGTAACCATTAAATACATATATGCACCCCCTTCGCTCGACCCCATTTCGTTTCCGTAAATAGGGAATAGCCGGCGCAGATTCCGCGTCCCGCATAGGCCCTTTATTCTATTTCGAGCGAAGCTGTCTATCCTACTTCGTTTCGCAACATTGTTTTAGGGTGCGTCGAATGAGGGGGCGAAACGCCGGAGCGTATTCGAAATCACCCCGTCGCGAAACCTATCGCTAATATCTCCGAAAACGGCTTTATTTTACCCGGTTTTTTTTTTTCCTATTTTTTTCCTTTTTTGTCTCTGGCTCTTGCAGATGGCGGAAGGTACGTACCGGTATTATTTGGAAGTTTTGTCATGCGACGAACGATTCGTGTTTATCCACGGTAGTATCACCAGAAACGAAAATTGTTTAGATTTTAGTAAATACGTACTTCTCTTTTTTGTTTAGTAACGGTAGGAATTTGAAACGAAGCAATTCGCTTCCATCTCTCTCGAATCCCGCTGGAAATCTTAGTTAGTTATTGCGCGACCAAAATTAGCTGGTCCCTCCAGCAACACTAGCATTTTATCGAGTACATTCAAAGCGAAAGATTGTATTGCTTCGTATCTAAAAGTTGTAGGTTATCGAAGGAAGCTACATTAGACCAGTAAATAGTAAACATATTTTTGTAAAGAAAATAGGCTGAATGAGATAAGCAAGTTGCACGACATAATAAAAAATATCATTCTCGATTTTCACTGGAAACTCATACAACTCTAGAATTTTTGAAAGCGCACAGACCACATTCTCTAGAATTTGTAGATGCGGTATATGCGCCCACAAGGGAAGAAGCATTAGAAGTAATGGAAGATGAAGAAGAAAAGTGTATACCAGAAGAAGGAGGTATTGTAACTTTAGAATATAAAATCGACGCTGTTACATATTGGACAAGTGTGAAAAAAGACGACTTGCGTTGACTACCGCTCAGCAAAAATTTCGCAAACTTTCATCTACGCGGCAATTGTACAGGTAAATGGTGAAGTAATATTGTGACATAGCGACAATTGTTCCCACTCGCCTTATTCTCACCGCCGCTGACAGATTTAAAGTGAGGTTAGAGTTTCCTTCAATTTTTAAATTTAACCTTCCTATACTCACGCATACGGTCTGTGAGACCGATTTATATAGTATAGTATACGTGTTTCATATTTTGACGTGAGTATAGGAAGGTTAAGTATTTTAAAATTCGTTGCTTTTCTTGTTTTCACTATGGATTTTCCAAGTAATTCGTGGGGATCTTAATATCACGGTTGCCTACACTGAGGATGCCCTTAATCTGAGGGCGGAAATTCTGTAGCAGCAATAAACGATATTAGCAAAATTTAGATCTTTTCACCTTGACCTCCCCGAAAGTCTAACACGTTGTTACTACTGAAGTTTGTCAATAGTATTGATTCAGGTGCCATTATTTGCGATTTCAACGTCCAGCGATGGGCATTACAAGCTAACACAGATATTGATTTAGAAAAATTTAAAGCATCACGGTACTGGGTTTCGGATTTTAAGAGAGCTTACAAAATAGTTTCGAAAAAACATAAATTTATTACGCGATAATATGGCACAGACTACGAGCAACTGCAGGAAGTTCCTTCAACTTTCGTTTGTATGGTGCAAAAGATCATCAGGTCTTCGGTGCAGCTCTATTTTCTATGGATTCCCTCTCTTAAATTTCTTCTTCTTCGGTGTGGTGAAGCTCTTTTATTTAACGCTTATTTCCTTTAAAACCCTTTTGGCCCAAATACAGTTGAAACTTCTATTTCAATCCACCTTCAACGCAGTAAAATCGTACTTTTTAATGGCTTTTTTGTCTTGTCACTTTCTGATGGTCAACCAAACATACCCTCATATTTTTCGGAAATCAGGACTACACTACATTACTTCTCCGTTGTCCTGATAACTAGCTGTTTTAATTTACCATGGAAAACGCTTCCTCACGGCGTGACGTTGTTACGGAAATCTATATTGTTGATGTCCAGGTATCCTTTGTTTTTTATATCCAGCGGTTATTAGGAATTCTTGTGATGTTAAAGTGGTGAATGTGTGTGTCTGAATGTTTACAATGCCTTTCTATCTTTTAATCGATGCCTTTTATAATAATTGGTAATTTTATTTCTAGTTACATTTTTTCCCGTTAAACGGCTGGACTTAAAAAAGAAGCTAACACCCGTAGGGTAATTAAATGCTTAAAAGGTGGCGTGCGTGTTATCGGAAAAATATAAATAGAACCCAAAACTAAACCGAATGTCATTTGAACATGAACATCCAAAACCCCATCATTTACTGTGATTTTTGATATATTGAATCTCTATTGCCTATTATTAATCCCAAAGATATTTACCTGTCAAAAAATATTTAAAAATGTTTACACCTTTTTTCCTTGTCTGTTTAATAACACACATTCAAACAAACCATATTTGTCTTAAAACTATTTCTCTATCTCTTACCGTTAGCGAGTTATGCGCATCGGCAGAATGCAAAATTTTCCATTTCCAACCACTCAAAATGTTCTTCTCCAGAAAAAAAAAAAAAACGTGGTACATATGTACCTATATGTGATGTACATGTTTCCAAAGTTTCATAATTTTTTGAATTTCCGGGTTCGAGATCTTCCCTCGTCAGTAGAGGTAACACTTTCTGTAATTAGTATAGTTTTGGAAACGGTTATGATTGGAAATTTGAAAGTTTCGTGTTTTATTTCAAACCGGGTAAATTTAGTTAATTATTATTCCAGTTATTTGGACAGAATGAGCATGATGAAGCGAAGCCAAGATATGATATGATTTTCGCAAGCTTTTACGACCGGTATTCCTGAAGAAGTTGACAATACGTTGGACGAAACGTCAGCATCGACTAGCGAGTTTCGACCAGAACAAGGAGTAATTTCCTTCTAAACGAGAATGATGAGCAATCTTCCCCTTAATATTCGAATTATAATCGAAATTAATTAAATCGTTCCTTTTAAGCAAAAAAGAAAAATAAAGCTCGAAATCCCTCCCGCGACACAACAAAACCTTCTCCCACGATCTCGAGTCTCCCTCGTTTTACTTTTCGGGAACAAAAACATCCAATCTAATAATTATTTCACCCTAATTTTCCTTCCTTCCATCCCTCCAGCGCCTGCAAATTCCGCCTCATTATTATTGCCGAAAAGCGTCGACCCTCGGCGCGTCAATCCACCCCTCTCCTCCCCCACTCCCCTTTTCCTTAAGAAAATTTCCTTTCGCCCGTAGCCGGTAGCCGGCGGGTACTCGTTAGGAAATCTTCCTCGACGAGGACGACGACGGCCGAAGGGGGCGCGCTCCAGTTATCCCCACCCCTCTCGCGCGCGAGACCCCAAATTCTCACCCCCACCAACGCGACGCGGCGCGAACCCGCGGGTGGGGGTTGGACATTTACGTTGTGCTAGGTTAGGTCAACCCTCGTGCGGTTTTTGGCTTTCAGTAAGCCACCGCATACCGAGTTGGAATGCCAAGTCCGAGTCGCTCGTTCGGGGGAAGCACAAAAAAGCGTGAAGATTTTTTCTTTTTCCCGTTCTGATCGGATAGGAACACGTGAGCTTCTGCAGCGGTGGAACGCACGATCAATGCGATTCGCTTTAACGTTATATCCGATGCGATTTTAAACGCGCAGTGATAACAGAGTGATTTCGTTAATTAGTCGAAAAAAACTTTAATTTTTTAAATTTCGATCGGTGATTCGCGTCCGTTGAAATGCGCCCGAATGGACTGTGAATCGAATTTAAGATACCAACTCGATCCGTACGCGACGAAAGTAGAATGCCGTTGCTTCAAGAAAGTGCAGGCAAAAGAGGTAAGAGACACGATCTAATAAGAAAATGTTGTTCTAATCGAAGATAAGTAGAAAGATGTATGCTTCGTAATGAACTCGAATATAGCACATTTCCACATATTTCGAGAAGTAAGTCACCATCTTCAGGCGACGGAAATTGATTGAGGATGATGACTTACTTGCTGTAGTTGTAAATATGAAAAGGCAATGGTGAAAAAAATGCAATTTTGGTTTAAGAAAAAGGAAACCGTCTTAAGCAAGCGATACACGTTCAGATGTTTACACCTAAAAATTCCTGACAATGACCTTCAAGAGTAAAACATCAACTAAATCTGAAAAATTGCGTGTAAAAAGATTGATATGGAAATTCGCGGCGATAATACAGGGTTAAATTCAAATTTCGTCTATAAATTCATGTCAAGTAATTTATGATCGTGTATTTCGGGCTTTATCTTCTGTTTTTCTTGTTCCTCGTTCAATTTGTGGCTTTTGATGATGACTTACTTGCTGTAGTTGTGAATATGAAACGGCAATGGTAAAAAATGCAATTTTGGTTTAAGAAAAAGAAATTGTTTTAAAGAAGCAATGCACGTTCAAATTTTTGCATGTAAGAATTCCTGACAATGACCTTCAAAAATTGACGACGATTATACAGGGTTAAATTCAAAGTTCGTTTATAAATTCTTGCCAAATACATACAAGTAGTTTATGATCGTGTATTACGGGCTTTGTCTTGCGATTTTTTCTTTTGCCTCATTCAATTTGTGGCTTTAGCAATAAGCCGTGGCCATCGGAATATCATCTTAAACATCATTCATGTAACTGACATTGAAAAAATTAAAAAAATATTTTAATAATAGTAATATGTAGATGTAACGTAAATTTTGCCATCTGAACCATAACTCCCATGCACACGTAACGAAGATGCCTTAATACCCATGAAATAATCTACTGACAAATATCGAAGCCATATGTACCAAAAACAGATATAAATTCTTTAACCACCTTCCCAAAGATCTAAAAAATGCACCCATGCGGGCTGTATTTAAGCCAAATTTGAGGAGGTTGCTTATTTCAAATGTTTTATACATCATTGATGGGTATTTTTTAATTAGTGTATAGTCCTTGTATATCCGCGTTCTGTACTTGTCTCTGATCATTTATACTTTGGATTATATATTTATTTTTTATTTATGTGACGTGTATTATATTATATTCTTGACACATTGTACAAATCTTGTACATTTATAAGTTTTTGAATTTACTTCAAGGATATCTGCTTACACAGTTTTTTTTTCTCTGAAACTTAATAAAATTATTATTATTATTATTATTGTTAAAGCCAGCTCAGTGTAACCAGAGTTTTTCTTGGCTAAAATCATTTCTCCTTGAAGATATTAAATGTGGTGCAACCAAGAAAGAAATGCGAATTTCTACAGTTTAGAATAAAATCAACTGCGATATTTTCTGAGAAAACCAGACAATTTTTTACGCAACGAAATTTAAATTTCAATTCCATTCATTTCTCATTAAACGTGTTCCCCATTTTCCCCACGTCCATATGACTTCTTTTTTCCTTTTTTTTTGGTAAAAACGGAGGAAATAAGCGCGAATCGACTTCGTCGCGATCACATCGCAATTTCTAGCATCCTAGAAGTTTTGGAACGAACGTGATCACTAAGATTTGATAAAAGAGATAATCCACGCTTGTTATCATTAACTAGTGTAAACTGGACTTCTCCGAATTTGAATAATATTCCATCATAATTATCATTGATAATTATCATTGAATAATAAAATTCGGAGGAGTGACAGCGTCAGTCCGATTTACACTACTCAATGATAACACGTCATCCACTTTTTTAATAAACTCTAGTGATAAGTAATGATTTGGTGGTACAAGGCCAAAAATTATATGGTCAAGCTCAACTTTTTATGAAGTTACCTCGCTGATGACGAAGCTACGAAATTTTCCAAAACTTTAGAATCTTTACCATATTTTTCCGAACAGTCGAGCAAGTAAAAACCTGCGGTTCGCTTCGTTGTAATTAACTCCTCGAGTATTTTAAGTCTACCAAGTTTGAACCGATGTATGTTTACTACTCGCCATCGAAGGGAAAATTCCGACGTATAATAAGCATTTCGAACGTGAATTTCTAGCCGAAATTTAGTTCAAAATCGCGATTTTTATTTCGGACGAAACTTCAAATAGCCCGTACGCCTGTATTTGTTCCTCGATCGCGATCGAATACACTTTTCTAGAAGCAAATTGTGATTATAAATCGAACGCAATAAGAACGAACGCGCTATCTCTAATAGTTTTCGCGCTAGAATGAAATTATGCTCATTTGAGGTAAAAAAGAATTTCAAACTTCAAATTGCCATATCTCCGGAACGGTTAGACTTGGGGACCTGCGGGTTATTTGCTTGTAATCAGCTCCTCGAGTAGTATAAGCACACCGAGTTTAACTACGCTGCGATTATCGGAATTTGGCGATCTCGAAGTTAGGAATTTTTATCGTTATGTCGTAAGGTAGAAATTGTCTTCGATACGAAACATTTTTCGCATTGAATCGCGTTCTAAACACGTCCGCCTAAAAATAACTCTGACGCAAAATAACGTGACAATTCGAACATGAATCTTCGCGAAAATTCTGTTAAAAATCGCGATTTCCATTTCGGGCGCAACTTTAAATAACCCCAGTGCCTTTATTTGTTCCTCGATCGCGTTCGAATACGACTTTTTAGAAGCAAATTTTGATCATAAATCGAACGGAACAAGAACCGACGCGCTATCTCTAATAGTTTTCGCGCTAGAACGAAATTACGGTAATTTTAGGTAAGAAATTTCTTCAAACTTCAAAATACCATATCTTTGGAACGTTGAGACTTGGGAACCTGCGGTTCATTGCGTTGTAATCCGCTTCTCGAATACTTTAAGCTTATCGAGTCTGACTAGGCTGCGATTATCGGAAATTGGTGATCTCCAAGAAAGTTTTCTTTTTCTTTATGTAGGTAGAAATTGTCTTGGATACGAAACACTTTTCGCATTGAATCGCGTTCTAAACACGTCCGCCTAAAAATAACTCGGACGCAAAATAACGTGACAATTCGAACATGAATCTTCGCGAAAATTCTGTTAAAAATCGCGATTTCCATTTCGGGCGCAACTTCAAATAGCCCCAGTGCCTTTATTTGTTCCTCGATCGCGATCGAATACACTTTTCTAGAAGCAAATTTTGACTATAAATCGAACGGAATAAGAACCGACGCGCTATCTCTAATAGTTTTCGCGCTAGAACGAAATTACGGTAATTTTAGGTAAGAATTTTTTCAAACTTCAAAATGCCATATCTCTGGAACGTTAAGACTTGGGGACCTGCGGTTTATTGCATTATAATCCGCTTCTCGAATACTTTAAGCTTATCGAGTCTGACTAGGCTGCGATTATCGGAAGTCCCTGTGCCTTTATTTGTTCCTCGATCGCGATCAAATACACTTTTCTAGAAGCAAATTTTGACTATAAATCGAACGGAACAAGAACAGACGCGCTATCTCTAATAGTTTTTCTATATTTAGAGCACTTTTTCTTCTTCTTCTTCTTCCTTTTCTACTTTTCAAATCAATAATTAGAATTCTTCTTCTTCTTCTTCTTCTTCTTCTTCTTCTTACTTTTCTACTTTTCAAATCAATAATTAGAATTCTTCTTCTTTTTCTTTTTCTTCTTCTTCTTCTTCTTTTCCTTTTCTACTTTTCAAATCAATAGTTCTTCTTCTTCTTCTTCTTCCTTCTTTTACTTCTTCTACTTTTCAAATTATTGATTAGAATACTTCTTCTTAGTTTTCTTCCTTCTTTTCCTTCTTCTTCTTTTAAACCAACAATTAGAATACTTCTTCTTTTTCCTTCTTCTTGTACTTTCCAAGTCGATAATTAGACCAACAATGAGATTACTTATTTTTTTATACTTTCTTTTTTCTTCTTCCTATTCCTTCTTTTTCTTCTTCTACTTTTCAAACTAATAATTGGAATACTTCTTCTTCATCTCGGGCATTCTTTTGCCGATTCCAATTATGCTATCGTAGGATAGCTACAGTGTACAACTATGTAATAAGTTACGACAGTCTATATATAGAGTACGGACTAGATCAGGATGGGGAGTCGACGGTGCTATCGTAACTTATTTCGTAATTGTAAGCTGTTACCGCTAAATACTTACGGTTTTATAGTCCGTCTCAACCTTTAGATGCAATACGGCATTGAATAGGGGTTTTGCGTCTTTTACTATAACTATACTCTATCGATAATGACATTTCTATCACCAGTTGCGATGTTGTATGTTGTATCGAACGCAATCGTTATTATTGTTATAACAGTTGTTACGAGCCGGAAACATGATGAGTTGATTTGGCAACGCTGCAATCAGCTCCCATAAGACATGTAGTATACCTTAAGATTGAAACGGACTATAGTATTAATCTCTAGGTCTATTTAAATAATCTTTTCCTTTTTTTTTAGCAATATTTCGAAAGTGGATCTTCCTCTCACAATTTTACTAATTACTCCCGAATCACCGCGAGACCCTATCATTACCAGATCGTTCCGGCGATTTAATCAAATAAAATTTCTAACGCGGAAAAATGAATCGCAAACCGTTATTAAATGCGCGCGTCGAAGAAAGTTACGATTTTCGATTTTACGTGCGGACGATGCAAATTCGCTCGCGTATTAAGAAACGAGTCATTTACGTAAACGATAACACTGGAAAACAGCATGTCTGTTGCATGAGATTTTTTACATGAATCTGAATAGTATTTCCAAGCTGATTTCAAAAATATATGCCGTTTTCATGTAGCAGCTCTAGTTTTGGAGTTATGAAGTGACAGGATTTTTTCATTGAAAATGCACATAGTTTAAGTTTAAAAAATTTATTAAATATATTTATTCTGAATAAAATTTCCTTTTTTTGGATTTTCTAGAGATGTTATATGAGTACTATTTTGAATGCTCCAACAATAATCAGCCATCATATGTTCATTCCAGTGCCCCCGATACCTCTCCTCCATAGTGCGAATATCCTGGTGAAAGCGCTCTCCTTGTTCCTCGCTTAGGTCATCGAGATTTTCAGGAAAATAGTCTAGATGGCTGTGAAGGTAGTGAAGCTTAATACTCATGTTGCATCCAAGCCGCTGGAAGTGTATCAGCAACTGTTCAATGTGCTGAATGTAGCCGTCACATTTCCTATTGCCCAAAAAATACTCTACCCAAACAAACTCTTCCCATGCACATTTCTCGATAGCTGTCATATGGCTGATGAAAATTTTATTATCTATCAACTTCCTGATTTGTGGGCCATCGAAAATACCACTTTTGATTTTCTCACTACTCAATTTTGGAAACACTTTTACAATGTATTTGAAACATTCGCCATCTTTGTTAAGAGCTTTTACGAACTGTTTTATCAACCCCAGTTTTATATGCAAAGGAGGCAATATAATTCGGTCTCTGGATACTAGTGGAACATTAATTACATTTTGCTTACCGGGAATCAAAGCCTCCCTAGAAGGCCAGTCTCTTTTTGTCCAGTGCTCAGCTTTCGCTCGGCTGTCCCATAAGCATAGGAAACAGGGATATTTTGTGTAGCCACTTTGTTGGCCCAGGAGAAAATTTACCATTTTCAAATCAACACATAAAACCCAGTTATGTTCCTTGTACTTGATTTTGTCGAGAACTAAAGATATTGTAGGATATTCTTCTTTAACCTTTGTAGAATGAGCAATAGGTAAGGAACCAAGTTTGTTACCATTATGTAAAAGTACACATTTCAAACTTCGTTTTGACGAATCAATGAACAACCGCCACTGATTTGGATTATACTCTTTTCATCCCATTGCATTAGTTAGGCCCGGAATATCAGTACAAAACACAAAATTATCTTTTTGAGTAAAGAAAGGAAGTAAATCCTTTTCCCTGTTACGGTAGTACGATATCTTCGTTCCTCTGGTCAACAAATTTCTTTCTTTCAATCGGGAAGCTAAAATTTCTGATGCCGTTTTAGAAAGTCCAAGGTCCCTGATCCAGTCATTTAGATCATCTTGATTTAGTGGTCGGGGACTACCGTAGCAATCAAAATCACTGTCGCTACCACTGTCGTCGTTTTCGGTTTGTCCGCTGCAGTGGTCTGAATTTTGCGAAGATGTACATGGGTGCTGTGGTGTTGATGTGTCACTAATACTCAAGACTGGTCTTATGGCAGATTTTAAGTTTGGATATATCCACTTAGAGCAATTTGTATGGTTTATTCCTATGATTTTCGTTACACAGAAATAACAGTCGTCATGATGGTTGGATGGTTCACGCCAAATCATAGGAGCTTTGTACAAAGTGAGTCTTTTTTTGTTTGCCCACAGTCGCAAAGATTCAACACATGTTTTACATACCAAACTTGGTATCCAAGGTTTAGCGTTTGACGGCAACGGAAACCCAAAGTAGTCCAAGTATGCCTTTTTCACAAAGTCCGACACATTTAAACGAAATTTCTGGAACATATATTCTCCACAAATAACACAAAAACAATCAGGATTATTTAAACACGTCCTTCTTGAGGAAGACATACTGAAATTTATAAAGGAACTAGTTAAGTTACACCGCTATTGATAGAAACTATCGACTACTTATGTAAATTTAAGACGGTACCTGTATCTCACTAACTAGAGCTGCTACAAAAAATGTGAGGTTAGATTTGAAATCAGCGCACCCAAATTAGTAAACAACAGTAGAAAAACTTTATGCAACAAAAAAAAAAAAGTGTTATTTTGTTTTTTGTGTAATCAGGAAAAAGGAGCGCGTTAAATTCGGAGCAAGATCGAGTATATACGAAGGAAACGGGTGGCCGCTATATCGCTTTTAATGAAAGGAATATCTCCGGTGGAGAATGCGGCGCTTCTCCCGGGGGAGGGGGAGGGGAAGAAACAAGAAATTCCATTCCGGTCGTATTCGCATAGCTGCGACGCAAGAAAATTAAATATTTCGTGCGTAAAATGCAGTAGATTAATGAGTTTCGAAGACGTTGGGCGAAATAGGACCTAATTGAGATGAAATTTTTCAAAATAATAATAATTTCGATTTACATACATAGATGCGAAACATTAGGAAATTCGATATGTCTCTAGTTACTTCCTGTAATAATAATAATAATAATAGTAATAGTAATAGTAATAGTAATAATCAATTCATGTTTCCGGTTGTCTCTAGTGATGGATATTTAATCCTGGCTCTTGCAAATATTCGATCAACTCAGTAACTAAGGAGTTTCCAATCATTTCGAATATTACTCATACTCATACAATCATCTCATACAATATTCATACAATCTTGAAAGTCTTGATGGGTCTCGAGTGGTTCTGAAAGTTTTGAAAATTCTTTAAAGGCACCGAGTTCATCAACTTCATGGATTCTGTAACACTTTGTTCATTTTTTCTGTGAATTGGGAGTCGGTTATTGAAGAATTTAACGCAGCACGATGAAGGAGAGAGCATGTTTATTATTGCTTGTTCGCGGTGCTGTCTTTCAGCCTATTTCTTCCCTTGCTAAGAAAAGCTTCTAATCGATAAGTTTTCAATATATACATCATTGTTAAAAGAAGACCAGAATGACGAACGGCACGGACCGTTCTTAGCAAGATAAGAAATAGACTGAAAGATAGCAGTGTTTTTGCACAACTAATAATAAACATGATCCCCTTCATCAAGCGGCTTTAAATTCACAGAAAATGGTGAACAAATGAATGAAAGCGGTACGGAATCAAGGAAGTTAATGAACCTGATGCGTTTAAAGGTTTTTCAAAACTTTCAGAACCTTTGGAAAAATTAGTTTCAAGAACTTGGAGGGAGTTACAATTAAAATGAAAAAGTAGAAAAATAAAAATGTACGTAAGTCTGACATAAATGATCTCGCTGACATTTATTTATTCGGCAACTTTCACAGAAAGTTGTGCAAGGATTGCACTGCAGCCTACATTGCATACACCAGTAATTATCGACGGAAGGAAATTATGCTTTGTTCGTCGCGGACCGATTTCGTCTTTATTAGGACTCGTCAGTGCGGTATAGCACTTCCACGACAAACAAAGCATTCCACAACTAGATGTTATACACACGTTCATCATCATACTGGTTGATTGCTCTAACAATTATTTCGGTATGATTACATACCATTCTCAAAGAATGGAATATGATTAAATGTAAAGGTGCTGCGCAGTAGTTTATACGTTATGAGGTAATGGTATTTTAATTAGTGTGTCTATTAAGGGGGGTATCTGAAAATTCTTCGTGTGTATTAGCTAATATTCTTTTTCTATAAATAGCTCCCTTAGTTTCTAATATTTCTAAAAATCTACTTTCTTACTATTGCACGCATTATGTACGAGTTGACAACTATTCACATCGGGAAAATGGTTCATTTCTAATACAGTGTTCAGATGTGACCTGTCTTTTGCGCTCTTGCAGATATGGTTTCTATGTTATTTTATTCCCACTTTGTCCGATATAAATAGCTTCACAATCGGCACAATTACATAATTTGATAAACTCCTGTTTTATCCATGTTATCTCTTAACACCTTACCCAAATTACTTTCATTTACGCTACAGATTTTAATCCCTAATTTATTGCAAATTTTGACCATTTAATTATTGACTTCCGGTATAAAATTTAGTATGTGCCACTCTCAGTCCTAATCTCTTCTTTGCCAGAGTAAAACTATCTGAGTAGATTGGACCTTCGTTTATGTTTTAAAATAGTATCTATAATTTGACTATTGTAACCATTATTTTGTGCAATTAGTTTAATCGTGTTTAATTCTATATAAAATAAATGAAATTACCCTTACCACGCCTTTCTGAAAAATCCAGATACGTATTTCGGCAACCAAGTTGCCATCCTCAGTGGAAGACTGGGGAATTTAGTATCACTAGCGAATTCGGCCAATGCTCAAGACGAACACTATACAACACCAAAACACTGCACAATGAATATCACACAATGAACGTGCGAAACACACCAAAACACCGAACTCCTATAAAGGGGAAAGGGTATAATACACTTTCCCCTTCATTGTGCAGTGTTCGTCTTGAGCAATGGCCGAATTCGCTAGTGATAGTAAATTCCCCAGTTTTCCACTGAGGATGGCAACTTAGTTGCCGAAATACGTATCTCGATTTTTCAGAAAGTCGTGGTAAGGATACTTTCATTTATTTTATATATTATTTTAGCCACAGTCTCCTTATTCTAATTTGTGTTTAATTCTATTTCATACTCATTTCTATTTAACCGAATATCCAGTAATCTGTCAATGAAAGTTTTGAAAGCCGACATTTTAATTTTACAAGATCGTTTAGCTTTGGCGCATATAATTGGATGATCTCATATGTACCAATATCCACCGTTTGTCCCAAATCGAGTGGGATTGCATGGGTAACTTTTTCCTTATTGAAGATGGAGTTTTATATGCCGATTTAAAATCTGATTGAAAAAGTTTAAAATGCCAAACGAACAAAAAAGATATTTGGTTTACAAAATGACAGTTTTCTCTCTCTTTTTTTTTTTCAATAACTTCTGTCAATCAGATTTTAAATCGGCATATAAAACTCCATCTTCAATAAGTAAAAAGTTACCCATGCAATCCCAGTCGATCTGGGACAAACGATGAAAACACGCATTTTTGTAGCTATTTGCTTCTACAGAAGTGGACAACTAAGTTGCCACAGGCTCCTGCAGTACCCGTGGTCGCGTTTCTCAGCTAACGCAACTGGTATAGAAACCAAAATTACATCTCTCGTAAAGCCGTACCGATGATCGGTATAACCGTGAAGCCCGTACACGGATGGTGAGAGTAGATTTCCTAACGTATGAAGTAAAGAGACAACGTGCAAGATAAGTATCTAAATAGGTCACGATAATAATAATAATAATAATGACAATAATATTTTTCTTGTTTTATAAATTTACATCCCTCTCTCACTAATACCGAACATGTACATATACAGCATCGATCGAATTATACGTCCTCGTTATTTGCATACGTACGTACATACATAAATCTCGAATTACGTTAACTTTCGGATGACAAAGGGGGTTGTTTTCCAACGGGGGACAATGGGCAAGTTAAAAAAGTATCCATGTCGACCCGTCGCCGGAACTCGTTTACGCGCCCCCTCGGATTGAATGTCTCTTAATTTTCCGTTAGAATCGTTAGATTGTTAGATGTTAAAAAGTCGAATAGGTCCTTGGAGCGGGGTAAGTTTTGACCGAATATTACGAGGGATTATTATTTTCCACGACTATACTGTGACGGGGGTGAAAATGATATCTTTTTTAAACGTGGAAAATCGTAGCAGTTAAAGACCACGAACTTGTTAAGTGTAACAAATTCGAAATTATATATAAAATAAATAAAATTACCTACCCTTACCACACACCTTTAGGAAATAAATGCAGATACGTATTTCAGCAACTAACGTATTTGGAATTATTACCGGAAGATGCGTGGTAAAGGTAGTTCCTTTTATTTACAATTAGTTAGTCCTGGACCTTTCTATCTTCCGGTGTAAAGCTGGAGGGGTTGAGTCTTCCATCTTTGCCTCCATTGTCCCATGACATTCGTCTTTTCTCTGCTTCTTTCCTGATTCCGTCAATCCAACTAGCTCTTGATCTTCCTCTTCTATTTTTCCCGCACACTCTCGTTTAATTAGTCTCTCGCCCGTCATCCTACACACGTGACCAAACCACCTAAGCTGTGCTTCTATGATTTTTTCGTTTATTGTCTCTATGCGTAGGTTGTGTCTAATTATTTCATTCCTCATTCTGTCCGTTCTTTTCTTATTTTCAATCTTCCTCAGCCACCTTATTTCCATGGCGTTTATTCTTCGATTTTTGCTTCTCTGATAGTGTCCATGTTTTTCGACAACTTCAGTTTCTATCTTTCTCGGTATCTCTATTCTTCCTAAAAATGTTGTTTTCATTGTATTGAAGATCTCCCCCACTCTTCCCACTCTTTCATTTATTTCACTCTACAATTTGCCGTTTTCCTCTATAACCGTTCCGAGGCGTTTAAAGCGTTGTACTTGTTCGATTTCTTTCCCGTTCAATCTTGTTTCGTTTGTTTTGGATGTTGGAAATTATCATAGTTTTCATTTTCCCGATATTGATCTTCGTATTAATCTTCAATAATTCTTCTTCTAATATTTTAAGGTCATTGTACTGAGAATTTAGTTAAATTTCTTAAACAAAATTCCACCGGCCTAGCTCTTAATTAATGATGTAAAAGCATAAATTATAACAAATTATATTTATAAATCTTGAGAAATATTTAACATAAAATCAAGATAATTACCTAGTGTTGTGTGTGTGTGTGTGAGTATAATTTCTCTTTCGATGATGGTTCTTCCTATATCTCCTCTCTTAACTTCTATTCTCGATGCACCTTTAATTTCCATGGATTCTTCCCCTTCTTAGATTCTATCTTCTCCGGTATGGTGAGGTTCTTTTATTCACCGGTACTTCTTCTTAAAACCCTTTTATTCCAAATATATCGACTTATTGGTTCGCTTATCTATCTTGTCCATTTTTCTTCGTGGTTAACCAAGCAAACTTTTTATTTCTTTTGGAAACCAGGACTACGCTGCTTTATTTCTAAGTTGTCCACGAAGCGAAAACTTTAATTCTCCTTGACTCCAGTTCATCGAGGTATATCGCTGTTATAGAAATCTGTATTGAATGTCGATGTATCCTTGGTTATTTCCAGTAATTTTTTATCAATTCTTGTAATGTAAAAGTGCTGTATGTATATACCTGAATGTTAACAATTCTTTTCTATCTTTTAATCGATGCTTTTTATAATGATTATTAATTTTATTTCTAGCTACATTTGTTTCTCCCATTAAACGTCTCTGATTGGACTTAAAATAGAAGCTAACACCCGTGGGGTAATAAAATGCTCAAACGGTGGTGGAAAAGGTATAAATAGAACCCCAAAATGAACCGCATGACAATTGAAGACCGTAACCCCAACATTAACTGTGAATTTTGATATATCTAATTGTAATAGATGATGAATTTTATAACGGTAATTAAGTATTCGAGTATTACTATACTACATTAAGCTGTAGATCTTCCTTGATATCTGCCAACAGAACCACATCATCTGCGGACGGAAGTTCTGTTAGTTGAGTTTGTCTCACTTACCAATGTCCCAGTGTTAATTTTCTCATCGCCTTCTTTGTTTCTTTCACACCTTCATCAAGTACCCCTTAAAAACTGAAAGGGGCTCGGAACGCTGCCCCGTTTGACCCCTTGCTTCGTAACGAATTCTTTCGACTCTTCATTGTTTGTTGTTGTTGTAAAGGTAATTTTTATTTATTTTCTATATATTACTTTAACCACGGTCTCCTTATATTTATTTGAAATTCGAAAGTGAGAAAAGAAAATCGTATTTCCGTTTATTGCGGGAACCGATAGATTCTAATTGAATAAAATTTTATTCGTCACGGGGATTTCCCAAAGTCCCACAAACAAACAAAAATTGGCAATATATTTTCCGTTGTTTGAGGATTTTGCAGTTGGTGGTCAGAAACGTTTTAATCGAAAATGTAAATTAGAAGCGTTGTAAAATTCGTCGTTATTATTATATTATTATTATATTCAAAACTACAGACCCATTTCCATAGTGTCAAATTTTTCTAAGGTTTTTGAGCACATTATATATGAGGTAATCTATACCAACACTAGATGTAGGATTTCATTAAATCAGCATGGTTTCATGTCAGGTCGATCTACAGTCACTAACCTTGCCTGTATTACCCAGAATATATGTGAAGCTATTGACTCTAGTTCTCAGCTAGATGTTATATTCACAGATCTCTCTAAGGCCTTTGACACTATTGACCATAGTTTATTAATGACTAAATTGACTGGTTTTGGCATTAATGGAAGTCTATTAAACCTTATGAGATGCTATCTTAAGGAAAGAACAAACTATGTTAGTTGGAATGGATATGTGTCACATAAATATGAATCAACGTCAGGTGTCCCGCAAGGTTCCAACTTGGGTCCGCTACTTTTCGTCATATTTATAAACGATCTACTAGAAAACTTATCACGTCAGCACTTAGCTTATGCAGATGATCTCAAAATTTTTTGCCGTGTTGATGACTCGCATGACGCACTTACTCTGCAGGACAACATCGAACGTATCAGCGCCTGGTGTGTAGTTAACAAACTAAAATTTAAATATTGCTAAGTGTAATGTAGTTTCGTTCTCGCGTAAGCTGCATAAGACGAATTTTAATTATAATATTTCTGGACGTGTGTTGGGATGTGTGGACATAATCAGGGACCTTGGAGTAATGTTTGATAATAAGCTCACCTTTGAGACGCAAGTATCGGAAGTGCGTTGTGGTGCGATTAGGGTTCTTGGTTTTATTATCCGTAGTTGCAGGGAATTTAGTGACGTTAATGTAATGAAATCTCTTTACTTTGCACACGTTCGCAGTCGACTGGAATACGCGTCTCTTGTCTGGTATCCTCATTATACTTGCCATCAACTGAAGTTGGAACGGGTACAACGTCGCTTCCTGAAATATCTTACATTCAGAAGAACGAGTGACTATCCTGTGAGAAATTTTGATCACAATGTTCTTCTGCAAACGCATAATTTTACCTCTTTGCAGGCACGAACCATGAACTCGTGTTCAACTTTTCTTTATAACCTTATTAATAATAAGATTGATTGCCCGTACTTGTTATCATGTGTGCCTTTTCATGTCCCTATGAGACAATCAAGATACACATCTAGTTTCTATCTCCCTCCGTTTAGGACAAATGTAATGCACTTTTCTCCTATTACTAGGATGTGTACATGCGCAGAAACAGTTTATATTGATATCTTTTTCAATAAATTATGCTGATTGTAATTATTTAATATGTAATCATACACGTTTTCTTTTCTTTTTGTTAGTTAGTGTCCTTGGAATTTTCTGTTGGCACAAATAAAATATTATTATTATTATATACGAAACAGAGGAATTTCGCGAAGATGCGTATTTCGACGTCATCCACGCACTTGAACCTTCGAGAAATGACGGGGTAACGTTTCAAGATGGAATCCCCTCGATCTTTCATCGCCGTAATCGAACGCGCGCACGTAAAAACGTTACTTACCAATCTTCTAATCGCAATTCTCGAAGACGGGACGCGTCCTAATGAAGGTCGAAAGGGGTGTGGAGATAATTGCATCTCGTTCGACGAAAGGCTTAATGGTGGCGCGTCTGCGCCACTTACGCTTTGGGTGGAGTTTTGACGACGCGATACGCCGAGCGCCGTTCACGGTCTTCTTCATTTAGGTCGGAGCGTTAATTACACAGAAAACGAGGAAGTTAACGCAATTTCTTCATCCGACCGGTTCCCCGTCTTTTTAGGGACGCCTTAATACCGGACATTTTTAGAATGAGAACGATGGAAATAGGACTGTGTGTGTGTGTCTAGTACCAATTGTAAGTAAAAAAAAGGAAATGATGCAAACAGGTTTCTATTTCGTTTTCCGCCTTAAAGAAAAGGAAACAAAAATCTTCAGTATGGACCGAGAATTGTGATAAAATGGTGCAAGGGATGCAGAAAACTCAGACCCCAGAAAATTATAATTGATTTTGTTGCGCCCTCGTTGGTTTTCCTTCAAATTCCTTCATTTTCTCTTGTCTCAATTTGCGTGCTATCGAGCTCCTTGTGTTTCATTTCAGAAAATTAAACAACAGAGGATCTTGGACACGAAACAACTGCTATCCGTACCCAACTGTCCGCAGCTGATCATTGAGTTTCGCTTTTTCTGGCTCATTTTGCGAAGAAACAACGCACGATCTTGATCATAAAACAAGTGCCGACCGCCACTCATTGAGCTGCGCTCTTTCAGCTCCATTAAGAAAAGCGCAACAACTGACGATCACGATCACGAAACAATCGCTCGTCGATCACTCACAAGGGAACACCGGCAACTGAGAAATTCTGATTTCGATGAAACTTCTACGGACTGAAAGAGTACCTTGCTATAAGAACAACGCAATTTTTTTAAGCGGCCGAATCCCCTGATTTCGGTGTACAGCCCTCCAAAATTTGCACGATTTTAAATTTTTGTAAATATTCCAAAACAGTTTTGTTTGTTGTACAAGCCTCTTTGTACATGTACAAAGATCGGAAAACATTTAGGGACACACTGTATATATATACTGTATATAGGTGTCCCAGACTTCACTCCCCAGGCTTGTAACTTCGTTATTGTTAACAATACATAAAACAAAGTATATATATTCTTAAATGGGAGGAAATTCTCTATACGATAGGAAAAACCAATTTACAAAGAGTGCGTTAGTGTAATGACAGCTATATTCAACTTTTCTTTTTCAAATAGCACAGTATACTTTTTTCAATATTCAGATGGTACCTTTTATTCTCTTTACAGCCATATAAATTAATATGGGCCTTACATGGGAAAATTTTCGAAAAACTGGTTTATAGTGTTTATCTAGTAGGCGATGAAATCAACAGCTTTCTACAAACAAAAATGTGTTTTTATTCGAATAGCAATTAATTAACTAATAATTACAAAACTAATGAGCAATAATTACAAATTATTATAAAAATTGTTCAAAATTGCTTCCATTATTATTAGAGCATATCTCTAGACGATGCAGAAAATGTTTGTTTGTCGCTTCTAATAAAGTGTGCATGGAAATGTTTGCACACTCCTCTCTTATTCTGCCTTTTAGGTCATCCACATTTATGACGGCTACCTTATAAACACGTTTCTTCAAGTAACCCCACAGAAAATAGTCCAACGGCGTGAGGTCGGGAGAGCGAGCTGGCCATGCCACCGGGCCATGTGTTCCCATCCATCGTTGAGGAAAATTAGTGTCCAAATAATTTCGTACGATCGCACTGTTGTGTGCTGGAGCACCATCTTGTTGGTAGAACATATTTTGTCTTATATGAAGGGGTACATTTGCCATAAGTTCTGGCAATATCTCTTCTAGATAATGTAAATAGCGGTTGCCAATTAGTGTCCCATCGTAAAAATGTGGCCCTATTAAACGCCCATCAAGAATTCCACACCAAACATTTATTGAAACGCATTGATTATTCGTTTCTATCAGCCAGTGTGGCTGTTCTGTGGACCAGTATCTGCAATCTTGTGTTGAAACCAATCCATTGTTATGGAATCTACTTTCGTCAGACCACATTATTTGTCTCAAAAAATCAAGTTGGTGATCATACTGCACTAGAACCCATGCAATAAATTCATGTCTCCTCTCTGAATCTCCGGGGTGAAGCTTATGTATGCGCTTAAATTTGTATGCTTTATAATGATTTCGTTTTAAAATGCGTTGCACTGACGATTTTGAAATATTACACTTTGCGGCTATTTCTCTTAAGGAAGATGTAGGATTGACCTCCGTATAAGCAAGAACAGCTACCGTATGTCCTTCATCAGCAGCATGTATGTTCCTAGTACTTTTATTTATTACAAGAGATCCATGCTCCCTAAGATTGTTTTCCAAATTTTTAAACGTTTTATGATCAGGATGTCTTCTCTCAGGATATTGCTCGCAATACCTTCCAGCTGCCTCCCTCGAATTACTTCCACACAAACCATACACTAACATCATATCGCACTTTTCGGAATTCGAATAATCCATATTCTATCAAAATACAAGGAATAATAATAACTTCAAAGAATTTAACAACATAAAGTGACAATTGAAACAATTGAAAATCAGCATGGTATTCGTCCGAATAGCACACCTACTTGATATTTTCTTTGTTAACGACAGTTGATAAAATATTTAATAGCTTTTATCTCGATAATTTTATAAGTGCCATTGTTAAATAATTTGATTTGAACTGAATATAACTTCAAGTGAAAATTTATTCAAAGATGCGTTTTTTTAATAAATGCCTTTTATAAATGTGGATACATTAAAAATAAACCTTTGTATTTATTAGATGTAGTTGATAGCATACATTTAATTGCTATTCGAATAAAAACACATTTTTGTTTGTAGAAAGCTGTCGATTTCATCGCTTACTAGATAAACACTATAAATCACAATTTTTTGCATGGCAAACTTTAGGTCAAGTTTTTTTCGAAAATTTTCCCATGTAAGGCCCATATTAATTTATATGGCTGTAAAGAGAATAAAAGGTACCATCTGAATATTAAAAAAATGTATACTGTGCTATTTGAAAAAAAGTTGAATATAGCTGTCATTACACTAACGCACTTTTTGTAAATTGGTTTTTCCTATCGTATAGAGAATTTTCTCCCATTTAAGAATATATATACTTTGTTTTATGTATTGTTAACAATAACGAAGTTACAAGCCTGGGGAGTGAAGTCTGGGACACCTATATACAGTATATATATATACAGTCTGTCACTAAATGTTTTATACAATCACCTGTTTAGAAAGGAACGGTGGATACGTTGAAGTTCCGTAGTATTTCAGTATGTAATTTTACATGTTCCCAATAAAATTTATTAGTGGCTTATTATTCATTATTGATAAATTGGTAAGGAAGTTATCAATTATTTATCATGTCTTATTCCTTTGTTCAATAAATAATCTAATTAATAATTATCTTGTAATTTTTGTCTGGGAAAATCACAAACCTACAAGTGGGCATAATTTCTTTTCAATGAACATTTTTCTCTCAACTACAGTTTGAACGTACTCTCACTCCAAATCGTGATTTTGATTTTCCCTGTATTCCAGCCATTATTTTAAAAATTTTGTAGTTAATTATGGATCTACAAGTCATGCAGAGCTTTTTATCAAGAATATTTTTTTATGAAATGTAAGATAAACTTTTTCTCCATTTGTATAAAAATTTTTGGGACACACTGTATATTTTTCGTGACCTTTTTATACTTATATGACTGGTTTAAACCTGACCTAATTGTGGTAGAGAATTATCATATAAGACAACATAATAATGGTAGATCAGCGGAGAACAAAAACTGAAGACCAAGTGTAAAATAACTTTATTCCAACAATGTTGATAGTTTAATACTACATTCCTTCATTCAAGAAACAATGATTTCAACTAAACGTGCTATTAACAACCCAAAAAAAAATCTTTCTACAATGTACACAGACGCTAAAAATCTTTGTCTCTTAAAAAAGAAAACGGTGTCCCAGAAACTATCACAGATATCTTTCTTTTCTTTAGAATATAATTTGAAGTATATTACATAGTCTCAAGGATGGCGCAAAGTATTTTCGGAAAAATTAAAATTTTTTTTTTTATTTATCATAAATAAAGTCTATGTAATATACTTCAAATTATATTCTAAAGAGAAGAAAGATATCTGTGATAGTTTCCGAGATATTCACAAAAATTCAAAAATCGTGCAAATTTTTGGAGGGCGCTGTACCCCAAAATCGGGGGATTCGGCTGCTAAAAAAATTGCGTTGTTCTTATAGCAAGGTACTCTTTCAGTCCGTAGAAGTTTCATCGAAATCGGAATTTCTCAGTTGCCGGTGTTCTCTTGCGAGTTTCCTTCCTTCCGGCTCATTTTAGAGTTTTAGAGGTATTGTGCTGGAATGGTTGGAGTCATATATTACGGGAAGGCAGCAGTGTGTTTTACTGCATGATGGCGATGGAAAGGAAATCAAATCGCAGTGGGAACGAGTGACTATGGGTGTTCCCCAGGGATCTGTACTTGGACCGTTGTTGTTTCCTATTGTATGTGAATGATCTGCCTACCATTATTAGTGATCTTACTATCTTATATGCAGATGATACGTCATCAGTCGTTAGTGAAACCAATATCCAGTCCGTTATAACTAGGACTCGGGACAATCTAAAAACTGAATTCCTGGTTGACAGACCACAATCTGAAATTAAATGTGGACAAATCCACCTCGCTTGTGTTTGGTGATCGGATTAACGATTTCAGCATAAACTGTGATGGACAGATGCTCACCGGTTCGCAGGTAGCAGTCTTCTTGGGAACGAAGATCGACTCTCTCTTATCTTGGAAGTCGCATATTGAGGACTTGCTTGGTAGATTGTGTAGATATAATTACGCCTTGAGGGTGATTATTCTAGTGTCAGTGCATCGGCAGTATTGAGTGCTTATTACGCGTACGTACACTCATCATTCAGATACGGTGTGTTATTTTGGGGGAATGCTGTAGATGTACAGGGAGCCTTTATTCAACAAAAGGCCTGTATAAGAACATTGTTCCATTTGAACCTCAGAGACTCGTGTAAGACAATGTTTGTAAATAATAATATACTTATCTTGCCGTCAATTTTTGTACTAGAATGCCCACTATTCTTGAAACACTCATATCAAGACTTCTTAAAAAAATATGAAATTAAACATACTCATGAAACCAGAGGATTCATAAATTGTACCTTAGTTCCAATAAAATTGTATTCGACAAAACTACAAAAGAATGTAGTATATCAATGTATTAAGATATTTAATCACATCCCCCGTCCCCTCCTCCTCCCCGCAATAATAAATCTTAATTTTGACAAATTTAAATTAACATTAAAAAATTGTTAATAAAAGAAGCACTATACAGTGTTGATGACTTTTTTCAAACAATATTATATTGACTGGTTAATGCTGGGAATTATATGTGAGTTATATCTATTATATACATTGTGATGGTCCATATATACCATTTCTTATTATTGTATATATATGTACATGTTTTTATTGATACATTTTAAATTTGTAATTGACATGTTCCACGCCCTGCACAATGGAATAAAGATATCTATCTATCTATCTAAAAGAACAAACAACGCACGATTTCAATCATAAAACAAGTGCCGCCCGCCGGTTATTGGGGCTGCGTTCTTTCGCCCACGTTAAAAAAGAAGAAACAACTGACGATCACGAAACAACTGCTATCCGTACAAAAGTACCGCCCACCAGTCATTGTGTTATAATATACAGTGTGTCTCAGAATTGATGTTACAAGAGATGGGATGGACTAAAAATTTTCGAATTTTAATTTAAGATTGTGAGATTAAGTTCTGCTTCGCGTAAATAGAATTTTAAGAATATTTTCAGTTTTTGAAAAACAAGTCGACCTTAGCGGTGAAGCGAAAACTGCTTTCTTTTCAGGTAACGCACACTTTTTGTTCATGATATGTCAAAATGTTACTAAGAAAAGTTGTTTAGGAAGATAAATTATGACTTTATACAAAATTTGATTAAAACGTCATTTTTTGGATTAGAGCAAAATAAATTGCATGTATTTATTCACAAATTAAGTTTATAACATTGTTATACATAATGTAATCATAAATTATTATTTAATCAATGATATTATTACATTTTATAAATTTAATTTGTGAATAAATACACCCAATTTATTTTGTTTAACCTAAAAATGATGTGTCAATAAAAATAGGTTAATATTTTTGACATTTTGCATAGAATCATAGTTTCTCATTCTGGACAACTTTAAAGGCGCCTGTTACAAAAACTAGGGCAGAATTTTTTTATTGCATTTCAAAATATTCTCCCTTTAAGATTTGTACATTTTTGGAAATAGTAATGACCAAAGTTTCTCAATTTGCGCCAATAGTACTACAACTATCTGAAGCGACTGTACTGCACGTTCTCAGTGTCAATGTATAGTATGAAGCCATCTGTATTCATATAGGATAATGTTATTTTATTCTAGTACACTCGTTTCAAAAAGTTTCACTAGTAGTACTGGCGCAAATTGAGCAACTCTAGTAATGACACACCTTATTAGCTCCACCTAGCGGTCGTCTGTAAACACATAAAAGGCGCGCCTGGTATAAGAGCTTAATAACAAATGAGAGGCAAATGCCTAATGTTTTCAAGTTGCCCTCTGACTCTCGATAAAAATGCGTTTTTACGTTGGTCGTTGCCTCAACAAAATCCCCCGAATAGTACCTAATTTCCTTTCGTAATTTTTAGGGGAATCCCCCGATTTTCGCATTTTCGCAATTTTAGAATTTTCGACGCTTTGATAGCGCAAAAGGAGAACCGGAAGAGAAGAAAAACTGGAAGAATTTGGGGAACATATAATTTTCCTAGAATCCGGACGAATCTACTCGAGGAAAGCGAAGAACGGATACAACCTCATTTATTTCAGTCTTCGACATCTGAAGCTCCACGCAAGAATTATTCCCAGAAAGAAAGAAAAAGAATTCGGCGAGTCACGCGCGTCACATTACAAACGCGATTAAATCCCAACCTTTTAACCGCTCTCCGAAAACCGAAAATCTTGATTGAAAAGGACCTCAACCCACGTCCGAAAAAGTACAAATAAAAAGGGGAAAATCGCATACGTAACGCACATTTATATACATACCATATCTTACATGTCATTCGTTACATCCCCGTATACAATAGACAGGGGACGTATCGATGCGCATCTATAGAGGTAATAGTAGTAATGTTGAATAAATAACGCGTTCGTCACGATCGACCTTCTTCCTCTCGCATTGCCTACGACAACAAAAAAGGACGATCGTATTTTGGCAGAGCACTCGAGCGACGATGATTGGACACGACTTCTCCGCTCATTGAAACGTCTCGAAGAAGAAGAAGAAGGTATTCGGGTTATTGTAAGCGGAAGACGGATATTCTGAAGACGCGCATTGTAGAAAACGTATAAATATACGTGTATTTAGGGGGAGGGGGAATAGGCGCGTGTGTGTGTGTTATACACATCTAAACTGTTGCGGCGGTAAACTCGACGAAGCGGAAAGAGAAAAGGACGGATTCGTACGCCTACGAGGCCTATTCTAATTGCAATCTGGATTTATCCTGTATATAGATCTAATCTCTATACAGGGATGGTCGTAATATCCCGTTAGGAGAACCGAATTTTACTGTATGAAATGATAAGTGATGAATGGACCCCCTGCGATCTATTCACAATGAGAAAAGACCCCAAACAACTACTATCCGCACAAAACAATTTCGGTCATCGTACATCGGACAACTCCTACCCGTACGGGATCACCGCCGATAATTGAATTTCATGTTTTCCATATATTTCAGCATAAACATCCACGATGATTTCTTACCTGGCTACTATGAGGGGCGCTTTTTATACTTTTTTACAAACGACCACTAGATGGCGTAATTGAAACGTGTCATTACTATTCTCGTAAAATTTGATTTGATATTTGTTAGTGTGATCACAGTGGCAGCTTAGAAATTGGCCGCCGAGTTTGTTTGCAGAGAACGTTAAAAGAAGATTTGCGTTTGCCAGGTGTTATGGGATCTACTAGACAAGTTGAAACCAAAGACATGGAAATATGGGCAATGGATGACGATCATTTTTAAGCGTTACTATTCGCACATCATTTTTTAAAACGTAATAACTCGGGTATCAAAACGATGGCGCACTGCCACATTATACGTCATTTCTGCGTATTCTGGGATTCTTTTAAGGCAAATATGGGAAAATATTTAACGATAATTTTTTAAGTGTTACAATTCTTTGGTATCAAAACGATGGCGCATCGCCACATTATAGATCATTTCTGCGTATTCTGCGATTTTTTAAGGCAAATATGGGAAATGTTTAAAGATAATTTTTAAAACACAACTCTGTGGTGTCAAAACGATGACGCACCGCCACATTATACGTCATTTCTGCGTATTCTGGGATTTTTTAAGGCAAATATGGGAAAATATTTAAAGATCATTTTTTAAGCGTAACAACTCTGTGGTGTCAAAACGATGACGCACCGCCACATTATACGTCATTTCTGCGTATTCTGGGATTTTTTAAGGCAAATATGGGAAAATATTTAAAGATCATTTTTTAAGCGTAACAACTCTGTGGTGTCAAAACGATGACGCACCGCCACATTATACGTCATTTCTGCGTATTCTGGGATTTTTTAAGCCAAATATGGTAAATGTTTAAAGATAATTTTTTAAGCGTAACAACTCTGTGGTGTCAAGACGATGGCGCACCGCCACATTTGTACTTACCATTGTGCAGTACGTTCATCCAAAATTAAAGAAAAATATGTTGAAAAGAACTTATTACTTGAAAAGGCTTATTATGCGTTGGAAGAATTCGTAGGCTCCCGAAATTTGAATCAAATGTGCTATTTATGTACTGTTTGTCATTGTATGTACCTACTGTTAAATATGAATAAATGAATAAATAATAATAATAATAATAAATGTCTTTATTGCAGCAGAAGCAGAGAGAAAAAATTAAAGAAAAATACATTGAAGATATGCAAATAAAAATATATATGTAAAACACAAAATTAATTAAATATTTAGAACTCAATCAAAAACGACGGCGCACCGCCACATTATACGTCATTTCTACGTATTCTAGGGTTCTCTTAAGGCAAATATGGGCAATGGTTAACGATAATTTTTAATCATTACTATCCGCACAACAGCATTTTTTTAAACGTAATAACTGGGGTATCAGAACGATGGCGCACCACCACATCATACGTCGTTTCTGCGTTCTGGAGTTCTTTCAATGCACATATAGAAGATGCTTAAAGATAATTTTTAAAACCTTAAACAACTCTTTGATATCAAAACGATGGCGCACCGCCACATTATACGTCTTTTCTGCGTAGTCTGGGGTTCTTTTAAGGCAAATATGGAAATTGTTTAAAGATAATTTTTTAAACGCAACAACTCTTTGATATCAAAACGATGGCGCACCGCCACATTATACGTCATTTCTGCGTATTCTGGGGTTCTTTTAAGGCAAACATGGAAAATGGTTAACGATCATTTTTAAAGCGTTACTATTGGCGCAACAGCATTTTTTAAAACGTAATAAATCGGGTATCAAAACGATGGCGCACCACCGCATCATACGTCGTTTCTGCGTTCTGGAGTTCTTTCAATGCACATATAGAAAATGCTTAAAGATAATTTTTAAACCTTAAATAAGTCTTTGATATCAAAACAATGGTGCACCGCCACATTATACGCCATTTATGCGTTCCGGGCTTCTTTTAAGGCAAATATGGGAGACGGTTAAATATAATAATTTTTAAAACGCAACAATTCTGTGGTATCAAAACGATGGCGCACCGCCACATTTATACTTACCACTGTCGAGTATGTTTATACGTGATGTCTACGTATTCTGCAGTTCTTTTAAGGCAAATATGGGAAAATGTTTAAATATAATTTTTAAAACGTTTTACAAGGATATTATTTCATTCCATTTTTCTTTTGTTTCAGATCTCTTGTCGATACGAGAAAGCATGAAAGTCGAACCGGAAGAAACCGCCAACCTCAAATCGCCGCTCTCCTCCGTCGCGTTCCCGAACTCGACGATGTTTACACCATCCCAGCTCCTGATGGCCAGTCAATTCATGGCGTCCGGCCTGGGAATACCCGCCAATCCCGCCTTTTTCAACCCCGTTCTCTTCGCCTCGGCTTGGATGCCCAATTCGCCGCCCTCGCCGACGACCACCACCGCCGTCACCAGCGAGCAGTTATCGCCCGCGCTCAAATCGCGGAAGAACAACAACAATAACAACGTCGTGACCAGCAGTAGTACCGACGTCGTTAAACTATCCAAGAGGAAAAGCACGAGGAAAATCGAGGAAGAGGTCGCCTTATCCTCCCCCACCTCGACTTCTTCACCCCCGTCGAGTAGTGACGTCGGTAGCGTCGGGAAGGACGCGAATAAGGACAAACAATTCACTTGCGCGGTTTGTAACAGATCGTTCGGGTACAAGCACGTCCTCCAAAATCACGAACGGACGCATACGGGGAAAAACCTTTCGAGTGCCCCGAATGTCATAAGCGATTCACCAGAGACCATCACCTGAAGACTCACATGCGATTGCACACGGGCGAGCGGCCGTATCACTGCGAGCATTGCGACCGGCAATTCGTCCAGGTCGCCAATCTAAGGAGACATTTGCGCGTACATACGGGGAACGTCCGTACGCCTGCGAGCACTGCTCGTCGAGATTTTCCGACTCGAATCAGCTGAAAGCCCACCTCCTCATCCACACGAACGAGAAGCCGTTCTCGTGCGAACGTTGCCACAGTAAATATCGACGGAGGCATCATCTGTTGCAGCATAAATGCGGATTCTCCGATAAGGAGGTGGGAAGTACCGAAGAACCTGAAGACGATGCGAAGCAGCAGAAACGTATGTTGAGACCGCTGATGCCCGTTTCGCTGATATCGTTGCCCGAGCAGACGGAACCCGAGGACCTGTCGATGAGCACCGGCCTTCATTCGCATAGCAGCGGGGATTCCCCCTGCTCAAGGGAAGATCCGGACGAGGAGGAGTACGAATTGGAGGATTCCGGGAGTTTCTTCCGGAAAGGCTCGCATTCCTAGTCCTCTAAATCGTTCGATTTGAAACGCGTTACGGGTATGTCTAAAGAAACTATTTCAGGGATTATTATGTTGATTAATTTTTAATATTAGTTATTATTTATACATAATATACATATATATAGATATTTTGTAAATTATTCCGATGTTTTTGTACAGTTTTTTTCTGTTTTTTCTTTTTTCTTTGGTATGCAAGTTCCTCTATACGCAGATAGCTTAACGGTCTAGTTTTTAGCCGTCATTTGTTTTATTATTATTAAGGATTATTTTATTAAATTTTTTTAAGTCGATGAAGGGATGATAAGTAGGTCTCAAATCAAAATTAATTTACGCACGATAATCGTTGTTTTGTCCCCTTTGGGAAAATGTGTATGTAATTTTTCTATTTAAAAAAAAAGGAAAGGAAACAATTGTAAATATAGGCGCTTTCCTTGTTTATTGCTTAGTTAATTCGTTACCATGGATATTATTGCTATGACCTAGTTTCTCATCAAAAAATTGGAAAAAGATAATCAATTGAAGTGAAGAAATTCAAACTGACTGACCCCCAAATCATCATTTTTTTCACTTCCTCTCATTTTTCTATGGCGCTCCAAAAATTGATCATAATTTCGCCTTCCACAAATCGGAGAAGGGCACTAGAAAAAGACAATTCGTAAAATAAAGCGGGATAAAAGACAAAAAAACTGAACGACCTCCAATTATCGAAGGGGGTAGAATCCCCTTTTCTTTTGTTTCAGAATAACATTCTAAGCTTCCTTTTCAAAATTCATTTCTGTTGCGAATTTTTCAAAAATTTACGGAGGGGGGACAATTTGACACAGCGATGGTGATTTCGGATGGCTTACTAAACCGGCATAAAACAAAATAAATAAATTAAATAGAATTTCGCGGTCTAAAATCGGAGAAGGGGAACGAGAGGGGGGCACAATTCGAGACGGCGATGGTTCCGGGTAGAGCAAAAGATAGATGAAATAAGGATGAAAATTTAGGCTTAGAAATTCGGTGAGATTGAACGTCCCCTGGAATCAATTGAATTTTTCCTTATTTTCCACGTCCATTCATTTTTTTGAATTTATTTCTACGGCGCTTCAAAATTCACGCACAATTTCGCGTTCTAAAATCGGAAAAATGGAACGAGAGGGGGGCACAATTCGAGACAACGATGGTGATTTCGGGGTATAGCAAAAAAATGAAATAAGAATGAAAATTTAGGTTTAAAAATTCGGTGAAACTGAACGTCCGTCGTCCCCTCAAATCATCGAAACGGGGACTAATTTTAATTTTTCCTATTTTCCACGCCCGTTCATTTTTCTTGAATTTATTTCTATGGGGTTTCAAAAATTCACGCACAATTTCGCTTTCTAAAATCGAAGAAGGGGAACGAGAGGGGCGCGAATTTGTAAGTCCGATCTTCAGATATTTGCTCTTACTTTTGCTTACCTTTGTTCTTCTTTTTATGTGTGTAACTTTGAAGGTCCGACCTTTAGATGCTTTTTTATTTTTTTTTTTTGCTTTTCCTTTATTTGTCGTTCCGCGCGTTGGTTTCGAAAAGTAACGAAATCTGGCGGATTTTTTAGAATTTGAAGGTCCCATCTTCCGATGTCTCCCATTTCTTTTGCTTCTTCTTGTTCTTCTTTTTATGTGTGCGAGTTGAGCTGGTGAAGGATGAAATAGTAACAGTATGAAATGCGAAATCTGGCGGATTTGTATGAAATTTGAAGGTCCGATCTTCACATGTCTCCTATTTCCTTTTCCTTCCCCTTGTTTTCTTTGTGTGTGTGAGTTGAGATGGTCAAGGATGAAATATTAACACTATGAAATGCGAAATCTGGCGAATTTATATAGAATTTGAAGGTCTGATCTTCAGATGTTTCTTGTTTCTTTTGTTTTGTTTGTTCTTCCCTTCGTGTTTGTGTGAATTGAGATGTTGATGAACGAAACAGTAAAGGTATGAAGTGGAAGTGGAAATGGAAAGTAACAAAACCTGGCGAATATGTACCGACTTTGAAGGTCCGACCTTTAGATACTTCCTATTTCTTTTCCTCTTTTTGTCATTCCGTGTGTGTGTGTGTGTGTATGACAATTGGTTTCCAAAACTAACGATATCTGGCGGATTTTTAGAATTTGAAGGTCCGATCTTCAGATGTCTTCCATTTCTTTTACTTTCCCTCGTTCTTCTTTTTATGTGTGTGAGTTGAGATGGTGAAGGATGAAATAGTAACAGCATAAAATGTGAAATCTGGTGGATTTGTATGAAATTTGAAGGTCCGATCTTCAGATGTCTCCTCTTTTTCCTTCCCCTTGTTTTTCTTTGTGTGTGTGTTGGTTGGGATGGTCAAGGATGAAATATTAACACTATGAAATGCGAAATATGATATACATATAATTTGAAGGTCTGATTGAAGGATGAAACAGTAAAGGTATGAAACACAAATGGGGAATTCAGATGATAATCCGCTTCCAAAAGTACAAAATCTGGCGAATATGTACCGACTTTGAAGGTCCGAACTTTAGATGTTTCTTGTGTCTTGTTTTCATTTGTTATTTGTCTTTCCGTGTGTGTCTGTGTGTGTGACCGTCAGTTTTCAAAAGTAATAAAATCTGGCGGAATCTTTTAGAATTTGAAGGTCCGATCTTTAGATATTTCCTATTTCTTTTGTTTCCTCTAGTTCTTTTACCCGAGCCAGCCAAATTCTGAATTATTTTCGTTAAGTCTTGCACATTTCATCCTTTCATCTGCCAATCATCCAATAAGGTAGAATAAAAGCCAAAATCCAGCCGCTCGAGCCCCCTTCTTAAACTTTCGATTTCAAGTGGAATTTTCGTTCGAATTGTAGGAAAAAATTGTTTTTCAACCAATGTCTAGGCTAACTTCGGTAGATTCCTAGGAACTTTTGTGCAAAATAGGAGTCAGACACGACCACTGTGCTAAGCTAGCAATTGGAATGTAGTTCGTTTTTGGGTAAACGGACACGATGCAACACTCTCTGTTTTAGCGAAATTCGTAGGGAATTTCGGTCTAAATTCTTTGGAAAAACTATTTTTCGACCAATATTTAGGCCGTCTAGGATAACTTCGGTAGATGCAAAGGAACTTTTGTGTAAAATAGGAGTTTGTTCAATATAATTAAGAAAATATATCAGACAGTACACGGTGTGAATTTTTCAAATTTGATTTTCTGGGAAATCATATCAATCGATTTCAACGAGACTCATTTTGTAGGTATTGGAATGTCGTTCGTTTTTGGGTAAACGGACACGATCCCTCACCCAGCCGTTTTTTCTTCAGACAATTTAAGCCTCGCGATGTCTCCTTTTCAGCGAAATTCGTAGAGGAATCTCAGTCTAAATTCTTGGGAAAAATTGTTTTTCGACCAATGGTTAGGCCGTCAAGGGTAACTTCGGTAGATGCATAGGAACTTTTGTGTAAAATAGGAATTTGTTCAATGTAATCTAAAATATAAACATTAGAGGGTGTGAATTTTTCAAATTTGATTTTCTGGGAAATCATATCAATCGATTTCAACGAGACTCATTTCGTAATGATCGATCGTTTTTGGGTAAACGGACACGATGCAACACCCAAGCGTTTTATTCAGAAAATCAGATTTAACCGTCGAGATATCTCCTTTTTAGTGAAATTCTTAGGGAAATTTCGAAGTAGATTCTTGCATTTCTCACAGTTTTCTGAATTATTTTTGATAAGCCTTGCACGTTTCATTTTTTCGCGACGAAACTGCTAATCTTCCATTCTTTGTTTGCATACGCTTAAATTTATTGATAGTAATAACGAGTTTCGTTGTGAATCATACTAACCAATTGGTATGATTTCAACGAAACTCGTTATCTAGTGATCGCTAATTACGTCGATTGGTTTTGGATAAGCGGACACAACGCAACACCGAAGCGTTTTCTTTTTTGAAAAAATTAGTTCCAACCTCGCGATGGCTCCTTTTTAGCGAAATTCGTAGGGGAATTTCGGTCTAAATTCTTGCATTTCTCACTAACGGTTTCAGAATTGGTTTTGTTAAGTCTTGCACGTTTCATTCTTTCGCGATAAAAGTGCTCATCTTCCATGCTTTGTTTGTATGGACTAAACATTTATATATAGTGCTACTTCTGTAGTGGCTGGTAATTATGCCGATTGTTTTTGAGTAAACGGACACGATGCAACACCGCAGCGTTTTGTTTTTCAGAAAGTCAAATTTGAACGTCGCGATGTCTCCTTGTTAGTGACATTCGTAGGGGAGTTTCGGTCTAAATTCTAGCATTTATCACGGTTTTCACAATTACTGTAGTATTGCAGATTTCATTCTTCTTCACAACACAAAAGTTTTATTGAATATTTAGCAAAACTAAACGACCTCCGATCATAGTTTTATTATTTTTAATTCCATTCTCCTCCACACTTAAGGGACACGGGAGAGGACAAGATGATGACGAAGAGAAATTTCAATTTTGGTTACAACTAAAAATTATTCACGATTGCATGCAAATCACGTGACTTCTGTCAATTTGGTTATACATATAAGTTACATAATTTATGGGTTGGTATCACTTCAAAACTTAATAAAAAGTCATATTTAGAGGTTATGAACGAAATTGTAAATTATATGACTTATATGTTGGGAGCACTTCAAAACTAACAATAAGTAGAAAATGTCATATTTACTGATTATGAACGAAATTGTAAGCTACATGACTTATAGGTTGGAAGTACTTCAAAACTTACTAGAAAATGTGATATTTAGAGGTTATGAACGAAATTTTAAGTTACATGACGTATAGGTTGGGAGCACTTCAAAACTTATTAGAAAATGTCATATTTTGAGGTTATAAACGAAATTAAAATAAAACGATTGGTGCTTTTAATGAAACAGTGCAGGCAACAGTGCAGTCATGGTTGCATATATTATTTGGTCACGTGGCCTGCATATAGTATATTTGAAGACCCGGTATAACTTGTGATGTATATTTTTATTCGGTTTCATCATATTATTATAGTTTTATTTCTATTCTACAAAAGGAAATCCGACGAATGCAACCGGTGATTAGATTATAGTTTAAAAGAAAAAAACTTCCTCGACCCTATTTCCGGGGAAACCTTCGATTTTAGCATCGTAAACATCGCAAATTCTACGTTCTTCCCTCCGACCATCCCTCCACACATACGTATCTCTCTCTTTCTCGCGCGCAAAACCTTTCAAAAGCACGCCATCGCCATCCTCTCGTCCTCGCCGAGCATTCTTCTAACGATCCACTTTCCTAATTTTTACGACTTAAACAACATCTGTCTATTTAATTATCTCCGGATACCTGGGGGTGCAACCTCCGTCCCCCGTCCCCTCGCGGAACCCTCGCCCATAGCATCGATGTCCGAAAAGGAACGAAAAGACCTCGTCTCCCTCGCCCCTGCGCGGTCGTCATCGTCGTCGTGCCTTTGCATATCTTCACCCAGAAAATTTCCGCTGCGAATTTTCGTATAAATCGTCCCCGCGATGCTTTATCTCGGTTCTCACAATATCGGCGGTCCCCGCTCTAGTTGATTGTAACAGAACTAGAAAAGCGAGGCGCGCGGTTGCTGGACGGGTCGATTCGTGGTCGTTCCTTCGCGCGTCGGGTGTCGTTTTGCATGAAAAAGGATAGTTTCTGGTTTTAGGACTTCGAACTTCGAGAGAATGACGGTGGCCAGAAATTACGTAGGGTTTGTGTAGTACGGGGGTCGTCGTATAAGATCGGGTTTTGCGGCCGGAGCAGCGCGTATTTTGCGGTCCCGTCGTAATTTTATCGTGCGGTTAGCCTAAAGATGACAAGGGTTGAAATGCGAAACGTTATATTTCGAAGACGTCGATTTTCTGGGAAATTTTAGGAAGGAATTTCGAGAGGACGAGATAAGAATTGAAATCCCGTTCGCCGTTTAGTGGTTTCTGGTCGTACCTTAACTTTTAAAATAATCGCATTGAAGTTAATGAGATTAAAAGTAAAATCAAAAACAGCCTTGAGGTAGCAGCGGCTCTCAGAAAAATAAGGTCGAGAAATGTCAAAATCGAAAAAATCGAAATCGAAGCAATTGAATTCGGAAATTAGTTGAAATAAACAAACAGATCTGACGGAAAAAATTGGAAAAAATCAATGCACACACTTCGCACTATGCCGCGTAAACACACTGTTGCTACGTCGGGAGAAGATCCGCCTCCCTTCAGGGGAGGGATAGATTGAAAAAGGTCATTCGCGGAGTGGGGGTCAAATACAGATGATTTTAACGTTATTGGGAGCTTTAATTGGATCAGACTTCCGAGTATTCCCCCACCCTTCCGTCCCCACCAGGGGCGTACTAAAATACGTGATGCCCTATGCTACGCTACTAACAGCGGGTGGATCAGTGAAGTTTTATCTAAAAATCAAATTGCTTCGAGAGCAAGATAGAGGCGCAAATTCCCCCCCTCTTCAAGAAGCTGGCACCTCGAGATTATAGCTGATTTAGCTCTATGGGTAGAGCTGACCATGCCCCCATCAGATATCCTCAGTAAACGAAAGGAAACGAAAAAATTCCAAAAATTGCCATTATCAACCGGATACCGGATACCAGCAACTATACTTTCGATTTCCACATCAGCCGAGCGATATCACTGCCGAAAGCATCACAGGCATTCCGTAGAATCCTAGAAGGGCATCAAATGACAACGCGGAAACCAACTCGTGATGAACTTTCACACGCTCTATCCAAGGAAATCCCTTTTTCCGCGACGCGCTCTTGATTTCTCAAGATTTCTCCGCGCGTCGAACAGTCGCTGGCTCCCTATAGACTAAATTGGGGTCGAAATGGGATTTTCAAAAATTTTTTGTTTTGGTGGTGGTGGTCAATGATCGATGCATCACGGGGGAAAAGGGGAAATAAAAGTTAAGTGAAAACGTACAAGTTCGAGACACACGATGGCGCCTTCAGATTGTATGTAAAAGGGAATTTAGAATTTGGGAGTTTCGATGATTAAATTATAAAATTAAAGCCCAAGTAAAATTTTGGGGACTGTGTTGCTTCCGTGAATTTGCGAAATAGGAAAACTTTCAAAGTCCAAAAAGGTGAAAACCGAAAAATTGAAATCGAAACAAAATTAAACTCGAAAAAGTTGAAATAAAAACAAATCAAATGCGAAAAATTGAAGCCATGAAGTAGCAGCGGTTCTCAAAATGTTTCACAAACTACAACTAATTGTCATTTTGACAAATATTGGGAAATTCGATGCGTTGAATTTTATCAAACTCTCGCGATGTACTTCATTTTTCTTGTTTTGGAAACCCTTCTTGAATTGATAAAGTAAGAAAAGTGAATTTCAAAAAAAAAAAAGAACAGAAAACCGTACAGTTGAAGTCGAAACAATTGAACTCGGAGAAGTTGGAATAAAAACAAATCAAATAGGAAAAAATCGAAGCCACGAAGTAGCAGCGGTTCTCAAAATGTTTCACAAACTACGACTAATCGTCATTTTGACAAATTTGGGAAATTCGATGCGTTGAATTTTATCAAACTCTCGCGATATTCTTCATTTTTTTGTTTTGGGAACCCTCCTTGAATTGATAAAGTAAGAAAAGTGAATTTCAAAAAAAAAAAAAAGAACAGAAAACCGTACGGTTGAAGTCGAAACAATTGAACTCGGAAAAGTTGGAATAAAAACAAATCAAATAGGAAAAAATGGAAGCCACGAAGTAACAGCGGTTCCCAAAATCCTTTTCAAACTACGACTAATCGTCGTTTTGATAAATTTGGGAAATTCGATGCGTTGAAATTCACCAATCTTTCGCGATGTCGTTTCCTTGAATTGACAAAGTAAGAAAATTGAATAACAAAAAAGAAGTGAAAAATTAAATCGAAACAAAATTGAACTCGAAAAAGTTGAAATAAAAACAAATCAAATAGGAAAAAGTCGAAGCCTCGAAGTAGCAGCGGTTCTCGAAATGTTTTTCAAATTAGGACTAATCATCTTTTGACAAATTTGGGAAATTCGATACGTAGAACTTAATCGAAGTTTCGCGATATCCTTAATTTTTTTTTTGTAAGGGTACCCTCCTTGAATTGACAAAGTAAGAAAAAGAATCCCAAAAAAGCAGCGAGAACCGAAAAATTGAAAACGAAACAATTGCACTCGGAAAAGTTGAAATAAAATAAATAAAATAGGTTCTCAAAATGTTTCCCAAACTATGACTAATCGTCATTTGATAAATGTGGGCAATTCAATGCGTTGAATTAACAAAGTGAAAAAGTGAATTCCAAACGAAAAAGAAGGAAAAACCGAAAAATTGAAATCGAAACAATTGAACCCGAAAAAGGTGAAATAAAGGGAAATAAAATGGGAAAAATCGAAGTATCGAAGTAGCAACCAACGGTTCTCAAAATCTTTTACAAAGAAAACGCCATCTTCAAGCGAGACTTCCGATCGATTATTTTTGGGACAAAATCAGGAAACTGGAAAGTGTTGAACTTGAAGAAACTCTCACGATGAACTTCGTCTGTCTGAGGAAATCTTCCTTGCATTTGCGAAGTAGGAAGGCTGAAGTCCAAAAAGGTGGAAACCTATACATTGAAGTCAAAACAATCGAATTGGAAAAGTTGAAATGAAAGGGAAATCAAATACGAAAAAATCGAAGACTCGCAGTAGCAGCGATTCTCAAAATGTGTTTTCAAACGCGCAACGCCATCTTTTAAGCGAAACTAGCATTCAATCGATTTGGGATAAAAAAATTAAGAAATTGTATTGCGTTCAACTTCCATAAGCTCCCGCGATGTCCTTCCAGTTTTTCAGGTGACCTTCCTTGAATACGGGAAGTTGGAAGTCGAGAAAAATGAAAATCGGAAAAATTGAAATCGAAATAATTGAATTATGGAAAAGTTGAAATAAGAACAAATCAAAAAGGAAAAAGTCGAATCCTTGAACTAGCAGCGCGGTTATGAGAATGTTTTGGTAAGAGCAACGCCATCTTTTAAATGAGATCTTCGATCGATCGTTTTGTAACAAGTTTTTGGGAAATCGATGCATCGAACGTCATCGCGATGTCCTTCAGTTTTTGAATAGATTTCACTCGTATTTGAAAAAGTGAGGAGACTGAAACTGAAGAAAAAGTGAAAATCATAAAATTGAAGTCGAAACAATTGAATGCGGAAAAGTTGAAGTCAAGAAAACTCAAATAGGAAAAATCCAAGCCTCGAAGTAGCAGCGGTCCTCGAGATGTTTTGCAAAAGCAATGCCATCTTCCAAACGTTTTTCGGGACAAAATTTTGAATCTGGTACAGTTAAGCTTGAAGAAACTCTCGCGATGAGCTTCGTTTTTGAGGAAACCTTCCTTCAATTTGCGAAGTAGGAAAGCTGAAGAAGTAGACGTAGCAGCGGTTCTCAAAATGTGTTTGCAAACGCGCAACGCCATTTCTTAAGCGAGATTTGCATTCAATCGGTTTGGGATAAAAAAATTAAGAAATTTTTATTCTTTGAACTTCCATCAACTGCTGCAATGTCCTTTGGTTTTTGAGGAGATCTTCCTTTAGTATGCGGAAGTTGCAAGTCCGAAGAAAAGTGAAAATCAGAAAAATTTGAGTCGAAATAATTGATTTATGGAAAAGTTGGAATAAAGAGAAATGAAATAGGAAAAAAAAATCGAAGACTGGCAGTAACAGCGGTTCTCAAAATGTGTTTGCAAACGCGCAACGCCATATTTTAAGCGAGATTTGCATTCAATCGGTTTGGCATAAAAAAATCAGAAATTGCTATGCGTTGAACTTCCATCAACTACTGTGATGTGCTTTGGTTTTTGAGGAGATCTTCCTTGAGTATGCGAAGTTGGAAGTCGAAAAAAATTGAAAATCAGAAAAATTTAAGTCGAAATAATTGATTTATGGGAAAGTTGAAGTAAAAAATAAATCGAATAGGGAAAAAATGGAAGACTCGAAGTAGAAGCGGTGCTCAGAATGTTTTGGTAAAAGCAACGCCATCTTTTAAACGAAATTTTCGTCCGATCGTTTAGGGACAGGTTTGATAACATCGTTGAAACTGTTGCGATGTCCTCCTTCGATTCCTGAGAAAACCTTTCTTGTATTCGCGAATTCCAAAAAGAAACAAATGAAAAGCGAAAAATCGAAATATTTTGGCAGGCACTGACCTAATTCGTACAGTTCCAATTTTATTTCCCATCGAAATGTTTTTCTCCAAACAATTTTCCTTCAATATTTATTCTCAGATTCACGGTTCCACTGTTATTCCGATCTTCTTTTTTCTTTAAATATGTTTCCATAGTAATTTTCCGTTTCCTTGTTGCTAGATTCTAACAAGACCTGTCTCGATTAGTCTTTAAAGGAAAGATTCTTCTTACCCAATTACGTATTTTATACTATCTCTTAAAAAAAAAGAAATCTCGTGTTTCCGCCTTTATTTTCTAACCTTTCCAATTTATTCCCGGGCACACAAAGAGAGAAATAAATAAGGAGGAGAGGGGCAAAAAAACAAGACAACCTCCAGGAATCAATTAGCGTCTTTTGTGTAAACACTACCTTCCGATCCTTAACATTCCTTTTTCATCCTTCTCCCTCCTATTATCGCAATGCCTCCCCATCCTTCCCATCCCTCCTCGCCCTCCTTGAATTTAGCATAAAAAACTCAACCCGGTTTAATATCGCGAATTTAAATCCCGAAATTTTTATCTTCCTTCGTTCCATCGTTCGTTCGTTCGACCCCATCCCTTTCGCTTTCGGAATCTTTAAAGTTAATTCGGCTCCCCCTCCCCTCCCCCCTCGACGACCGGTCCCGGAAAGGGGAAAAACTGCAAGCCCACGCGGTCGGTCAATAACCCTGCACGGCTTAAGACGATCATGCGAACGACGCGCCATCTAACCGGTCAGTTCTCCTTTTGTGTTTTAGGGGTTGGTTCTTTTTCGGAGAGGGGTGATACGGCGCAATTCTCGTCCGTTCGTCGTCGTCCTCTCGGGGTGCGTACGTACCTACCGCTTGTTTTTCGTCTTCGATCGAGATAATGGTCATTAGTTAGGATTTCGAAAGCTGTCAAAAGTTTTAAAAGTTGATGGTTTCGTTTCGGGGAAAAAGGTAAAAATTGCGACAGATTTCCGAGAATCCGTTGTCGTTTAAAGGGCGCACGGAAAGGGAGGAGGGTGACTTTTACCTTGTAGATTTGGCGGTAATTTAGATTATTACGATAATGCTATTATTATTATTATTATTATTATTATTATTACTACTATGATATTATTTGTGTTATTAATTATTATTAGAAACGTATATCACCTCAAGATACGGGGATGGTATTATCGTTAGAAGGGGGTGGTTTACGGGATGATGCAAGCCGGCCCAGTGGCACAGAGAAGGCGTCTGATGATTTGTGCTGCCTTGGCGCTTTATTTGGGCGATTGTTGGGATCGGCATCATCCCATAAACCATCATCTGTCCACTAATCATAAGTAGCGAGCTGATGGTTTGTGGCATAGCGCAAGTTTGCCAAACCCCTCAAGACGAGACGTCCGATTATTTATGCTGCTTTGACCCTTTATCTGGACGACTGTACGGACTGGCATCATCCCATAAACCATCTGTTCACTAATCATGAGTAACGAGCTGATGGTTTGTGGGATGGCGTAAGCTTGCCCAATCGCATAGACAAGGCGTCCGATTATTTCGACTTTGACGTTTGATATGGGCAACTATACAGACTTGCATCATCCCTTAAACCATCTACACACTACTCATAAGTAATATGCAGATGGTTTATGGGATGACATAACCTTTCCCAATCGCACAGACAAGACGTTCGATCATTTGTGTGCTGCTTCGACGCTTTATCTGGGCGACTGTACGGACTGGCATCATCCCATAAACCACCTGTCCACTAATCATAAGTGGCGAGCTGATAATTTGTGGGAGAACGTAAGTTTGTCCAATGCCACAGATAAGGCGTCCGATTATTTCTGTTGCTTTGACGCTTTATCTGGGCGAATGTAGGGACTGGCATCATCCCATAAACCACCTGTTCACTAATCATAAGTAGCGAGCTGATAGTTTGTGGGAGAACGTAAGTTTGCTCGATCCCACAAACAAGGCGTCCGATTATTTGCGCTTCACATTTGATATAGGCAGCCGTACAGACTTGCATCATCCCATAAACCATGTACATATTAATCATAAGTAACCTGCGGATGGTTTATGGGATGACGTAAGCTTATTCAGTAGGACAGAGAAGCCGTAAGATCATTTGCGCTGCTTCGACGCTTTATCTGGGCGTCTGTAGGGACTGGCATCATCCCATAAACCATCTGTCCACCAATCATAAGTAGCGAGCTGATAGTTTGTGGGAGAGCGTAAGTTTGTCCAATCCCACAGATAAGGCGTCCGATTATTTCTGTTGCTTTGACGCTTTATCTGGGCGACTGTAGGGACTGGCATCATCCCATAAACCATCTGTTCACTTATCATAACTAGCGATCTGATGGTTTATGGGATAACGTAAGTTCGTCCAATCCCACAAACAAGGCGTCCGATTATTTGTTCTTGACATTACAGACTTGCATCGTCCCATATATCAGCTGCTCACTAATCATAAGTAGCGAGTGGATGGTTTATGGGACGACCCAAGCCTGTCCAGCGCCAGACTGCGCTGTGCACTGAACTGTTCGAATTTCGATTATAGACGCCGTAGAAACGATCAAATTCTTTTTCCGAAAATTTCAGTCTCGAACGACTTTACTCTAATCTAATTTGAGGCCGGAATTTCGGCGTGTCTCTAATAATAATCTAACGTGGTAATTAGTTAATGGGCGGTTCAAGAAACAACTACTCTTTTCTTCTTTCATTCATTGTTTACATATTGTACGAATCTTGTAATTTAAAACAATTTTTTTGACTTTATTTCAGGAATATCTGCCTATACCGCAATTTTTTTTTAAGCTTAATAAAATTATTACTATTTATTATTATTATTAGTTATTATTATTATTACCAGGAAAAAAGCGCTGAGGATCACTGGTTCATTATAAGCGAGGTTTATTCGCAAAAAAAGTCCATTATACGTGGATTATACCGTATTTCTGAAAGCTTTTAAAACGAATTTTTTGCGGGTCGTTTAGTTCGTTATTTATTTTGCTTTCTTCTAATTACACCAACAGATCTTTCTTTTTCTTAAAAAAGAAATCAGCATTATCACCAGAAAATGCATATATACACTTACAGTATTGGGCAGAGGGTTGAAATAAAACCGGATTTTGGAGCGCCATCTTCAGTCGGTCAGATCCGCTATAAGCAACACAAAATCCCCCTCCCCTTCCCCCTCACCTCATGAGGAAAACCAATTTTTCCTAAATTTTTCCTTTACCAATTTTCGAAGCGCCATGTTGGTCCGCCATTTTGAATTTTGAGCGCCAACTCAATTTTATTTCGTTGTTGTCTCGGGTTAATGCCACCGTCACACGAAAAAAAATTTTTTGATGTCATTTACTTCCCCCTCACCTCATGAGGAAAACCAATCTTTTCCTAAATTTTTCCTTTACCAATTTTCGAAGCGCCATGTTGGTCCGCCATTTTGAATTTTGAGCGCCAACTCAATTTTATTTCGTTGTTGTCTCGGGTTAATACCACCGTTACACGAAAAAAATTTTTTTGATGTCATTTACTTTCGTTAGTATTCAGTTGTTTTCTTCGTCTTTTTCCCCCTTGAAAATCAATATTTACGAATTCATAATCAGAGAGGCAAATCTGAAGACGTACGTAGCTAACTTTATTATTAAATTGTGCTCCGATACATACACATGTACATACATAAATAAATATTTTCCTAAGTGTTAGTAGAAGGAAACGTGCCATTTCTCGCAGTAAGAGTTATGTTTTTATATCTCATTTTACGATTATTTTAAGTAAATGTTTTACGTTAGTTATTACTATTTCTTTAAGGAAAATTCCCATTACGAAAGAACGCGAATGTCAAAAGCAAGTTTTAATTTGACAGAAAGTTGACACGTAAATTTGACAAGTATTTGACGTTTGAATTTGACAGATATTTGACATTTGTTAGCTGTCAAGACATTTCGTAATGGAAACGTAACCTATAAATAATATAATTTTATCACACGTTTAAATCGATAAAATTAAATATTACAAAAAAAAAAAAAAGAAAAAGGAACAGGGTTACCATACTAAATAAATAAATATTGTAGATATATAATTACTACTAAAACGATATTAGATATTTATATATTTTCTTTCTCTGGTGAAGCAAGATGCAATTAACGAAAAAGAAAAAATAAACAAAAGGAAACAATCACGCGAACAAAACAATGGAAAAAAGAAACAAATCAAAAATACAGGGTGAACTAGTAGATCGTGGTGGATTTGAATCTCAAAAGATTTGAACCAGCGCCTGGTTTATAGGATTGCGAGTGCATTCTCGAAATGGTGTAATTTTAAAATTTGAAGGGGAAGGTGTACCGCACATTTCTCGCCCACGTTTTCTGGGGATTACAAACAACATTTTCAGGAAGTCTCGTGACGGAACCACGAAATATTGAAATAAACGCCGAAGGGAAATAAATAAATTAAAAATTAATGTTAACTTAATGTTTAATGAATGACACCGTCAGCACTTTGTCACTAAAATGATTCGCCGACTTAGGTCGCCGACGTCATTCTTTAAAAGAACTGAAGATCTAGAACAAATTTACAAATATAAATAATAAGTAAAACATCGTGATATGCGTAGATCGCAAAACCATCACGATCCACCGATTCACCCTGTATACATATATATATACATATAGTTACGAATAAATGTAATATACTGGGTGTTTTATATTTTTCAAATTTTTCGTCTTTGAACGTCTTCGTGTTGTATATACATACATAAATGGATAAAACTAAGCGTATACCATTTTTTCTAACCGTTTCCTCTAACCCGTACCTGTACATGATGTTTAGATGATATTTCCACCGCCCACCGCGATCATCTGCATACACATTACACATCTTACTATAATATTGAACGATATATCGAATCAGGTACAAACGAAAAAAATCGGGAAATTCTCAGCTACCTCTACTACGCGCGTACTTACGTATTTACGTAAGATGTGTACCTTTTTTACACGTACATACATAAATACATGAAATATATGTAGCGTTAAACGAAATAAAACGAAACGAAGTATTTCTTCTTCCTCGTATTATTTCGCTTAACGGTAGTTCTAGTTTGTAACTCGAGCTCTCATCACACGATATACATACATAATTAAATGTGTACACCATAAGACTGATTTTTATTAGAATAATCCCCTAAGTGGCAAGATGATATTGTATATTATTATTATTATTATTACTATATTATTATTATGATGATTCTTATTATTGCATATACGAATATGATATATATATATAGAGAGAAGTAATAAGTTATATAAAAAGAAGAAAATAGGAAAACAGATCTATACATCAAAAAATACAAAAAATATATATACAGGCTGGCTCAAAAATAGGGAATGTTCCGAACGTTTGGGCCGTCCCTGTATAATCAACATGTCGAAAATCGAATTTATTTTTTCTTTCAAACGACGCCGTATCTACCTCAATACTCAAACGATAGCCGTTTGTCTATTTCATCGTTATCTCTGCGATTTTGTAACGCAGCAAAAGCCATAATTATTCCATTGCCAACTACAAATCGAACAAAAATTATCTTTGTAGCCAAATTTAGGTTGGCCTCAACGTCGCCGGTAGCAGAAAAGTCCTAAAAATTTAAACAAAATCGCGCATCCACGCCCAGTTGGACGCTGCAACTTCATGTCAGTTGTCACGACAATTTTGATAGATTCGCATTGAATAGATTTGGCAAGGAATAGATTATTGAAATTAATAAACAATGTGAGTATACTCGTTTTATAAGGCGCAAAATCATAAACTCGCTGTATTACTTTTACGACGTTTCATCAATTTCATCAAATCTTCAGACGTGAAAATTCGAAACACACCGAATTATATTTAACAGACCGAAGTATAACCTCCGATTTCTCTAATAGACCAATCACGTGCATTCGCGCGCATTTGAACGCTGCAACTTCATGTCTGCTCTCACATCAATTTGATAGATTCGCACTGAATAGATTTGGCAAGAAATAGACTATCGAAATTAATAGACAATCCGAATATACTCGTTTTATAAGGCGCAAAATCAGAAACTAGCTGTGTTACTTTTACGACGTTTCGTTTTATTTCATCTAATCTTCAGGCGCGAAAATTCGAAACACACCGAATCGTATTTAACAGACCAAAGTCTAACCTCCAATTTCTCTAATAGACCAATAACGTGAATTCGAGCACATTTGAAAGCTGCAACTTCATGTCTGCTCTCACATCAATTTGATAGATTCGCACTGAATAGATTTGGCAAGAAATAGACTATCGAAATTAATAGAAAATCCGAATATATTCGTTTTACAAACGGAAATAAGCGCAAATCGTAAATTCGCTAGGTTACATTTACGACGTTTCGTCTCATTTCATCAAATCTCCAGACGTGAAAGTTCGAAACACACCGAATCATATTTAACAGACCGAAGTCCTCCGATTTCTGCACGCTGCAACGTCATGTCTGTTATCCCCATCAATTTGATAGATTCGCACTGAATAGATTTGGCAAGGAATAGACCATCGAAAATAATAGGAAATATCAATACACTCGTTTTATAAACGAAAATATGTGCAAATTATAAACTCGGGGTGTTACTTTTGCGACGTTTCGTTTTATTTCATCAAATCTTCAGACTTGAAAATTTTTCTCATAGACCAATCAGAAGATATCTGCGCTCATTTGAGAACTGCAATTTACTTCCTATTCTTGCCAATTCCTTTTCTTGCTTTTGTTTCTCTCTCTATCTGATACCTCCTCGAGGATATCGGCCATCGTGTCAAAATAACGCTCCATCCTGTTTGTTCATGGGACTTCTTGCGATTAAAAAGAGCGCATAGATCAGCGATTATTATCTATAATTAGAAAAGATGGTGTCTATTATGTAAATAATATATATATATATATATATCTAAATGTAAATCGTCGTCTTCCTAACGATACCCCAATAGTATGAGAGAGCTCGCGCTAATGGCTTTTATTAAATATAGAATACTAAAAAATTCCATCTTTATCCTTCGCCATATATCTCCGACTGTTAGAAAAAGAATTTGCAGTATCGGTTTTTGTCAGTTATCATTTTTGGTTATTTTGGAACAGCATAAACGTTAGAGACTGTCACTTGTCAAAACTTACTAGTTCTCTCTCCATCTTCGTTAGTTAGAGGAAGATGGTGCCATTAGTCTTCATTAACTATACAGAAAGTCCAGTCCTAAGCCTTGCTGTATGCTATCGTTTTGTTAGAAAGAGAATTTGGGCTATCGGTTTTTGTCAGTTATTATTCTTGGTCAATTTGAAACAGACGAAACGTCAAGGGCGTAACTGTCACTTGTCAAAAACGACTACTTCCATCTCTATCTTCGTCAGTTGGAGCAAGACTGCGCTATTACTTCTCCTTAACTGTAAAAGAAAATCTATTTCTATCTCTCGCCATATACTTTCGTTTGTTAGAGAGAGCTGGCATTAATTATTTATAATTTTAGTCAACTTGATGACGCATAATCGTCAACGACGTGACTGTCATCTGTCAGAAAGCGTAGTCATAACAAAACGACTAAGTTTCTATCTTTCTTTCTCCTTGGTTATTTCTCATCAGTTAAAGAGAGATCCCGTTATCGGCTTTTATTAAATATAATACTAGAAGATCCGGCTTTATTCCTCGCCGTATACTTTCATGCATTAGAAAGAGAGCCCTGGGACATCGGCTCTTATTGATAAATAATTTTTGAGGTATTTGGCTGCGAAGAAACGCCAACGACGCAGCTGTCAATTGTCAAAAAACGTAATTATAACGAAACGACTAAGTTTCTATCTTTCTTTCACCTTGGTTATTTCTCATGAGTTAAAGAGAGATCCCGTTATCGGCTTTTATTAAATATAATACTAGAAGATCCGGCTTTATTCCTCGCCGTATACTTTCATGCATTAGAAAGAGAGCCCTGGGACATCGGCTTTTATTAATAAATAATTTTTGAGGTATTTAGCTGCGAAGAAATGCCAACGACGTAGCTGTCATCTGTCAAAAAACGTAGTCATAACGAAACGACTAAGGTTTTATCTTTGTTTCTTCTTGGTTATTCCTCATCAGTTAAAGAGAGATTCCGATATCAACTTTTATTAAATATAATATTAGAAACGTTCCATCCTTATCTCTCGCTGTACACTTTTCATGCGTTAGAAAGAAAGCTCGTTGCAACAACTTTTACTACTAAATGATTTTTGGATAATTTGGCGCCGTAGAAACGTCAACGACGCAACTGTCATCTGTCAAAAGGCGTAGTTATTACGAAACAATCAAGTTCCATCCTTACTTCTCCTTGGTTACAACTCATTAGTTAAAGAAAGACTCCGCTATCAGCTTCTATTAAATATAATACTTTCGTATACTTTCCATGCATTAGAAGGAGAGCTCGTTGTAGCAAGCTTTATTACTATATAATTTTCGGGTAATTTGGCGCCGTGGAAACGGTGGTGATGCAGCTGTCATCATTCAAAAAATATTATCTCAACGAAACGATGAAGTTCCATCTTTATTTCTCCTTGCTTACGCCTCGTTAGTTAAAGAGAGATTCCGATATCAGCTTTTATTAAATATAATATTAGAACAGTTCCATCCTTATCCCGCGCTGTATACTTATCATGTATTAGAAGGAAAGCTCCGGGCAGCAACTTTTATTAATATGTAACTTTTGTGTAATTTGGCGCCGTAGAAACGTCAATGACAAGTCATCTGTCAAAAAACATAGTCATAACAAAACGACTATGTTCTATCTTTATCTCTCGCCGCATACTTACCGTGTATTAGAAGAAGAGCCCTGCAAAATCAGCTTTTATTAATATATAATTTTTGGGTAATTTAGCTCCGGAGTAACGTCAGCGACGCAGCTGTCATCTGTCAAAAATGGTCATCTTAGCGAAACGATTAAATTCCATTTCTTTGCCACTCATTTACTTTCCTTTTTAGTTAGAGAAAGATGGCGCCATTATCAATTTTCATCGCCACATATAATAACTGGCTTGTAACGTCAAACTTGAGAGTTGAATTTATTTTGATACGGAGTGTATGTCGGAAAACAACATTTTTGGCGTGACCTGTATAGTCTAAAATGTAGGATGCCATTCACGCCCTCGCGCATGCGGTCATGATCCTGCTTGATATTTTCCTTAATTAAGGACTGTCGAACGTTTATCGCTATCTCCGTCGTTCTTACCGCGCGTAAAGGAAACAAACAGAGCGCGACTTATCGACTTTTATTAGCTATAAACTTTTTTTGTCTGAAATAGCAACTGACCACCAATTTTTGCACGCGTTGCAAGCATACATCATTAGTGCGAGGAAAAATGAAAAAGAAATTGTTTGAAGCAGAGTTTGATAACGATGAAATAGCAAACGAAAATTATTTAACGAACATTCACAAAGTACAAAACAGCGTTATACTATCTACATTCTACATAACATATACAAAGAAAGACACACATACGAAACGATTTAATCCGAGTAAATACACGGAGGATACACTACTCCATCGAATTTAATACATGATTTTACAAGCTGACCTTCGACCTTCGATTCGGTTGTAGTAATAAGGCTTCTATCTGACTATTACGAACATATTTCACGACGCCCTATAAATGTCACGGCGATCCTCTCTCCCACCTCCCACCCTCTCTATTTTTCGATGTGATTATTGCTAACCGGATTAGGACGCACCACCACCGTCTAAATCTATTACTATACATACACACACAAGTGTAAGTTTTGTAAATTTGTGTATTGAAATTTCCCCGTATCTTTGTCGCATGTTAAAGAAAAGAAAAATGTATCTATATAAGAAAACGATCCTCTCGTAAAATGTGTATTCCGACGACCACCACTCTTCCCTGTCGATCTCCTCCCCTCCCCACACACACAATTGGCCTTCCCCGTCTCCCCCGCTCCCCTGCGCGCCCGCGATCCGTCAAAAAGAGATATGTATATTTTAAATTAAATTATATTATTATACCATAATCTATGTGATCATTACGTGAATAATTGGGAATTTTAAAGAATTAAGGTGTAAAAGTAAATTTTGATGTGAGAGAATGATGATGACGATGATGATGATGATAACGATGACGATGATGATATTAATGTAAAATTTATGTGAACGACTATTTTATTATTAAAGAAAAATCGTTTATAAAAATCAATTTTTTGCGTTTTCTTTTTCTCCTCCCGAAATCCTAGAATCTAGTGGTTTAACTAATTTTGCGTTGAAACAATCGTTTGAGCGACTGAATGCCATCGACATAAACACGTCAATATTCAGACAATTATTACTGTATGCCTTAACAAATGCGTTTCCAGTCACTTCGACAATTCTAAAGTTTCAAGTGGGAACTTAGGCGCGAGTTCAATCATTCAAAAAAATATATTTTTAACTAAAAATTGTTTTTAATAGTAACTACCACTAAATACAACTCACAATGCATTAATGTCTGTAAATAAATCTAGTATCGTCTATCGACTCGCCAGACACACTCGTAAGGACCCGAGTGTTGGTCGGAGACACTCGATTAACTCGAATTTAGATTATATAACACATAGCTTGCTTAAATAAATGTTACCAATATAACAAATAGACACTTACTTATATACTTGTTTCAATTGATCTTCGTACATCTCTCACAAAGCCGTGCTGATGATCGGTATAACCGTGAAACGTACGTACACGGATGATCAGAGTAGAAAAAAATTTTGTAATTGATAATTGTCGTAAAACACAGATATTTCGTTTCCAAGCCGTCCTGTAGATAAAGCACGTTCTAGCGGAAAACGATCTTTCCCTTGCAACGACACGGAGACGAAGATTATTGGAGCTGGCGATATTTCGAAAAACGTGTCAGAGGTTACAACGAACGCCAGACACACTCGTAAAGATCTGGGTGTTGATCGGAGACACTCGATTAACTCGAATTTAGATTATATAACACATAGCTTGCTTAAATAAATGTTATTAATATAACAAACAGACACTTACTTATATAATTGTTTCAATTGATGTTTGTACATCTCTCACAAAGCCGTACTGATGATCGGTATGACCGTGAATCGTACGTATACGGATGATCAGAGTAGAAAAAGTTTTGTAATTGATAATTGTTGTAAAACACATATATTTCGTTCTGGGTCGTCCTGTAGATAAAGCACGTTCTAGCGAGAAACAATCTTTCCCTGGCAACGACACGTAGACGAAGATGATTGGAGCTGGTGATATTTCGAAAAAAACATGTCAGAGGTTAAAACGAACGCTAATAAAGTCGTCAGAAATATCGAGCTGATAAAAATTTAATTAGCCGAAAAAAAAATTGAAGGACTACGACGTACTAATTCCGGGTTTCTGTTTACCCATCCTTATATCTAATTAGACGTGGTAAGTGGTCATAACGAGAACGGCGGTTGTTCGACGAACGTAAACCACTTCCAGATATTATCTGGTTAGTCCGCCGCGTTAATGCTTAGGTAGAGTTAAGTAATGACACTTTTACGAGGCCCTTATTAGCATATTATACACGCTTCGCGTTATGCTTATGAACATGTTCGAAGCTGTTATTAAGGTTATTATGGGAAGTCGAATGAGCGGTAAAATCGATGCTTATCACGGCGTAATATGTGTCGAGCACCTCCTCCTGCTCGGATATTTATGTGCTTATTAGGCAAGGCATGTGCCTTTTAATTATCATTTTCGATATTCCGAAGCGATTAGGTAATTAACTCGATTTTCGCGCTTTGCAAGGTCATACGTTTGGGCCCTTACGTTCTATGATGTAACGTTTCTTCGTCTTCGTTTTGGAAGTTTACCGACATCCAGTGCAACCTACAGAATTTTTTATTGCACGATCCTACGTCAATCTCACTCGAATTTATGGTGTGCCGCAAGGTACGACGTCCTGAACCTTTACGTTTTATAATTTCACGTTACTTCGTCTTTTCCTCCCGCCTAGGATCTTTATCGAAATTAAACGCAATAAAAGTGCTATATATATTGCACGATTCTATGCCAATTTGATTCGAATGCTTCGGGCGTTCCGCAAAGTCTAGCGTTTGGACCTTTACGTTTTATAATTTCAAATTTCTATGTCTCTTCTTAACTGTTTAGGAGTTTAATGACATTCAGCGCAACGTACAGAACTTTTACTGTACGATTTTATGTCAATCTAAACCAAACTTTTTGGGGTGTTCCGCAAGGTACGACTTCCTGAACCTTTACGTTTTATAATTTTACGTTACTTCGTCTTTTCCTCCCGCCTAGGATCTTTATCGAAATTAAACGCAATAAAAATTCTATATATATATTGCACGATTCTATGCCAATCTGATTCGAATGCTTCGGGCGTTCCGCAAAGTCTAGCGTTTGGACCTTTACGTTTTATAATTTCAAATTTCTATGTCTCCTCTTATCTGTTTAGGAGTTTAATGACATCCAGCGCAACGTACAGAACTTTTACCGTACGATTTTATGTCAATCTAAACCAAATTTTTTGGGGTGTTCCGCAAGGTACGATGTTCTGAACCTTTACGTTTTATAATTTCAGATTGTTTTCTCCTATTTTCATTCATTTAGTGCAACCTACAAAACTTTTACTCTACGATGTCATGTTAACATACCACGAGAGCATAACTTTTCCTGTAGGCTTCGTACTTACCTAAATCATCAGATCACAGAAGTCAAGTTAAGCTTAAAAATCAAATTATAAGCAGATTTTTTACAATTCTAATGACTCAATACTACCCTAAAACAAAAGACCGCGAACGAAACGAGCACGATTCATTGTTCTTTTTTCGCCTTCGTCCACGGCCATCTATACTTTTTCCTCGATATCTGTGCGCCGTGGGGGTAGAAAAGTTCGGGTTAAAAGGAACAGCTACCCCACACGCGAACGGAGTTCACCCCACGGAAGAGTTATATCGATCCCGTGTCTTACCCAGAGAGCAGAGATAGGGTTACCCCACGCTTTTTTCTTCCCTGTGTTCCGTACCCGAACGGAAAGGAGAGAAAGTGCCGTCGAATCGATATGCATTTTTTATTCAGCCAGTACACGGACGAAACTTCGCTTTTTTTCGTTTCTCGTGGCTGGATAGGCGCCGGACGTAGATGAACGTAGTTTGTTTCGAAAATTATAATTTCAGCGAAGAAATTCGGACGTTGTGATTGGCTAGGTGGATTAATTAGGTGGTGTAATTTCGTCTATTATACTTCAATAATTAATTCTATTTCTGAAGAAAAATATTTTGTAAAAATATTGAGCTCGTAAGAGTAGGAAATTGACGCACTAGGAATGCATCTCACGCCTTGAGTGGGAAACCCAAAAAGGATGCGGAAAAGAAAGAAAAAGGCATTTAGGCAATTTTTGCAACGCATATGAATCCTCGATGTAGAATAAGGCAGAATTTTGCGAAGCACCGCGGATAGACTCTTCATAATCCTATAGTATGATGACATTATAGACTCACAGAGAAACTAAAAATTTGATCAGGGAAAAAGAAGAAAGATAAGTGAAATATGCGATATTCGAAAACGTAAAGGTCCAAACGTTGGACGTTGCGGCACGCCCGAGAATTCGAACTAAAATGGTGGAATCGTACAATGGAAATTCCGTAGATCACGCTGGATGTCGATAAAGTTCCTAGATAAAAGGAAAAAGGTGGAAAAATGTGAGAATTATAAAACGTAATGGTCCACACTCGATACCTTGAGGAAGGCCCGAGAAAATTGAGTCCGACTGACATACAATCGAGCAATGGACATTAGATAAGTTACGTTCGATGTCGCTAAAGTTCCGAGACGATCGAAAAAAGAGGAAAATTTTGAAACTATAAAACGGAAAGGTCCTAAACGTAGAACTTTGCGGAATGCCGAACAGATTCGACCCAGTTTTTCATATAAGTCAGCGGTAATTACGAAATAAGTTACGACAGCCTGTATATATATACAAGAGCACTACTCGCATACAGCATCGATTTAGTACTGACTAGAGAGTAGGGAGTCAGCGATGTTATCGTAACTTATTGCGTAATTATGCGCTGTTACTGCTGTTCTCCCAGCTTAATAATCATACAACAAATATTTTATAGGTTACGTTGCATGCACGTAGAGCGTAAAGAAACGACGCAAAAACGTGAAATTATAAAACGTCAAGGTCCAAACGTAGGACGTTGTAGAACGCCAAAATCTAGCGGGATAAACATGAGATCTGCATTTTCCCTGTCATTTATTAGAGTAATTAAGTCGATTTGGAAATAAACAACCCTTGCTTATCAGCGCTACCCTGAGGACCACCACACGTAACGGCGGATTTACAACCCCACGCAAACGATGGACATAGTTTAGATAACCTAACAGATACTAGCGCTTATTAAAGCAATTTTGAATTCTGGAATGCCGCAGGACGGTATCTTTTGACCTTTACCATGTATAAACGTCAAATTGATTGATCGTCTGACCTTTGGACTATGCGGATTTAACTACTACGAATACCTTAAAGTGTGTTGAAGTAAAACATTATTTGATGTTAGTTATCAATATTGAATTTCTGGAGTACCGCATGGCGGTATCTTCTGACCTTTATCGTGCGTGAACGTCGATTCTTTGTAATATCAGATCGATCCTACCTGATTCGTGTAATTACGATAATTTTTAAGCTATTTAAGTGGTCAAAATCAAATAAATAAATAGAAAGAAACAGACAATCTGGTTAAACATCACGACACAAGCGCACAGTTTTCTCGAAGACGTACCCAACAACACGAACTGCTTTTTTTCGTCGCAGGCCAGGCAAGAAGGTGTTGTTCCTATTGAATTTCTACTCCTTACTCGTCCTCGTTAAATTTCTTTTTCTCTCCGTCTTGTGCGTGTATGGGTACGCGCGCGCGCGTGTGTGTGTATACGTACACCGCCAACAGTCATTTTCTTGCAACTTTGACGCATCCCCGGCGAAACACGAACGTAACGGAGAGCACATATGTCGTCTTTCCAGGAAACCGTGCGGAATTTGGCCTACATTTTTCGAATAACGGGTGGAGTAGCAACCCCGCTAGGCAACGAACGAACGGTGCATTATTCCGCTACACACAAGCGGACAACTCTCGCCCTTCCCCTTGTCTCTTTTTTCATCCTTTCAAAATTTCGCCGCGCAAAGCTCGACACGAACGATAATATAATTGGTAGAAGTTGTTGCACGTTTACGTTCTTTAAATGCACATTTATCGCTTTTCTTTCTCCTGTTTCGGATCTTTATCGATATTGATGTCAATCTGATTCAAGAACTTCGAGCGTTCCGCGAGGCCGTACGTTTGGTCCTTTACGTTTTATAAACTCAAATTGCTCCGCCTCCTTCTATAGTCTAGAAGCTCTATCGATATCCAACTCAAAGTATACATCGTTCATTGTACGATTCTAGGCCGATCTGATTCGAAGATTTCGAGTGTTCCTCAAGGACCTACGTTTCGAACCTTTACGTTTTATAATTTCAAAACTTTCCGCCTTCTTGTCTCCTCTCAGAGCCTTATCGCCATCCGAAGCAACCTGGAATGGAAATTTTTATTCTACGATTCTATATCAATCTGGTTCGAGATTCGTGAGGATTCCTCAAGGACCTACGTTTGGGATCTTTACGTTTTATAATTTCAAAACTTTTCGCCTTCTTGTCTCCTCTCAGTGCCTTATCGCCATCCGAAGCAACCTGGAATGGAATTTTTATTCTACGATTCTATATCAATCTGGTTCGAGATTCGTGGGGATTCCTCAAGGACCTACGTTTGGGATCTTTACGTTTTATAATTTCAAAACTTTCCGCCTTCTTGTCTCCTCTCAGTGCCTTATCGCCATCCAACGCAATCTATGGAATTTTTATTCTACGATTCTATATCAATCTGGTTCGAGATTCGTGGGGATTCCTCAAGGACCTACGTTTGCGAACCTTTACGTTTTATAATTTCAAAACTTTCCGCCTTCTTGTCTCCTCTCAGTGTCTTATCGCCATCTAACGCAATCTATGGAATTTTTATTCGACGATTCTATATCAATCTGGTTCGAGATTCGTGGGAATTCCTCAAGGACCTACGTTTGGGATCTTTACGTTTTATAATTTCAAAACTTTCCGCCTTCTTGTCTCCTCTCAGAGCCTTATCGCCATCCAACGCAATATATGGAATTTTTATTCTACGATTCTATATCAATTTGGTTCGAGATTCGTGGGGATTCCTCAAGGACCTACGTTTGGGACCTTTACGTTTTATAATTTCAAAACTTTCCGCCTTCTTGTCTCCTCTCAGAGCCTTATCGCCATCCAACGCAATCTATGGAATTTTTATTCTACGATTCTATATCAATCTGGTTCGAGATTCGTGAGGATTCCTCAAGGACCTACGTTTGGGATCTTTACGTTTTATAATTTCAAAACTTTCCGCCTTCTTGTCTCGTCTCAGAGCCTTATCGCCATCCAACGCAATCTATGGAATTTTTATTCTACGATTCTATATCAATCTGGTTCGAGATTCGTGGGGATTCCTCAAGGACCTACGTTTGGGACCTTTACGTTTTATAATTTCAAAACTTTCCGCCTTCTTGTCTCCTCTCAGAGCCTTATCGCCATCCAACGCAATCTATGGAATTTTTATTCTACGATTCTATATCAATCTGGTTCGAGATTCGTGAGGATTCCTCAAGGACCTACGTTTGGGATCTTTACGTTTTATAATTTCAAAACTTTCCGCCTTCTTGTCTCCTCTCAGAGCCTTATCGCCATCCAACGCAATCTATGGAATTTTTATTCTACGATTCTATATCAATCTGGTTCGAGATTCGTGGGGATTCCTCAAGGACCTACGTTTGGGATCTTTACGTTTTATAATTTCAAAACTTTCCGCCTTCTTGTCTCCTCTCAGAGCCTTATCGCCATCCAACGCAATCTATGGAATTTTTATTCTACGATTCTATATCAATCTGGTTCGAGATTCGTGAGGATTCCTCAAGGACCTACGTTTGGGATCTTTACGTTTTATAATTTCAAAACTTTCCGCCTTCTTGTCTCGTCTCAGAGCCTTATCGCCATCCAACGCAATCTATGGAATTTTTATTCTACGATTCTATGTCAATCCAGTTCGAGGTTCGTGGGGATTCCACAAGGACCTACGTTTTGAGCCTTTACGTTTTATAATTTCAAAATTTTTCCACTTCTTGTCTCCTCTCAGCACTTTATCGCCATCCAAAGCAACGTATGGAATTTCCATTCTACGATTCTATGCCAATCTGGTTCGAGGTTCGTCGGGATTCCACAAAGTCCTACGTTTGGGATCTTGGCGTTTTATAATCTCACACTTTTCACCTTTTTCCTTTCGCCTTGAAGCTTTATCGACATCCAGCGCAATCTATAGAATGGCCACTGTACGATTCACTTTAGTTCGAATTTCTAAAGCGTTCCGCAAGGTTCTACGTTCGGACGTTTACGTTTTATAATTCCACGTTTTTGGCATTGTTTCTTCACGTTTCGGAGCTTGGGAGTTCATCGCAACCTATAAAAAACATATTGTACCATTATATCATAACCTCGCTGGAATTTCTTGGCCCTTTCGCAAAATCGTATTTTTGGGACCTTCGCGTTTTATAATTTCAAAGTTTTCCTCCTTCTTTCTCTCGTCCCCGAGTTTCACCGACATACAACGTAACCTATGTATGTCATATGTATTGCACGATTCTATGTCAATCCGCCTTAAATTTCTCGGGCCTTCCGCAAGGTCACACGTCTGGACCTCTACGTTTTATAATTATAACTGGAGTTTTATCGACATACAACGCAATCTATAGAATTTCTACTGTGCGATTCTATGTCACTTTAGTTCGTATTTTTAAGGGCGTGCCGCAAAGTCTGGACGACGTCTGGATATTTCCGTTTTATAATATCCCTTATTTCCGTTCTCCTTTTTCTTCTTTTATAATTAAACTACTAAGTTTCTCGGCGGTGCCATAACATGAAGCTATAGCAATATAAAGAGAGCCTAGAGTACCGCAAGATTCTAGGGTCCGCTACGTTTCGCGCCCTCGTCGACATCGAACGAGATAGGATTCATAAAATCGGAAGAAAATGGCCTAAACGTCTTTTTCTTTCCTATCTTTTCCATGTTCTTCTTCCTCTTCCTTATATACTGAAGATATTTCCTAGGTAATCTCTAACTTTTGTCGTGTCATAATTTTTATGATGACAATGACCAGATCTATCATCTGGAGATTTGTCTCTTGTCCTATCATGCCAAAATTCGACATTTTCCGAACAAATCCAATCAAAATTACTTTGTAAAAATCAAATCATACATCGCAAGGGTCCATGAGCCCCATCCAGTGGGACTCCACCTGCATCTCCAAGCGATTTCCTAAAATCACAGTTTAATCATGGTACGGACGTTTTCTCCCAGCCCGTATATAGGACAAACGATAGGGCGATTCCATGACCTTCTTGGCGCTTTCGGGGGCGAGCTCCTTCGGAACACAATCGGATCGCCGTCGAGACGTGCAGCCAGCGCGGGAGAGGGTTGGCGGGCAGGGAGCAAAGAGTTAATATTGATCCGTTTTTATTTGAGTCACCCCCACGGTTTTTTTCACCCTCGCTTTTTCCATCCCCGGATGAGTGTTACTATAGCAACTGTACAGCAGGTGCCAGCAAACACGCAACACAGATATCACGATGTCATTTCTCGCGAGCGGCGAGTCCGAAGGCGTCGGTGGCGGTAGCGGTGGCGGCGGCGGTGGCGGCGGCGGTGGCGGCGGCGACGACGACGACGACTACGGCGGCGGCGATTTTGCGCGACTTAATCGATGAGAAAAGGTAGAAGACGCTGCTTGTCACATTCGCCGCCTCCCCGCACCTCCCCTCCAATTAAGAGTTAATTAGGCGATGACGACGAAAAGAGCTTAAAAGGCGGAGGAAAAAGGTGACTAGTGCGTTGCGATCTCGTGATTACGACAATTTTTTTCCCGGATGAAGAACGGATGAGGATAGACTCTTGATGAAACAAAGGAAATAATAATTAATAACAGTTGAAGATGAAGATTTAGCGTTCTGCAATGCCCTACGTTTTGACCTTTACATTTTATAATTTCACGTTTTTCCGCCCTTTCGGCAGCGCAGCCTTTAGAATTTTTATTATACGATTCTATGTCAAACTCTAACTCGAATTTCTCCGCCGTTCCACAAGGTCCTACGTTTGGACCTTTACGTTTTATAATTCCAGGTTTTGGCATTGTTTCTTCATCTTTCAGAGCTTGACCACTCAACGCAACCTACAAAATATTTATTGTATCATTTTAAGGAAATTTTTGGAATATTTCAGTTAATATATAATCTATGTTAATTCTCCGTATTAATAGTAATTAATCATTTATGTTTCCTTTTTCCTTTCTTTGACATTTTTCTATACGTTGTCCTCTTTGTAACGTCTACAGAAATAAATAAAGTAGTAAAAGTAGTAAAGTAAAAAAAAATAAAAAATAATAATAATAATATAAAATATGGCAATCTCACTGGAATTTCTTGGCCAGCCTGTAAAGCCGTATTTTTGGGACCTTTGCATTCTATAATTCCAAAATTTTCCTGTTTCTTCCCTCGTAACCTATGTAATATCCATTGCACGATTCTATGCTGTCAATCTGGCTTAAATTTCCGGGGCCTTCTGCAAGGTCACACGTCCGGACCTTTATGTTTTATAATTTTACGTTTTACGCCAATTAAAGGTTAACGAAACGATGATAACGGAAAAAGCTTAAAAGACGAAGGAAAAAGGTGAGTAGCGCGTGATTATCAGGAGTATTTTTCCTTCCGGGTGAAGGATGGATGAGGATCGACTCTTAATGAAACAAACGAAATAATAATTAATAATAATAATAATAACAGTTGGGGCCGAGGAAAGGGCGAAGAAATAAAAATAAATTTAATGCTGGAATACATGGATTACCTTGTTGTGTAATTATCGTAGGTAAAACGACTACTATCCGTACAATTATCGATTTTGTACTTCGATAACCAGCTGTGCATTTGTACCGGTGCTCCAGGCTGGAATGTCGAAAAGTTAGTACGTTGTAAAGATTATAGATGGCACCTATCTAATACCCGAATGTTTAATCAGTGAAAGCGAGTTTTTAAGCTTAAGCCGCGCCATGCGGAGTATGTAAAGAAAGTAATGAGTAGAGTTTGTTAAAATGGTGGATGACGTGTTATCATTAAGTAGTGTAAATCGTACTGACGCTGTCACTGTCACTTAAGTTGTCATTACGCGTTAAACTTTCGCAACTCCTATTAGATAATGCAGCTTCGATCTTTACTTTTATCCCATCATTGTTAGTGATAAAAATAAACAGTCGAAAATATGTCCAAGATGTCAAAATAGTCACAACTTAACCATGGCAACTGTCAAAAGATTTGCCTAATCGGAAACAATAACTGTCAAAATAGTCACCATTAGAAAATGGGGATTGTCAAAAGAATTATACACCCACGGTTATGAATGGTTATTATTAGAGTTTGTTAAGAAGGTGGATAGCGTGTGTTAAGGCTGGCACGATATTCCAGTAACACAGGTTAAATATTAAGAATGTATTGTCAAATAAAGAGAGCTTCGCTTATACATACGTCTTGTTTATATCCATGTTCTTCCATCTATCTACATACACCACTCTGTATCGCTGCCTACCTCACCAACTGTTACAAGGCGAGAATTTTTAAAATTTATTTATTTCCTAAGACGTGTCATCATTAAGCAGTGTATATCGGATGTTATTATTGAATGATAACTTATTAATGGCAACTTAAGGAGGAGTGACAGCGTCAGTCCGATTTACACTACTTAACGATAACACGTCATCCACCTTTTTAACCAACTCTAGTAATGAGACCGGTAGCGTAGTGTCCGATCGGGCAACACTGGAGACGCGGAACTTGGGGGAGAGGCAGGTGAACATGTAATACGCCATCAGTACGAGTTGGAACTTGCTGTAATCACGTTGTTTTTCCGATAGCGATTGTTTCAATGAAGCAGGTTTGGCTTCGTGCATTCTGACAATGACTTGGGTGTTTGAGTACGATCGGGAAGCCAATCGCTAGAGCATGGAATGGCCCATTCCAAACTCTCCAAGGCCAAAAAACATCTGGAGCATGCTGATTTGCTTCCTTGATGACGAAGAAATCGTTCTGAAAGAGTTTGTGCCTCCAAATTTTTACCGGTTTAAAATGCTTGAAAGACTTGGAAAGAGAGTCCAAGCCTGTTGGACCGAACATCAAAACTAACTGGGCGTTGAATGACGAAAATGCGCTAAGTGTCATACAGCAATTTGAGAACAACCGTTTTATTGGCCAGTAAGAACATTCCTGTAGCTCCTAAGTCTCCTTATTCATGCCCGACTTGAGTCTTTGTGACTATTTCCTCTTGCAAAGTTCGAAACAACACTTCCATGGACGTCGTTTTTGGGACTTTGGACAACCGTTCAAACTGCTGTAAGCGACCAGCTGAAAGGCTATTCCAGAGTATCCGAGTTCCAGCACTACCATGAGAAATGAATGAACCGTCTTCAGCGTAATGTGGCTCACGAAGGTAGTCACTTTGAAGGAGACGATGTTGAATTGTAATGTCATTAAAACAAGTGTAAAAAGATGGGTCTCCCTACTTTATTGACACACCTCGTACAACTGACTCCTCTGAAGTTATTTTTCAAAAAGAAAAACATAATTCTTAGAGTTCTGAAACAAATAAGTATAGTTCTGGAGTTCTTGCATTAAATTTTCAATACTTCTGCAAAATTATGATACCAAAAAAGGAACCATCATGTTTCAGGGCCGTAATTTGTTCGTTGGAGAGTTCTGATCGTTCTTTTCAGCTTACAGTTAAGAGTTCTGGAGTTCTTTATTGTTTCCGGGAATGGTCCAGCAATTTTTTTTTGCAAAAGTTGCATTTCTTTAATTCGCAAGAATAATTCTAACATAGGTAGAGTTCTGGGTAGCGCTCGAAGAGTTCTATCGAAAATCCTCATGGCGTTTTCCTATAAAGTTGAAAATTAGTTATTTGCACAATTCGAACTAGTTTGCTAGGTGCCGAGAAGGGAAAAAATCGCACAGGAGTTCTGATTAGAGTTCTGGGTAGCGCTCTAATTGCTTCATTTTTGAAATCTATCGTTTGATTTCAAGTCAAGTTGATAGTCAGTTGACAAATATTTGACATTTGTTAAAAAAAAAACTTCAAGTTTCGATAAATCCCCACATTGGAAAGAGTTTCCCTGTTCGTCTTCTAAGAGGATATTTCATAATTAAAAACTAATCTTTGTTTAACTCTAAGAATTAGATTTTTTTTTCTAAAATTCGGGCGCCAACTTCAGAGGAGTGTACAACTGCACAAGTGGAGTTTTGATTGTGAAACGGTGAGGTACCCCTGGTCTCTTGGTCGCGCCAATATGAACTAAAGTCTGCGCCCAATGTCAGTTCCGATCAACCCCAAGTAACTTTCTTTAGCGACTTTGCTGGTGAGGATGACGACTTCGCTGTCGAAACTCGTATTTGGTGCGAGGTGATGGCAAGAGCCAATCGGATTCGATTAAAACTGGATTTTTCGTCTTCTTTCTCGAAAAGTTCCCGCCTCCATCAAATAAGGGCTGACTCCTTCGATTATGGTGGCGAAGATTTCGCTTTGATGCCTCGAATAGGGCCATTTCTTATAAACCGGGGGATTTTGATGAATTACGTCGGAATATCGAATAAGTAAAAGTTAATATCGTCCCACGCACTTCCTCATCACATGTCTCCAGCGATAATGCAGGCCTCGCAACCAACGAAACACGATAAGCGTGATAACAAAACTAACAAGCAGAAAACTAGTTCCAGAAGATACTTGAGAGAGTTACAATTACAAAGAATCGAAAAGCAGAATTCTCCTTTGTTTATCGCGAGAAGTGCTATACCACACTGAAGAGTCGATATAAGGACGAAACTAGTCCATGGTTGCAGTCTATGATTAACAAAGTACAATTCACGCGGTGATAATGATTGACATACGATATGTAGGCTGCAGTGCAGCCGTTGTACATCTTTATGTGAGAGTTGCCTAACAAACGAACCTCACTTATAGACCATTCATTGGAGGGTTATGGAGATGTTCTACTTTTCTATTCTTTGTAATACTAACTAACAACTCGTCTTAATTACATCATCCAGCATCATTTCGGCATCGTTCCTGGATCGATCACCGTGACTCGTAAGTTATTCGCAGTCTTAAAGCTGGTATTTCCTCAAAATTAAGCAATCAAACTCCCCTTAAGTCGACGACGAACGAAAGTACGTAAAATACGGGCGCCCAAAACGCTGACGCAGCTATTTTTCCCTGACGTCTAAAGCTTTTTAGAAAGTTCCCAGCGCGGCTAATTGTAACATTATTAGGGAAATTGGGACCGCGCTTTGATGATCTAATTTTAATTTTGGAGGGCTACCCCTGCGCGTCTCCGACGCGCTAATGATACCTCCTCTAATCAATTATGCGCATGGATAATTACGAGGTAAGTAGGTAAAGTAAGCGAGGCGGTGCCAAGGAGGATCGGAATTAGAAAAGGTGGATAATTTTAGAGAGGGAAAAAGATAAAGAAGAGAAAGGTAAGTACGTATCTATTAGTATCTCGAAAATTGAGAATTGAGAAGACCTAACAAAAATTCTTCTTCCCTATATCCCTATATCGCCCTTTAGGGCGTCGTATGAGGAGAATTCAAAACTCCAATTTCTCGATACAAACATTGTTGTCGGTAACGACATCAATGCTAAGAAGTATTGGTGCCGATCTATCCAGTGGTTTGGACTCTACACCACCCATCGAATCTTTTCTGATGTAATAATTTCAAAACAACATTGTAAATATTTAAATCGTAACCTACAAAATGAGAGCTTTAGTTTGATATACGACACGATATCCTTGAAAGCATTCCATTCTTTCACGATTTATCCACCCCCTTCGACAATTTTGGAAAAATCGAAACTTGAAAATGCACCTATTTACGTTGCTGATGTCGTGGATAAATAATTTGAACGTAAAACCGTTACAGAATTTTTAGTTAGCACAAAATCGAGCGATTAATTGGAGATCTACCCCGAATCATCTAATTTCTTCCCCCGATAATTTCAAAACCAACAATGCTTTGGCGCTGAAATCATTGAAATCATAATCTACTAAACGAGAGCTTTAATTTGATATACGACACGATATCATTGAAAGCATTCCATTCTTTCACGATTTATCCACCCCCTTCGACAATTTTGGAAAAATCGAAACTTGAAAATGCACCTATTTACGTTGCTGATGTCGTGGATAAAGAATTTGAACGTAAAACCGTTATAGAATTTTTAGTTAGCACAAAATCGAGCGATTAATTGGAGATCTACCCCGAATCATCTAATTTCTTCCCCCGATAATTTCAAAACCAACAATGCTTTGGCGCTGAAATCATTGAAATCATAATCTACTAAACGAGAGCTTTAATTTGATATACGACACGATATCATTGAAAGCATTCCATTCTTTCACGATTTATCCACCCCCTTCGACAATTTTGGAAAAATCGAAACTTGAAAATGCACCTATTTACGTTGCTGATGTCGTGGATAAAGAATTTGAACGTAAAACCGTTATAGAATTTTTAGTTAGCACAAAATCGAGCGATTAATTGGAGATCTACCCCGAATCATCTAATTTCTTCCCCCGATAATTTCAAAACCAACAATGCTTTGGCGCTGAAATCATTGAAATCATAATCTACTAAACGAGAGCTTTAATTTGATATACGACACGATATCATTGAAAGCATTCCATTCTTTCACGATTTATCCACCCCCTTCGACAATTTTGGAAAAATCGAAACTTGAAAATGCACCTATTTACGTTGCTGATGTCGTGGATAAAGAATTTGAACGTAAAACCGTTATAGAATTTTTAGTTAGCACAAAATCGAGCGATTAATTGGAGATCTACCCCGAATCATCTAATTTCTTCCCCCGATAATTTCAAAACCAACAATGCTTTGGCGCTGAAATCATTGAAATCATAATCTACTAAACGAGAGCTTTAATTTGATATACGACACGATATCATTGAAAGCATTCCATTCTTTCACGATTTATCCACCCCTTCGAAAATTTGGAGAAATCGAAACTTGAAAATGCACCTATTTACGTTGCTGATGTCGTGGATGAAGAATTTAAACGTAAAACCGTCATAGAATTTTTAGTTTTTCGAAAACAGCTTTTTAGCGTACTGCATGATCAGCAATTGCATATTTGTGTAAACAATCGAAACGAAGGAAGTCATATAAAACTTAATTTAGTAATCGAACGAAAGTATAACGTCGGAAAAAAGCGAAATATATTTCAGATCGAGCATAGGCGACGGAGGCTTTTTAAGACGGAAACTCTGACTCAGCTGGGCAGCTTGGGCTTCTTCAGGAATGCTGAGTTTCAGTTAACAACGACGGAATCCATCAGATCGAGCATAGGCGACGGAGGCTTTTTAAGACTCCAACGTAACCCAGACGTAAACACTGACTCAGCTGGGCAGCTTGGGCTTTTTCAGGAATGCTGAGTTTCAGTTAACAACGACGGAATCCTTCAGATCGAGCATAGGCGACGGAGACTTTTTAAGACTCCAACGTAATCCAGACGTAAACACTGACCCAGCTGGGCAGACCTTGACATATTTTATTGATAACATTTGCTATGTGCCATGTGGAATCATGATGCGCTATGGAATAGAACTGTCGACTACGAAATAACGATAACCTGTTATATAGCAACCGTTATTTCAAAATAACGATAACGGCTGGAACTGTTATTTTATACGAACCGTTTTTTCCATCACTACTATGTAGAGAGATTAATTACTTTTCTGACGATAATTGGAGTTGCTCAACTTGCGCCAACAGTCAACTCCCACGAATGATGAGCGAACATCATATAGGCGGATACAATGGGTACATAATCACATCGGAAGCATTCATGGGAGTTGGCTGTTGGCGCTAATTGAGCAACTCTAACGATAATTGATATAGCGTACAAACACGAAATAAGTGATAACTGAATCGATGCTGCATGCGAGTGGTTCTGTGTACTATGTAGGCTGTCGTAACTTATTTCGTAATTACCGCTGTTTCCTCAGACTACTCATCGTGCATCTGTTTGACCCGTACACATGAAGATGGAAGTTCTTGTGGACTGCCCAAGCAGATGTTGATAACAACTTTCTCAAGATTTTTCCTTCAACTTTACTAATCAACATCCTACACGCATACATACATCAAATAGTATTCCTTTTCTAATTCTCTTTTTTTGTGCGTCTCGACAACACTCTCTGATTCCCCATTCGATTAATTTTTTCCTCGCGACTCAACCTAACGATCGAATTTAATTCCGTCCGTCGCCAATCCATTAGCCCTAAACAATGGGGAAGTCGTCGCATTTAAGAAATTAAAAATTATCCCTTGAAAAAAAAAAAGAACGGGACGGTACGGGGCGGGTGGATGGTTAAGGGACGGACGCGAGGTCGACGCTGACTCACTCCCGTACGCGCACGGTTTTTCTTTCCTCGACGCTCGGACGTCGCAGGACGAAATTGCAGCGTCGAAACCGCAACCGGAGGCGGACGCCCTCGTACGCCTCGCTTCCTTTTAACGGTGGTAAGCGTTCCGGGCACGTGGGAGCCGCAATTTTTTCGTTCGGTAAGGAGACCGCGCGCACTTAAGGGGTGCCGTCGCGTTAGGGGTCGCGTCGTCGCTTCACCCCACGCGACGCGTCGGGTTAGGAAAAAGCTGCGGTGTAGTTTTTTTCTTTTTCTGTTTTAACCCTATGATATCGGCGCGTATGCATATTTCATGTAGCTCATGTTGCATTGGAGCGTGATGAATGTTCTAGAGAGGGAGTCGGAGGGCGATTTCGATTGTTTAATATCATCGTTTCGGGATGCGATTGTTTAGAAAACGTTGTGTAGGTAGGCTTTTACGACCGTTGTACGTGATAGGGAATCCTTTTGGATTCCCTCGTTGTTAACTGAAACTCAGCATTCCTGAAGAAGCCCAAGCTGCCCAGCTGAGTCAGTGTTTACGTCTGGGTCACGTTCGAGTCTTAAAGCCTCCGTCGCCTAGGCTCGATCTGAAATATATTTCGCTTTTTTCCGACGTTATACTTTCGTTCGATTACTAAATTAAGTTTTATTTGGCTTCTCTCGTTTCAATTGTTTACACAAATGTGCAATTTCTGATCTTGTTCTCGAGAACGAGATTGTTGATTTCTGACCGTCGAAACCGTTTATCATCTGAAAAGGTGAAAGAGATCCTATATATAAATATAAATCAGAATTCGTGATAACAACATTGTCGTTTTTGAATATATATATATATATAGTTTAGCAAGAGTTTTATTTTTATTTATTTATATTCGAATATATTCATATTTTTAATAACCGGTTGCACTTTATGTCATAAGAATATTTTTTATTTATAATTGTAATTAGAATTGTTATTTTGTTCCATATATGAACGTTGTGCATTCTTTTTACCCATCTAGCTTTGATCCCCTTCCTCCTTGACAGCTATAGACGCATATATGCGTCCAATGAGGGCTACTGACGTATACTACAGATGTATTACAACTATTTACCCGTGAGGGAGATCGTTACTGCGCGAAGTGCGACAGTAGTGAAAGAGCGAGAAAGGAATAGGGAGTACGATTAATTTTACAACACTGTATATCGTTCTGAACTATACTCTGTTCATCGAACAGAAATAGTAAAGCCACTCCCCATAAATTTATACCAATGAGCGCAACAGACAGTTTAACACGCTAGAAATTAGTAAAAGCGCGGTAAATTTGAAATAAGGATGTGAAATTTAAAATTGCTCATTATTTATTAACTAAACGCTGCATCTGTCAAAACCTCGAAATGAAAAGGCGTTTGACCTTGGCCAACTCGTCGCCGCAGAAGGGTACACGTTAGTCTGATACGACCTTTTAGATATACGACCAATAGCAACATTGTATTCAAATATTGCGCACTTTTTGTAGGGGGAGTGGCTTAACTATGTCTGTTGAATGAACAGAGTAATTGTACTCGGTATTAACCGCCTCTACTATCTCTTAAGTTTCTGCGACGCATTCAATCCCCGTCCCCCCACGAGTAAACGGTTAGGTTATAGTATGGGTCTATAACACTGAGATATGCAGTCTAACAAAAAGCTAAAAAGCAATATCGAGGAAAAAGAAAGAAGTATCAACAAGTTTGTCATACAAATAAAGCAATCCTTATCGTTTAGGTATGGTATACGTAACGTTGTTACGTTTCAAACACCTGACAGACGAACGTGTGACGCAATTAAGAGAGTAGAATAAAGCTTAAAACTCCGACAAAGTTACGTGTTCCATTTTACCGTTGCCAGCACTGCATGTACTCCTGACAATGTTGCCAAACACTTTCTGTCAGTTAACTGTCATTTTTTGACATATAAGGGTTACTTAATTCGAGTGGTGTTAGTAAAGATATAATACTCGTTTCTTCTTTATCCTTAAAAAATATAAAAGTACGTCAAGCTAGCCAACGGTTCTAAACATGACGGTCCCAACTTAATTCTTTTGCAATTTGTTAATTTTGATAGACGTTGTCAAACCTAAATTCTTTCTCGTACAACGTTGCCAAACTCCTAATATAACTTTTTCCAATTTTTTTACTGTCGAAACACCGCAATTTGTGCCCTAACAACAGTTAATACTCCAAAACGCTGAAACCCGAAAAGCCTGCGCAATTTTATGTTGCCGGCACTGAATTTTGACAGTTTTAGTCCTGAACCACCCCAAACTTCGCCTGTCAATTGAAGATGATAAAAGATTGTGAAATTATTTGTTACCAACGCTGAATTTTTCCCGTTATAATGTTGCCAACCTCCAAGTGCACCGCTTTTTCAAACGTTTACCAATAAAACGCTGTAATTTGTACCATAACGAAAGTCAAAATTCCAAAGAGTTGAAAACCGGCACAATGTCCACAATTTAAATGTTACCAATATTGAATTTCGACAAGTTTAAACTTGAATTTCGACTGTCAATGAAAAATAAATAAGAAACTATGTAATTCTTTGTTACTAACCCTGAATTTCTTCCATTACAATGTTGCCAACCTAGAAGTGTACCGCGTTTAAAATTCCAAAAGTTGAAAACTGACAGAATGTCCACAATTTATATGTTACCAAGACTGAGTTTCGCCAACTTTAAACTTGGATCTCAACTGTCAATGAGGGAAGATAAATATTTGCGAAAGTTCAAGTTGCCGAGTCTAAATTTCTTTCAGTGCAGTTGCAGTTTTCTCGAATGCATGATTTGCTTTAACGAAAGTCTACTTTAATGGTTTCAAACAAACATAACCTACATAATTTCACGTTGTCAGCACTGAATTTCGTTTCTGACAATGTTGCCAAACCGTTTCCTACTGAGAACGCATATACGCGTCCGATGCTATCCGACGCATATATGAGTTCGGTAAAAGGCTATCAGTATGGACGCACATATACGTCAAGTATATGGAGGACTTAAACTACGAACATCCAGCAAAACTGGCATGGGTTATAGATCTATATGCTGTTACTTTTTGTGGGTTTCTGGTCTCCTGCAGATATCCATCATTTCTTGCGGTTTTCCGGATCTCCCGTAGGGGTCAAATTTGACTCCATTACTTTTTGTAGTTTCTGTTAACTATTCGTTCTCTGTTCAAAAACAGGGCGATGCAATATGAAACTTTACCAGACCAAAGTCACGTTCCAAATGCGTTTAGAATTCGATATGGGTTGTCTTGCAAAGGATAAAACTACAAATTCAACTCATATTGTGTTTCAAGAGACAAAGAAGGAGGTAAATCCTTGAGCTCGAATGTTACTGAAAAATATATAGCCACTTCCTACTACCCACCTCGACGGTTGATCCGGGCAAGTTTTCCAATTCCTGCTTGTACTGAAACAATTGAAATCTTAGGTGCTCAACTGTATCGGAACTAGAGTTGTTCAATTTGCGCCAGTAGCCAGTGGCGGGCGCGTAAAAGTTTACAGATATGATAAAACATTGGTCGTTTCCGCGACGTAGGCAATATTTTTGAAACAAGCCTAGAAACCTGCGAAATAGTATTTACGGCAGCGTACATGTATACACACACAACAGATCTCATTGGGACTACTCGCAGTTATACTGAAGGTTGTATCGAACCTACGCCGGCGTTCGTTGGCGCTTGTGAACAACTCTTTCTTTCTTTCTTGCTTTCTTTCTTTCTTTCTTGCTTTCTTTCTTTCTTTCTTGCTTTCTTTCTTTCCTTCTTGCTTTCTTCCTGCCTTTCTTTCATTCTTTCTTTCTTCCTGTCCTCCTTTCTGTTTTCTTGCTTTCTTGCTTTCTTTCTTTTTATTCATCCAGTCAGCCTTGGTACACACGAATTGGACAATTGGGCTCTAATCGGAACCGTTAGTCCAAATCGTGTCGACTTATTTGTTCCTTGGGACAAACATGCGGTTCAAAAATGGCAAACACCTGATCAACATACACCCACATAACAGTTTGTAGCTCCTCGTACATCGTTACTTCCAGAATCTCTCCCGCTTCGATCATAAATACCTTCACATTACCGTCTCCACACTTCCTTATATTTTTTCCTCTCCGGAGCTCGCACACTTCGCTGATTTTCCGGATAGGTGATTTCGGCCTTTTAATTTTAAATCTTTCGGTGCACACCGTTCCATCCGCGATCCCCTGGGCAACGAACGGGCCCGGACGCGCCCGCTCGTTTCCAGCTCCGGGTAGCCGGAAGCTCGGAGGCGGCGACGCCGGCGGAGGTAGCGGCGAGGAACGGTCTGGGAGGGACGGGAGGCGGAGGGCGCTAGATCCACCTGCAGTAATTAGTCAAGGAGGACGGAAGCATGCCGTAATCTCACGGCGACGGATCGGCGAAGGCAACGTAGCCTCCTTCCTCCATCCCACCCCCATTCCAGCCCCCTTTTTTCGGCCTCTTTGTGCGATATAATTAATGTTTTGTTCGCGAAATTTTCGCTCAAAGCCTTCCTTCCTTCCTTTTTACTCGCGCGCCGTCGTCCCCTTTTTGTTTCTTCGTCGCGCGCGGAGAAGACTTCGCCGCCTTTCGCCGTTTTTATCTCGTTTTCTTCTTTTCTTCCCTTTTTCCTTTTTTTTTTTCTCCTCTAAGGAGAATCCCCGTAACAGCCACTCCCGCCGTTTTCCGACTCATACCGCTACTCCACCTCGGGCGGTATTCGAACGCCCGCGGTGCGTGGCTCTGCGTTATCCTCGTTGTCATTGTTCTCCTCGTTTGATTTATGCACGGGTATTAGGATTAGGTTTTGATATTAATAGCCGACGGGATAATTGAATTTGCCGTATACGGAGCGATGAAGAATTTAATTGGCGGGCATCTACCGCGAAATCACAGAAAAACTATTGCTGTAGGAATCTGAAAAATTATTTTGTACTATCATGAGAAGCACTTACCCGTGCTTAACATATGGTCCGGATTTTAATAGCGTTTACACTTCTCCCTCTAAATTGTAACGTTTACACTTCTCCCTATAAATTATAAATATGCACTTTTGTTTTTGCAATCACATGTTCGAACAATGTCCGTACGGTAAAACGAACACGACCCACTTGACCTTGCTCCGGATATAACTCGAATCTTACTATCGTTCGCATCTTTTCGTATAAATAGTAAACGTCCTAGTTCATCGCATACTACCAGTCCTTCATCAACTGTTCCTTGTGCTCGTTGGAAAACTTAAAAAAATAATGGCGGCTTTCCTGTGACAGTAGGAAAATATAGGCATCTTACAAATTTTCGTTTAATTTTGTGTGGATTTTCTGCTGTTTCCAGGGAAAACTATCAGTAGGAATTATGTATATACCTGTGCGTCAGGCACACAGCTATCAATCGAATACAGGTTCCTTCGACAAAAGCTATCGGTATGATAACTGGAGTTGTTCAATTCGGGCCAAAACTCAGTAGCATGCGCATAAAAGTTGACACATAAAGTAAAACGTCGGTCGTTTTCGCGGCGTAGGCAACATTTTTAAATCAAACGTAAACGGACGCAAAGAAATATTCTCGTCGAAATGAATTTATACCTGAAAGCATAGAAAATTTGACAGTTTCTCGAGATAGCATACTTTCCATAGCGGCACGGAGTTCAAACACGGCAGGCTTAAAGTACTCGATGAGATGATTAAAGTGAAACAAACCGGAGGTCCCTAAGTCTTACCGTTCCGGAGATATGTTACTTCGAAGTTTGAAAAAGTGTCTTATCTAAAATTACCATAATTTCGTTCTAGCGCGAAAACTATTAGAGATGGCGCTTTCGTTCTTGTTTCATTCGATTCATAGGCAAGATCTGGTTATAGGAAGGTCTATTCGATCGCGATCGAGTCATAAATAAACTAGTGAGAGTGATTTGAAATTTTGCAAATAACGGAAATCTCGATTTTTAACGTAATATTGGTCATTGGACGAAAAATTCATGTTCGAATTTCGAAGTTATTTTGCACCACAATATACATATTCGGACCGCTAATTACCTAGAACATATCGGTTCGAAAGTGGAACGCAAGTTTTGGGAAAAACGCCACCCGAAGTTCGGGCAAAGAAACGCGGAAAACAGACCGAATAAAAGGATGAATATAGGGCAAAAATGGGCTTGGGAGGGGGCTCGTCGCGGCTGAACTACAAACGATAAAAAGGCGATTCGAAAACCGTTATTTTATTTCCAGTCTTCTACGAAAGGCGCTTTTTTAATTGTTATAAAAACAAGGGAAAAAAATCATTTGTACAATCTGTTTTATTGCTTCTTCAAAATATTTGCCTTCATGATTTTACACTTTTGCATGCGATCAAACCAATTCTCGAAACGTTTTCTGATCTTTGAAGTTGGTATCTCAAGAACCTAGTTCTTGCGGACTTCCACAGCTTCTTGAAGTGCTGAAAATCGGTATCCACGCACTTTTTGCTTGACACTCGCCATCCGGGAGAAATCGCTGGCGGAGGGGGGGATAAGTGAGATGAATACGGGCAATAAGACATTAAATTCGATGTTTCTCTTCTCCAAGTCGTCAATTATTTGACGTGCTATGTGAGAGCTTGCATAGTCATGGTACAGAATGATGACGATAATTTTCTTAAAACTACTTTGGAAACGAACAATTTCTATGGCATGCAGTTCATCGTAAAACATCCAAAAAGTCGATTGTTGTTCAGTTTCCGGTTCATGCGAATATATTCAATGTTTCATCACTTATGTACGTATATAGGCTATCTGCTGTTCCTCGATCGAATTTTTATACTGATTCTAATTGCTTTTGAATCAGAGAAACGAGCTCTTTCGAATGGCGTAGATGACAATGTCGTAGCTTAAAAAATCGATTCGGAGAGTGCAATTTAGCGATTTTTTACGTCTTCTTCGCGGTTTTTTACGATTCCTGGATAGCCGTTGGAGTAAAGTAAAAAGAATCCCACCCCGTTGAATACAGCTCGTCAAGACGCGTCGATTGATGTAGGATTGAACCTCCTAAGTCACATAGGGGCCGAGATGCGTGATGGGCGATTTTAGCGATTGTTTGCATTTTCTCGCCAAACGTTTTAAATTATCCCAACAAATTATATACCATTGGAATCAGCGCGTCAAGACGCGTTGATAGGTGTAGGATTGAACCTCCTAGGTCACATGGGAGCCGAGATTGGTGATGGGCGATTTTAGCGATCTTTTGCGCTTTCTTGCATTTTCTCGCCCATCGTTTGCAATAATCTAAACAAATCATATACCGTTGGAATCGGCGCGGCGGGACGCGTCGATTGGTGTAGGATTGAACGCGATCGGACGAAGTGAAACTTTAAGCGTCGATATCTCCGTAAGGCCCGAGAACTGCGAAATAGTATTTACGGTAGCGTACACCTATGCACAACAGATCTCATCGAGACTCGCAGTCATATTGACGATGGTTTCGAACCCCGCAACTGCTGATTGGTGTTAGTGAGCAACTCTAATGATAACAAAAAATTTTATTGCGGGATATCTAGTTACCCATGCATTTTTTCCCAAAAAGAACAGAAAGTTCGTTAAATTGAGCTCGTACAACTGTCGGTTTAATCGTTTCTCCTATCTCCGTTGGTTTCCGAGTACTCCATACTAAACAACCGGAAGAGACTCATCCCGTATTTACTTATGCTATTTCATTAGTACAATTGGAAAATCGAATTTTCTGGACGAATACCCCGGCGTTAATCGTTTTGGAAGCACAAAAAGAAATGTGAAAATCCGTTATGAAAGCGACAAAAAAATCTAAACGTAGTCGTTTTAAGACTCCATATTCGTTCCCTTATATGTAGAATAAATTCATTCGCATAACGACACGTACATAGACACACAATGTGTCAATCTTTGTCAAATTTCCGCACACTTAACTTCCGGTCTTAACCATTATCCTCGACGCAAAAAGCCGACAATTTTAAACATATGCACGTCGTCGCCAAAAAAAAAAAAAAAAAAATTGGGAAATAATCGTTACTTTTCGTATACGCAGGGCGCTCATTATAATGATCGTTACGTTTTTTTCTTCTCCTCCTTTACGTCGTCGAATATTATTCTAATTTGTATAGAAGGACCCCTCTCTTCCGGGAAAAAAAAAGGAAAAACGCCTCTCGAAATCGTTCCGTTCGCTATTTTGACTAAATTGTCACAATAGGCATTCGTCAGAAATGCACCTATACAGCTGACTTCGTCCGGTCAGAATGCGGTTTTTACCCCCTGTTTCGCCCCGTCGAGTCCACTAGATCGCTTAATTCGGCGGAAGGAGGAATTCGCGTAAAACGAAAATCGATGATTATCGCTCCGATATGCGCGTTCCGTTTTCGGGGGAAATTTCGATTGTGTGCGAATACGAACGTCCTTAGAAATCCGTCGATGGATTTAAATGCGATATGCATAAACGAAATGTCCGTTAGATCTTTCCGAATCGATAAGGAGATTTTCGGATCTGGACGATAGAAAATTCGTCGAGATCGAGACGCGGATTGCTTTTTCTCGGGGCCGATTTAAGATCGGAATAGCTCAGATTTTAACGTATTTGCGGAAAGAAAAAAATATATAAGAAATACGTTAGAAACTAGTACAGTGGTTACGAGAGCTAAAATAATAATTGTCGCGAATTCATGAAGTGAAAAAAAGCTGGCGGGAATCCGTGTAAATTGGGAATAAACAGGCAGATACCTACAAGAAAGAAAAAGAAAAAAAAATAATTCAAAGAAAAGAAGAAGAACCTCGAAGAGGCAAGGATTAGGTAATTAACTAAGCAAAAAAGTAAAACAGGAACAAGAAGAAAAAGAGAAGGAAATATTAATTCGCAGAACAAGAAGAACCTCGACACATCGTTGGCTCCGGTAAAAGAAACCAGGATTAATGAATTACGTAAGCAACTAAGAAGAAAAAGAAGAAAATATTAATACGAAGAAGTTCTAGATAATTTCCTACAAAACGACCTAATTAAGCTCGTGAAAATGACAAAGCGCAATTGTTTCAGATTAAAAATTACCGGTGTGGAAGAGATAACTAGGTAAATTTGCCAAAAGGTGGTGGAAAACCATGTAAATTTGGAACAAACAAATAGATGACTACAAGAAAGAAAAAAGGAAAAATGTTAATTCAAAGAAGAAGAAGAACCTCAACATTGGTTGGGCCGGGTAAAGAGGCCAGAATTAAGTAATTGAGTAAACAAGTAACTAAGAAGGAAAAGAAGTAGAAGAAGAAGAAGACGAAGAAAATATTAATTCAATAAAGAAGAACCTCGACACTGGTAGCGCCGGTAAAAGAATCCAGGATTGAGTAATTAAGAAGAAAAGAATAAGAAAAAGAACAAGAAACAGAAGAAGAAGAAGAAGAAGAAGGAGAAGAAAATGTTAATTCGAAGAAGAAGAAGAACATCGACACTGACAGCGTCGATAGAAGAGGCCAGGTTTAAGTATTTAAATAAGCAAGTAAGTAAGAAGAAAAAGAAAAAAAGGTGTGCGTGGTTTACGCACGTCTGAAGTGAATATTCCCCCTCGTACATCATACTCTCTCTGTGCCTCCTTCTGTTACAGACGAAGCAAGCACGCACGTATCCTTTTTCTCGCTCATCCTCCCATTTTCTCTTTCTTTCACACGAAGCGAGCATCTGATGCCGCCCAAAATTTAACGCTCTTACGCTTACGCTTGCACTCGAGCTGGTCCGGTGTCCCTTAAGAAGTATTCACTTCAAAAGAACAAGAAAAAAAACAAGAAGCCGAAAAAGAAGAAAAAGAAAAAGTTAATTCGAAGGACAAGAAGAATCTCGACACTAGTAGCGCCGGTAAAAAAGCCAGGATTAAGTAATTACGTAAGCAAGTAAGTAAGAAGAAAAAGGAGAAGAAGAAGAAGAAAATATTAATACGAAGAAGAATCTAGATAACTCCCTACAAAAAATACTAATTAAGTGCGTGAATAAATTAACAAAGCGCAATTGTTTCAGATTATAGATTACCGGTGTTGAAAAGAAAACCAGGTAAATCAGCCAAAAGTAGAAACAAGAAGAAAAAGAAAATGTTAATTCAAAGAAGCAGAATTTCGACACTGGCAGCGCCTATAGAAGAGACCAGGATTAAGTAATTAAGTTAGCAAGTAAGTACGAAGGAAAAGAACAAGAAGAAGAGTAAGAAGCAGAAGAAGAGGAAAAAGAAAAAATGTTAATTCGAAGAAGAAGAAGAATCTCAACACTGGTAGCACCGGTAAAAGAAGCCAGGATTAAATAATTATGTAAAGAACTAAATAAGAAAAAAAGGAGAAGAAGAAGAAGAAAATATTAATACGAAGAAGAATCTAGATAACTCCATCCAAAAAGACCTAATTAAGTGCGTGAATAAATTAACAAAGCGCAATTGCTTCAGATTATAAATTACCGGTGTTGAAGAGATAACCAGGTAAATCAGCCAAAAGAAGAGAGAAGAAGAAGAAGAAGAAGAAAATGTTAATTCAAAGAAAGAAGAATTTCGACACTGGTAGCCCCGATAGAAGAGACCAAGATTAAGTAATTAAGTTAGCAAGTAAGTACGAAGGAAAAGAACAAGAAGAAGAGTAAGAAGCAGAAGAAGAGGAAAAAGAAAAAATGTTAATTCGAAGAAGAAGAAGAATCTCAACACTGGTAGCACCGGTAAAAGAAGCCAGGATTAAATAATTATGTAAAGAACTAAATAAGAAAAAAAAGGAGAAGAAGAAGAAGAAGAAGAAGAAAATATTAATACGAAGAAGAATCTAGATAACTCCACCCAAAAAGACCCAATTAAGTGCATGAATAAATTAACAAAGTGCAATTGCTTCAGATTATAAATTACCGGTGTTGAAGAGATAACCAGGTAAATCAGCCAAAAGAAGAGAGAAGAAGAAGAAGAAAAAGAAAATGTTAATTCAAGAAAGAAGAATTTCGACACTGGTAGCCCCGATAGAAGAGACCAAGATTAAGTAATTAAGTAAGCAAGTAAGTAAGAAAAAAAGAACAATAAGGAGAAGAAGAAGAAGAAGAAGAAAGTATTAATACCAAGAAGGATCTAGATAATTCCCTGCAAAAGACCTAATTAAGTGCGTGAATAAATTAACAAAGCGCAATTGTTTCAGATTATAAATTACCGGTGTTGAAGAGATAACCAGGTAAATCAGCCAAAAGAAGAGAGAAGAAGAAGAAGAAGAAAATGTTAATTCAAAAAGAAGAATTTCGACACTGGTAGCCCCGATAGAAGAGACCAGGATTAAGTAATTAAGTTAGCAAGTAAGTAACAATAAGCAAAGAAGTAACAATAAGGAGAAGAAGAAGAAGAAGAAGAAGAAGAAAATATTAATACGAAGAAGAATCTAGATAACTCCCTACAAAAGATCTAATTAGGTGCGTGAATAAATTAACAAAGCGCAATTGTTTCAAATTATAGATTACCGGTGTTGAAAAGAAAACCAGGTAAATCAGCCAAAAGAAGAGAGAAGAAGAAAAAGAAAATGTTAATTCAAAGAAGCAGAATTTCGACACTGGCAGCGCCTATAGAAGAGACCAGGATTAAGTAATTAAGTTAGCAAGTAAGTACGAAGGAAAAGAACAAGAAGAAGAGTAAGAAGCAGAAGAAGAGGAAAAAGAAAAATGTTAATTCGAAGAAGAAGAAGAATCTCAACACTGGTAGCACCGGTAAAAGAAGCCAGGATTAAATAATTATGTAAAGAACTAAATAAGAAAAAAAAAAGGAGAAGAAGAAGAAGAAAATATTAATACGAAGAAGAATCTAGATAACTCCACCCAAAAAGACCTAATTAAGTGCGTGAATAAATTAACAAAGCGCAATTGCTTCAGATTATAAATTACCGGTGTTGAAGAGATAACCAGGTAAATCAGCCAAAAGAAGAGAGAAGAAGAAGAAGAAGAAGAAAATGTTAATTCAAAAAGAAGAATTTCGACACTGGTAGCCCCGATAGAAGAGACCAAGATTAAGTAATTAAGTAAGCAAGTAAGTAAGAAAAAAAAAGAACAATAAGGAGAAGAAGAAGAAGAAGAAGAAAGTATTAATACCAAGAAGAATCTAGATAATTCCCTGCAAAAAGACCTAATTAAGTGCGTGAATAAATTAACAAAGCGCAATTGTTTCAGATTATAAATTACCGGTGTTGAAGAGATAACCAGGTAAATCAGCCAAAAGAAGAGAGAAGAAGAAGAAGAAGAAAATGTTAATTCAAAAAGAAGAATTTCGACACTGGTAGCCCCGATAGAAGAGACCAGGATTAAGTAATTAAGTTAGCAAGTAAGTAACAATAAGCAAAGAAGTAACAATAAGGAGAAGAAGAAGAAGAAGAAGAAGAAGAAAATATTAATACGAAGAAGAATCTAGATAACTCCCTACAAAAAGATCTAATTAGGTGGGTGAATAAATTAACAAAGCGCAATTGTTTCAGATGATAAATTACCGGTGTTGCAGAGATAACGAGGTAAATCAGCCAAAAGAAGAAGAAGAGGAAAACGTTAGTTCAAAGAAGGAGAATTTCGACGCTGGTAGCGCCGATAGAAGAGACCAGCATTAAGTAATTAAGTTAGCAAGTAAGTAAGAAGAAAAAGAACAAGAAGAAGAGGAACAAGAGTAAGAAGGGTAAGAAGAAGAGTAAGAAGAAAAAGAAGAAAATGTTAATTCAAAGAATTTCGACGCTGGTAGCGCCGATAGAAGAGACCAGCATTAAGTAATTAAGTTAGCAAGTAAGTAAGAAGAAAAAGAACAAGAAGAAGAGGAACAAGAGTAAGAAGGGTAAGAAGAAGAGTAAGAAGAAAAAGAAGAAAATATTAATTCAAAGAATTTCGACGCTGGTAGCGCCGATAGAAGAGACCAGCATTAAGTAATTAAGTTTGCAAGTAAGTAAGAAGAAAAAAGAACGAGAAGAAGAGGAAAAAGAGTAAGAGGAGGAAGAAGAAGGAAATATTAATTCAAATAAGAGAAATCTCGACACTGGTAGCGCAGGTAAAGAAGCCAGGATTAAGTATTTAATTAAGCAAGTAATTAAGAAGAAGAAGAACAAGAAAAGGAAAAGGAAGAAAATATTAATTCGAAGAAGAATCTAGATAACTCCCTACAAAACGACCTAATTAATAATAACCAATAAAAAGCGCAATTGCTCCCGTGATTATTAGCATGTGCGATCTGTGCTTGCTTTGTAGGCTATTGCACAGCTTTCTTAGGGAGCTGACCAATAAACGCCCATAATTAATTAAATTGTTTTGTACAGAGTCATCCCGATTTTTTCGAATTAAGCGCGAGAAACCATGAAATTTTCGTCTACAGCTCATTTAATAATAATTTTTTTCTTACTCGTCCAAAATAATATAAATTCTTCGATTCCGATCGAATTCGCCAACAAAACGAATTACAGATTGAAAAGAGAATATAACGGATAAATCGAAACGGAAACAATCTCACGCCGAACGAAGCTTCAACTTCTACGTATACATACAAGGGAGTATAGTGTTACACATCTTTTTTCTTCTCGCAGATATCGGAATTTCGTTGAAAATTTGGCGAAAATTCATATTCAAATCGGCGACGTCCACCCCGCCCTCCTTTATTGCCTATTATATCGCTGCCCCCTCATAAGCTGCATAATAGACTCTAGGATTGCAGTTGACACTTCATATTCGACGAAGCGAAGTCGAAGAAGAAAAAAAATAGTCGTATTCACAATGTAGCGGTAACCGTATATGTAATTTTTCGCCCATTTTACAAAGACGAGCGAATGTGGAAGAATTTCGCGCATTGTTAGCATTGAATGTCACGCTTATTATGTTACCGTTTTATTCTGATCGATTGACAAGTTTGTTTTTTTCTATATATATACATATATATTCGGAGAGAGAGGAGAAAGAGAAAAATTAGGTGTAATTTTTGGTGTATTGTTTGTTCTTGTCACATGATATTTCTTTTATTGGCCAGAAAAATACGTTAGGATATAGTCTATTGTTGTCATGTTTGTTATTAACTTTTTTAAATCAAATTGCTCATTACAGTGATTCAATGATCTTATCACTAAAGACAACGTGACTTGCTCATGGTCATCCCCAAAACCGTAACTTCTACAGTAATTTTGTTGGACAACGTCCCTCCATTCCCCCTCCCCAATTTAGCAACGCTCTTATCTTTAAAGACAATATGGCGCCTATTCTTCTTCTTCAAGTGCCGCCTCCTCAAATCCTCTAAGAAAGTTGGCTATCATCGTGGCTATTTTAACTCTCAAAGCCGTTGTTTTAAATAACTCCACAGAGCTACATCCATTCCACTGTCTCAGGTTATTCATCCATGAAATGCGTTTTATTGCGAATGAGAGACAAGACTCTCCAAGAACTATTTATTCTTTATAACTTGGCCATTTTGATTACACTACGGATGAGCATTGGGTCCTTTAATCCAGCGGTTTCCCGTTTCCTTTTGCATTACCGTGCTGTTTATTTTGAAAGGGTGGTAACAAAAGAATTCCGCTCTTAATTCGAAATAACTGTCAAAGTTTGAGGTTAGAATTTCTAATAAACTTAAGAACTGTCAAATTGACATCTGTCAAACTTTCCTCGGTTAAAATCGTTCCTGCAGATGCTATATACGGCTACTAAGTTGCTAAATTGCTTATCTGGAAACGAAAACTACTTCTCGCAAAGTCGCACTGACGAGCGGTATAACCGCGAAACGCGTATGCGAATGGCGAAAGTAGTTTTCTAATTGCAAACTTTTCTAGGTTAAAATCGTTCATCCAAATGCTAGATACGGTTGCCCAAAACCAAAATCTTCATCGCCATTCTCGTTAGAACATTCAGTACTAACTATCTTATCTCAAAAAGCCAGTGAGACTGCCATGGCTAACGGCCAAAAACACAACCTTCATTGTCATTAATCAAATTAGCTAAGAAAAGTATTGATGTTTGTACATGTGAGAGGGATTCGATGTGAATTCTCTCACAATGCACGTATTACGCATTTTTACAGTTATTTTTTCCTACAGAAGTGGACAACTTGCGTTGCCACAGCCTTCTGCAGTAACTGCAGTCGCGGTCTTCGGCTACCCGCCGTGGGAAAATTGCAAATTACAAAATTTTGATCTTCTCTTGCCATCCGTAGACGTACGTTTCGCGGTTATACCGCTCGTCAGTACGGCTTTGCAAGAGCTGTAATTTCGTATACACGTTTGTACAAACATCAATGTTCAGACGATATATACATACATAAAATTTGTATACGAAATTACAGCTCTTGCAAAGCCGTACTGACGAGCGGTATAACCGCGAAACGTACGTCTACGGATGACAAAAGAAGATCAAAATTTTGTACTAAGAAAAGTATAAAAATCTGTGTACTCTGTGGAATTAAAATGAAACGAATAGCTCCGAACTGCAATTAAGTTGCCATCCTCGATAGAGGAAACGTATCACCTATGGAAATAATAACCAACATCGATCACGTAAACAAAATTTGTACTCCATAGTAACGACAGCCTGTGAAGGGATTGGCTGATTCATTTGTAACGGTGCTAAACGATTTGTCAAAATAAATGAGAGATGTCAAAACGCGCAAACCATCAATACCATTAGTCAATCGGTATGCGTGGATACCGCAACACCACCGCCAAAATAATGACTAACAAACGTCAAACAGGTAAGCATAAACGGTACTCCGTAGAAACGAGATTCTGGAAATTGATTGGTAGATTTATTGGTCGCAATGCTATGTCTTTTCAAAAGGTCACAATTAACAAATGTCAAACACGCAAACATGGTCAATATTGCATAATAACGACATTCTGCAGACCGATTATTTGACTCCACTTGTCAAAATGACAGCTAACAAATGTCAAACGTCAAACGAACACATACAATCTACACAGCATAGCAACGACATTCTGCAAACTGATTGGTTGTTTCACTTATGACGATGTCACATCACCTGTCAAAATGACTTTTAAAAAAGGTCAAACGAATATATGGGTTTGACAACCTCCATATTTTGATCTCGCAAGCCAATTGGTTGATTAAAGACAACTGTAACCGTGTCTAGCATCTGGAAGAACGATTTTAACTTAGAAAACGATGTTTACGAAATATTGCCCAAATCCACGTTAATTCTAAACTTATACGTTGAAATTAACATTGTCGACTCAACACGCAGGGAAAATCCCAGCAAAGTTGTCTCCGTTATTTCTTATTACTCGTTCATCTTTTACACAAAAGAAGCGGGAAGAAAACCTGGATTTCGTGCGGGTGGTTTCGAATTCGGAAGAAAACCGAAATCCGCCAGCAACACTAAATCCCGGTTTTTCCTCTTTTTGAGGTGGACAAGAACCGTTTTTCTTTTTAAACGAAAAAACGCGCAGGAAGGAGGAGATAAAACGCTAAAAGCTAAGGCCTCCGTATCTCACGGGCAATTTAGCATTTTTAATTAGTATTTCGTAGGCAGGGGCGCGCGAAGATTTATAATACTCCTCTTCGGGGCGCGGCGAAAGCGAAGCGCTCCCGGTCCGCGGGGATCGCAAAAAAACGGGGGATGGGGGAGGACGAGGCGTATATCGCGTCGATGAGATTTCTCCGTAAGAAAAAAAAAGACGGGGAGAGAGGGGGCGAAGAAACAACGGGGATGAGGGTGTACGTGGGCGAATCGCCGGTACTTAAACATAAATTATATTTTCTTTTTAGGAGCGGGCGAGACGGATGGTTGAATCTGTAATTCGTAAAAATTTCGGAAGGAAAGCGGAATTGGGGGTGGAAGTTGAGTAATTAATTAATCATACCGTCTCGGAATCTTATCCAGAATTTTTACATTTTAACGTTCATCTCTTAAGAATGAGATATTCTGCGCATCTTGCATTCACACAGATTGGCAATTCGAAAACGCTACCCTAATACTACTCGATGTTAGCAACTTCGAAGAAACAAATATAGAGACCAATAGAGACGTCGTCGTGGTAATCACAACTTTCGCCGCGTATTGTTTACGTATTTGGACCGAAACGGCTGTTTTGAATACGAAATGCTTCCACAGATTCGAACAATACGCAAATAAAGTGACCGGGTCGGTTTCGTCAAGTTTACCGTTAGTTTTGCCTGGAAAATGGAGCGCAAGTTTCGCCAAAAAGTCACGCTTTTATTGGGACAATTAAGTTTTAGAAAAGAACCTCTTACGTATTTGCGAATCTTTTCGTGAGACGAAAGAAATCGTCGTATTCTTCGAAAACCGAAGCGGAAATCTGATTAAAACATACAGAATTTGAATATCGAAGTTCAAGACTTTCGTTTAAAATCGAAATCCTGCCCTCCACCCCCCAAATTAATCGAATTTGGATTATTCATCTTTAGTAACTCGTGGTAACAAAAGAATGCCCATCTCAAATCAAAATGACTGTCATAGTTTTAGGTTAGAATTTCTAATAAAGTTTAAAACTGTCAAATTGACATCTGTCAAACTTTCCTAGGTTAATAATCGTTCCTCCAGATGCTAGATACGGTTGCAGTTGTTTTTAATCATCCAATTAGCTTGCTGGATGATAACAAAATATGGAGCTTGTCAAAACCATAAAAAGATCGTCATATTCTGCGAAAACCTAGGCGAAAATCTAATTAAAACATACAGAATTTGAATATCAAAGTTCAACTCTTTCGTTTAAAATTAATTCCCCCTTTTCCTCCCCCAAAATTAATCGAATTTGGATTATTCACCCTTAGTGACCTATGATAACAAAAGAATGCCGGTCTCAATTCGATATAAGTGTCAAAGTTTTAGGTTACAATTTCTAATAAATTTTAAAACCGTCAAATTGACATCTGTCAAAGTTTGCTCCGTTAAAAATCGTTCCTTCGGATGCTAGATACCGTTGCAGTTGTTTTTAATAATGCAATTAGCTTGCTGGATGATAACAAAATATGGAGCTTGTCAAAACTATGAAACAAATCGTCATAATTTTCGAAAACGGAGGTGGAAATCTAATTTAAACATACGGAATTTGAATATCGAAGTTCAACTATTTCGTTTAAAATAAATTTCCCCTTCCCTCCCCCAAAATTAATGGAATTTGGATTATTCACCCTTAGTGACCTATGACAACGAAAGAATGCCGGTCTTAATTCGAAATAAGTATCAAAGTTTTAGGTTAGAATTTCTAATAAATTTTAAAACCGTCAAATTGACATCTGTCAAACTTGCCTACGTTAAAAATCGTTTCTTCAAATGTTAGATACGGTTACAGTTGTTTTCAATCATCCAATTAGCTTGCTGGTTCATAACAAAATATGGAGTTTGTCAAACCGATATATCTATTCGTTTGACGTCTTTTAGAAATCATTTTCACAGGTAATGTGACCTCGGCATAAGTGAAACAAAGAATCAATTTGAAGAATGTCGTTGCTATGCAGTGTCGATTGTGTTTGTGCGTTTGATGTTTGACGTTTGACATTTGTTAGCTGTCATTTGGAGAAGTCGTACTTGCATCGTCAGAATGAATCAATTGTTAATTGTCACTTTGACAAGTCGTATAGCATTGTGACAAATAAATCCACCAATCAATTTACAGAATCTGGTAGCATTGTTTATGCTTACACATTTGACGTTAGTTAGTTATCATTTTAACAGGTGATATGGTATCCTCGCATGCTAATTGACTAATCGGGTTATGTAAGGCAGTTGCTATGAAGTATTGACGATGTTTGAAGTTTTTTGAAGTCAATTTGACAGATGATATGACGTCGTCATAAGTGAAACAATCAATCAATTTGCAGTATATTGTTGTTGTGCAGTGTAGATTGTGTTTCTGCGTTTGACATTTGTCGTTTGGCATTTGTTCAGCTGTCATTTGGACAAGTGTTATTTACATCGTCACGAATGAGTCAAATAATTGGTTTACAGAATATCGTTCTTATGGAGAATTGACTATGTGTGCGCGTTTGAGATCTGTTAATTGTCATTTTGATAAGACATACAGCATTGTGATAAATGAATCCACCAATCAATTTACAAAATCTAGTTGTTAGGGAGTATTGTTCATGCTTACACGTTTGACGTTTGTTGGTTGTCATTTTGACAGGCTAATCAGATTACGTAACGCAGTTGCTATGGAGTATTGATTATGTTTGAATATTTGATATTTGTCACTTCTCATTTTGATAAGTCGTATGGTATTGTCGATCGAATTCCCTTATAAAATGTCGTTCGTATGGAGTACAGATCTTGTTTTATTCAATGAGGATGACAACTTAGTTGAAGTTTAGAAATATTCATTTTATTTGAGTTCCATAGACCACACAGACTTTTCCTGGTTAACTTGCATAATATAACTTCCATTATTGGTTTTCATTTTGACAATTGGTTCAACACCGTCGTAAAGTTCGAAAAGAATCTACTGGAAGATATTGACAAAAAACTCATCTTTTGTCCTATAATTTACATACAACATAATTGGTACGACAGAGAGCAATGGAGGGAAAGGAGATCGCCCGATAAAATTTTAAATAAGAAAACTGATTACGCTTAGTTTTATTTTAGGCACGAAACTGCGCGTTATAAAAATGCATGAACTTCGTCTTCCCTCCCCGCCCGTTTCTCCCCCGTTCGTTCCTAACATCGTTGCGCGTTCTCCTCATCTACGCGCACAAGAAAAGGGTATTCCCGGATCACCGCCGCCACTGCCGCCGCCGCCGAAGGAGAAAAAATCTACATAAAAAATAACCGCCGAGCGGCGAAGGCAATTTCGCCAAACGGGCACCATTAGCGCGAGTCCGCCATTGTTTAGAGCGGCCAAATTAATTTAGACCCGGGTCCCCCTCGAACCCGCCGACTCGTCCTCGTCCCCCTTCCCCCACCTCTTCATCCACCCCACTTTCGCTGTCTTGATTACAAGCTTCGCCTTTTCCTTCGGAAAAATTTTAAGAGAATCTTATACCGTCGGGGATACTGGGCCCCCGTTTTCCCCCAACGACGACGACAACGACGCCGGCGATATAATAAAATCAACAAACCGGAGTGAGGCGGCTCGAAATGGGGATTTTGGGACGGCGGCGGTGACGGTAAAGAAAAGGGTGTCGCAAGAGGGACGACGGGGTGGGCGAGGGAGGGAACGAAACGCCGGAATTGGAGATAATTTTTGGCGACGGAGAGGTCCTTTGTCTTTTGCCTATCTCGCGAGCCATTTAACGCGAACGCAATTAGTTTCAATTTTGAGGGAAGGGGGCTGCGGGATCGACGGGGCGTTTCGAACACGAAACGAAACAAAAAGAAAACCGAAGAGATATTTGAATAAATTATTGCAGAGGGTTCGAAATCAATATTTATATGGTGGGACTTCTATTCTTGATTAGGCGATACAGTTCGTTTGTTTCCGAATTATTCTTGGAATTTTCTTTAATTACCCCAAACCTTAGAAAGTATGGAAAAATCGAAACAAAAATCTTAAAATTGTTTATTGCCAAGAAAAGGAACAGGAAGTATATTTGACGAGCCTCTTCAAGAACTTTCACGTATGTTTTGCGTTCGCGCTTCTTTGTTGGACTCGTCAGACTGACAGTGAGAGATATTGCACTAATTGTAGGTTATGTATCCTTATTTTTCTGCTAACTGTCATTTTGATACGACAAAAGAGAATCAACCAATCACTTTGCAGGCTGTTATATTTGACGCATGCTTGACGTACATATATTGCTTGTCACTTCGACCACAGAATAGACAGAAGCGACAAAGTTAGAAAATCTTGTGGTAAATTCTGCATGCGCATGGCCGGGAACCATGTTCTAAATACGACGGCAGTGTTATATTTGGCTAGCTTCATTAATGTTATTATTCTGGGATGTACGAATATACGATTATTGTTGTGTATCACTGATTTAACTTTTTAGCAAATACTATTCTTTTAACATACCTAAAACTTTAATATTCTTCAATTAATACGAAGGAATGTGCACCTTTCGTATTCTCAAAATGGCGTTAGCTAACTTCTGAGCTATTTCGAGGACATTCAAATCGACCACATGAACATCAAAGCTGCTGACGCGCCTTGTCGCTTCTGTCTATTCTGTGTTTCGACAGATGATGTGGAACGCACCAACAAATTTGCAGGATATCGTTACTATGGAGATGTCTGACATTTATTAATTGTCACTTTGACATATAGTATTGCGGCTATTACAAAATATACACAGATTATCATGATGCGTTTGTCAATTTTAGCATCGTTATCAATAGAATTTGTTAAAAAGGTGGATGACGTGTTATCATTAAGTAGTGTAAATCGGACTGGCGCTATCACTCCTCTCAATTTTATTATTCAATGACAACTTACCATTGAATAATAAAAACAAATTCTAATCATCAATGAATCAACCGATCGGTTTAGAGAACCTCATTTTTATTCAGTATAGGTCATGTTTGAACATTTGACGTTTGAAAATTGTCATTTTGACGGGTGATATGACATTGTCACAAGTGAATCAACCAACCGATTTACAGAACGTCGTTGCTATGCAGTGTAAGTTATGTTTTGCGTTTGACGTTTCTTGTCATTTTGACAAGTTGTGTCGTATCGTCACAACTGAATCAACCAATCAATTTGCCGGATTTTCGGTGGGACGGAATAGTCAGGTTATGTTTACCCGTTTGACGTTCGTTGTCATTTTAGTAAGTTACGGGGCAGTGTGAGAAGTGAATCCACCAATCGGGTTATAGAGTATAGTTGCTAAGCAGCGTAGATTATATTCGGGTGTTTGACGTTTGTTAATCGCCATCTTAACAGGTGACATCGGATTGTCACAAGCAAATTTACTAACCGATAGACAGAACGTTGCTGTACACTGCAGGTTATGTTTGAGCGTTTAAACATTCGGTAATTGTCACATTGATAAGTTGTTTGACATCGTCAGAAGTGAACCGACCAATCTAGGGAATGTGTGTTAGCATGGAGTGTAGGTTATGTTTTTTGCGTTTGACGTTTGTTGTCAGTGTAACAAATTGTGTCGCATCTTCAGAAGTGAACCCACCAATCAGTTTATATAGGGTATTGTTACCAAGCAACGTAGATTTGAACTGCCATTTTGATAGGTGATATCGCATTGTCACAAGCAAATTTACTAACCGATAGATAGAACGTTGCTGTGCCCTGTAAGTTATGTTTGGGCGTTTGACATTTGGTACTTGTCACATTGAAAAGTTGTCTCACAAGTGAATCGACCAATCCGTTAGCGGAATTTTCGTTGGCATGAAGTGTTGGTTATGTTTTTGCGTTTGACGTTTGACGTTTGTTGTCATTTTGACAAGGTGTGTGGCATCGTCAGAAGTGAACCCACCAATCAGTTTATATAGAGTATTGTGTCACTAAGCAACGCATGTTTGCGCGGTTGACGTTTGTTAACTTCCCTTTTGACAGGTGATATCGCATTGTCACAAACAAATTTACTAACCGATAGACAGCACGTTGCTGTGCTCTGTAAGTTAAGTTTGAGCGTTTGACGTTTAGTGGTTGTCATTTTGATAAGTTGTTTGTGCTAGCGATTATTTTGACAGGTGATATGACTTCGTTACAAGCGAATCAATCGATAGACACTATCGGATGTCATTATTGCTTACTACAGGTTATGTGTAGGTATTGTCATTTTGTCAAAACGCTACCTCCACCCCCATTAATTCGATAATCTTAGAAATCTCGGGAAATATCTCAAACTTAACGAAATAACTGCAACGTCCTGTATAATACCGATAAAATCGCAAAAAATACGTTTCGGTTTTTGTTACCCGCCAATTCTTCGTCCATTACGACATAACCATGCCCACTATGATAAAGTAACAAGATGAGAGCGAAAATACCGAAAAATAATACCCGCGCCTGATATCCCCAAGGATTAGGCGTTTCGGATGAAATATTCAACCCTTACTTTCTTCCTTTTCCTCCTCCTCCTCCTCTTCGTCCTCCTTCGACGACGGCCTTCCGACTACCATCTCATCTTATCCCTCGGCAGGAGGACTAATTACGTTAGGGGTGCTTAGGTAGAATTACTTATCCTTCATCTGATGCGAGAAGCGAAAAGGGGGCGTCCGGGTCGAGGCGCTTTCGCGTTTCCACCCTTCCTTCTCTTCGTGGGCGAATCGCTACTGCGAACGACGCTTTCCCGATAATGCTAACCGGAGGAAACAGAAAAAAGGGAACGTTTCGACGGCGACGACGACGAGAACGGGGGAAGGAAAAAAGTTTTTTAGAGGCGAATATAAATATGTAATGAAGGAAAAACGCCGTGGGCCGCTGAGAGTTGAACGGGAAAGAGAGAGTTATTGTCTTCGCGATGCGGCGCGTGCGTCCTCGGATGGGGTCTAAACGTCACCGAATTCAAGACGAAATACGACAGCGCGTTTCGATAATTACCTCGCCATCTTCCGAAGTAGCGAAGTAGCATATTTATGACGAAACGGCAGTTACTATTTAGTTCGATATGAGGGTAAGTGTTGAACTTTAATCCGATTTGGTGCTTCATTAGGGGATTTATAGAAAATAGCTAATTTCACTCGAATCGAGTGTTGCGTGTTTATCTGTCAACAAATGACAGTTAAATGACAGAAACGGTTTGGCAACATTGCCGGGAGAGAAATTCAGTGCTGACGACGTAAAATTGTGTAGGTTATGTTCGTTATGTTCGTTTGAAACCATGGAAATAGACTTTTCGTTACGATAAGTCATGCGCTCTAGAAAACTGGCACGGCAGTTAAGGAAATTCAGGGTAGGCAACTTAAACTTTCGAATTTCAAACTACGTGTCCGATCTGAGGGTAAATGTTGAACTTTAATCCGATTCGGTGCTTTATTAGGGGATTTATAAAAAGGAGCTAATTTCGCTCGAATTGAGTGATGGATGTTTATCTGTCAACAAATGACAATTAAATGACAGAAACGGTTTGGCAACGTTGCCAGGAAAGAAATTCAGTGCTGACGACGTAAAATTGTGTAGGTTATGTTCCTTTGAAACCATGGAAATAGACTTTTCGTTACGATCAGTCATGCGCTCGAGAAAACTGGCACGGCAGTGAAGGAAATTCAGGGTAGGCAACTTAAACTTTCGAATTTGAAGGTACGTGTCCGATCTGAGGGTAAATGTTGAACTTTAATCTGATTCGGTGCTTTATTAGGGGATTTATAAAAAGTAGCTAATTTCGCTCGAATCGAGTGATGGATGTTTATCTGTCAACAAATGACAATTAAATGACAGCAACGGTATGGCAACATTGCCGGGAAAGGAATTCAGTGCTGACAACGTAAAATTGGGTAGGTTATGTTTGTTTGAAGGGAGAGTTGCCGATTCTGTCGTAACTTATGTCGTAATTGTACGCTGTTACCGCTGTTTTCCCAGGCTAATAACGAAGACGAATACGAAATAAGGAAGACAAATGGAATCGAATACGAGACGTTAAAGTGCCATATTCCGGGGCATATTTTCACCTGTCAACCGTCATCGCGTCGTCTTGCAAATTAGATCTAGCAAAGCGAGTTGGACGCGTAAGGGATGACGCCGATGGGGCAAAAATTCATCGCCTAATGGACGTTGATCGGTGGAAAGCACGCATGAATAAAAAACTTTATTTAACAACAAGTGTGTTTTGTTTAAATTTCCGCGATCCTTTCGTTTCTCCCGTTTCCGTTAGTAAAGGAGAAACTATCGGGACACGCGTTCCCTCCCCTTTCCCCTTCCTTTCCGCGTTTCCACCCCTACGACGACTTTTTTCTTTTAGTGCCGGATCGTTTTTGAGGGTTTCTGTCGAAAATAAACGCGCCGGACGACGGCGGAGGGAAGAAAGCGAGAGGAAAGGGAAGAAAAAAAAATAGCATGTGTCTATCTGACGTGCGGATTGCGACTGTGCTCCGCTTTTGTGGAAACCGAGACCTATGCGGCACATGTGTCACCTGCCCTGGGGTGCGTGCCCGCTCTAAATTTTCATCCGTGTACAACCATTCTCGTTGTATTGTTCTCTCTATTTGTCCGTACTTCAACTTTCCGAAAAAAAGGAGAATAATACGTACACGGGGGAGGGACCGCTCTCGAAAGAGATATTTCATGATGTGTTGTGCGCGCTATGTATTAAACGCGATAAGTTGATTTTTATGAAGTTTGTTCGATGATTTATTTTTTTCTTCTGTGCGTAAAAAGTAACAAATTCGATCTATTTATAAAGGCGGCTGCATAAATCTCCCTCGAGGAAGCATTTCGAAAATTTCAATCGAGAAGTCGGAGAAAGAAACGAATAACAACAGCATTGACGGAAGTTTCTCGTTACTGACATATTCGCTACATCGTTTTTCCGGTGTGACGCAATTACGCGTCCGGTTTCAATTGTTTCTTGCCCCCAAAATTTTCCTGATAATATTTTTAAAACAACTATCGATAATTAGGGTTCCAAAATGAAGGTGAACATATCACTTTGTGACTGATTTCATGATCGTAGATTATCACTAGACCCCGGGAAAGTTTAAAGCAGTGTATCTAACTGCTAAATCTTAACGAATTTCCGACCTTTGTTACGGCTTTTCTTCCTTTTATCGCGCGTATCACGATTACGGTCGTTACACTTGTTGCTATTAATTAATCTTTGATAATTGATTCTATGCGGGCGATATGTATACGTTATCGATTACTCATCGATTTCCATCCTCATGGTTAGAGGGAACCTTCATGCCTGTTTTCGAGAAAAATAATATATACGTTTTCCGATTGACGTATGATTCGAGGGGTAGGTTAGATTATTTGAAACTATCACTTTCTGACTCGTTTCATGACCGTGAATTATCACTAGACCCCGGAAAGTTTAAGGAGTGTGTCTAACTGCTAAATCTTAACGAATTCCCGACCTTTGTTACGGTTTTTCCTTTTCTTCGCACCATACCTCGATTACGGTCGTTACACTTGTTGCTATTAATTAATCTTTGATTCTATGCGGGCGACATCCATACGTTATCGATTACTTATCGATTTCCATCCTCACAGATAGAGGGAGCCCTCATGCCTGTTTTCGAGAAAAATTAATATATACGTTTTCCGATTGACGTATGATTCGAGGGATTAAGTTAGATTATTTGAAATTATCACTTTCTTACTGGTTTCATGGCCGTAGATTATCACTAGACCCCGGGAAAGTTTAAACAGTGTATCTAACTGCTAAATCTTAACGAATTTCCGACCTTTGTTACGATATTTTTCCTTTTCTTTGCACATACCTCGATTACGGTCGTTACACTTGTTGCTATTAATTAATCTTTGATAATTGATTCTATGCGGGCGATATCTATACGTTATCGATTACTTGTCGATTTCCATCCTCATGGTTAGAGGGAACCTTCATGCCTGTTTTCGAGAAAAATTAATATATACGTTTTCCGATTGACGTATGATTCGAGGGGTTAGGTTAGATTATTTGAAACTATCACTTTCTGACTGCTTTCATGACCGTGAATTATCACTAGACCCCGGGAAAGTTTAGCCGGTGTGTCTAACTGCTAAATCTTAACGAATTTCCGACCTTTGTTACGGTTTTTTGTTTTCTTCGCGCGTACCTCGATTACGGTCGTTACACTTGTTGCTATTAATTAATCTTTGATAATTGATTCTATGCCAGCGATATCTATACGTTATCGATTACTTATCGATTTCCGTCCTCACGGATAGAGGGAGCCTTCATGCCTGTTTTCGAGAAAAATTAATATATACCTTTTCCGATTGACGTATGATTCGAGGTATTAGGTTCGATTATTTGAAACTATCACTTTCTGACTGGTTTCATGACCGTAGATTATCACTAGACCCCGGAAAGTTTAAGCAGTGCGTCTAACTGCTAAATCTTAAGGAATTTCCGACCTTCGTTTGTTCAAATCCGATACCGGCGTGAACTATCACTTGTTTTCTGTCTTCAAGTTGTGATATATGCTTTTCCAGTTCCGTAAGGATACATTAGATGGAAATATTTCTACGATTTACGAAACTGCTTGTATTGTAAAATGGGTAAGTCAAACTGTGTCTTTCTTCTTTCCGTCATTTTCTTCGAATTTTAGCCTCTTCCTCGTCTTCTTCTTCTTAGTCTTTTCCTATTTATTCTCCTTCCTCTTCATCTTCTTCTACTGTATCCCTTTTTTTGCATCCATCTGTGCACTCCTTGTCTTCTTGCTCCTCATCTTCTAAGTACCTTCCCATCATATTCCCGATCTTCGTTTGTTCAAATACGACACCAACATATACTACCAATCGTCTTCGATTATTGGAACATTAAATTAAAATATTTTTACGATTTACGAAATCATGGGTAGAATCTATAAGTGAAATTCTAGTTTCCACTTATCATAGGAAAATTTTTAAAACAACTATCACTAGTTAGGGTTTCGAAATGAAAGTGAAACTATCACTTTCTGACTGGTTTCGTGAACGTGGATTATCACTAGGCCCCCGAAAGTTTAAGGAGTATTACGGCCGTTTGTCACAACGTTCCGGTATTGTTATTTTTGGCCTCTCGCTCCACTTCGGACGTGTAGATGGCGCCCCGCTTTCGTAAGTTTCAAAGTCACTATATATATATATAGTTCTTTATATATCTACTGACTTTAATAAGTTTCTAATACCGCTTGCGCCGATTACAACGGACCGGTTTCCGTGCCTAAGTTTATTCCGTTTTTCGCTTTTAAGTCTCGTTATCGATGGATATACGCGGAAATTCGACGCTGGGAAGTGTATAGTATCGTTAGAAGTTTCGTTCCTCCAAGTTTTGCCGTTCATACTAATCGTTCACGTTGCTTTTCCCTCAATTGGAAGCGAGTCTTTCGCTTTTTGAGAGATTTTACCTGCTTTAAACAGATCAGGGCGAATAGCGTTTTCATTATTGCTCGCTTTATAAATCGTTTCCGGTCGAGTTACCACGAATTTCAATTCGAAACATTAGCAGGAAGGCAAACCCTGCAAATCAAAGTTTCCCCGTTAAAACCGCAATTATAATCGTCTTTCTTCTAACGTAGTACGTATCTCGTCCCCACCTTTCCGGTTCGGAAGCCAAACGCGAGTCTATTTTTAGATTTTTCACCTTTTAAACGTCAAAATATCGGGAAACAAACGACCCCCCTCCCTCCTGTCAGCTTCGAAACGACGAAACAAAACGACGATCCGAACTGACAGCAGCCACCTCGCTCGACCGATAGCGGTTTTGCATGTTACGCGTCTTCTTCGTATTCGTTTTTGGCGCTTTTCTCCCGTCCGTTCCTGTCGCGGTCGCTTTTTTTCATTCTTTTTCGTTTGTTCCTTCGCCCTCTCGATCCGGCGGGAATCAGATTTCGCCTATTCTCGTTCGTTTTCGCGTAATTCGGATGAACGCGTATCTCGCAGCTCGTTAGAAACAAAAGAAGAAAAAAAGAAGGAAAAAGGAAAAAACGAGAGGAAAGCGGAAATGGGATTGTCAGGAAGTATCGCGGAAAGTACCCGGCGATAAGACGAAACGAAACTGACGTTCGACGAAGGACGGGGGAGGGCGGGGGGAGACGGAACTTTCCGGGCTCGATGGAAATGAGTTTAAAGTCCACAATGGAATTGCGCGTATGTGTTGATTCTTGAAGGATGCACGAAAATATTAATATAATTTTAGTTTTTCTTATGTCCTTCAAACGGGACCTTCGATAGTGTCTTATTTTTTCAAAGAAAAATCTCCGGAAACGACCTACGGTTGAGGTTGAGGTGCGCCTTCGGGAGAGCTGTGCAATATCCTAGTAACAAGGGAACACCGGTAACTGGGAAATTCCGATTTCGATGAAACTGTACGGACTGAAAGGGTACCTTGCTATGAGAACAACGCAATTCTTTTTAAGCGGTCGAGTCCCCCGATTTCGGGGTAGAGCCCCCTCCAAAAATTGGGACGATTTTTAAATTTTTGTAAATATCTCGGAAAGTATCACAGATATCTTTCCTTTTTTCTTAGAATATAATTTGAAGTATATTACATAATCTGGAGGAGGGCGCAAATTATTTTCGGAAAAAATTCGATAACGAGCGATGGGACGTCCTCTAACCCGCCTTTTTTAAATGGTTTCTTTTAATTATTATTTACCCCAAATAAAGTCGGTTTTACGTAGAAAACGTTGCTGAATCACTGATTTAGACAGCTAATAGTAAAGTGATAATAAGGTTTCAGTTGTCATTGATTGATGTACATAGATGAGTGTCGTTCTAAACATAAAATACTTCGAATTACTAATTATTTCGATAACGTTTCAAAGAAATACGAAATATATTCAGATAGGTATGGATTAAGTACTTAAGTACTTAATGTAGATAGATATCAATAAACAAAAACTACACGCATTTTGGTTGCCGGCGTTCTCTTGTGAGTAACTACGAATTGTCCTTACTCTGTCTACTAGACTTCCTATCTTCACGTGCTGGCAAAGCTTAGAAGTGTGTTTCCGATGAATTTTCGATGCTTTCTTTTAGCAGAACCGCGAGGAGAAACGACGAGAAATGACGATGACGATGACGATGATGATATCTATCGCCCGTGACGATAGATACATCAATTATTAGGTGTTAATCTCCTTTCGTAGATCGTCCATTGTACTACAACAACACGCAGTTCCTACGTTTCGGCGGTGTTTGTCTATCGGGGCGAACAGGTAGCAGCACCTCCGAGCTTTTTACGCGTTTCGTGGGGGTCGCACCTCTTTACCTGACCTCGCCCGCCTCACCAACGTATACCTCTAACGGGGATCAGATAGTAATTTTTTAACGCGCAGGCGACGCGTGTCGCCGTTTTCTACCTCGTTTTATTGGCTTTTTTTTCTTCTTTTTATTGTTGGACGCGCGTGCTGTAATTTATAAGGGTAAACGGTGGCAGGTAGTACGTACAAATTTATTATTAGTCGTAATACATCATCATTAGCGAGCGCGTATGAATGAGAAAGAGAGAGATAGGGGGAAGTAAGAGGAAGGCAGTTTCCCTTGATTTGTTTGCATTATAAATATATTTTCTTTTTTTTTACGTAAGAAGTGATTTTGATGTGTTTTTGCGTGTGCGAGAGCTAAATCTTGGCGAATTCGCGACCTTCGTTTGTTCAAGACTTGTCTTCTGTCTTCAAATTGTAACACATGCTTTTCCGGCTCCGTAATGACACTAATGACTAAGGTTCGACAAACGGGTGCATGATAAGTTATCATTAAGTAGTGTAAACCGGACTGACGCTGTCTCCTTCGCCGCTTGACATTAAAATTTGGAGGAGTGACAGCATCAGTCCAGTTTACACTACTTAATGATAACTTATCGTTAGAGTTTGTTAGAAAGGTGATACCGGATGGCAGTAGCGTAGCGGTAGGGGCGCGAATAAGGGTAATTTTCAACTCGTAATCGATTTCGAAGGTACCGCGAGAGAGAGTCCAAAGCGACAGTACGTTGCACCCTGCACGCTACTTAAGTACGCGGGGATGAGACGCCCAGAGGGGTGTAACGTTCCCTTCGAATGTGAATAAATATCTCAGGCATTTCCCCGGATCACAATATACAAGTCCGCACATTTATAAAGCCGGATAGGCTACACAAAGGCATTTCGAGTCAAAAATTTAAACAAGGCGCGTAAAGTGTTGTGTAAGAACATAGGCCAGGTAGGAAGGGAATTAAATTATGGAATGGACATAAACAATCAAGTGAAAATAAAATTACCGATAGAACCTTCGACGAGTCAATCGGGTCAGAAAAAGTACAAACATCTGCGAACAGGGCAAGGACCGCACTAGGCAAATACTACCATTGCCAAACTAAGAAAATCTAGGTGAGCAATTATAATTATAGATAAAAACAAATTATGCAGAACAGCGACTACTAATCCTCGGACGATCAACGAAAGAAAAGAAGGGCAGAAAGGGAAATGGAAGGAAGTTGGGAAAGGAGGGAAAAAGCATTAAGAACGCCTACAAAACAATGTAAACGCGATGAAGACAAATTGGACAAAATATTGGCACTCGTTCAAAAAGGATTTGAACAAGAAACTCACCAAATTAAAGAACAACAGAAAGCATTTAGCGAGGAAATATTGAAATTAAAAATTGGAAATCAAAACCTGCAAGAAAAGAATAAAGCGATTAAACAGAAGAACATAACAAAGAAAAAAGAAATAAAGGAAACTGAAAAGTCTTTGGAGAAGATCGAAGAACAGGGAAGAAAGAAAGGGAGGCGAGAAGAAAGAATTTCATAATACAAGGCGTCAAAGCAACACCAAACGAAATGGAAATAAAAATGGAAGAAAAGATGAGAGAGCTGATGAACAAACTACAAATAAGACATGGAAAAGGATATCGCAGACATAAGAAGAATACGGAAAGGAGTAAAGAACAACAAAGGACCAATATTAATAGAATTAAGATGTTGGAACCAGAAGATGGAAATGCTCAAAGGAAAAGGACAAGCTAAAAGGCACGGAGATATACATTAATGAAGACCTAGAGAAATAATAAACCAAAGAAGAGAGCTTATCAAGCATTTCTACTGTAATTTACAACAAGCTAAAAGTAAACGTTAGAATAACTAGCTGAAGGAGAAAGCGCAGTGAACCCGAATGAACGAGATACAAAAACAGATGCGGTAAAGAGAACAATCAATGAAAGATCACCAGATGAAGGAAAAGGGAACAAGGAGAAAGACAGGATTGGTGGAACCAAAATATCAAAACTGAGATAACGAGTGTAGTGAATTTTTGTATTATTTTAGGTGTATGAGTGTAGATATAGATAGCAGAGAAGTTAGGAACAGAGAACAGTACACTAGAGTAGTAGAGAGTGTGGAATAGAGAGGTTGTGCGATTTTTAAGAGTTGATGTTATTAGACATATTTGTATTTTTATTAAAGTATACATATATATAAGAGGAAGAGCCTTCTTTGAAGTAGAATAGGATAAATCCTTTTACACGAGAATTAGTAAGTTAGCAAAATTGGGCAGTCAATGTGTTAACCCGAGGCATTTGATGGTGAACACGGAATAATCCTTTAATTTCACAAAGCTTTAAAATAAATTCAAAATCCTCTTACCCTTACCACAACGATTTGGACTTTAACCTCAAACCCGGATTTCGGCCGCTGAATCGCCATCCTCAGCGGAAAAAGCACAGGGAACGTAAGCGTCATATATGCACTTTGGTTTACACACAGCGATTAAATGGAACTTCGGCGTTTCACAACCAATCTTTAAAGTTTTCTTCATCGCTTGACAGTCGGCTTTCACAATTAATTCGCGTTTAAAAATGGCGATTTAAACAAAATTGTTGCCAATTGATGCCAACCCCTAGGCCTACACGGTTCCAGTTTCGTTCGGTGAAATTTCTATCTTAAATTTACTTCGATACGCATGCTATTTTATCATTAATTGAAAAGTACAACTAACCTTAATGCGTAATTTCACCTGTTTGGAAGAAATCAAGTTATTCGCAGCAAAATGTCATTATTGAGAAGCAACGCCAAGATTATGTTGGTACAGTTGATCATACACCTGAAAAAAACGGAGAATGATATTGTCAATTTATTTAGTCTTATTGTATTATTACTGAATGATATAAGTAAATATAAGTTTACGAAATAAATTCCTTATTTCTATTTTCCCTTATTTTCGTTATTAAACAAATTTGATTAGGGCGACATCTAGCGTTTACTAGTTCACATATGTGATCAAGGAAACTTCTAAATCAATTTAATTCCGTTAATATAAAAAGAAAAGTAAATAATTTAATTGATGCGGAATTCACTACTTAAAACTCCAAACCGATTAAATTAAATTACAAGCAATTTGTAAGTTCAACAACTTTAAAGGGAGCATTGGAATTTCGTCCGAAGTTTGACAGAGTAGCGCTATGGTAGCGTCCTCTGACGGAATGCTCAACAACTTTAAGCGGAGCATTGAACCAATATTCAAACTTCAGTCTTTCTGTCTTTAAAGAATTCAACAGATTTGTTGTTTCCCTTACGAGCTCTACGTTTCTGATTAGGGCGACATCTAGCGTTTTCTAGTTCACATATGTGATGAAGGAAACTTCTAAATCAATTTAATTCCGTTAATATAAAAAGAAAAGTAATTAATTTAATTGATGCGGAATTCACTACCTAAAACTCCAAACCAATTAGATTGAATTTCAAGCAATTTGATAGTTCAACAACTTTAAAGGGAGCATTGGAATTTCGTCCGAAGTTTGACAGAGTAGCGCTATGGTAGCGTCCTCTGACGGGATACTCAACAACTTTAAGCGGAGCATTGAACCAATGTTCAAACGTCTATCTTTCTGTCTTGAAAGAATTCAACAGATTTGTTGTTTCCCTTACGAGCTCTACGTTTCTGATTATGGCGACATCTAGCGTTTACTAGTTCACATATGTGATGAAGGAAACTTCTAAGTCAATTTAATTCCATTAATATAAAAAGAAAAGTAATTAATTTAATTGATGCGGAATTCACTACCTAAAACTCCAAACCAATTAGATTGAATTTCAAGCAATTTGATAGTTCAACAACTTTAAAGGGAGCATTGGAATTTCGTCCGAAGTTTGACAGAATAGCGCTATGGTAGCGTCCTCTGACGGGATACTCAGCTACTTTAAGCGGAGCATTGAACCAATATTCAAACTTCTGTCTTTCTGTCTTTAAAGAATTCAACAGATTTGTTGTTTCCCTTACGAGCTCTACGTTTCTGATTAGGGCGACATCTAGCGTTTTCTAGTTCACATATGTGATGAAGGAAACTTCTAAATCAATTTAATTCCGTTAATATAAAAAAGAAAAGTAATTAATTTAATTGATGCGGAATTCACTACCTAAAACTCCAAACCAATTAGATTGAATTTCAAGCAATTTGATAGTTCAACAACTTTAAAGGGAGCATTGGAATTTCATCCGAAGTTTGACAGAGTAGCGCTATGGTAGCGTCCTCTGACGGGATACTCAACAACTTTAAGCGGAGCATTGAACCAATGTTCAAACGTCTATCTTTCTGTCTTGAAAGAATTCAACAGATTTGTTATTTCCCTTACGAGCTCTACGTTTCTTTTAAATATTATAATGCTCTCTGGTAATAAATTCTTTGAAAACGGAGGAAATATCCGTAAGGATGATGGCGCCAAATTCAAACACATTGACCTTGAACTTTGTTAAAAAATTCGAAATCCTTTTAGTAAAAGCATAAGCATTCGATTATGAAATAATAACGGGGAGTCTTATTACAATTTGGTGTTTATTTTTACAGCAATGATCACCATTGTTCTCGTATTTTCGTGTTCGACTTCATTATGACATGATATAACGCTGCCCATTGTTGTATAGGTTATGTATTCTCTGCAATTGTCAAATCTTATTACTACCAACTTATCAGCGTCGTCAACGCTAAAAATGTCAGGTAACGTGGAAGGACACTTACGATTGCTCACTTTAAATATGTCATATATTCGGAGAAAACGTGGAAAGGAAACATGTTTGTACTTTGAAAAACCATACACTAATATATTTATAATCGTAATATGTTATTTGACATTTCTTTTTGTTTTCGTTTTTCTTCTTTTTTTAGAAAATATAAAATCCTTATTAATTAAATTAGAAACTATAAAGTACAGCGCATAATGTATAAAATAATTTAATAATTTATAATAAATAATAATAATAAGAGAAGATAAGAAATTTGCAGCTTTTACGACGCTCAATTATGACCGTTCACCATCGCCAGATATTCGTCGTATTTCTTCGCTTGAGCCTGTTGGAGTTTCTGCAGTTTTTTCGTCTGTCCCTTGCTTATTTCCTTGCCTTCGGTATCGTGCGTCGGTAAACCCTGTAAAACAAATCATAAGAAGAACATTGCTTTCGGAATCACGCGGAGGTCGTACGTTCTCGTCGAATTTCGAATATTTGTCGATTTCGTGCCGGAACATCTCGGAGGGCGGGATTTTCTTCTGAGCCTCTTTCGCCGCTTGCGCTTGTGCCTGTTCTGCTTTTTTCGTTCTCTTTCGGCGATTTTCTCCAGTTCGGCTTTCTTTTTCGCTTCGCGTTCGCGTATTAAGGTGGCGCAATCAATCAGTTTAACAGCGCTTGTCTCACCTACAAAAAAGTATTTTTTTAAGTTAATTTATAACCTCAATATTTTCTTTAACAGTTAATTTATAACCTCAAAATCTTCTTTGACAGTTAATTTATAGCCTCAAAATCTTTCTTGACAATTAGTTTATAACCTCAATACTATAAAACAGTTAAATTATAACCTCAAAATCTTTCTCGACAATGAATTTATAACCTCAATACTACATGGCAGTTAACTTACAACCTCAAAATCTTTTTTGACAGTTAATTTTAACCTCAAAATCTTTCTTGAGAGTTAATTTATAACCTAAATACTAGGAAACAGTTAATTTATAACCTCAAAATCTTCTTTGACAGTTAATTTATAGCCTCAAAATCTTCCTCGCCAATTAATTTACAACCTCAATACTACATGACGGTGAATTTATAACCTCAAAATCTTTTTTAACAATTAATTTATAACCTCAACACTACAAAACAGTTAATTCATAACCTCAATACTACAGGACAGTTAATTTATAACCTCAAAGTCTTTCTTCACAATTAATTTATAACCTCATAATCTTCTTTGGCAATTAATTTCAAACCTCAAAATCTTCCTTGACACGTAATTTATAACCCCAAAATCTTCCTCGACACGTAATCTATAACCTCAAAATCTTTCTTGACAATTAATCTACAATCTCAACATCTTCCTTGATAGTTAATTTATAACCTCAAAATCTTGCTTGACACTTAATTTATAACATCAAAATCTTTCTTGACAATTAATCTATAATCTCAATATCTTCCTTGACAGTTAATTTACAACCTTAAAATCTTCCTTGACAGTTAATTTAGAACCTCCATATCTTTTTGACAGTTCAAATCTGGCAACATTGTAGGAGGCATTGGTATTTAAGAAATCGAAACTTACATTGGACAGACTTCCTTGCAATCAGTATCAAACATAAAGTACAGTATTTTGTTGATAATATTGGTTAACTTACCATCCCGGTCTTCCAACCGGACACCGACAAAAGGTAAAATGTCATCCCGTAACAGATCGCACTCCTTTAAAATATCAGTCGCCTTGAGTGCTTTCGCCTGGTTTCGGATGTCATCCCTGAATTTGGCTAGGATCGTCAGGTAAGGCATTACGACGTTCTCGTGCTACAAAATAAAAGTTTCGTGACTTTTACGATCGTTGCCGAACAGAAAAGTTATTTCTCCGGGGGATCCCACGGTCTCGAGAAAACATACTTTACGCCAGGATATTCGTGCTTACCAACTACTTAAGAGGTAGTCTTAGGGAAATAAGATCTGGATGACTTTTCATATAACCCCTCGGTGGGGAGAGATGGCGGGTTCAAAAACCACCGCTCGGGTAAGTTCGGTCAGGTTCGGAACTAACGTTGAAATGTTGATATACGGGGATCGTTCAAAAAGTATTTTAGTAAGAAAAAGTGCTGTACTGGGGACTGCTTAAATCAGGTGGTTTATTTGCAAGTACGGTATACGTATGGCTCCGAACAAGCCCAGTACCTTTAAGGCCTGTTGTGCTGTATATAGAAGTAACCTTAATAATAACAATTATTAATTATAATCTAAAGGATGAGGCGGGCATGTTTTTTCGATAACTGCGTCGTGATCATCCCACTTACATTTTTACTACTCGACGTGCATACGGGAAATCCGATTTCGGCCGATTTAGAGACGGCGCCGAATATCTTGAGCAGATCGGTGATGTACACTCCGACGTCGTTCAAGAGCAAGGCGTTCGGCGGTTTCCGATCTCTCATGTACAGATTGCCGGCCGATACGAGCTCGCGGATGTTATCGAGAGCGGTTTTCGTGTCGATGTTATCTAAATTTAAAAAATATATATTAATGGAAAAGGGGAATCTTCACGTTAATTAGATCGCTGGTCGAGATATGGACGAGAAATTATTTTCTCGATTAAGAATCGTACCGAAATAGATCGCGTAAACACGCAGGAATGTTTATCTCGAGTATCGCCCATCAATAATATTTGTAATTCGATACGCGAGCATGACACGGAACGAAAGCCGCCACGTGAGCTAGCCACAGGAAAATAAGTTTTGATTAAAAAAATATATATATATTTCTGGGAATATCGCTTGAGTCATGAGCATCCAGGCCAAACATCGGCAAAAGATGTACTAAATCGAAGCTTTATGCGAGTAGGCTGTCTTCACTTATTTCGTAGTTACCGCTGTTTGCCCACACCAGTCACGAGGTTTCATCGAAAGAAAATGAGTTTGACTGTAAAAGATAGTAAAGGGAAAACGGTACCAATTACCAAGACAGAATCGAATATTTAGGGTACATTATCGATAGGCACAGGTTCCACACGAATGAGAAAAACGCGAGCCATTGATCAAGCTCCCATTTCCCACAAAAGTAACACAGTTAAAATCGTTCGTGGGTATGGTAAATTATTACGGGAAATTTGTGAAAAATCTATCAACGGTGTTACATCCACTATATGAATTATGAAAAAAAAAAAGGAGTAAAATTATATTGATCACCAGAAATGTGATCAAGCATTTAGGAAGATCAAGTCTATTGTGATGACCTTATATACATATATGACAATATTATATAACCTAGCGTGTAAGCATGCGCATAGCACGAGGCAAGATGTGAGCATGCGCATAGCACGAGCTAAGATGTGAGCATGCGTATTGCACAAAAAGAATAAAGATCATTACAATGTAAAGAAATGACAGAAATATAAGCTTGAAATTTCAATTTTGTCTTTTATTGGAGGTAATCCCCGAAAGATAGTTACTGGGAATAACGGATGTAACGAAAGATACGGACATTTTAATTGAAGGGACTTACCACAAAGGGCCGCGTGTACGTTTTCCTTCGTCTTCAAGAACTTCTGGTTCAAACCCAGTTCGGCTTCCGACCATTTGCTGAACGTTACATCGGTGGTTTGCTTGTTGACGCATCTCGTCAGGTTTTTAACGTTCAGGAAGAATTCCTGCAATAATCATTTTTATAACAATACTTGTCACCTATTATAATAATATATAAAATAATAATAATAATAAAAATAGGTAGGGTAATAGTTTGGGAACCTGCGATGGACGCCATCAACGAAATTTTCGCTACGTCGACGTTATAAAAGTTTAAGAACCGCTGTTTCGATATAAGGAATCGTTTTGCAAGAACCCTTTGGGGACCTCTGGTTGCTCACTAAAACAAAATGGCGGAAATATATCACAACTACGTAAATACGGGTCAAGGGTGTAAAACTGTTTTGAAACCTACGATTGAAATCTTTCTGTACGACAAAATCGGAAAAGTTTGGGAACCACTGACTAATGCCGATAATGTGTTTTGTACAAAGAAAATATCGAATCGAAACTTTTGAGACTCTCTGATTAATGTCATTAGAACGAAAAGTCTACGTAAATACATATATCGCATCTACACAGAGAAAAGGTGACGTTTGGGAACCTGCGGTTGACGTTATTAACAACTCTTTCTGGACGTCAAAACCGCAAAAGTTTGAGAAAAACTCGTTGATGCTGATAACATCTTTTATACGAAAAATATCGAATCTAAGGAATCGTTTTACAAAAAAAAAGAAAACTTTTGAGACTCTCTGATTAATGTCATTAGAAAGAAAAATCTGCGTAAATACATGTATCGCATCTACACAGAGAGGGGGTAACGTTTGGGTGTAAAATTTTGGAACCTGCGATTGACGACGAGCTAATGAAAGTTTGAGAACTTCTGATTGATGTTAATAACGGTTATTGTACAAAAGATATCGAATATAAAGAATCGTCTTGCAAGGAAACCCAAACGAGGACCTCTGATTGGTCATCAAAGAAAAAAAAATTTGTAAATATGTCGCACCTACGTAAATATGGGGTCAAGTTTGTAAAACAGTTTGGGAATCTGCGATGGACGCTATTAACGAAGCTTCCTGTACGATGACGTCGTCAAAGTTTAAGAACCACTGTTTGATGCTGATAACGTCTTTCGTACAAACAATATCGTATCTAAGGAATCGTTTTACAAACCAAAAAGAAAAAGAAAACTTTTGAGGCTCTCTGATTAATGTCATCAGATAAAAAATCTACGTAAGGAAACTTCGAATGTGTTTAACGCTTAATAAATCAAAAAAAAAAAAACACAATCAAACATTGATATGATTAAAGCAAATAACTAGTCTGGGCAAACAGCGGTAACAGCGTACGATTACGAAATAAGTTACGAGAGCATCGCCGACTCCTCGTTCTAGTCAGTACGAAATCGATGCTGTATGCGAGTAGTTCTGTGTATATGTAGGCTGTCGTAACTTATTTCGTAATTACCACTGTTTGCACCGGTCTGGAAATAACAAAACAGGATGATCAGTACAACCAAATTAAAATAAAAACAAATAATAATTCGTCGAATGACGCGTTTCGTAGGTTATTTCATGACGTAGAACGGCACGTCATGGCTTTGAATCAATGCAATAAAAAAACACGCCTACGCACAAATTCCACCATTAACAAATTAGTGATTCTCGATGATTCTGTTTGTGTCAACTCGTCAACGACGCGGGAATCGAGTGAGGTGGAAGGAAAAGGACGACTCTGAATAGTGCGAATATAATTAGCCTAATTTCAACATATATTTTCAATTCTGACAATGGTACTTATGGTCAAAGAATTAAAACTTAAGAAGTAAAAATCCTCGCTCTCATAAACTTTGCTAATCTGAATATCGCTTTGATTTGCCGCGTAAATTTTATTAAAAGATTTTATTGCGTGTAATTTGGGCTTGGCGTTGATTCAGGAATTTGACTTTTTATTTTATACCTTATTTCTGAACGAACCACAAGCCCAAATTACACACTATAAAATCTAGAAATCGCGGCAAATTAAAGCAATGCTTCGAAAGAGGCAAAGAAAACAGAAAAATATAATAAACACCACCATAACTAACGGTTATAAACAAATGTCAATGCATTTGACAGAATTACGTATATACACGATACGACTATAGCAGGATTGGTGTAGTGTAATTTGGTGCTGCTTTCGACCAATCAGAATTGACTATAAAAGTGGTGTGTTCGGGAATTCGTCTCTCTATTTTTGAAACAAGGTGTAGCTTGCAAAAGTTTCGGGAACGTGCGATCGACGTTATTAACTAAAATTTTTATAGGATGAACTCGTAAAAGTTTGGGAAGCGCTGCACGTATCACTTACATTCAACATCTTCTCAAACTGTATAGCTATGTCCATAGTGTTAGTGCTGTAATCCAAAGTATCCTTCCACGAATGCAACAGAAACGCGAATCTCAACTGTCTGGCCGTGTAGTCCGACAACGCATCTTGAATGGTTACGAAATTCTTCAACGATTTCGACATCTTGCATCCGGCGATCGTCAGATGTCCCGAATGTAGGAAATACTTCACCCATTCCGATTCGTTGAAGTAAGCCTACGTATCGCGGGGACATAAATAACAATTAAACGCGATTTACGCGGGTTAAAGCGACGCAATTACCTCACTCTGAGCTATCTCGTTATCGTGATGAGGAAACTTAAGATCAACGCCACCTGTATGTATATCCAAAGTCGGTCCGCAAATAGCCGACGCCATCGTAGAGCATTCGATGTGCCAACCGGGCCTGCCCCTGCCCCACGGGGAATCCCAAGCCGGCTCGCCGACTTTACTTTTCTTCCAGAGGGCGAAATCGTTCGCCGATCGTTTCTCGCTTTGCTGATCGGACGTCGTTAAATCACCTTTCGAAAAGAATGAGTTTCTGATAGAAAATTGATCTTGCGGGAACCTCGAGTACTAACCTTCGCCCTCCTGCAGGCTTTTCGTATCGCCGTACGCCTCCGGTACCAATTTGGCGTAATGGTGTTTGTCGTTCTTATCGAAACCGGACACGTCGAAATAAACGGATCCGTTCGCTTCGTACGCCAAACCGTTCGAAATGATCCGTTCGATATATTCGATGATTTCTGGAATGTATTCGCTGACTCGGGTAAGAACTTGCGGTCGTAACACCTAACGGGAAGGAGAATTTCACGATCAGATTGTAAGAGTATAATGTAAAAACGCCTCGTATTCATCGGACATATAATACTTACATTAAGCGCGTCCATATCTTTGTGGAATTCCTTTTCGAAATGATTGGGTAGGGAGCTAAATATGGCGTTATCCGTGACGGTTCCTCCGTACAAACAATCTAACCAATCGGCAAGGGGATCTCTACTATCGACTAGGAATTGCCTTTTGGCGCTTTCGATTTCTTTACCGTCACCTCCTTTAACGGCACGTTCTAAATCTTCAACCGATTTGGTCAGTCTGCAAGTTCGACAGATAAAAGATGAATTCGGTTTGTTTCACAACTTAACTTGGTACGTACCGCGTTAATAATTTATCGTACATCTGCTTCTTATCACAATCGGTGGTGTTATTAGCCGTCGTTACGAATTTATCCATCACCTACGATAAGAAAATGACACGATTTTATAACTTATCACAAATTCAGAGCGGTGTATATATAATCCGAAACCCTTTCATGTCCTATGGTGTCAAAGCTTCTTTCCTCTATAATATTAACTGTAGTACTCCCATTTTAAGCTCAATCCGATTATAAATCGTTAATCCACGCTTTATACATCCCGTATCGTAGTGTTATTTTGAAGTTACTTAACCCCCAAATGTTGAGGTTATGTCACAACACCCTCGAAGTCTTTTTACGAGTAATATTGACTATATTATTTCCATTTTAAGCTTAATCGGCTTCTAAATCATTAATCTACGCTTTATACATCCCCCATCGCAGTGCTATTTTGAAATTACTCAACGCCCAAATTTTGAGGTTATGTCACAATATCGTCGAAGTTTCTTTTTCTTATCACTGAGTATATTACTTCAATTTTAACCTTAATCGGATTGTAAATCGTTAATCCACCCTCTTTATACATCGTAGTGCTCTTTTTTTAAAATTACTTTACCCCTTAATTTTGAGGTTTTGTCATATTTTGTTCGAGGCTTCCTTTTCTTATAATATTGATTGTATTACTTCCATTTTAACTCTAATCGAATTGTAAAACGTTAATTCACGCTTTATACATCCCTATCGTAGTACTATTTTGAAATTGCTCAACCCCCAACATTTTGAGGTTATGTCACAATATCCTCGAGGTTCTTTTTCCTCCCAATATTGACTGTTTTACTCCCATTTTAAGCTTAATCGGATTATAAATCGTTAATCCACGCTTTACACATTCCCTATCGTAGTGTTATTTTGAAATGACTCAACCCCCAAATTTTGAGGTTATGTCACCATATCCTCGAGGTTCTTTTTCCTCCCAATATTGACCGTTTTATTCCCATTTTAAGCTAATCGTAGCGTTATTTTGAAATTGCTCAACTCTGCAAACTTTGAGGTTATATCATGTTGTCCCCATTGTCATAGTCCTCATCAAACGGATTTCATTCTGTTAAAACTCACCTTTTTGCATCGTCCAATACTACTTCCAAACTGTGCGTTTCCCCTATATATTTCTCGTATAAATAATTCTGTCGGGCTCGTTTTATTATTTTGTCATCTATATCGGTTATGTTCATCACGTAAAATATATCGTAGCCGAAATAATCAGAGAGGACTCGTCGTAAGATATCGAAGGTGATGTACGATCTGAAACCAATTACTTATTAATTTATCCATATTTCATCTCTGATGAGATTATAGCTGCAACGAGCCTCATCGACTAGATAAGCATTTCCCAATTACCCGTACGCGGATCGCCAAGCGTTTACAGCATTTTACCAGGGGTGCACGGCCCAATTTTGAAAATAAAAATATATTAGCAAATTAACACATTCACTGCCGATGACTGAACATCATGATGGCTTATCGGCAGTCAACGTATTAAAATGAAAACATTAGAAATGCAAGTTCTCTTCCCCACGCAATACTTTGTCTTTGGCAATCCTAACAATTCAATTTTCCTTTATTCTTTGAGATGTTGTCGTGTAAATGTAAAATTTGGAATAAAGAGGGAGATGCCTACAAGAAAGGTGAGGGAGAAATGAGAGGATTCACATTAATTTCCTGTTTTATATCATGTGTGAGGCAAGATAATCATGTCGTACCAGCATAGCCGTAACTGCTGGAGCTGCCAACGGAAATCGATGCGCGCCTCTCTGATGCGATGCATCCATTTGCTGCCCCACCAGTTACTCTTATACATATAAATAAATAAATAATTAAACATGGTGTCAGGTTAGGAAGAACGCTAAATAATAGAAATATAAAGCAGAAAAGAACTAAAAACAAAATAAAAAGGGGTTATAAATAAATAAATAATTAAACCGTTATGGGTATGCTGGGACGACACGATTATCTTACCTTATACATGATATAAAATAGGAAATTAGTGTGAATCCTGCACTTGCATTTTATGTAAGCATCACCCTGTTTATTCCAAATTTATGTTTACGTAACTTTCATGATGTGTGGAACCCCCTTAATAGCTAAAATCATCTTAGTAGCTAAAACCAGCTAAGTAGCTGCAACCCGCCTAGTAGCTAAAACCGGCTTAGTGGTTGAAACCCGGTTAATAGCTGAGTGGTAAAGCATGCGATTCAAAAGTGGATGATGAGCGGATCAAAACTCCGATCGCGCAGAGAGGGATTCACGATCAAAAGTATCTGGGAACCGCTGGACTAGGCAATCATCCTCATTAAAACTTATCTATAAAACAAGAAAAATATACGATGTGAATCGCACATACACACCTCGCATGTCCCATATGGGAAGCATCGTAAACCGTGGGGCCGCAACTGTACCAAGTTACCCTCTTTCCATTCCTCGGCACAAAGACTTCCTTCTGCCTGGTCAAGCTGTTGTACAGCTTCAAAACCGGTACCTCTTTGTTATCGTACGGGCACCACTTAGGTTGGGATCGTTTGGCCATGCTGGAAAAAATCAACACGTTACTTCCCCAGTCCCTTCTTGTTTACAATATGCGAGATTTCGCGCCGAAATTCCAAAGAAAAACTGACCTTTTTCCACGTAAAACTGTTCAAACGCGACGATCCGGGGATAATTTCCCTTTTTAATTTATAATTGCCAAAAAAGGGGCCTTTTTAAAAAGCGAAAAGTCTGAAGATGATCGTAATACGAGTGACTAACTTTGTACTGTTGTTCCAGCTCCGTTCTAATTTGGATTGCGATGTTGGCATTGGGAAATTACAAGCTGCCAACATCAGTAGATTCGTATCTACCCAAGTCCCAACGTCTGTCGATGATAAAATAAAGGAAAAACCCGCTTATTCCGCGTTTACGACTAATTGATTTCCGATCGATTTCGAATCGTACAAGTTTTCGTACTTAATGAGCTTCTAAAAGCGTCCCGGAGACTCTCGATAACGTCGATAATTGTAAATTGAAATTCGTTAACACCTGCACACACGACTAACACATAGCATGATGCAATTTTTTACGCGATTAAGGTATTTGTCGAGGAAAAAAACCACCTCACCTACCTTACTAACAAGTTAATGTTTAATAAGCCGGCCAAAACGTTCTGATGCAACACCATTTTTTTCGACGTTTTTGACGAAATATCTCGATGGATTCGGGATTCTTACGTACGGCCAGACACACAGAAGCTATTAAGGACTTATTAAATCGTTTTGCTTAATTGATAGCTTCGAGCGGCTTATCTAGATAGTGCGCGTACACTTATCTAATAATAATAATAACAAGAAAAAATTTCGTACTACCTATTGCGCATTTATTCGTTCGCGGAAAGGTCAAAACGTAAATTTGCGCTAATTATTGTTTAAATATATCGCGTCGACGAATTTGTTTTGGGTAAAATCCAGTTTTTTCCTTTGTGCCTTTTTCTCCTTTTAAATAAAATCACCGCCATTATCTCGGTCTGATGGATTATTCGGGCAATCCGTAAAAATTGTAGATTCCTACCTGTTATCTTTGAAGTATTTATATTGCGGTGTAACGCTTTCTACGAAATCGGAGATAAGTTTTACAATGAGTAAAAGTTTAATTTTAGCGCGCTCGCGCCGTTGTAATACGGAGACTACAACTTACATGATTCGAACTTAAAACAATTGTTTCAGTCCAAATAACCGTAATAAAAGCTCGAATACGCGTTAAACTGACGAAATTCCGATTCAGTAATGCAGCTTCGATCTTGTATCATTCCTCCACCGTTGATAATGCTAAAAAAACAATTGAAAACATCGTAGATGTTAAAATAGTCACACTTCACCATGGCAACTGTCAAACGATTCACCTAATCGGAAACGATGACTGTCAAAATAATCACGATTTGAAAGTGACGACTGTCAATAGAATTATACACCCGCAGTCACTTTAAAATCATTATTGTCGACAGCAGTTCAAATTTAGCAAAGACTATCGCCATTGCTAGTGCTAGTGATAAAAAATCACTTCAAAACATGTTCAAGATGTGAAAATAGTCACAACTTCACCATGGCAACTGTCAAACGATTCACCTAATCGGAAACGATGACTGTCAAAATAGTCACGATTTGAAAGTGACGACTGTCAATAGAATTATACACCCGCAGTCACTTTAAAATGATTATTGTCGAAAGCAGTTAAAATTTAGCAAAGACTATCGCTATTGCTACTGCTAGTGCTAAAAGAATCACTTGAAAACATGTCAGAGATGGTGATATATTCACAACTTCACCATGGCAACTGTCAAACAATTCACCTAATCGGAAACGATGACTGTCAAAATCAGTTACGATTTAAAAATGGCGACTGTCAATAGAATTATACACCTGCAGCCACTTTGAAATGGTCATTGTCGACAGCAATCAAAATATAGTAATGACTATCGCCATTGCTAGTGCTAGTGCCAAAAAATCCCTTGAAAACGTGCCCGAGATGGCAAAATAGACACAACTTAACCCCGGCAACTGTCAAACGGTTCACCTAATCGGAAACGATAACTGTTAAAATAGTCACGATTTGAAAATGGTGACTGTCAATAGAATTGCGCACCCGCAGTCACTTTGAAATGGTTATTGTCGACAACAGTCCAAATTTAGTAATGACCATCGCTAGAAACAGATAAGATTTCAGAATAGTAACATTTTAGAAATAATCACACTTTAAACAAGGCAACTGTCAAAATAGTTACAAGTTGAAAGAGGCAACTGTCAAAATAAGCGGGGTTTGAAAATGACATTTACACACACTTACTAGGAAATAGCTACTGTCAAATACAGTATATATTTAGAAACGACTCTTATCAGAAACGGAAGCCATTCGAGAATAGCAACTGTCAAGAGATATAGTTTCAGCATAATCATGATTTGAAAACGACAACTGTCAAAACAATGACAAACACAGTCACGAGGAGCTATTGTCAAAAATGCTGTCAAACCGAAATTGTTTCTGACGATAGTCGTTTCTAAATTTGGGCTGTCTCAAATAGTAGCAATTTCCAAGTGACTGTAACAGTTATGGTCTTCAATTTGTGAGTCTCTTGAACAGTTGCCATGGTCAACTGTCAACTGTAAAAATTACAATTCTTAAATAATCACCGAGAAAAACAGTCACTTGGAAAACACTAACATGTTTAGAAATGACTACCGTCTGTTGTTATTCTTAAACCGTGACCGTTTCCGGCGATAGGCATCTCTAAATTTGAACTTTCAAATTGTGACTATTTTGACAGTCATCCTTTTCCATTTGTGACTCTTTTGACAGTTGCCGTGGTCAACTGTCAACTGTCAAAAACTTTAATTTCGAAATAATCACCCAGAAAGACAGTCAACAGTTAGTTGGAAAGGACTATTGTCGAAAATGAGTCTTAGAAATGACTGTCGCCAGTTGCCATTCTCAAACCGTGACCGATTCTGGCGATAGGCATTTCTAAATTTGAACTGTTTTAAATAGTAGCAATTTTCAAGTGACTGTCTGTGTGTGTGTATTTCTTTTGACAGTCGTCGTTTTTAAATTGTGACTATTTTGACAGTCATCCTTTTCCATTTGTGACTCTTTTGACAGTTGCCGTGGTCAACTGTCAACTGTCAAAAACTTTAATTTCGAAATAATCACCCAGGAAAACAGTCAACAGTTAGTTGGAAAGGACTATTGTCGAAAATGAGTCTTAGAAATGACTGTCGCCAGTTGCCATTCTCAAACCGTGACCGATTCTGGCGATAGGCATTTCTAAATTTGAACTGTTTTAAATAGTAGCAATTTTCAAGTGACTGTCTGTGTGTGTGTATTTCTTTTGACAGTCGTCGTTTTCAAATTCTGACTATTTTGACAGTTATCCTTTTCAATTTGTGACTCTCTTGATAGTTCTCGTGGTCAACTGCCGACTATAAAAAAATACAATTTCTAAATAATCACCGAGAAAAACAGTTAGCAGTCACTTGGAAAGGACTATTGTCGAAAATGAGGTTTAGAAATGACTGTCGTCAGTTGCTATTCTCAAACCGTGTATAGTAGTAATTTCCAAGTGACTGTGTGTATATGTAATTATTTTGACAGTCGTCATTTTCAAAATAGTGACTATTTTGACAGTTATCGTTTTCAATTTGTGACTTTCTTGACAGTTATCATTTTCAATTTGTGACTTTCTTGACAGTTATCGTTTTCAATTTGTGACTTTCTTGATAGTTGCCGTGGTGACCTGTCAAGTGTCAAAAACTTTCCAATTTACAAATAATCACCGAGAAAAACAGTCCCCTGAAGATAGCTATAGTCGAAAGCAATGGTTTTCGTTCATTTTTATCTGTGGATGGGTGCACATTTTGTTGCCCATGCGCATATTTAAAAACAACAAAAAATTGTGCCCCCTTTTAATCTGCAGTGAAATTAGACAGGAAATAAGGCAAAAGATCGTCGCACTTGATGGAAACAATTCCAGTCAGATATAAGACGATTTCTAAAAATAACAATTTAAATAATTCGCGCGCAAACCTCGAACGGTGATTGGTTTTTGATTTTGAGGCCACCTATCATATAACGAATTTGAAGGCGGGATTATTTGAATTGTATCCCGTATGTTGAGAGACAAAATATATAATAAGAAAAGACGAGAAATCAATAAAACTTCGATTACAAAGCAGTCATGATAGAAATATGGAAGAAAATGATAATATGTAATAATAATAATAATGATAATAAAAGTATGCCAGGGCAATAATTAAACCGAGTAAAGGTACATCAAACGGTAATATTTCAAAATCGATTTCTAACAGATTGATCGTTTGCTTTGATGACGGAGTAACCTAAGACAAAAAACAAGGAAGGTGGGAAACCACAAGGCGTAAAATAAAGTACGTTTTAAACAGATCAAAATAACAAGTGTCAACGGAGCGGAGCGGTGATGTATACAAAAGTGTCAAATACGTTGTTTACCAACTGAAAGTTATGCTTTTTTTTTTTTGGTTATATATCCAATAAACAAACTTATACGTTTTCCAAGCGCCCGGTTTTCCTTGATTTGGTGGAGTTCGTGGGAGTTGGTTCGAGTTTTTGGCATTTGAAACGCCCCGGTCTGATTCTTTTTCTTTTTCTCTATGATGAAAAGGAAATCAATGCGTGGGAAGTTTCAAACTAAAATTATTTGAAAGTAACATGAAAACTTAGCGATGATGTATACGAAACTGTCAAATTCATTGGTTACCAACCGAAAATCTAGTTTTAGTGTTGTATTGCCAATACGTAATTCGAAAAATTCAAATTTTACTAAAAATTCGACATTTTTTAAGGCGTTTTAAACTTGTTCTCTTCTCTTCTATTAGAAACCTTTAAAACCTTTAACGACTGAAAATATGAAATTAAGGGAAGTTTGCATCAAGTCCAACTAACGCCTTGAATAAATTAAATCCTGATCAAGGGCGGTTATTTCAATGAAATACCTTTGTCTCGGTGATAAATATTTACTCAAAATAGCGGATGAGAGGATTTGCAAAATAATTGAATTTTACCGTAATTACCCGGTTTTATCGCTGACTTTTCCACGAAACTGACGTTGACGCGCTTAATAAAATTTATTAGATTTACCTTTCGTATATTTATTATCTCTCATAAATTACGAAGCGCGTAATTACACACAAGCGCACCAAGCATGAAACAAAAATACCTGGGGATTCCTTACGCAATCCCCGTAATAAAGTAATAATTTTAATGATTCAATATCAAAACGAATTTCTAACAATATTTTAATATACGATAGCGAGACACATACCTTTCCTTATGGCCGATTTATCCAAATTCTTCTCTTTAATTTCAATCTTCGGAATATTTCGAATTTCGAAAATCTAAACCAAAACTGCTTAAAATCCGCGAAGACCCAACACGGTTTTCGCTTCAAAAGTTGATTCAAACACGAACTGACTAGGCTGACTAGGATTGGAATGTCACCCACACTTCCATACTTTTATATGATGTATGGGATGTATGTGAGTACATGGGAACAGTCGACGAATATTATGAGGTAACCAACATATGGTATTGTATATTATCATTTGGACGGGGAAAAAATTGAATTACTCAATATGCACGACAGTTTATCGTGACGCAAATTAGATTGCTAATTAAGCCTTTTTATTTCGTTTTTAATACCTCTATTTCGAATTTATTTTTCTTTAAATTATTATGTATTATCTTTTTGAAAGTAGAAATACTTTAATAATTCATTATTCCTCAAATCGTTCGATAAGAACAGACTGAAGGCAAAGAGAAGAAGACGATTTTTCGAATTATATACATATCAAGAGGCCGGGCAGTTTAAATTTGGCGCCTTTACACTTACGTCATTCACAATTGACTTATAAATCGAATTTGTTAAAAGGGTGGATGACATGTTATCATTAAGTAGTGTAAATCGGACTGACGCTGTCACTCCTCTGAATTCTACTATATAAGTTGTCATTGGTAAGCTATCATTGAATAATATACGTCATCCAGCTTTTGAACAAACTCTAATTATATCTGAATATAAGAAATAATACATAAACTTGAGATCAGTTCAATTTTATGTATTTGTTATCTATGCGTTATGTGAAAATCCAGTGAAATTTAGCTTTCTAATATTACTACTACTGTTAAGTTGGTAGTTATAGACATAAATGATAAACCAAATTAAATTGTTTAAATTTGTAATAGTGTCGTCCCTGATACAGTACACTTTAATTTTGCCTTGCATAAATGTATTTTTTTCATTGTGTACAATAAATAAAATTTTCTTAAACAACCATAACCTCAACCAAAAGATATCTATGTCTAGAGTTTGTTAAACAGGTGGATGACATGTCATCATCGGTCTCACGCTGTCATTCCTACGAATTTTATTATTCAATGATAAGTTATCGTAGAGTAAATTAGAAACCGTTGGCAACTAATATTTAATGCGTATGCCCGACCAGAAACAGTAGCAAATTTGTCCTAAATTTAATGCTCTACGAATACAAAAGAGAAGAAGGAATGCTTAATTTGTCCTGAAGGTGACGCAAAACTCAGTTTTTTTGAGCCTTTTCAAATACTTATAATTATTTATCTAAATGTAGTACCACTGTGAGAAAAAAAAACGAAAATGACACACAGACACACATTCACAGTTGGATATCGTCAAAGTATACATGTGGAACAGATCAGCACAGATTAACAAGTAATCTGTGAGTCAACGATACCAAATTTGGCGTTTGCCATTGTGCATGTCCCAAACTAAAAATTTCCAGTTCTGTAAGAAATTATTGGGACGGTTGCCAACCGGTTGGAACTTGGATAAAATTGACTTTGTGAACGCTCTACGAACACAAATATATACATATTGCTGATTGCTCTGTGAACAAATTGATAACTTATCATTGAATAATAAAATTCGGAGGGGTGACAGCGTCAGTCCGATTTACACTACCTAATGATAATACGTCTTCCACCTTTTTAACAAACTCTACTACTGTCAGATCTGATACACTATTGCGCACGCGTAAGGCTTAAAGTTACGTTTTTATGTTACGGCTATTGTCTATATGATTTCGATCTTACAATTAGTTCTTATGTAAATTATACGGTTACGTATATCTTATGTCTTACGTCCATTTCGGGATGAGAAGAAGAAGAAGGAATTGTCGCCGAAAACTGTCACTAAGAAATTTTCTGGTGTAAACTTGTGTCCGATGACTTGCAAAATGCTTTTCTTCTAGTTTAAGTAGGACTTACAAAAGTATTGATTTTAAACGGTCATTTTAGTGCTTTTGTGAATTGGGATTGTCAGTACTGTTGGTATCTTCCTTGTGGCTTTGTGATCCTTATTCTCCAAATTATTGCGTTAATAGTAGCTTAATATATGCTATTTACGTTTTATGTTCCTAAGCGTGTAGTATTACAATAATAATATTCATATTTTCGTTTTAATTGTACAAATTGCGAAAATCAATAACTGCAAACGTCAAAGTTATGTTGGCAGGCCTGCGCGAAGGGCAGAAAATCATTGTGTTGAGAATGGCGTCTTTGGTGTAAGTTAATCGCGTTCTACCCCCGATTTTTTACCCATTGGCGTTAAATTCGACGCATTTTCGCGATTTCAAACGACAAAAAGTCCGAGTGCTATTTTCCAAGGGGCGGCAGTATCGATAAAGTATATCACGTAAATGTTATCGGGCAAATTCAATGAAAGAAGCCTCACCCCCAGTTTCAGCCATGGCTACCCCAACGAACAGCAGCGGGAATCTAGTGGACGAATTCGAGGAGGCATTTCAGGTAAGTCCTCTCTACGCCCCATCTCCCCTCCCGTAACGCGAATTATCGCCGTTCGTTCGCGAAAATAATCCCTCCCCTCGCTCTCTTTCAGCATTGCTTGAACGTCCTCACTAAAGAGGAGGTGGTCCCCAGCACCGATAAGGATGAAATCCGCGTCGAAGTCGAACAGACGACGCTGCGTTTCATCGATCTGGCGCGTCAGATGGAGGCGTTCTTCCTGCAGAAGCGTTTCTTACTGTCCGTTCTGAAGCCGGAAATGATTGTCAAGGAGGATATCAGCGAGTTAAAATTGGAACTGGCTCGCAAGGACGATATACTTAAAAGGCATTATGAGAAGATCGCCATTTGGCAGAATCTCTTAGCCGACTTGCAGAGTTACTCGAAGAGTCCGGCTCAGGGCTCTTCCACGCCCAGCATCATCAATAATGGGGGTTCGGTGCCGCAATCGCCCATCGGAGCGATCCCCGGCAATCAGACTCCCACCTCGATGGTCGGGATGCAGACCGCGATGCAGCAACAGATCCAACAACAACAGCAGCAATTGCAACAGATGCAACAGCAACAACAGATGCAGTTACAGCAGCAACAGCAGCAGATGCAACAACTACAACAGATGCAGGTAGATCGGCGTTGAATCGGAAATGAAGGCATGTCCGTTTACAATATACTATTGTAGTTATAGTTCAGAGAGAGATCGTTTTGACGATTATTATTATTATTGGTGACGATCATTACTATTATTTTCAGTGACGATCATTACTATTATTATCAGTGACGATCATTACTACTATTATTGGTGTCGATCACTTTTTCCTTTGTTTTTTATTTGTAATTTTTACGATCAGTTAGCAGTAAACGAGGGTATATTTTTGTTTCCGATAATATGATTATATCTCAGGGTTTCAATGCAATATTTTTAGGCTCGTCGACGATAACTTTTGTGATAACTTCAAACAGACACGTCACATACACAAAATACGACATTAAAAGTGGTATACTTACACATATATACATATATATACGTTCGATAATTTTGCTCAAATGTGCCTTGTTGTAAAAGTATAAAAATAAATAATGTACTAGATGTCTATGGATGTGCTAAAAGCAGAGATCCCCAAACTAGTACCTAGTACCGTTACCAAGTTCCATTACACACAAAAAGAGAGGTTAGGATTCCTTAGGATCAAGGAAGGCAAGAAACAAACGAGTAGCATCATTTTGTTTCCTCCCTTTTGTGTTCTCTTTTTTGCCCCTTTAATATATGTCACTTTCAAAAAGGTAGCTGGATTTTAAAAAGAACAAGTTTGGTGATTTCTGTTCTCTATATATAAATATATATAAAAATATTTAAATAAAAATCTAATTTAAACAGAAAATTAAATAAATAAACGAATATTTGTATATTTATTAGATTGATTATATCGTAATAAATGTTTTCTAATGATCTCTGAGTTTTTCTTTTCGAAGTTGGCCAAAAAACGATAGAACGATATTCAAAATTTCACGTAGAGAATCAAATCTTGATAAAAAAGACATCCGAAAGAAATTCTATTTCGTTTCTATTTGCTCTCCAGTTTTGTTCGGAAAAATAAAAATCCTTATTATTATAGGTGCCCCCGGTATGGGCGGTGCTGTGGCTTCCGGCATGGTTTCTCCTCAACAGGCGATGTTTATGCAGCAGCAGGGCTTGGGCGGGCCGAGAGGGCCGTTCTCTCAGCAAGGACCGGGAGGCGTCCTTCAAGGTCCTTTTGGCGTATCTCGAGAAAACAACAAGCAATATAGGTGAAAGATGTTTTGTTATAATTTCTTAGCTTAACTGTAGTTCGTGGGGGCGGATACAAACGCCGAAGGCCACGCCCTCCTTTACTGCGCTATGTACGCAACAGTTTGTTGTGATTGGTTCCGTTTGTACAGCGCAGTTTATTCGCGCGGGGAAGTACGAGCCAACCACGATCAACTGTTTAAATGACGCGGACCGAGGGGCGTGGCTTTCGCCGTGCAATTATACTTCGTTTACGTTAAGAATGTATCTGGGCGTAGATAGGACTATAAAGTTCTTGAATCTGATTGGGTAATAACCACGACCAAATTACACAAAGCATGACGTATCTGACATATGGCACTTGATAGTTGTCATTGCCTAACATAACCTCACTTATGCGAGGAGTTAGTCCTGTTTTCATTGTACATCGGCTTAAAGTGCTGCCTCTTCTTAACGTGAACTTAGTACTTCGTTTATGTTAAGAATGCAGTGCGTGAGTAGATAGGTCTATAATATTCTTGAATTTAATTGGCTAATAACGACGCCCAAATAACACAGAGCACAACGAATCTGACATACGTCCCTTGATTGTTGTCATTTTAGTCTAACATAACCTCACTTATGCGAGGAATTCGCCCCGGTTCATTGTGCCCCGGTTCAGAACGCCATCTACTGCTTTCTATGCATTCATACATTATATATATGTTATACACTCAGTATATAACAGTTTGGGCGTCGAAATCTTCGCTCGTATTTTCCTTATTGGTTGTTTTTCTTTTCTTCGTAGGCATGACGGATGGGCGAAGGTGACGAGGACGCGGGAGGGGGCGTGGAAGAGGAAGGGGTAGAGGCAGGGGTCGTGGCCGCGGGGCCCTGCCAGATTACGTGTCCCCCTAGCTCTCCTCCCGCAGCCCAACATGTACACTCGGATCACACCTCGGCGGGCTTAGCAACCGGAATCGACATCGGCAGCAGCAAAAACAACCACAACCACAATATAAGAAAAATGAAAAAATTGAAGACAAAAAAATTAAAAAGGAAAAAAACAAAAGCCTATCCGCGATCGATCCGGATCTCAAAACACATATATGTCTGCAGCATATTTAAAACAAAAAAATTTAAAGCACACATCTATATCGTATATATCGTTTTCGTTGTTATTTGACCTTGAGTATTAAAGAAGGAAGAAGAAACATGAAGATCCAGAAGAGAAGAAATGGGGTTGATGTGATTGATCGATCTGGGTTTATCGCGATTTTTGTTTGTTTTTTGGGGATCCCCGCTTTGAGTTGGGAAATTGATTTCGTTGCGTTTTCTCTAGTAAGCTATTTGTTTTGAAGTCGCGTCATAAGTTGGATGCGTACGGAATTAATCAAAATTCACGTTTAAATCAAAAGACGCTTCGTTTACAACAACGAAAAGAAATTTAATATTATTCAATATTTAAGTTTCCGGTGGGAGATATTTGCTTAATTTTTTTCCCTCGTTTAGTTCGTAATTACATAGTTAAAATGCTGATATTACTTTAAACATTTTTGTCCGAAGCAATTGATATTTAACTATTTATGTATGTATTATTATTATTATTGCGAGTTGTTTTGTATCGATAAGTCCAATCTTTTTTTTTAGGTTAATCGTAATTTGGGATTTTTGGATATCAAACTAGATTTAGTCGATATTTGTCTCCCGTTCCCCTTTCCCCTTCCCGCGTTCTTGTCCATATCCGTTCATTTTATTCTTAACTTCTGTTCGGTGTACATTGAATAATGACAGCCTTTTCTGTTACGACCACCTTACTCGATTCTATCATTTTTAGCCATCTTGAATTCACATTTATCAAGAGTGATGGTTTCAGTGTAGCGCTTTTTTTTTTTATTATAAATATTTAAATATACATGATTCAATGTGAATAACAACATTCTTTTACAATGGGTTCTAAACAATATCCATTGCTTAACCATTCTGTCGATGGCACTGGGTGCAGTTCTTTTTAAACAACCAGCTGTCAAGAGATGTTCGACAACTTTTCATTACCTCAGTGATGCAAATGCAAGCCGAGACCATTTTTGCTAGTTTGATATCTAAACGATTCTTTCGTTTTCATTCCTACAGATGAATCTCCGAAAAGGCCAGAGGAAACCACAGATTGAGGATGCAAGCCGTGAAGAAAATTTGTATCGTTTCGTTTTATCTCGAATTTATATCCATATGTATCGATTTCCGTTTCCGTTCTAAAAATATAATATAAACGTTACCGAATTTCAAAATTGTGATATTTCAAGAAGTAAAAAATTAAATAAAAGCCAGTTTATAAACCGTAGCATCAACGTCTTTTATTACTATTTTTCATTATCACACAGATACCTCGCCGTTCTCCCCGATCCCATCACGTCTGCCATGTCTAAGTGCAACAAATCAAACTAACATGTCTTGAACTTTAGAATATTTGATAGTTGTAGATGAAACGACAAGAAATATTACAAAATATCTGTCGAGTTATGTTCATTAAGCGTCGAATGACCCAAAACTGATACAAAATATTTTGGCAATTAGAGATTAAACGTCAAATAACTGAACTACGCGCTGATTGGCTTATTTGAACAGACAACCGCTGATTGGTCCATGTTAGTCAGGAGCCGATATAAGTGAAAGGTACAGTGAGATATAAGTGCTGGAGGATATAAATGCGATATCTCTGTATAAACGTTACCGAATTTCTAAATTGTCATACTTCGAGAACTAAAAATTAAATAAAAGCCAGTTTATAAACCGTATCAACAACGCCTTTTATTATTTTCTTTGATTATCACTAACAAGTCGATTGCGATTCCACAAATTCGATTAAAGTCCTCGTCGGTCTTCCTTGCATCCCTTCCGACAGATACTTCGCCGTTTTTCCCGGCCCCATCACGCCAGCCATGTCCAAATGCAACCAATCGACTTTTTCCGGGACGAATTCCTTCAGGAAAGCCGCGGCTTTGCAAGCCCCGCCTCCTTTCCCTTTCCCCACATTGTGAACGTCGTAGAAGGGATATTCCGTCACCAATTCGCTGTAACGTTTCCACAACGGGAATTTCCACACTCGATCCCCGGTGTTGCCCGCCACCTTTTCAAGGTCCTCGTATAAATCGTTGGAGTTCGTAAAAACGCCAGTGGCGGCGTCTCCGATCGCGACCGACATGGCACCTGTTAACGTGGCGATATCTAACACCCAAGTTGGATTGAATTCCTTACTGTAACTCAAAGCATCGGCCAGGATCAACCGGCCTTCGGCGTCTGTGTTATCTACGCAAATCGACTTCCCGTTCATGGCTCGTACGACATCGCCCGGCTTCGTCGCCGTCCCCGACGGCATATTTTCCACTAGCGGTACCAAAACGACAACGTTCGCTTTCACTTTCAACGAAGCCAAGCCGAATATCGTCCCGACGACGGAGGCGCCCCCGACATATCCGCCCTCATATCGGCCATGTTCGCCGACGGCTTGATGCTGATTCCCCCGAATCGAAGGTGACCCCCTTCCCGATCAAAACGAACGTATCATCGCCCCCGCCCTTATAGTGCAATTCCAGGAAAACGGGAGGTTCGACGCTTCCCCTGGTTACGGATAGAAACGCCCCCATTTTTTTATTTTCGGCCCAAGCTTGGTCGTGGACATACACTTGGATTCCCAACGGACACAGCGCGTCTTCGGCTTTCTTCGCGAATATGCTGGGGGTCATGTGATTTGCGGGCGCCTCCGCCAATGTGCGCGCGAGATTTTGGGCGCCGGCTTTTTTAACGCCGCGCTCCCAACAGGCACAGTCGCTATCGACGGGATTGACCAGGTCGATCGTCGATTTTTCCTTTTTCTTCGATTTGTGATCTTGGTACTGCCAGGAGGCTAACGTGGCGCCCTCTGCGGACGCTTCCGCGTCGCCGAAGCTTTCGAGTGCGATATTTTCGACGCCGAGACCGTGTAATGTATTGTAGCCAACTGAAATTATAAAAAAATTACAATACCAATACGGCTGATGTCAAGATAAGTTTGTTAAAAGTCAAATATTCTGGTAGTTGTCAAATAATTTGACATGCCTTGAATTTCAGATGAAACTATAACAGATATAAAATATCTGTCAAGTTATGTTCATCGAGCCTCAAATGACCCAACATTCAAATATTTTGACAGTTAAAGATTAAACGTCAAATAGTTGGACATTTTTCTAGTTCAAAACGACAAAACATTTGATGACTAATAATTTAAACGTCAAGAGAATTTAACATATCTTCAATTTTAACATGAAACTGTCGAGTTTTTTTATCAAAAACTGTCAAAAAATTGACTGTTAGACCTTAAGACACCAAATACTTGAATATTTTGTTAGTTCAAAACATCAAAACATTTGATAACTGATAATTTAAACATAAATACACTTCGAATGTCTTGAACTTAACAATATTTTACAGTTCCAGATGAACCGATAACAAACATTACAAAATATTTACCCAGTTATGTTCACCAAGCGTCAAATGATCCAAAACTGTCAAACTACTTTCACAGTTCCAGATTAAATTCAAATGATGTCTTTTTCTAGCTTAAAACGTCAAAATATTTGGCATTTAATAAATCTAAACGTCAAACAATTTAATATGCCTTGAACTTTATAATATTTGGTAGTTTTCGATGAAATGATAACAAATATTACAAAATATTTACCGAGTTACGTTCACCAAGCGTTAATTGACCCAAAACTGTCAAATATTTTGACAGTTCAAGATTAAACGTCAAACAGATCGACATTTTTCTACTTGAAAACATCAAAACATTTCATAATTAATAATTTAAACATCAAGCAATTTGGCATGCTTTCAACTTAACATTTGACAGTTTAAAATGAAACAATAACAAAATATTTATCAAATGACCCAAAACTATCAAATATGACAGTTTCCGATTAAACGTTACACAGGTCGACATTTTCCTATGTTGAACACGTCAAAATATTTGACAATTAATAATTTAAACATCAAACAAATTGAGATGTCTTAAACTTTACAGTATTTCAGATAAAATGACAGATATTATACAAGTTATGTTAATCAAGTGTCAAATGACCCAAAATTATCAAAATATTTTGACAATTAGAGATTAAACGTCTAATAATTGGACATTTTCCTAGTTGAAAATGTCAAAACGTAAAACAATTAATAATTTAAACGCTACACAACTTGACATACAATTAATTTTAAAATATTTGACAGTTTCAGATGAAACGATAGCAGATATTACTAAATATCTGTCAAGTTAAGTTTAACAAGCGTCAAATGACCTAAAATTTCGCAATATTTTGACAATTAGAGATTAAACTTTCAATAATTGGACATTTTTCCAGTTGAAAACGTCAAAATATTTAACAATTAATAATTTAAACGCAAAGCAATTTGACATACATTTAATTTTAAAATATTTGACAGTTTCAGATGAAACGATAGCAGATATTACTAAATATCTGTCAAGTTAAGTTTAACAAGCGTCAAATGACCTAAAATTTCGCAATATTTTGACAGTTAGAGATTAAACTTCCAATAATTGGACATTTCCTTAGTTGAAAACGTCAAAACATTTGATGACTAATAATTTAAGAGTCAAGAGAATTTAACATGTCTTCAACTTTAAAATATTTTGACAGTTTGACCCAAGATTTTTAATATATTTTGACAGTTTGACCTAAAATTGTCAAAATATTTTGACAGTTCCAGATTAAACGTGAAATAGTTTTTAATTTTTCTTGTAAAGTTTTTGGTATACCTGAGGCTGCGATCCTGATAGCTTCCCTATCTTGGTCGACGACTTCGATATCGCAGAATCCTTTGCACGCCTTGCCCAAACCGACTACGGTTACGCATTGGTACTCCTGATCGAGGCCCCAGAACGTCAAACTTTTGCCTTCCTTGATTTTATTACCGGCTCTATAACGATAATGATGTTTAAACTTTTTTTTTCTTAGCAATTCTTCCTTTTCTTTGGCGGTGTTAACTTGGGAAATGGCGGTAATAGATTGAAAAATAAAAAAACAATTCCACTTGATTTTATTTGAAATTTATTATTGCCAATGTTGTAAGACAACAATCAAAAACATACAATTGTTCTTTAGTCTTTGACTTAAAAAAATGCAATCGATGGCGCAATCAGTTCTATGTAATCTTATTTATAACATAAAATATACAGGGTGATCTCAATACGTAAAAATTGTTCAAATTAGTTACTAATCGAATTTGGAAATTTAAAGGTCCAGGCGTTGAGAGGGGATTTTTTTCTTTGAAGATTCGGGAATTTCCTAAATTATCCATTGTTTTATTATACACATATATTATCCAATTACGTTCTAAGCCTATGCACATTTATATACATAATAAAATCTTCTTAGAATATATATATTAATAATAATCATAATCGTAATGATAAAACCGATTTTCTTTTTTATTTCAAAAATTTCATAAGCTTCGTGAGTGGTAATTTTTTTCTTTAAACGTCATTTTTCCCTTAAATATTATTTACAAATCACATTAATCCAGTTCGTTTTAGAAAACGAATTTATCGAAATTCTGCCAACGACATAAAACATTACTCTCAAAAAATATGTCCGCGTCTAGTCAAATCCTGCGCGCTTTCGAAATTCCACGATTCCCACAGAAAAAAGCGGGAACCCTTCCGTTTTAAGAATCGCTTTCAGACTTTCCGTTCCTTTTTTTTGTTGTTGTTTTCTTGTTTTGGAGAGAGAGGGCAGTATAATTACGTGTTAAAATCCACGAATGGAGAAAATTTACACATACATATTTCGTAGGTATGAGGTAAACACCATAATGTGAAGAATGTCTAAGTATGTACTACACATTAGATAATTTTCTTTTTAATTACGAAGAAGTTAAACATCCAAGACATATTGAAAATAGACGGTGGAGACGGATTAAAATTATTTTTTTTTTCGATGCAATTTTTACTTTTCTACTGTTCGTCGTATCGCGAAAATTTCTTTTTAGGAGTCTCACGCTTGGGAAATTACAAATTTTAAGCTAGGACGTAAATTCCAATTTGAACATTAAAATAATTTGCCAACTGGCAATATTTTTAATCATCAAATTATCTCATATATAGATAATAGTAAGTTACGTCAAAATATTTCGCATTCGTCTAGCTACAAACGTCAAAATATTTGAAATTCCTTTAGTTTAAAATGCCAAAAAAAAATTAACATTTGTTTTAGTTAAAACGCCAAAACATTTGACATTTCTCTAGCTCAAAAGGTCTAAACATTTGAAATTCCACATTTAAAACGTCAAAAAAGTTAGCATTTGTTTTACTTAAATCGTCAAAATATTTTAGGTTGCTCTAGTTTGAAACGTCAAAAAATTTTACATTTGTTGAGATTAAAACGTCAAAATATCTGACATTTACCACCGAAAATCTCAAAATAGTTGGCATTTCGTAGCATAAGTGTCAAAATAGTCGAATTCGTATCTTTAACGTCAAAATATTTGACATTTCGTTGCTTAAGTGTCAAAACCGATGACACTGTTAGCTTTCATTAAAAAAACAACGACATTTCGTATCTCTAATAGTAAATATTTTATGTTTTCTAGTATTAAAGTAAAATATTTGACATTTCATAGCTTAAGTGTCAAAACAACTAACATTTCTGCTACTACTACTTTAACTGTAGAAATATTTAACATTTTGTACCGTAGGTATGAAAACAGTTGATATTTTTAGTATTAATTAAAGAAAAAGCGTTTTGCCGCTCTAAGGCTAAATATTTTGTAGTAGTTTTAAATGTCAAACTATTTGACTTTTGTAGCGTAAAAGTCAAAACAGTTGATATTTCGTAGGATAAGTGTCAAAATGTTTGACATTTCGTAGTTTAAGTGTCTAAATAGTTGACATTTTGTAGCGCATGTGTCAGAACAGTAGATATCCTTTAATTCAAATTGAAAAAATCTATTTCCTAACTTTAACACCAAATGTTTTAGATTTTGTAATTTTAAAGCAAAAATATTTGACATTGGATAGCTCAAGTGTCAAAATAATTAACATTTCGTACTCTAAATGTCAAAATAATTAACATTTCTTACTCTAAATGTCAAAATAATTAACATTTCGTACTCTAAATGTCAAAATATTTATTAGTACAAATTTAAAAAACAGTTGATATTTCATATCGTATGTGTCAAAATCGTAGATATCCTTTAACTCAAATTGCAAAAAAAATTATATTTCCTAACTTTAACACCAAATATTTTAGATTTTGTCATTCTAAAGCAAAAAGTAATGACATTTCATAGGTTAACTGTCAAACCAATTAACATTCCGTAATGTAAATGTTGAAATATTTGACATTTCGTAGCATAAGTGTCAAAACAATTGTGATTTTGACATTATGTAGCTTAAATGTCAAACCCATTGATATTTTTAGCTTTAATTAAAAAGAAAGCAGCGGCATTTCGTAGCTCTAACGCCATATATATTATATTTTGTAATTTCAAAGCCAAAATATTTGACTTTGGATAGCTCAAATGTCAACATAATTAACATTTCGTACTCTAAATGTCAAAATATTTGACATTTTGTGGCGCAAGTGTCAAAGCAGTTGACATGTTTTAATTAAAATTTAGAAAACTTGCATTTCGTATCTCTAACATTATATTTTAGATCAAAATATTTGACACTTCGTATTTTAAACCTAAAAATATTTAACATTTCGTATTTTAAAAGTCAAAATATCTGAGATTTCGCATTTTGAACGTTAAAATATCTGACATTTCGTATTTTAAACGTCAACATATTTGACATTTCGTATTTTGAACGTTAAAATATCTGACATTTTGTATTTTAATCGCTCAAGTGTCAAAATAATTAATTAATTTCCTACTCTAAATATCAAAATATTTGACATTTTGTAGCGTAAGTGTCAAAGCAGTTGACATTGTTTTAACTAAAATTTAGAAAACTGGCATTTCGTAGCATTAACATTAGATTTAAGATCAAGATATTTGACATTTCATATTTTAAACGTCAAAATATCTGAGATTTCGTATTTTAAACGTCCAAATATTTGACATTTCGTATTTTAAACGTCAAAATATTTGACATTTCGTATTTTAAACGTCAAAATATTTGACATTTTGTATTTTAAACCTGAAAATATCTAAGATTTCGTATTTTAAACGTCAACATATTTGACATTTCGTGTTTTATACGTCAAAATATTTGACATTTCGTATTTTAAACTTCAAAATATTTGACATTTTGTATTTTAAACGCTTAAATGTCAAAATAATTAATTAATTTCGAACTCTAAATATCAAAATATTTGACATTTTTCTGGCGTAAATGTCAAAGCAGTTGACATGTTTTAACTAAAATTTAGAAAACTGGCATTTCGTAGCTTTAACATTAGATTTAAGATCAAAATATTTGGCGTTTCGTATTTTAAAAGTCAAAATATCTGAGATTTCGTACTTTAAACGTCAACATATTTGACATTTCGTATTTTAAACGTCAAAATATTTGACATTTTGTATTTTAAACGTCCAAATATTTGACATTTTGTATTTTAAACGTCAAAACGACATTGTGTAGCTTAAGTGTCAAAATAGATGATATTTCGTAGCGCGAGTGTCAAAACAGTTGACATTTTTCAGTTGGAATTTTAAAAAAAAACGTCGCAATGGTGAAAATCTTGCTGTTGTAGTTGAACTATAGGATATGTTCTTCTAACAAATTAAACAAACGACTCCTAAAAGAATATTTTCGTCATAATCTCTAAATTTGTTTTTTTTTTTTTTTTTGTTAATATCATCTAACAACCACAATTTGCAAGTTCCTTTTTTTGTCTTTTGTTTTAAATGATCTATCGGTTATTTCAATATTATCTATTTATGTATATTTAGTGTACTAAGATGTCGACTTCCTTATTTAATATTTCGGATGAGATAAAAGGGCTAAAAGTGTCGAAGATTTATACTCGTTATACGTTTATATTGGCACACATATTGCTGATACTAAACGGTAAAATGTACTTTCATTCGTGAGCAATAATCAATTACAGGATAGACACATATCTGATGATCACATAGATATATTTTTGTATATTTTACTGTAACGAGTAGGGTACAGGCTACTATTCATAATATACATAGTTACGAACACCAATCTAGAGACGTAATTAATTTTTTCTTTTAAGTGGGATTTTCTTCTTCTTTCTTCAATATCTATAAATATCCTCTTTCTTTATTATTCTAGTGTACCACATTATTCTAGTATATATATATATATATATATATGTTGTGCGCTTTCTTTTGAACGAATTTACAAGAACGTATGTAAGAGGAACAAACGGGGTGGCTTTCGATTGCTGGAGGAGGAAAGAAAAAATTTCGGACGATATGGAATTTTGAGGTTTGGAAAATGAAAAAATAAATTAAAAAACAATTTGCCAATCACTCAAAATTTTAATAGATACGTTTCAAATTCAGATCTAAGGAAATTTTGAGCTGCAAGTACCTAAGTAACAAAAATCGCAATTTCAAAAGAAATAAAAATGATTATAAACAATCGCCATCTTTAAATTAGGTTTAGATCTTAAAAAACGAAAATCAAAAACAATTGCCGGTCCAAATCACTTAAATTCGACGTGGAACCTATTCGAATCATATTTAGTTTGCGTAGCCGCCGAAAAATTCAATTAGCTTAAAAATCAAATCACCATCGTAGCAATCAAAATCGAAATCTTTGCTGCGAATTAGTGCCTACTTAAATTAAATCGTTAAAACTACATATATACATACGGCGTGTTTTGAGAGAAATGGAACGTAACGGATAACAAGGGAATACCGATCGTTTGTCTTTTGTTTTCTATTCCGGGACTCATCTGTTTTCGATTTCCAAAAAAAGAAAGAAGTCAACCCCGCGATAAAATCATCGAATCGAGAAACAAAACAAAAACGTAAAAGGGAAGGTGGAGAGGAGGGGAGAGGGAGGTACTATTTCGTTAATTTTACAACAGACGAGCCGTGATTGTCCAAATGTTTCGAAAAAAACGGAGAGCTTGATCGAGTTGCTGCTTGCGGAGTGAGAGATTTCAGCGAGTTTACTTCAACACACACACACGCGGATAAAAGCTGATAGAAATATCAATAAAACAAAAAGATCAAATCAAAAATATTTATATACAACTTGTTGATTTGGTCCTAGCTTCGTTGTCAAAATCGTCAATATTATCATTTGACATTTTTTCTAGTTTAATACGTCAACATATTTGACGCTTCGTAACTGACGCGTAAAAATATTTTACATTTTTTATGTTAAACGTCAAAAATATATTTAACTACTTAGTTGTCAAGGCAGGTAACATTTTTCTTTAGTGCAAATCTCCAAAATATTTGACAATTCATAGTTTAAAACAGCTGACATTTCTTTGTAATTTTAAACGTCAAGATATTTGACATTTCCTAGGTCAAGTGTCAAAACATTTAACTTTAACACTTTAAACGTCGAGATATTTGACATTTCCTAGGTTAAGCCTCAAAACAGTTGGCTTCCATACTTTAAACGTCAAGATATTTGACATTTCCTAGGTCAAATGTCAAAACAGTTGGCCTTCGTGCTTTAAACGTCAAAATATTTGACATCTCGCAGCTTAAATGTCAAAACAGTTAATGTTCCGTAGTTTAAGCGTAAAAAATTTTCACATTTTCTAGCGTAAGCGTGAAAGCAGTGGATATTATTTAGTTTTAATTTAATACAACCGAAATTTATAGCTTGAACGCCAGATATTTTAGATTTTGTACTTTTAAAGTCAACATATTTCACTTTCCCCAGTTTATGTGTCTAAACAATTGACATTTAGTACTTTAAACGTCAAAATATTTGACATTTTTTATCTTCAGTGTCAAAACAGTTAATACTCTGTACCTTTTAAGTATCAAAAGTTTTGACATTTCGTAGCGTAAATGTCAAACCAATTGACATTTTGGCAGCTAAGTGTCATTTTGTACTTTAAAGGTTAGAATATTTGACATCTTGTGCGTTAAGTGTCAAAATAGTTAATGATACGTACTTTAAACGTCAACATTTTTGACATTTTGCAGCATAAGCGTGAAAACAGTTGACACTTTTTAATTTTAATTTAATAAAATCTAAACTTCTTAGCTTTAACGTCAAATATTTTAGATTTTGTAGCTTTAAAATCAAAATATTAGACTTTTCGCTATATATGTGTCTAAACAGTTGACATTTAGCAGTTTAAACGTCAAAATATTTGACATCTTGTAGCTTCAGCGTCGAAACAGTTAATATTCCGTAGTTTAAACAACAAAAGTTTTGACATTTCGTAACATATGTGTGTCAAAGCAGTTGACACTTCGCAGTTGGGTGTCATTTGTACTTGAAGCGTCAAAATATGAATGTTTCGTACTTTAAAGTAGCTAAGATAAGCTTCAACGCCAAATATTTTCGATTTTGTAGTTTTAAAGTCAAAATATTTGACTTTTCGCACTTTAAGTATAGAAATAGTTGGCAGTTCGTAGTTTAAACGTTAAAATATATTTTAATGTCAAAAATATCAAAAGCTTTGACAGTTCGTAGCGTAACTGTCAAAGCGTTTGACATTTCGCAGCTAACTGTCAAAATAGTTGACATTTTGTACTTTGAGCATTAGAATATTTGACATATTGTGGGTTAAGTATCAAAATAGTTAATGTTTCGTACTTTAAACATCAAAATTTGTGATAATTTATAGCTCTAAGCGTAAACAGTTGACATTTTCTAGTTTTAAGTAGAAAAACGGAAAATTTCTTAGGTTTAACCGATTTTTAGGTGTTTTGTATTCAGACGCCGAAACTTCCAAAATGTACCGGAATAATGGTAAAAGCAGATTCCCATCCAAGGCAGTAGCCCACGGCAATCACCGTGAGGCATACTATGAAGCAAGTCGATTTATGAACGACGAAGACGAGTCGCACCGAACAGTTAGGGGAAAAGGCCCAAAGAAAGGTGGACCATCACGGAAGAAGCACCAAGACACTAGAGGACAAAGCTATAGAAAACAGCAGTCAGAAAATTTCCAAAGTGAATTCGCTGCAGACCTTAAATCCAGTTTATTTCCTGGAGTTAAAGACGGTCAAGCGGCAAGTGAACGCCTCGAAGCGTTCAATACTGCTAACGCAGTCACATTGCCAATAACAACCCGACAAATAGGGTTTGGAACCGCTCACACATTTTCTTGTTTATACGAATTTAATAATGTACCAAATGGCGGCACAATCTATCAATTCTATAGAATAGCTCTTGCAATGTTAGAAGCCCAAGTGATCATTACACAGCGTGCTACACAAGCAATTTTAGAGCACGAGCAAGATTACGCAGTTTTGCCACATAACGAAAATTTCGTCATAATTGCTAAGACGTGCATTGGCATACCTGATCAAATAAGTAGCGTAATAAACGCGATCGGTAAAGTACAAGTCCATGACACGCTATACGTCCCAAAGTTTGGCAAAGACACCATATCCCGTACAGGAGTCTTCCTTCCCCGTAGCGAGAACGTCCGCTTCAGTAACTTGCGCAGGCGCAGAACAGGGGAGAGTTTAGCTAACCCACTCGTTCCAATTGCATCTAGGTTATCCTTTTATAGGCATAATCCTATTCCTGGATGCATGTGGCGTGGAATTGAAAATAACAATCCAATATTAATAAATCCGGATGACATAATGCCAGAGGTATTTGATTATACTAATCTAAGCGTTGACATCTTAGGTTTAACGGAAAACTACGTACTTTAAATATCAAAAGTTTTGACATTTCGTAGTTTTATAGTCAAAATATTTGACTTTTCGTAGTTTTAAAGTTAAAATATTGGACATTTCGTAGTTTCAAAGTCAAAGTATTGGACTTTTCGCAGTTTAAGTGTCCAAACAGTTGAGTTTTCACAGTTTAAGTATGGAAACACTTGACATTTCGTAGTTGAACCGGTAAAACATTTGACATCTTGTAGTTTCAGGGTTAAAACAGTTAGCGTAGGTGTCAAAACGGTTGACACTTTTTAGTTTAAATTAAAAAAGCCGACATTTTCTAGCTGTAACCCCAAATATTTTTGATTTTGTAGCTTTCAAAGTAAAAAATATTTGACTTTTCGTAATTGTAGAGCCAAAATATTTGATATCTTGTACCGTAAGTGTCAAAACAGTGAATATCCCGTTGTGTAAACGTCAAAACATTTGACATCTTGCAGGTTAAGTGTCAGAATATTTGACATTTCGTTGCTTAACCGCTAAAGAGCTTCGTGCATAAAATGTCAAAATATTTGACATCTTGTAGCTTAAGTGTCAAAATACTTTATAATTTGTACCTTAAATGTCAACATTTTTGACAGAACAGTTGAAATTTCGTGGTATTCATTTGAAAAAGTCGATATTTCTTAGCTTTAACGCCAAATATTTTCGATTTTGTAATTTTAAAGTTAAAATATTCGACTTTTCGCAGTTTAAGTGTGGAAACAGTCGACATTTTGTACATAAATCGTCAAAATATTTGACATTTTGTAATTTAAGTGGCGAAGCATTTGACATTTCGTTGCTTAACTGCTAAAGAGTTACCATTTCTTGCATAAAATATCTAAATATTTGTCATAGCGTAGCTTACGTGTCAAACTAGTTGAAATTTCGTAAGTTGAAAGTTGAAATCGATTGTTGTTACTCAAAACTGACAGATTCGAATTTGATTGATTTTGAAATCGTAAATGAGAAACGAACAGCAATTATCGACGAAGCTTTCCGTAGTTTTCGCGAAAATCGTCCTAAATTAGACCAACTCCAATACGTTAATGATGCCCTGACTGTTGGCCGCGACGACGACGTTCGAATTCTGCTTCCAGCAGACGGCGGAAACGAACTCGTTCGGATCTTCCTCGCGACGTTCCTGTTCGAGAATGCCCCGTACCGAATCGAACTTGTGACTGAACAGTTTCTTCGTCAGGCCCTTGTAATAGACGAAGAGGGCGTTATTTTCCGAACCGCAGGCGATATAATCGCCGTCCGTCGCCAAGCCAACGAAATTTTTCTCGTTGATGTGACCGACGAACGACCGTAGACAATACGGCTTGTTGATGTTCCACATTTTCAATTGCGAATCGGTGGACGCCGAGACGATCTCTTCGTTATTCAGAAATTTAACGTAGCTGACCGCCTTTTTGTGGCCTTTAAAGACGGATAGGGCTTCTTTCATGTTGCGCAAATCGTAATAATGTACCCAATGGTCCGCACTGCCGAAGGCGAGGTGATAGGAACTGCGCGGATTGAATTTAACGCAACAAACGTTGGCCTTAGCTTCGAGAGTCGCGATGGAATTCTCGACGCTCAACGAATAGAGTTTGACGCGCGCATCGTCGGATCCCGAAGCTATAAGGCGCGTGTCAACGTCGTTGAAATCGACGCTCCAACACCTCTTTTCGTGCTCGTGGAACGTTTTCGTCCGTTGCCCCGTCGAAGCGTCCCAGATCGTGACCGTACCCTCGTAATCGCTGGACGCTAACATTCCTTTATGGTAGCTGTTCCAGCTTACGCACGAGATTTTCGAATTGGACGTCATTTCCATGCACGGGTAGTGGATGTCGACGGGATCGCGAATTACACATCCATAATCGAAGACCTTGATCCGTCTCGTCACGCCGGCTATGGCGAAAAATTCGTTGTCCTTGTCGAATTCGATACTGGACACGATGGTGGAGTTGTTAAAGAGGTCGTTGGAGTAATTGAGCGTCGCTAGAGGGCGCAGCGAGTTGTACCGCGAAAATTTGACGAGATTCTCGCGAAATTCGTCGAGGCCCGAAGCAGAATCCACGTCGCTTTTGTTCGATTTATCGATACCGAATAAATCCTGCGATCTCGTGGTGAAATAGCATTGGACGAAATCGTCGAAGTGGGCGTGCATCCTCCTGCGTCTCGCCGCTAACGAAGTGAAACCCTCCGATTTGGGGGTTTCGGACGATCCGGCTGCCTCCTCCTTTTTTCCGATATTAACCGTCGATCCGATATTATCGATTATGTTGATCATTTCCTTCTTCATCGCCGAGACGGTGGCGTCCCCTTCCGACGCCGACGCCGCCCTCTCCACGTCCTCTAAAGTCGGACATTTACTGTGCACCTCCTTCAGCTTATTCTCGACCTCCTGGATATCATACTCGATCAGCGATAATTCCTTCATCACCCGACTTTCTTGCTCCTTCTTCTGATGGAGGAGATGCGTCAGAAATTCCAGCAATAACTTATTTTGCGCCGCGCACGATTCGGCCTCGAGCAGCTGCTTGCGCTGCGTCAAAATCTCCAACATCACGTTCACGTCCGGTAAAGTCAAATTCTGCGATTCGGACGCGATGAAATCCTTGAGGCCGTCGGCCGGACCGGAAAACTCCGACGAACTGTCCCTGGTCAATCCGAACGCTTCGAGCCCGTTCATCCGCAATTTATGTTTCTTAATCAGATTGCTTAGGAGGATGTTCGGGAAGATTTCGCCGACGGTAACGGGGGCGTTGCATTTCGGACATTTCTTCGACGTTTCGATCGCCTTCGTCACGCATCCGTAACAGAAAGTGTGACCGCATTTCGTAATGTACGCCTCTTCGATGAGATTGAAACATATCGGACAGAGATAGTCCAAGGTGATGTCGTCGTAGGTGACGTTAGTTCCGGAACGTTGCCGTTTCGGCGTACGAATCGAAGAACGATTGGTCGGGATGTTCGAACCGCTGTGAGAAGAAGCCGAGCTGCTTCTCCCGTCGCGATTCGCAGCCATTTATGCGGGGGAGGGGAGCGAGTTTTGCTTTTTTGGTGTTAGAAGAAGAGGAAGAGATTATGAGTGATTCGCCACGAACCTGAAACAATCAAGTAGTCGATGAGAATGCGACGTTTCGACGATTTCCACCTTCAAAATAATTTAAATTTAAATAATCGGAGGAAATCTTAAATGACAATACATATCGACGTATGGGGGATGAGGCAGAATGAGTAAGGTACGAAAAATAAATGTAATATGACTACGGTGAGGATATTTCCCTTAAGGCTGTAAGGTAATTACTTTCAAGATCGCTTGAAGTTAATTTTTTGGTCGCATCGAAAACTATTTCGAAAGCTGTATATTTTAGCTCTAGAAAGTGTATGTATTTTAATAATGACAGATTTTACAGATTTCCAAATACGCAGAGAGGAAAACTGATGAACCCGAGAACAGAAGTTATTAGAATTTGCAAAAAAAAAAAAAAACAAAGTATGTATAACGTGTAATAATTGTTTAGAATTTTAAGAGCTCAGGCGGGGCTAATCTTTTGTCAATAATAAGTGAAGAACCAGCAGCTTTGCAGGGTTGAAATTTTTAATACCACATATTCGATACGGTAGTTAAAACTTGGCAAAGAGCGTTTTTGTAAATTCCTTTGTTTTCGTCCAAAAATGATGGTAAGCCCGTGGTCATTTCTCCATTCCTTAATTGAGGTTAAATTCAACAAGGACAAGGAATTTACAAAAATGTTCTTCGATAAGTGGTAGCTATCATAACGAATACACGTTATACCAAATGTCAAGCCCGTAAACTTACCAGTTCTTCACTTATTATTGAAAAAAAAATTAAAGCCCGTAGAATCTCCAAACATCGTTAAAAAACTAGTATTTCATCGTTACACACACAACTTTCAAAGCTCAGATATACAATTCTCAAAATAGTTTTGGAACCAAGTTTAATCGATCTTGAAAGAAAATACCTTACACCCTCAATAACTAGTACAACATACTAACAATAAGTTATGACATCCCTTTATCTAGTCAATACTGAATCGATGCGGTAAACAAGTAGTTCTGTGTATATCTAGGCTGTCGTAACTTATTTCGTAATTGTGCGCCCAATAACACAACGTGCGGGATACGAAGGGAATATCCTCGATCAACGACACCAACATTCCCAAAATAAAATCATGACGAAAACTACTAGATATGTATGCTTCAGGTCCGTGGAAACACAAAAATGACAGACGACGACTATGTTTTACTTACAATTTGATATTCTCCGACAGCTTTCCTTGAGAGATCTTATCGTAGGTCTCGGCCGATGGTGTTAGTTGGATACCGTCCTTTCCTTCCTCGCTATACGCGCCGACGACCAATCCCTTCTGCAAAAGCATACTTTTATGAATCCACATTTCTATCTCTGATGCCCGGTTTCTGGGTTTATAGATACCTGTCCGTTAAACAATTTGCTGGTTCTGAAACAACATGTCATAACAGATACCGGTCCCCATTAACTTATTGTTTGAAGCTTGAGGGGTTACCAGTCAATTGCAATTCATCACCTGTTGGCATTTTAGTAACTAAACGTTATACTAAACAACACAAACTTCCGGTTACTGTAACATAGCCATGGATAAAAAAGTAAGAACTTCACACAAGGTGAAAAAGATTTATTACTAATCACCGGTTTGGAATATAAAACTATCATCGAAAATAAGAAAAACGGATGCCGATGTCAGTGTTTCAGAAACCGATCTTTCTTCAGTTACCTGATGGTTATGTGTTAGCTACCCACCCCTTCGAAGGACAGTTATCCGTTAAAGCACCAGAAACCGGGCACAAGACAATTACAATACTTACTTTAATGTTAAACGAGCTGTAGCACCGTACACCGGAGGTGATAGAACTTAACCTAAATAATCTACGAGTCCTGAAGAAAACGGCCATAATCAGAGGAGTTCCTTTCGTCTGCGAAATCCAAGATTATAGACCGGATACATCGGCGCGTAAACGCGAGGAAAGTTCGATTAAAATTGATTTCCACCGTGCTCTTTCAAACGAAATCTGGAAAATAGAACGCAAACTATACTTCTATTCGGGACGTCCAGTGATGAAAGAGGGGAAAAAACTTACGGAATATCCGAGAAATGTTGAAGACTTGAGCCTCTTTCCTTTCCACGAAGCGAAATTACATATTAGAAAGCATATGTTTCAATTACTCGAGCCTAAGTCCAGGACAGTCCAGGAAAGAAAAAGTAGGAAGCATCTAATAGATCAACCGTCAGAAAAGTTGGTAGCGCAATGGCGTGAAGTTAGGGCGGAAAGAATTTAACCGCGTGAAGTTGGATCGTTGCTGCCAGTTTGAAGATTGTTCAAGTAAAAATCCGAAATTACTTAGAATGGATGGGATTGTAGGAAACGAACCGTAAATAGTTTGCAAACCGCTTTCCCTAAATCTGATTAGGGCTAACGTATTTGCAATGGTTTACAGTGTTCGTAAATGATTTCTACAACAATTAAGTTGGCCCTCCTGCTATTGAGCTCATGGCATAGACGTATCGTTAAATAGCCCTTATGTAGGATGGGCACATAAAATAAACTCGCGTTTGACGATTGATACATTTTACTTGTATTTTCTCATAAATGGCACATAAACAAATAAGCGGATATCGTAACCATAACGTAATGTACATGTATCTAACATAACGCAACGAAGCATAATCATTACTAACTTCACTCCTTTGCTCTGGCCAATTTTCTAACATAAAAATACGGTAAAGACCAACATACAATAAAAGGCGCTACAGTTAATACTTAGGGTTTGATAAGAGAGTGAATGATGTGTTATTTAACTTTATTATTCAATGATAACTTATCATTTGTAACAATATACGTCACCACCAGTCACATCCTACACTACGGCACTGAATTTTATCAATTATAGAAAAAAACCCACGGTACCAACATAATTGACGTACGGGCATTACAGACGCAGTGTATATTTGCTACTATTATAATAATATTATAATAATAATATCTTTATTAACTAAAAACAATGGTATACAACATTGGTATAAAATTAGCAAGTTCAAGAGGGAACAATATATAACAAAAATATCTATAAATAAATAAAATATGATTACATGTTTAATTCACGCGCCACATAAATGGTGTAATTTTAGGATTAAATTAAATTAGGAAAAATACAGTTGCAGTAGTTGGTAGGTTACGTTTTAACAGTTATTTTAATACGAGACGGATTATTTTGTATGAAACTAATTTGTTTAGTTGAATAAACGAATAATAGTTAACATACTACAACATTACACTTTCCCAGTTACATATTTTGACAATGAGGTTGTCATTCTCAGTGAAATAACGCATAAAGAAAGAAATAGTTGTGTGTTAATTTGTGGTTAAACGAAATGATGTTGGTTTGAATTTCGCGCCATCATTGTCATCATTTCAAGTACTCTTGCCAAGTGAAGCCGGTTGTCAGCTTTAAAACGAGCTTATACTTTCTTCCTTCCGGGATTGCAAGTTTAGTTTTTAAATTTCTGGTGTTCGCTTACCTAGATCTTCTTTTAAAATATACGGCGGATTAATACAGAACTATCCCGTGGTTTCCAACGTTGTGAGAACCTTTAATTTTAATAATTTCTAAGCATGGCGACGGCTTCAATGATGCAAGACGAGAAAGATCGGGAGATTTCAGATCAGACGTTAATAAACAATCACTAATAGTAAATGAAGGACGAATTACGTCAAAGATTCAATATTACCAGTGAATAAAAATAAGAAGTACAATATCGATAAACAAAGCTTTCATTGGAGGAAGTTGAAGTTGGGCATTGTAGTATTCTACTTTCTTATTTCTATTCATTGGAAACAATAAATGATTTTGTTTTAATCTCCAAGTCGCTCACGTTAAAGAAACAGTTGAATGATGGCTAAATGATCTTAAAAACAAACTTAAAAATTACAATAATGATAATAAGATTCTTTCAAGCTGCTGAAATACAGAGTCCTGTAACGCTTGATTCTTCCGGATTTTAAGCTTAAGCGATTGTCCGTTAGGTGGCTCTGTGGACGAGAGAAAAGGATTTCGGCGGGAATTTGAATTAAAATCTGCATTCTTAACATTTTCTACCATATTTAAGTGTGTTAACAAGTAGTGATTCGCTAAGAAATGGTTAGGAAAATGCTTGCCTCGTTACTAGCGATTGTATTTAAATAATATTGTGGTGATAAGTTTATAGATGTAACATAGTGATTTGTTGAAAAAAACTTGAAGGAGTAATTCCCATTCATCGGTAGAAAGAGTTTTGCGTTGATTGCACACCCAGATAGCCAATCCGCATCCAGTATCCATTAAGAATAGAGTTGCTAAATTTGCGCCAATATTACTACAACTATCTGAAACGACTGTACTACAATAGAATAGCAACATTGCGCTATACGAATACAGATGGAGTAAGTGTAGTAGAGTCGTTGCAGGTAGTTATAGTACTATTGGGGGCAAATGGAGTAATTCTAATTATCAGTTTATACGCTAATTACACAGCTTTCTTCGAGAGTTGCCAAACAAACGTGCATCTTAACTGGTAAGTCATTTTGAAGGGAGCGGTTTAGATTTTTCTCCTTCTTTTTGTTTGAATTGTACGGGTCTCGTTGAAAATATTCCTTCGATCGTCCTTCGTCGCAAGTTGCCATTCATCAGATGGAGCCACTCCTTGCATGCGAATTGTTGCTACGAGTTGTGATAGAAGTTATTTTGTTAATCGCAGATGCTCAACCATACACAGTACACATCCGTGTAACTGTTTCTAATACCAATTCCTTTTTAAGGAAAAATGTTACCGACAGGTTTGCCAACCACAGTTAGTTATATCTATTAACACGGATTAGCTACATCGTGTTGATGAGCCCTAATAATGACGAAACTGGTTTGCGATTGATAAAGCATAATTCCTTCCACGGTAATCATTGACATATGCCATTTGTGCCTGCTTCGCAGGCTCATTACACAGCTTTCTGGGAAAGAACGCCGAATAAACGTACTTCAGTTAATAGGTGGTTTCGCTACGATTTTCCTTCTTTTTCTTGTTGCGGTAGAAAAATACAGTATGAATATACATTTTTGTAGCAGAAACGTCGGATGATAACCGTTACAATCGCAAATGTTCCGAACGTGTTAAATATGGTTTGAAACTTACGTCCAGCAGTGTATTATAATTTTTTCCTTCCTGCCCATAAAAATTTGGGCGTAAAAACGGAAACGTTCTTGTTTTCCAAAAAAAAAAAACGGAAAAAACCATTAATCGCGATTCCAACTCGTTTATTCCCGATATCGACGCCGTTTGATGATTTTCCAAAGCGCAGAAACGATGACCTCCTCTTACGTTTACTATATGTTAATTTCAACTTTGTTCTTGAGCATAGCTCGAACGGACTCGATTCAAGGTATGAACGTAGATTAATCTATGGGCGCATCGTCGCCCAAAAAGACGGCTTTACCGGGGAAAATTCGTTTCGCAGGCGACGCCGGAAACGTCTTGATACCGTGCTCCGACGACGAGCCGTGCCGAAAAGGAATGCCCGGATCCGGATGCGTCGAGGGCGTTTGCGTTTGCCAGTTAGAGGGAAACAAATGCCGGATACCGGGGGCGAAAGAGACGAAGGAGGCGAAGGAGGCGGATGGAAAAATCGAGGAAAGATGCAGAAATGGTGAGCGTTGCTTGATCGAAAAATCCGAAAAGACGTCGAAAGAAGAGAAACTTGCGTGTAACACCGGCGAAGTCGCCTACAAAAAACATAATATCTGCTTGCCGGGTAAGTTTTTGGTAGGAAATCGTTTTAAGGTTGTTTAGTACTTATTTCCCCTTTTTAAAAAATTTTCGGCATTACTTTCACCCTAATTTAAAACAATTTCTATTTTTTATCGTGTATATACGAAGACATTCTTAATGCCTAGGGCATACCGATCGTAGAATTGAGGATTTTCCTAATTAAAACCATTAAAAAATTGCATTAAAAAAGCCGTGTTTAATATCCGATTTGTAGCTAAATCGAGTTTCCTTAGAAAAATTCGAGATTGGTACGCTCCAGTTCTCGAATACATCTTTCAATTTTCATGACAAAATTTTTTTTTCGTTCACTCGTTTGTCTGTAAGCTTGGCCACAAAAGACGTCAAAAGTCGTGTTATTACTGACTCTTTCTAAAATAAAATGGGGATAGCAACATATAAATAAGTATAAACCCTTTATTTTTTATGTAGAAAAACTAAAAAAAAGTAAAAACTAAGTACCGAACAACCTTAAGATACCAATTATCTTTACTTCATTCACGTTAAGAATGCAGTGTGCGGATCTAGGGGTTATAAAATTCTTGAATCTAGTTGGTGGATAATAACGACGCCCAAATTACACAATGGGCAGGGTACGAAACGTGATACTTTATACATAGTTGTCACTTATCGGTGATGTTTGTCCTCCCATTTTCATGTCACCTACTGCATTCTTAATGTGACCTCCGTATATGTCAAAGTAATTTTTAATATCTACGAGGAAAACGAATGTTTTACTTCCAGTGGTTCCGAAATTAAATTCGGTGTGTGTAAACAGCATCCAATGCCAAATCGAACATAGCGAATGCAGATTGGCGTATTGCAAATGCCCGGAATCTATGAAGACCCACAGAGGTTCCTGTTTCTTCATTAAAGGTACATTAATTCGGGCCCAAACTCACCAATCGAAATGTAAATTCTCGAATTAAATCCCAACAGTAATCGTAGGTTGACGGCACTGAAGCTCGTATGTTCCTAGCGTTGGCATCACTGACAGCAGGTTGATGTTTTACTCTATTCATTCAACAGAAATAGTTAAGTGACTCCCCCTACAAAAGCGCGCGATATTTGAATGAAAATGTTTCTATTACGTCTAGTTAATAAATAAGGAATAAGTTCAAATTTCCTCATTTAAAATTTGCCGCGCTTTTACAAATTTGCAGCACGTCAAACTGTCTGTTGCGCTCATTGGTTTAAATTTATGGACAGTGACTTAACTATTTCTGTTGGGTGGACACGAGTATAGGAGGAGTAAATAGAAAAGTCTGATTTGCGATATGAATATCACCACGTAAAGTCTTAAATCGTTTGAGCGCCAAATTTGAATTTCCGCATTTCAAACGAATATCCTTTATAGTAAATGTGGGTCACAAATTTGCAATGCAAAACTGACAACGCAAGATCTACTCTACTTTTTATACAAACAAAAAGGAAAAAAAGTTTTCCCAACTGATTAGAGATTTTTATACTTTTTGGAATTATTGCAACGTCTAGTTAATAAATAAGAATTTCAAATTTCACGTCCTCATTTCAAATTTGCCGCGCATTTACTAATTTGTAGCGTGCTAAACTGCTTGTTGCACTCCTTGGTATAAATTTGTGGGGACTGACCTAACTATTTCTGTTGGATAAACAGAGTATAATAACTAGACTTTGTTAAAAAGGTGGATGACGTGTTAGCTGACGATGCCACTTTATTATTCAATGATAATTTGTCATTGATAAGTTATCATTGAATAATAAAATTTTTAAAAGTAACATCGTCAGTCAACAGGTCATCCACCTTTTTATCAAACTCTGGTTATCATTAAGTAGTGTAAATCTGACAGATGCTGTCACTCTTCCGAATTTATTATTCAATGATAATTTGTCATTGATAAGTTATCATTGAATAATAAAATTTTTAAAAGTAACATCGTCAGTCAACAGGTCATCCACCTTTTATCAAACTCTAGTTATCATTAAGTAGTGTAAATCTGACAGATGCTGTCACTCTTCCGAATTTATTATTTAATGATAATTTGTCATTGATAAGTTATCATTGAATAATAAAATTTTTAAAAGTAACATCGTCAGTCAACAGGTCATCCACCTTTTATCAAACTCTAGTTATCATTAAGTAGTGTAAATCGGACTGACGCTGTTACTAGTCCGAATTTTATTATTCAATGATAAGTTGTCATTTGATAAGTTATCATTGAATAATAACATTCGTATAAGTGACAGGGCAAGTCCGATTTACATTACATAATGATAACACGTCATCCACCTTTTTTAACAAACTGCAATAATAACGAATGAGAAGCAAAGCAAATTTTCTGTATGTTTTAGTGAATCGTATATAATAATAAAATATCCCTAGATTCTTTTTGTGCTTCTCCCTTCGCACAGGTCTCTGAACTGACGACATCGCCAATTATTTTCTTGAGAAAATCAAATTGTTTTTACAAATGCAGTATCACTACGTTTTTTTTTTTTGGATTCTAACAGTTTGCCTCCTCTCTTGTCATTTGCTCCTAGAGCTAACTCCCCACCGTTACCAACGCTTACTAAACTACTTCCACTGTCGCCAACTTAAATCTTTTATTTCAAGAATTCAATATTTGTGAAATTTGACCAACAAAATTTTCAACAATCACGCAGAATTAGGTGACGACTGCCGGAGGAAAAGGGATTGCATGGACATAGAGAACGCGAAGTGTTACACCAGCCACTGCGTCTGCAAGAAGGGCTACGTTTCCGTTGCGACGCGATTATGCTTACGTGCTGCCAACAATACCGGAGATTCGTGTATAGCGGACTCGCAATGCAATGATAAACTCGGACACGCGGCCGTTTGCCACGAAAACAAATGCGCCTGCAAGGATCCGTATCGTTTTAGCGAGAAGTTGAAAGTATGCGTCCGATATGAGGGTAAGTGTTTTAATCGAATTTGGTGTTTTATTCTGGGGATTTTTATTCATAAAAAACGGCTAATTTCACTCGAATCGAGTGATGCATGTTTATTTGTCAATAAATGACAGTTAAATGACATAAATGGTTTCGCAACATTGTCAGGAAATTCGGTGCTGACAACTGTAAAATTGTGCAGATTATGTTTGTTTCAAATCTTTGAAGTACTGATTTTCGTTAAGGTAAGTCATAAACTCGAAGAAACTGGGACAGCAGTGAAAGAAATTCAAGTTCGGCAACTTCCATTTTCGCAATTTTTTATCTTCTTTCATTGACAGTTGAAATTCGAGTTTGAAGCTTGTCGAAATTGTGTGCTCGAAACATAAAATTCCCCAGATCTTGTCAGTTTTCAGCGTTGTGGAATATTGACCGTTGCTAGGGCATGAATTGAAAGAAACAGAAAGTAATTATTGTAGCAGTTTAGCAACATTGTACCAGAAAAAAAAAATAGTGGTTGGCAACATTAAACATTAAATTTTAAATAGAAGTTAATGTATCAAATCAAAACTGACATAATTTAAATCGTTGGCTAGCTTGACGTATTTTTCCCTATTCGTTTTAAAGAAGGAATTTCTATTTATCGAAGAAAACAAGTACCACATCTTTGCTAATATTACTCGAATTAAGTTACGCTTATGCGTCAAAAGATGACAGCTAAATGACAGAAGTCGTTTGGAAATATTGTCGGGAAAGGAAATCAGTGCTGACAACGTAAAATTACGGAGGTTATGTTTGTTTCAAACCACTGATATACTAACTTTTGTTCATTGCTGACAAACTTGTTGATTCTCGTCCTCTTTTGTCGATATCGTTTAATTTTTTGACGCTCGTTATTCATTTTGTTTCAGCAATGTTTCGAGAATGTACCAAAGACAAAGATTGCCACTTATCACTGGACGAGGCCGACTATCTCGTGTGCGTCAACAAATCTTGTCGCTGTAAAGATCCTTACAAGGAATACGAGTATGATTGCGTTAAAGGTATGCCAACTTTCAAAATATTTTGTCTCCCTGTATATTTTGGTTTCGTCAAATGTGTGGCTTCGCCAATGATTTTGGCTTACTTGGTAATCGCTGGTGGATTGGTCTGTTACTAAAACCGGCTAAGTTCACACTACAGTGCTGTTGGTAACAGAAATTTTCGACATCAGCATTGATGCCAACCTAAATTTTTATTCGCATTGCACATACATGAAGTGAGTGAGTGAGTGAATCATCTCGAGGGTGACGAATTTAAGTTGGCGGGCTAATTTTTGTATCAAAACGAATAATAAGTATTTCACTCGAATGTCAAAAACGACGCCCATGCAAAGAAATGTCAAAGAGACGACTTATGATTGTTTTAAAAGTAAATGTCGTTAGTAAATTTTTCTTAATTTTATTGCCAACCTAAATTTGGTTGTTTAATTGACAGTAGTTGGTAGTGAAATATCCCTAGATAGAAAACTTTCGCATTCTTCAGTTGGCAATCATTATAGTTTTGTTTATATCTGCCATTTGTCATTTCTGCAGATTAGTCTTGCAGTTTTCTAAGTAAATTTGATCGGTTGTTGTTATGTTTATAAAATCAATAGGAACTACTATCAATATGTCAGCACTACCAACTAATTTTTTCGGTCACGTGAGTTTTAATTGAATTTGCTCAGTCACGCTGCACTTCAGCAAGCAAGTTTAATTGACGATAGTTGGTAGTAAAATATCCCTAGATAGAAAAGCTTTCACATTCTTGAGTTGGCAATCATTTTAGTTTTGTTTACATCTGTCATCTGTCATTTCTTTAGTTTGGTCTTGCAGTTTCCTAAGTAAATTTGACCGGTTGCGGTTATGCTTATGAAGCTTAAGTTTGTCAGTCACGTGATTTTCAGTTGAATTTGCACACTCAGCACTAGAGTTTGTTAAAAAGTGGATGACGTGTCAACTGACGCCGTCACCCTTACGAATTTTATTATTCAATGATAATTGATTTCATTATTCAATGATAATGATCATTTATAAGTTATCATTGAATGATAAAAAGCGTCGGTTAACACGACATTCATCTTTTCAACAAACTCTACTCATCCCACTTTTCAGATGTGACTCACTCTGTACATCAACAGGGCGAGCAAGTTAAATTGGCGGTAGTTGCTAGTGCAATATTCCTAGATAGAAAAGTTTTCGCATTCTTCAGTTGGCAAACATTTTAGTTTTGTTTATATCTGTCATCTGTCATTTGTAATCTGTCATCTGTCATCTGTTATCTGTCATCTATCATCTGCAATCTGTCATCTGTCATTCTTTTTAGGTTAGTTTAGCGGTATTCTGATTAAATTTGACCGGTTTGCGGTTATGTTTATAAAATCAATAAGAACTACTATCAATACGTCAGCACTACCAACTAATTTTTTCGGTCACGTGAGTTTTAATTAAATTTGCTCAGTCACGGATAAGCAAGTTTTTATTTGACGATAGTTAGTAGTAAAATATCCCTAGATAGAAAAGCTTTTGCATTCTTGAGTTGGTAATCATTTTAGTTTTATTTACTATACAGCTCTCATCTGTTATCTGTCATTTCTTTAGTTTAGTCTTGCAGTTTTATAAGTAAATTTGACCGGTTGCAGTTATGCTTATGAAGTTAATAACCACTACTATCCATGCGTCATTGTTACCAACTTAAATTTTGCGGCCACGTTAAATTTGCCCACTTATCACTACAGTTTGGTAAGAAGGTGTTTTACGTGTTAACAGACGCTGTCTCCCCTACAAATTTTATTATTCAATGATAATTACCATTGATAAGTTATCATTGAATGATAAAAAGCGTCGGTTAACACGACATCCACCTTTTTAACGAACTCTATTCATCACACTATTGAGATGTAGCTTATCCTGTATTTCAACAGTGCGAGCATTTTAATTGACGGTAGTTGCTAGTGCAATATTCCTAGATGGAAAAGCTTTTGCATTCTTCAGTTGGCAAATACATATTTTAGTTTTGTTTAGCTCTGTTATCTGTCATCTGTCATCTGTCATCTGTCATCTGTCATTACTTTTAGGTTAGTTTAGCGGTTTTCTGAGTAAATTTGACCGGTTTGCGGTTATGTTTATGATGTTAATAACCACTACTATCGATGCGTTAGTGTTACCAACTTAAATTTTTCGGTCACGTGAGTTTCGATTGAATTTGCTCGCTCTCTAATCTCGGTTATCTCTAACCCTATTCCTTTTAAGTACGGAGACACAACTCAACGTTAAACGGAAATGTGCAACATTTAACTTGTGACCTTTTTTGTTTCAGTTTCCGAGTCCTCTGCGTCTTCTCCGCTGCTTTTATGCGCGATTTTATCCATCCTGCCTTACCTAAATTTCTTTTAAAATTTATCTTTGTATATGTTCTTAATCCCATTTTAAAATTATGATTACAGTTATACGTATGACAAAGATTAATAAAAATTTATCTCCTCATCTATCGTCTTTTATCTACGCGCGTGCTTGATTTGTTTCGTACTAATTCCCTAGCCGACTAGATTAGATAGCGGTGGTAATTCTAGATAACGCCTTTACGAAAACCGGTCGTATCAACAGTACACATCGGGCACTGCTCGCTTGTTTCAATCCGATTCAGTTTTTCGCGTATTTCAGAACGAATTTTAAAAGATGTTCCGTGTATTTCTCATATTCGGACTGTTCGTCGTCGAGAGTCGAGTTGGCGCGCAAGAAGTGATGACCGAATCGGGTTTCGATACGGATCTGATGATGTCCAGATTGAGTAAGTCGAAACGTATGCGAAACGAGCGATCTATTAATTAATGCCTCCGTCTCCAGTGTCGCATCAAACTTGCAGGTTGGACAGGGATTGCTTACCGAACAGTTTTTGCATCGGTAACGACGCCACCAATGCGGGATTTTGCAGATGCGAAGACGGTTGGATCATCTCCAGGAATAGGACGCATTACGAATGTTTGTTGCGTAAGTATTCGAATTATCCGCGCAATTCTGGGGATATTTTCGGTTTTGACGAACTTGGTGCCAACTCAAACGGTCATTTTTGCGAATTCCCCAATCAAGATATAATCGATAAATTAGATTTTAAAGGTCCAAGGAACAAGTTTCTGTCGCGGACGAGATGATCGTTTGACATATTTCAAACTTACATTTTTCTACTCCCATCTTTCAAATTAGCAATTCGTTCCAACATTACAACAACAAAAAAACTAGATCTCCACAATTACAAAACAAAGTGAGTCATCGTTTCGATATCCGTTAATTCTGCTATTACTAAGAGAAATACTGCGAAATCCCGGCGAGATGATGTAGATTATTCTTATCGAAATACTATTTTGATGACAGTTGCTTTGTACATGCCGTACTTAATAGAGATGTAAAAAGCTTTTATGCACTTATGAACTTTTAAAATCCCTCGAAATTTTCCACATCCGGTGCGCCTTAAGGTCTCAGCTTGACGCCATTGTTCTTAATAAAAAATGCAACGCCGTAAAAACGTCCGATTAACCGCAAAATTCCCAAAAATCTTCTGTATCAGGTGTACTTCAAAGTCTCAAGCTTGGCACCTTTATTGTTGCTAGCACGCATAACGTCGTACGTACAATTTAAAAATTCTGACGTTTTGGAATGTTTAGCTTCCTGAAAAACTTCCAAAAATCTTCTATATAGGGTGTGCCTCAAGATACCAAACTAGACACCTTTGTTATTATCAGCGTGGGTAACGTTGTGAAAACTGAAAAAACCTTAGAACTTGAAATCTCCGTTTTTAGACTTCGTGAAAAGCAGGAAAACTCCGATTAACTTCAAAATTTCCCAAAAATCTTGTATATCGAGTGTGCCGCAAGGTCTCAAGTTTGACATCCTTATTGTTGCTAGCATACGTAACCTCGTAAAAACTTAAAAATTCTGACGATTAGGAATGTTTGTCGTTGATAACTTCTTGGAAAGTACGAAAATTTCAGTTAACTTCAAAATTCCACAAAAGAATTCTACTTAGGGTGTGCCTCAAGGTATCAAACTGGACACGTTTGTTGCTGTTAGCGTGCGTAACGTCGTGGAAATTCCAAAAATTTTAAATTTTAAAATCTCCATTTTCAGATTTCGTGAAAACCAGGAAGGTATCAAACTATACACCTTTGTTCTTGTCAGAATGTGTAATATCGGAGAAACTGTGTTTTTGGAGTTCCTAAAAAGCAGGAAAAGATCAATTAACTTCAAAATTCCTAAAAATCTTGTATATTGGGTGTGCCTCAAGGTCTCAAGTTTGACACCCTTATTGTTGCTTGTATACGTAAGGTCGTAAAAACTTCAACATTTTTCGAATTTGGAATGCTGGGTAGCACCAAAATATCCATTAACTTCAAAATTCTCAAAAATCTTCTATATCGAGTGTGCCTCAAGGTCTCAAGTTTGACACCATTGTTGTTGCTAACATACGTAACGTCGTAAAAACTTCAAAAATCTGACGATTTGGAATGTTTGTTGTTGATCACTTTCTGGAAAGCAGGAAAACTGCAAATTTCAAAATTCCCCAAAAAAATTTTTTTCTTAGGGCGTGCCCCAAAGTATCAAACTGGACACTTTTGTTGTTGTAAGCGTGCTTATCGTTGTGAAAACTGAAAAATCCTTAAAACTTGAAATCTCCGTTTTTAGACTTCGTGAAAACTCCGATTAACTTCAACATTCCTAAAAATTTTGTATATTGGGTGCGCCTCAAGGTCCTAAACTTGACAGCCTTACTGTTGCCAGTATACGTAGCGTCGTAAAAACTTCAAAATTGTCATAATTTGAAATGTTTGTCGTTGATAACTTCTTGGAAAGCATGACAACTTGCATTAACTTCAAATTTCCCCAAAAAAAAAAAAAAAAATTTTTCACTTAGGGCGTGCCTCAAAGTACCAAACTGGACACTTTCGTTGTTGTTAACGTGTGTAACGTCGTGAAAGCTTCAAAAAACTTAAAATTTGGAATATCTATTTTCAGACTTCGTGAAAACCGAGAAAATTCCAATTGACTTCAAAATTCTAAAATATATCTTCTATATCGAGTGCGCCTCAAGGTCTCAAGCTTGACATCATTGTTGTTACTAGCACACGTAACGTCGTAAAAGCTTCATCAACATTTTTCAGATATGGAATGTTGGTCGTTGTTAGCTTCCTGGAAAGCGCGAAAATTTTCGCCGCCTTCAAAATTTCCAAAAACCCTTTTAGATCGGGTGTGCCCCAAAGTATCAAATTTGACACTTTTGTTGTTGTTAAAATTGTTGTAAAAAAAAAAAAATTGAAATTTCCGTGAAAAGCAGGAAAACGCTAATTAACTTCAAGATTCTCAAAAAACGTTCTATATCAAGTGTATCTCAAGGTCGCAAGCTTGATACCCTTATTCTTGCTAGCATAGGTAACGTCATAAAAACTTCAAAATTCTTAAAATTGGCAATCCTCGCCGTTAATAACTTCCTAGAAAACACGAACATTTTCGCTGTCCTTAAAATTTCCCAAAAACTTTCTACATCGGATGTGCCTCAATGTCTTAAGTTTGGCACCCTTATTGTTGCTAGCATGAGTAACGTTGTAAAGAACTTCAAAATTCTTCAAATTTGAAATCATGGAGGGCACGAGAATATCCATTAACCTCAAGATTCCCGAAAATTTCCTACATTGGGTGTGCCTCAAGGTATCAAAATAGACACCTTCGCTGTTATCAGTATACATAACCTCATGAATGTGTCAAAACTCTTAAAATTTGGATTTTCTGCTTTCAGACTTCGTGAAAAGCAGGAAAACTAAAATTAACTTCAAAATTCCCCAAAAAATTTGCTATATCGCGTGTACCTCACGGTCTCCAGTTTGGCCCCTTTACTGTTGCTATCATACGTGACGTCGTAAAAACGTCAAAATTCTTCGAATTTGCAATCTTCACCCTTGATAACTTCCCAGAAAGTACGAGAACTTCTCGCTAACTTGAAAATTCCCCAAAAACTTTCAACATCGGGTATACCTCAAGATCTCAAGTTTAGCACCCTTATTGTTGCTAGTTTGCGTGACATCGTAACATTTCAAAATTCCTCAAAGTTAGAATCCTGAGGAGCGCGAAAATATTCATTAATTTCAAGATTCTCGAAAATTTTCTACATCGAGTGTGCCTCAAGATATCAAAATAGACACCTTCATTATTATCAGTACACATAACCTCATGAATGCTTCAACATTATTAAAATTTGGATTTCTTGTTTTTACACCTCGTTAAAAGCAGGGAAACTCCAGTCAAGTTAAAAATTCTCAAAAATCAGCTATGTCGGGTGTGCCTCAAGGTCTTCAGTTTGAGTTAAAGAAGATAAAAAATATAAGAAATTGAAAACTCTGTTCTCAGACTTCGTGAAAAGCACGAAAACTCCAACTGAATTGAAAATTCCCATAAATCTTCTATATCGGGTGTGCCTCAAGGTCTCAAACTTGGTACCTTTATTGTTTCCAGCATACTTTACGTCGTATGAGCTTCAAAATTATCAAGATTTGAAATCTTTGCCGTTGATAGCTTCCTGGAAAGTATGAAAATTTCCGTTAACTTCAAAATTTCCAAAAAAAAAAAACCTTCTACATCGGGTGTGCCTCAAGGTATCAAACTATACACCTTTGTTCTTGTCAGAATGTGTAATATCGGAGAAACTGTGTTTTTGGAGTTCCTAAAAAGCAGGAAAAGATCAATTAACTTCAAAATTTCCAAAAATCTTCTAATCGGGTATGCCTCAAGGTCTCAAGATTGACACCCTTACTGTCGTTAGCATGCGTGACGACGCAAAAACTTTCAAATTCCGAAGATTTGGAATGTTTGTCGTTGATAGCTTCCTGGAAAGCGTGGAAACTTGCGCTAACTTCAAAATCCCCTAAAAGTCTTTTACATCGGCTGTGCCTCAAGGTATCAGTTTGGCACCCTTATTATTTACGTCGTAAAGACTTGCCTTTGATAATCGATTCGACGCGGTTTCAAACTCACTGAAAAACAGCGAAACTTCTGTTAATTTTAGAATTCACAGAAACTTTCCACATCTGGTGTTCCTCAACGTACCAGCTTAGCACCTTTGTTGTTGATTGTATATGGAACGTGGTCAAATCTTCAAAATTCTTCAAATTTGGAATCTTTACCGTTGATTACTTCCTTGGAAGGCACGAAAACTTCCGCTAACTTCAAAATCCCCAAAAATCTTTGACATTCGGTATGCCTCAAGGTATCAGTTTAACATCCTTGTCGTTGCTAGAATAACGTGGTAGAAACTTGCCTTTGATAATGCATTCTACGTGTTTTCAGACTCGCTGAAAAATGGGGAAACTTTCGTTAACTTTAGAATTCCTAAAAAGTTTTGCATCTGGTGTTCCTCAACGTACCAGCTTAGCATCTTTGTTGTTGATAATATATGGAACATCGTAAAATCTTCAAAATTCTTCAAATTTGGAATCTTTGCCGTTGATTACTTCCTTGGAAGGCACGAAAACTTCCGGTGACTTCAAAATCCCCCAAAATCTTTGACATTCGGTATGCCTCAAGGTATCAGTTTAACATCCTTGTCGTTGCTAGAATAACGTGGTAGAAACTTGCCTTTGATAATGCATTCTACGTGTTTTCAGACTCCCTGAAAAATGGGGAAACTTTCGTTAACTTTAGAATTCCTAAAAAGTTTTTGCATCTGGTCTTCCTCAACGTACCAGCTTAGCATCTTTGTTGTTGATAATATATGGAACATCGTAAAATCTTCAAAATTCTTCAAATTTGGAATCTTTGCCGTTGATTACTTCCTTGGAAGGCACGAAAACTGCCGGTGACTTCAAAATCCCCCAAAATCTTTGACATTCGGTATGCCTCAAGGTATCAGTTTAACATCCTTGTCGTTGCTAGAATAACGTGGTAGAAACTTGCCTTTGATAATGCATTCTACGTGTTTTCAGACTCCCTGAAAAATGGGGAAACTTTCGTTAACTTTAGAATTCCTAAAAAGTTTTGCATCTGGTCTTCCTCAACGTACCAGCTTAGCATCTTTGTTGTTGATAATATATGGAACATCGTAAAATCTTCAAAATTCTTCAAATTTGGAATCTTTGCCGTTGATTACTTCCTTGGAAGGCACGAAAACTGCCGGTGACTTCAAAATCCCCCAAAAATCTTTGACATTCGGTATGCCTCAAGGTATCAGTTTAACATCCTTGTCGTTGCTAGAATAACGTGGTAGAAACTTGCCTTTGATAATGCATTCTACGTGTTTTCAGACTCCCTGAAAAATGGGGAAAGCTTTCGTTAACTTTAGAATTCCTAAAAGTTTTTGCATCTGGTCTTCCTCAACGTACCAGCTTAGCATCTTTGTTGTTGATAATATATGGAACATCGTAAAATCTTCAAAATTCTTCAAATTTGGAATCTTTGCCGTTGATTACTTCCTTGGAAGGCACGAAAACTGCCGGTGACTTCAAAATCCCTCAAAAATCTTTGACATTTGGTATGCCTCAAGGTAACAGTTTGTCAACTCGGTTGTTTGTTTTGTTTTATTTTATGTTCCTGTGATTTTCGACTTTGTTCCATTTAAATCGATACCGACAATGCCTAAGTTACGTTAAAACTTGAATCATATGTTACAGCTACTACTGGAATCGGTTCGAACTGCACCAGAGACTTAGAATGTACGTTTACTCTGGGTAATCCATCATCGTGCCTCGATGGAACTTGTCAGTGTAATTCCGACGCGCATTGGGCGCCGAATAATCAATGCTACACAACGTCTAGTAAGTACATATGTAATTTAGGTAACTTGTTACCCTATCTTCGTGTTAATACGAAGATACGGAAACAAGTTACTTAAGTAGACGCAAGGATATTTTTCTTTGATTTTTGCTTCGTCACCGTCCTTCTAATCGGTTTCGTATGCACGTTTAGGACCCGGCGAAATATGCAACGTCGACCTCAACTGTTTACTTTCCGACGGAACCATCGGAACTTGCCACGTCGGCAGATGCAGATGTCCCATCAGACATCATCACACGGCGGACGGACGTTGCGTACCGACGAGCCGATTGGGCGAGAATTGCACTACGGATGACAATTGCCGGCACACTTTCGCGAATTGCATCGGAATCTGCAGGTGCCTGCCCGGATACGTCATATCCGAAAACGGTTGGAGATGCTTGCAAGGTAAAATTAGCGACCAGACGGTTTCTTAAGGGTAGATATTTCCGGCGATGTTTCGTTGCCCGTACTATCAATTTCAGGAATTTTGAAACTTCAACTCCCTCGGTAGTGCTGTCGATTCCCTCAGGAATACTAAAATCTCAATCCTTCTGTCAATTTCAGCTTTTCCAGGAAAAGCAGAATTTAAATATTTCTGATAGAGCTTCAGCTTCTTCAGGCATGCTTGAATTTCAATGTTCCTCTGAGTTCTGGCGTTTATTAGGTATATAAGGACTTCAATATTTCTACTTATAATTCAGTCAGCTGCCTCAAGAATGCTTAAACTTCAATGTTCCCATATCAGTTCTAACTTCCTCATGTATTCTGAGACTTCAATCTCGTTGGTAGTACTGCCAGTTGCTTTAGGAATACTTAAACGGAAACATATCCGCCAGCTTCAGTTCTTTCAGGAATAGTAACACTTTAATATTTCTGGTAGAACTCCAGCTTTTACAGCAATGCTTAAACTTCAATATTCCTATCGGTCCCAACTTCTCCAGCAGTTTGAAACTTCAATCTGAGTGAGTTTCGGCGTTTTCAGGAATACTAGAACTTCAATATTGTTAGTATAATACTGGAAGATTCTTCAGGAATAGTTCAACTTCAATATTCCCAATATTTCCAGCTGATGCAAGCATTGTAAAACTTCAATCTCATTGGTAGTGCTGTCAGTTGCTTTAGGAATACTTAAACGGAAACATATCTGTCAGTTTCGGCCATTTCGGGAATGGCAAAACAATTTCTTTTTGGTAGAACTTTCGTTTTTTCAGGAACGCTTGAACGGCTATATTTATTGTGAATTCGGGAGCTTTCAGGAACACTAGAACCTCGATATTCTTGCTAATACTGTCGGCCTCGTCAGGAATGTGTAAACTTCAATATTTCCGACAGTGTCAGTTTCTTTTAGGTACACTACAACTTCAGTATCCTTGTACCCAGTATCGTCAAATTCGTCAGGAATAGTTGAAATGCAATATTCTTCACAATTTCAGCTTCGCCAGGAACATTTCTCACAATACTCGCAGCTGTTTCAGGAACACTGCAACTTCAATATTTCACCATCAGTTTTAATTTCTTCACAAACCCTGAAACTTTTGTATTCTTGACAGTATTGCTAGCTTGTTCAGGAATAATTAAAATACAATATTTCTGACAGTCTCAGTTCCCTTACAAAGGCTAAAGCTTCAGTATTCTTGACGATACTGTCACTTTCTTCATGAATAGTTAAAGTTTAATATTCCATAATACTTACAATTGCTTCAGGAATAGTTCAACTTCAATATTTCTTTCAGTTTGAACTTCTTCAGCGAGCTTGAAACTTCTGTATTCTTGACGGTGATGTCGGTTTCTTTCAGGAATACTTAAACTTCAGTTTTCTGATAGTTTCAGTTTCTTCTAGAAATACTACAACTTCAGTATTCTTGACAGTATTCGTCAGTTTCTTCAGAAGTAGTTGAAGTACAATTTCCTATAATTTCGGCTTACGGACATTTAAGGTGGAATATTTTTGGCAGTACTTGCAGTTATGTCAGATATACTTTAACTTCAATATTTCTCTCAGTTTCTACGTCTTCAGCAAGCTTGAAAATTCCGTATTCTTCACGCTGATGTCGGTTTCTTTCAGGAATCCTCAAACTTCAGTTTTCTGAGAATTTCAGTTTTTTGTGAATACTACAATTTCAGTATTCTTGACAGTATTCGTCAGTTTTCTCAGAAGTAGTTGAAGTACAATTTCCTATAATTTCGGTTTACGGACATTCAAGGTGGAATATTTTTGGCAGTACTTGTAGTTGTGTCAGAAATACTTTAACTTCAATATTTCTTTCAGTTTTAACTTCTTCAGCAACCGTCAAACTTCCGTTAAGTTGACAGTATTGGCAGCTCTTTGAGGAACATTTAAATGTCAATTTTTCTGACAGTTTCAGTGTCTTTTAGGAATACTACAATTTCAGTATTCTTGGCAGTATCGTCAGTTTTTCCCAGGAATAGTTGGAGTTAAATATTCCTATCAATCTCAGTTTCTTTACTTGTAGTTCTTTCAGGAATACTGCAACTTTGACATTTCTGTCAATTCCAACATCTTCAGCACCTTTGAAGTTTCTGTATATTTTATAGTATTGGCAGTTTTTTCAGGAATAGTTAACCTGCAATATTTCAAACAGTTTCGATTTCTTCAGCACCCTTGAAACTTTCGTATTCTTGGCAGTATTGGCAGCTCTCTGAGGAGCATTTGAACGTCAATATTTCTGACGGTTCCAGTGTCTTTTAGGAATGCTACAACTTCATTATCCTTGACAATATGGTCAATTTTTGCCAGGAATAAGCGAATCTCAATATTCCTACCAATTTCAGCTAGGTCTGGAACATTGAAACTAAAATATTTTTGACAATATTTGTAGTTATTTGAGGAATACTGCAGCTTCAATATTTCTATTAATTCCAACATATTCAGCAACCTTGGAAAGCTTGAAGATGTCTGACAATACCTGCGGTATTTCAAGGAGCATTTTTGACAGTATCGTTAGTTTTTTCAGGAATAGTTGAACTTCAATATTCTTGGCAATTTCAGACTTAAGTATTTTTGGCAACACGTTTCCAGTTGTGTCAGAAATATTTAATCTCCAGTACTTCTGTCAGTTTCAACTTCTGCACCAACCGTGAAACTTAACCATATTCTTAATAGTGCTGGCAGTTTTCCAGAAATACTTACACTTCAATATTTCTGATAGTTGCAGTTTCTTTTAGGAATACTACAATTTCAGTATTCTTGGCAGTATCGTCAGTTTTTCCCAGGAATAGTTGGAGTTCAATGTTTCCGGCATCTTCAAACTTAAGTATTTTTGGCAATTTGTGCAGTTGTTTCAGGAATATTTACACTACAATATTTCTGTCAGTTTCAACGTCTTCACCAACCGTGGAACTTTCATATTCTTGGCAGAACTGGTAGTTTTTAGGAATACTTAAACTTCAATATTTCTAACAGTTCCAGTTTCTTTTAGGAACACTACGGCTTCAATACCCTTGGCAGTATCGTCAGTTTTTTCAGGAATAGTTGAACTTCAATATTCCTGGCAGTTTCAGACTTAGACATTTTTGGCAACACATTTGCAGTTGTTTCAGGAATATTTAAACTTCAATATTTCTGTCAGTTCCAACGTCTTCGCTAACCGTGAAACTTTTATATATCTGATAGTATTGACAATTTTTAGGAATACTTGAATTTTATTATTTCTGATAGTTCTAGTTTCTTATAGGAATACTACAACTTCAGTATTCTTGGCAGTATCGTCAGCTTTTCAGTGATAGTTGAAGCTCAATATTTCAGGGCTAACTATTTTTGGCAACGCTTGCACTTGTCTCAGGAATATTTAAACTTCAATATTTCTGTCAGTTTCAACGTCTTCGCCAAGCGTCAAACTTCCATATTCTTGACAGTACTGACACTTTTTAGAAATACTTACACTTTATTATTTCTGACACTTCCAGTTTATTTTAAGAATACTTCAACTTCAGTATTCTTGGCAGTATCGTCAGTTTTTTCAGGAATAGTTGGAGTTCAATATTCTTGGCAATTTCAGACTTAAGTATTTTTGACAATATCTGCAGTTATTTCAGGAATATGTAAACTCCAATGCTTCTGTTACCAACCGTGAAACTTAATCATATTCTTGACACAACTAGCAGTTTTTTAGGAATACTTAAGCTTTGATATTTCTGATAGTTTCGGTTTGTCTTGGGAATCCTACAACTTCAGTATTCTTGACAGTACTGGTAGTTTTTCAGAAATACTTCAACTTCAATATTTCCGACAGTTCCAATTTCATATAGGAATACTGCTACGTCAGTATTGTCAGTTTCTTCCCGTCAATTTCATCTTAGCTGCGAAATATCTACACGTACACACTTTTCTCGTCAGTATTGACGATACCCTGAAAGCGGAGTTTATGTCAAATCCGTTTCGTTTTCAGGCGCCACCGAATTCGGCCAACGTTGCGACGAACTGGCGCAATGCTCGACGTACCTCGACGGCTCCTTCTGCGCCAACGAGACGTGCGCCTGCAATCCGGGCTTCCATCCGTTGGGGCCGAGATGTTGGCGCAGCGCCGTGGCCGGCGCCCGCTGCACGGATCGACGAAACTGTTTCATTTCCACAGAGTTAGAAAACGGCGGGATCGTCGATTGCGTCGACGGTTTTTGCAGATGCAACGACGGTTTCGTGAGCGAGCGAGGAAACTGCGTCCGGGATTCGGGGCGAATTCGTTTAAACGGGGACGATATTCCTCGTACGTCGTCCTGCTGAGCGTCCTGTTGGTGTTAGGGCGGGGTAGTAGTGGTTGAAGTTTCGTTAGTTCTAGTACGGGATTTTTGTATGTTTTAGCGTAGTTTTTGTATTTATTTTGTAATCGATAATAAAGGCGTAATTTTTACCTTGTTTTTTTGTTCTTTCGGAGAAAAACACGATTTTATCGAGTGAAAGGGGAAAGTAATATTTATTATGAAACAATTTTCGTTACAAATGTATTTACAAAACGATGAAATTTATGCAAAAATTCCAATAATATAAAGAAAAAGGGGATAAATTCCATCGCTCGGTTATGAAATTTGATGATTTAATCATTTCGTGGGACTGTTGCGGTTTTCAGCGGTGCCGCGATAATTTTCTATAAAGGTCGAATAAAATCGAATTTTTAGCGAGTTTGTGGCTGAAACTTTCGAATTCGGCACGCCCAAAACTTTCCTTAATAAACGTGTGCCAAAAATGTTTATCTGGAAAGCCATAGGAACTCACTTTCAGAGATCCTGCGAGACGAATATTTCGGAAAATCGAATTATCGTAGAAACACCCCAACAAACCCCGTTTTCGAGCGATAAAATTAATCCGTGGTGCGTGCACATATACGTTATAACATGTAGAAGATTTAATTGCCCGATTTCGGAACTGCGGGCGTACAAGAAAGAAGAATCGGTTCACGTCCAAATATACTAACATGTCCTACAGCAATGAATGAAAATTTAAACGTTCGAAATGTTGGAATTGCCGCCGACGTGCGTCCAAACAATACGTACGTCAAAATACCAGCGCTACGAAAACGAGAATCAAATAGAAGAAGGAGACGAAAGCGGTGTTGTGGATGTTCGATTCTGAAAAAACAATCGAAATGATTATAAGTATTAAGTAATAATGAAAAAATAATACTGATAATAATAATAATAATAATAGAGTGTTATTAGAAAAGTACTTGTACTATTCGCGGAGGCGTTTCGCGGTTATACCGCTCGTCAGTGCTAATATGTTTAATGTTTGTAGATATCAGAATTCAATTATGAAATTTCCCCAATATGATACTTATGTGCGCATTTTTGAAGGAAATAGCTGCAAAAATGCGCATCATGTGTACGAACATCAAATAGTAATAGAGTGGTAAGAAATCGCTTACTTGCGCACACCATCCCATCATCCAAGACGAAAGGGGTGGAATCCTTACATCGGCAGGTCTCCTGGTTCATACAATAAGCGCCCTCTATGCAGTGCTCATCGTAAACGCATTTCTGGTCCACTCCTGAAACGAGCAAGTTTGCATCCAAGCTTAGCCACCAAAAGAAAAAGAAATAAAAAGGAAACGATAGCCTTGCACAATTTCCATTTTGCATTTGTTCGGTGGGATTACGAACAATTAGGTCAAGGTTACTTAATTTTGACAGGTACAATGTTAATTTAGCATAGAAAACAGCTATAGGATAAATTTCGATTATCCTTTGTTTGTACCTGCCAAAGTTATCTAAACTTGACAGCTCAATCTCAAACAAATCGGAGAAATGTATGAAATAAGTTGTAAAATCATTAAGAAAGAAGAGAAAGGGATTACATCTCTGTTAAAGAGGCCAGCTGTTAAAATTAACTGCCATATGGAATAACTATTATCCTAACTTTATTCTTCGTTTGTTTCGTTGCTATGGGAAACAAAAATAAGCTTATGCTGATATCATTCCGATCCAATTATCTGTCAAAGTCATCTAATTTTGACGTCTACATGTCAAACAAGTCGAAAAACGTAGGAAATAAGCCAAACATCTACCCAAGCAAGAAGGAAATGAGGTTACGTGTCAGTCAAGAAGGACAAGTCGTCAAAATCAACTGTCACATCGTGAATAACTATTGCCAAATTTTATTCATTTCTTTGTCTCGTTGCTAGGGGGAAAACAAGAGTTTGCTCACGTTGGTGTTATTATGTTCCACTTATCTGTCAAAGTTTTGTTAAATTCTGACAAGTACATGTCAAACAATGCAGAGAAACGTAAAAATAAGCCGTATATCCACCCACGAAAGAAAGTTAGGTCAAATCGCCATTTTTCAATTCTCGCTTGTTTAGTTACTAAGTGACATCTCTACGTTGGTATGATTGTGCCCTAGTCATATACAAAGGTTATTTCATTATGACAGCTAAATGTCAATTAGAAGGAAATGTCATCGAAATTAGGGTACAATTCGGCTTAATTTTGATTCTTTTTTGCTGCGTTACCAAGAGTAACGACAAGATGTTTGTGTTAGTATTATTTTGACTCTACTATCTGTCAAAATCATTAATTTTGGCATTTACAATATCAATTATAAGGAAGCGTCATCAAAATTAAGTGACAGTTCCGGTGATTATTGGCACAATTGTATTCGTCGCTATGGGAAATAATAATACGTCTATGTTGACATTAGTGCATTTCATTTACCTGTCAAAGTTAATTACGACCGTCACAATGGCGTGACGGATCGATAAATTATGGCTTCAATTGTCAATTGTCTTTTGTTTCATCGCTGATACCACATTTCACTTATCAGTCAAGATTATCTAATAAAGACAGATACCATATCAAATGGGAGAAAGCAACATAAAAATTAGAAGTCGTGTCGAATGAAACAATTGACTGAATTTTATTCGTCTTTCGTTTCCTTGCTGACGGATATAATAACAAGTTTATGTTGGCATCAACAGGTTTGAGTGTTGCCAATTATGGGGAAACGTCATCAAAATCAAATGACAGATCGAGAATAGCTATTGGATCAATTTGATTTTTCATTTGTTTTGTTGCTATGCGAAGTAACAGCACATCAAGTTTGCTATTGTAACGTTTCAATTGTCTATTAAAGTTCTTTAGTTACAACAGCTAGAATGACAGGTAAAAAATAAAGATGTTAGAATTATGTGCCATGTCAAATAAAACAATTGCCTGAATTAGTTCTTTTATCTTCTAATTTAAAAATATGATTTTTATGTTGGTACCAACTGGTTTGAGTTATCTGTCAAAGTTGTCAATTTTAAGGAAACGTCATCAAAATTAAATGACAGATTGAGTGTAGCTATTGGATTAATTTGATTTTGTTTCGTTGCTAAGCAAACCAATAGCGAGTTGACGTTGTTATTGCGACGTTTCAATTATTTTGTCAAAGTTGTTGTAATTACGGCAGCTACAATGTTATACACAAAGGAATGACTGCAGAACCACGTGTCATGTCAAAACAATTGTTTCAATTATTTCTTTTGTCTTCCAGTAAAGGAATATGATGGCATTCTTATGTTGACCCCAATTTTTTGATAGATGTGTCAAAAAGTTATTTAATTACGACAGCTACGACGTCAAACAAAAAAGAATGTCGTCAGGATTACGTGTCATGTCAAATAACGCAATTGTCTCAATTTACTTCTTCTGTTTTCTAGTTAAGGGATATCCTAGCAGTTTTATGTTGGCAGCAATGCTTGAATTATCTTCTAAAATTATCAATTATGAGGAACTGTCATCAAAATTAAATGATAGGTCAAAAAAGAGTTGGCTCAGATTTATTGATATTTTGTTTCGTTGCTAAGGAATATGATGGTGTGTTTACGTTGGTATCAAAGTGTTTGAAAATGTCTGTTAAAATCACTTATGACAGAAAGAATGTCAATTACGGAAAAATGTTATCAAAATTTAGTGACAGGTTGAGCAACTGTCACTAAACTTGCTCAATTTAGTTTCTCCTTTTTGGCTTACTAATGGAAATGATAACAGGTTTATGTTGGTAGGAATGTACTTAACTTATCTGTCAAAGTTACTTATGACAGCTGTAATATGAATTATGAGGAAATGTCTTTATTTAGTAGACAGGTCGGTAATCTATTCTTTAAATTTTGTTTTCCTTTTGCTTGGTTACGAAGTGAAAAGATAACATGTTTATGTTGGTATCAATGTACTTCATTCATCTGTCAAAGTTACTTATGACAGCTATATTGTCAATTATGGAAGAATGTTCAATCAAAATTTAGTGCCAGATGGAGAAAATATGGTTTAAATTTTGTTTTCCTTTTCTTGGGTTGCTAACGGAAATGATGACAGGTTTATGTTGGTGTCAATGTACTTCGATTATCTGTCAAACTTACTTATGATAGCTACAATGCCAATTATGGGGAAATGTTATCAACATTTAGTGACAGGTCGAGAAACTATTGGTTAAATACTGTTGTCCGTTTCTTTGGTTACTAAGGGAAACGACATCATGTATTTTACTTATCTGTCAAATGTCAAAGTTACTTCTGACAGCTACATGGAAAACGACAGCATCTTTAGATTTACCACATTGTATTTTAGAAATCTGTTATTAAAATGTCGATTTGTGTACATTGTTGGCAAATAGCGATTTTAATTAGTTTTTCCTTTAATTTTCTTTCCATTTTGTCCTATACGTTTATCAAATTCTGATGTTAGAGTTGACTAATTTTGACAGTTCTTTGACATATAACTTGACAACCAAGAAAAACTAAAATCCCCTAGAAATTAGAAAGGGGGAATTCTTCTACAACTCCCAATCCTATGTTAAATGTTCCTCTTAGGCACATTATTACATCCTCGTTCACTTAAAAGTTTTAATTTTGCATTCGAACCAGTTGGTCTAGGTACGTACGTACATATTTTTAAACTTTAATAAACTACATTGTCCTTTTAACGTCGAACGTTCGAAAAAGGAGAAAGAAACTCGCCCTCCAAGAAAATAACATAGTTGTGACACGAAAGAGAAGACGTAGGTATTACGCAGTAGTAGTAGTAGGTTAATAATAAGTAATGGGTAAGTGAGTCCGGGAAACTCGGGGCTCCCCGGAAAAAATATCAGTAACGATACGAGAGAGGTTCATCTCCGGATTTAATGAAAATTCCAGCGTCGTCGACTCGCGCCCCGTCGAAAAATTTAATATTATTCGGAAAAATAAGCGACACGGTTGCCCCTTCGATACGGTAATTTCGTGTAGCGGCGAACGAGGAGGGTAAATGTCGGGGGGGGACAAAGGGATGGCTAGGCGTGGGCGTTGTAGCTTCTTTTAGCTTCTCATTTGCTTCTATTTTCGTACCGTCTTTGTGTGCGTTAACATCGTCTCGGTGACTGTATTCGTTTTTATCAAATCATATTTTTCCTCATCTGAAATTGTCCTCATCTTGCATCTTACGACTGCAAATAATTGAGATTTCCTCGCATCTCAACTTTCTCGCCTCGAACGAAATGCGGGTTGGATGTGATGGAATTGATAACTCGTCAAATCGGCAAGTCATCAGTTCGTGTTGTGATAGGAAAGAATCCGCGTACTAGAAAAGTGGCAAAGCAGCATTGCGTTGATGAGGGCATTTGAAGGTGGGATAACCCCGTGGCAAGTCCTAGGTAGACATATTGTAGATGCTTCGGGAAATCAAAAATCCAGAAAAATTGGTTTTGAATGACCGTAAGTGAAGTTGCATAAGTTAGATGACATCGTAAAGTTATCGATGGAAAGATGAGGAAGCCCCGTTGGAAACGGGTGCCGCGTTTGCTCAAAACTGACCGAAAACAACGACGAGTTTGATGATTCAGGGCGCTGAGTGGAAAGCCACAGGCGAAAGCCCCAATAGTCGGCGGGGACGATTACCGCCTCTTTATTTCGGGATTTGACACCATCAGTATAATCAATAGCAATCAATAGCTATCAATAGCATCAATATGCACACCTACATGCACGAGCGTTGGCTTACTTTTCATACATACTTGCGCCGGGGACTTTTGACAACTTTTTGGGAGGCGAAGAGGTGGGTCCAGAAGCGATAATCCGCTCCTACTATTTGTTTCTGGACCTATTAGCGATCCTGCGGTACAATATTGCATTACTTTTATCACTTTTTGCATAAGTACGATGTTACTCGGTGATAGTAGGAGCGTATGATCGTTACTGGATCCACCTCTTTTACTACCAACGTGTAACATCGTAATTATGCAAAAAGTGATAAAAGTAATACAAATATTCTACCGCAAGCTTGCTAATAGTTCCAGAAATAAATAGTTTATTACCAGACGATAAGACAATTTGAATGAAATACGAAGGAATCGTCGAATTTCCATTCCTCCCTACAAAAGTTAGTATAAATGTTTTGTTGGGTATGATACGGTTGAAGATACTGGCTCCATTACTAGCGAAAGACGTTGCAGGCATATCACATCGCTTGAACAGTTACGGATCTTCGCATATAGATGGCGACTCTAGTAAGAAGTCATATATTCTTTGGGAAGTACCACCCCCGAAAAGATTTCATGACATTTCGACTATTAGTCATCGAGTTACAGGCGTTTTAGTGACGCCACTTTTGTTTTTTTTTTCAAAACAATGAAAATGAAGGAGTTTCGTGTGATGGGAAAGAATACCGCACAAGCAAAGCATTGGCTAGATAAGTGTTGTGATTACTGTGCTCCCCACCAGAAACGACGATCGGACGTAGAATTTAAATCCGGTTCCAATGAAGCAGTTATTCCAGAAAACTAATCCAAAAAATTTGAATGACCGTAAAGTGTGGTTACGTGAGTAAGACATCGTAAAGATATCAACGTAACTTGCCGCGGGCTATATTTTGCACGAAGATTTTGGTTATAAGAAAGCTCTGTTTGAACCGGGTGCCGCGTTTGCTCGCAGCTGACCGAAAACAACAACGAGTTTGATGATTGAAAAAATTGGTTTTGAATGATCGTAAAGTGAAATTACGTGAGTTAAATCACATCGTATAGATCGTATAGATATCAATTGAAAGTGTCGGGCTATATTTTGCACGCAGATCTGGGCTACGAGAAACCCCTGTTCAAAACGGATTTGGGCTATGAGAAAGATCTGCTTGGAACGGGTGCCGCGTTTGCTCATAGTTGACCGAAAACAACAACGAGTTTTTCTCAAAACAATGGAAATGAAGGAACTTCGTGTGTTAATTAAACATCGCTTTCTCATAAGCGTTGTGGCTACTCCGTTCCACCAGAAGCAACGATTTATGTACAGTTTTCAAGAACCATCTTGTCTCTGGGACCGCCCGTACATGTCATTTGCAACAATCTCAATAACCTATTAACTTCAGACATACACTACGTTCCTTCTAGTGAGATCATTGCCGATATTGAGAACATCTACGATACGTATGCGTGGTGGTTATGGGTTATCGGCCCTGGGCATTGGGTTTCAGTTCTTGAGTTTTTGAATTTAGATTTAAGTTTAATTTTAGATCTAATTGTAAGTATGCATAAATGTAACCACTATTTGCGTTAAGCCACAATTGTTGATTCAAATTACGCGCGCTTAAAGCGCCCTCTTCAATTTGTAACTAAGTTGCTTTAAAAGCAAGCAAAGGGCAATGACCGGGCATTCGTAATGAGCTTATCGCCTTGTACAGTTGCTTTGTAAAGATATTATACAGTTCACGACACAATTTTCCTTCTTTTTCGACGGAATTTAAAGTTCCAAGTTTAAGAACAAACAATTTGTTTGTATTGGTCTAGTGTTTGAGGCACTATTACCATTTTTCTAATGTTTTTCCACTGTTATATTAGTTACTGCTTTTGTTTTTCAACGACTGTATGATTTAAGTCTTTTTAATATTGTCCTGTTAATGGACGTAGAATCTGTCGGGCAAATAAACGGATTGTTATTATGGCCTACTTATTTAGAGATTTGATAAAGAAAAGATCATCAATAGCAATAAATAGCATCAATAGGCGCATGTACGGGCGATATACTTGCGTAGGGAGTTAACAACTTCTTGGGGGTGGACCTAGAACCGAGAATCCGCTCCTACTATTTATTTCTGGGCGTATTAGTGATGTTGCTGTACAATATTCTATTACTTTTATTAGTTTGCACATGTACGATGTTATACGGTGGTAGTAGGAGCGGATGGCGGGTACTGGGTCCACCTCTTCTTCTACTACCTTCGTGTAACATCGTAATTATGCAATAATGATAAAAATAATAAAATATTGTGCCCCCGGGTCGCCAATACGCCTACAAACAAATAGTTTATTACAAGGCGATAGGACGGTTTGCATGAAATACGAAAGAATCATCGAATTTCCGTTCTCCTACGAAAGTTTTAGTTCTAGAAATGTTACGTTGGGTATGATACGGTAGAAGTTGCCAAACCACAATTCTCTTAAATATTATCAACTAATTTTCCGTTCTTCTCCAAGGCACGATCTGAACAAACCACAATTCTCTCACCCCGACTCGCACACTCTCCACTTTCCACCTACGTACCTCGAAATTGCTTCTCTTACCTCCAACGCACTTCTTCTTATAGGGATCCGCCTTATACATCTCGTCGCAGTCGCACGTCTGGTTATTCCTGCAGACGTATCCGAAGGACCTGCACTCCTTCGCCGTCCTACAGACGTCGTTCAGTTCGCCTGGAAAAAAAAATTACGGCCGTTTCGAAAGGAACCCTCCTGCCAACAACTCGACCCTCTTACCGTGAGCTTGCAGGAATTGCGACGTGTAATCTTGGGCGAGCGTCGTCGCGACGATCGTGCAAAACGCGAATAAAAACAACGACGGACGGCGGCGCGACGTCATCGTCGGAAGGCACGCGAGCTGCTGCGGCGTCGGCGACTTAATTGGCGACTTGTCAGCGTTTCGTCCGTCGTCGTCGCAGTCGAGGTGTTTGGTCGATAACCGGATGGGAAAGGACGCGGTGAACGCATTCGAAAATGCGATACGTGTAACGTTCGTGGAATGGGGAGGGGGAGGGAGAGGGTGGACGCGTGGTCGTGTGCGTATGTGAAAGAATGTGTACAGTCAGCGGCAGAAATGGGGAAGAAGGAATTTTTGAAGGTGGTTTAGATGTGGAAACTCGATGCCCTTTAAGTTTCTAACTTTTGCAAGGACGTTGTTCTCCAGGATATGGTGGGGATGAGCATCGTTTTGGTGAAAAATAAAATTAGTGAAATCTTGCAGATGTAACAGAAGAACTAACATCCTCACCAAACTAATCCTAAAACCGCAATTTTTACCATTTCCATTCATTTAACGCCCTCTAAATCGAAAATCGTTCGGATTTCCGCCTTAAAAGTATTTAATTCGTATCCCACCCATCGAGAGCTTTAATTTGATATATAACACGATGTATGTAGGACCATGTTCATTTTCACTGGAAAAGTCGGAAGGAAAATTTAAGGAAATTTTGGCCATCACCGACTTCGCTCAAATTCCACACGTTTCTATCTCTGAGGACGTAGAATCCGATTCTGAACTTTAAATGGGCGAAATCCCCGCCGTCCACATGATAGAGGGGCTCAAATTGCTAAAATTAATTCCAAAAATCGGCTCAAAATTATCCAAGTGGGCTATATCAAGTTCAAATTTGATCTGACGAGGTTTACAACCAAATTTTGTACTTTAAATCAAAAGAAATTCGCCGGAAAAAGTTAGGGAGGGCCCACAACGAGTAAGAACTGCCCTTAAACCTCAATGTTTCCCATTTTCTTGCGCTTAACGCCCTCTAAATCGAATATCTTTCGGATTTCGCCTGTCAAAGTATTTAATTCGTTTCCCACTCAACGAGGGCTTTAATTTAATGTATAACACGATGCACTTAAGAGGATGTTGATTTTTCTTACGAAAGTCACCAGGAAAATTTGAGGAAATTTTGACCATCACCAATTTCGGTCAAATTTTACGTGTTTGTATCTATGAAGACGTAGAATCCGATTCAGGACTTCAAATAGGCGAAATTTCCGCCGTCCATGTGGTAGAGGCGCTAAAATGTCTAAAATTAATTCCTAAATCGGTTCAAAATCATCCCAGCTAGGCGTATTGAACTTGTTTAAATACGATCTGTCGATCTTTGCGAAGAATTTTGTACTTTAAATCAAAAGAAATTCGCCGGAAAAAGTAAGGCAGGGCTGAAAGCAAGTAAAAACTGCTTCAAAACCTCAACGTTTCCCATTTTCTTGCGTTTAACGCCCTCTAAATCGAAAATCTATCGGATTTCGCACTTAAAAATATTTACTTCGTATTATACCAATTGAGAGCATCAATTTGATATATAACACGATGTATTTAGGAGAACTTTGATTTTCCTTTGCAAAATCTCGAGGAAGATTTGAGGTAATTTTGGCCATCACCGATTTCGCTCAAATTTTACACGTTTGTGACTTTGAAGATGTAGAATTTGATTCTGGGCTTAAAATTGGCGAATTTCCTTCGCTAACACCGGGGAGCCCTCAAAATCGTCAAAAATTCTGAAACCAGGTCGAGACCATTTAAGGAGCGCATAACGAGTTTAAATTTGACCTACCTTTTCTTTGTAAATAGTTGAAACGTATTTATGTATGTTAAATTAAAAGAAAATCCCCGTGAAAAAGTTAGGAGGGCAGCTCAGAGCGACCAAAAACTGCTCAAAAACCTTAATTTTCACCGTTCTCTCGCATTTAATGCTCCCTAAATCGAAAATCTCTACAATTTCGACCCATCGGGAGTTTCCATTTGATGGGTGACACGATGTTTCTTTGAATCGCGTAGCTATTGCGAGTCTGAACTGTCCTATGTATGATTTATCACATTCGCTACACTCGATTATATAAGTGAGGATTTGTCCCCAAATACGCATTTACCTCAGATAATATTTCTTGAAGACCATTACGTGTATAATGTGGTTCTGATACTATTTTATAGCAAATTCAAAATGGCGTTCATCAATAGGACCTCTTGTTTCCCCTTCTGAGGTCATCACCGGACCGAAGGAATTTTAGGAAAATTATGAGGAAAATACCCCTAACAACACGAAGACGGCTCTTTTTTATATTACAATAATAAAAGCTAGTATCGCCCTCTCCTTCTCACTAACGGCTAATTGCTACGAGCGACGAGGACGGAGCTATCGCCTTCCGTCCGTAACGCTCATTGCCCAGACTATTTCATTTCGAAAGCCGTTTGTTAGCCCATACATTGGGCGGTGATAATTAGACTGGGCAAATATGTGGTATGATGAGTTATCTGTCCTTTGTCCTTTGTAATATAATATTACATTGGGAAAAAGACAGATGACTCGTCATACCGCATATTCTAAACTGGGTAAATGTGCGGTATGATGAATCGTCTGTTCTTTGTCCTCTGTAATATAATATTACCTTGTGAAAAGGACAGATGACTCACCATACCGCATATTCTAAACTGGGTAAATGTGCGGTATGATGAATCACCTGTCCTTTGTCCTCTGTAATGTAATATTACCTTGTGAAAAGGACAGATGACTCATCATACCGCATATTTGCCCAGTTTAGTGATAATCGCCGAACTTTCGAGTTCGATGCTTAAGGTAGTTGTATATAATAAAAGCTGGTTTTCCGTCTTTGTCTAACGACTGTAAAGACGCAAGATATACAATAGAAATAATCGCGAATGGACGACGTTGTCGCTCGTTTTACAATCGACATTTGCTTCGGAGGTAATGCTGTCTTTCTTATTAAAAAAGAATAAAGAACATGAGCGAGATAATACTGGCGATACGCCTCTACCTACTACATAATAAAAACTGACTATCACACTCGTTTTAACGATTCTAAATCGGGAAAGAAGCAATGAATGTGAATCGTTTGGAATTGGTCTATCGCGACCTAAAGGCGGCCAAACATAAATGTAGATTACAACCGTCGTTGCGTTTAAATAATAAACGGTGACTTCCCTTTCTCTTTCCAACGAATAGGAACAGGAGGCAAAACATGGAATCGCGAATCGATTAGATTGTCCCAGCACGTTTGTGGTACGAGGGTTAAGCTGAAATTATTGAGAATAAAATTTATAAAATACTTTCCAAATATGCTCAAAGTAATTTCCCTCAACAATGATACATTTGACCGTTCTGTTTTTACTCTGTTTAAAACCTCCCCAAAGTTCTTTTGCGATCGACTGTACTCGTAGGTGTTCATGTGTAAAAGAAACCTTTTGTCTGGTAGGTACTAAACGAGTCGTTCGTACGGACTAGGATTGGTATAGTTGTAGTTGGGCAACGGAAGGGGGCTAAGGGCCAAATGGGGCGACATTTTTTGCCTTCGGAAGTGGGAGGTATCGATTCGGCCGCAATTCAGAATCGTAGGGGAATAATTGGATGATTAGCGGCTATTACATAATTTCATCCTGTTTGTGTATCGATTGTAATACGAGCACGCCGCGCGCCGTATGAAATATGCAAACGCTTCATTAAAACGTGAGTTTAGAACGCCGGTCGTCGATCGACAAATTGAATAAATAGGAAACTAAACATTCACGAGAGCCGAAATATTGCTGGGAGGAGAAGTCTTCGAAGAAGTGATCTCATTAAGTGCGTTGTCGCGAAAACATCGATGATCTAGAATATTTTCTAAAAATAGCCGAGTTCGCCCCGCCATTTTTGAAGACATCGACATTCCTGATTCTAGGAAACGTCGAAAGACTCCATTTCATTGTTTTTTTTTAAACATTTCTAACGTTGCTTAGTTCGCGTTAATTTCATTCCGTATAACTGTTGTGCACGCGTACGCGCGGGGATTATTCGACCGCTTCGTGTACGTAGCTTCTGAGATCGCCGTTTTCTTCGAGAATCGGCATAAGATTTGATTTCGATGTGGTTTCGATGTGATTTGTCATCTTCGATTGCGTTCCAATCTGTATCTGCTTTGGAAAAAACGCACCTCGTGTGACCTTTTCTCCAAAGCGAAAGAGGAAGCAAATTTCCCGATATATCCAAGACGTCGCTAAAATCATTTCGCGACGTTAATTAGGCGAGGGCGGAAGTCTTTTCGTTTCTCCGCACGGCACTTTCGCACCTCGCTCCATCGTTTTCGCTTTTTCCCTTTTGTTCTCCGTCCGTTACGTCAGATGAGGCACCGAAGGCGTTAAAACGGCGCGCGAGCAGTCGCCCGGCCTAAATTACCGTTTCCGTCACCCCAATTAACGCGCATCGTCGCCTCATTAATGGCACGAAGAGATGGGGGTCGAGGGAAGAAATCTGCCACGTCGTACATTTAAGGTAGGTGATAGGAAACGGGGGCATATCCCTCCACGAATGAATTTTTCGCAAAAGAAAGAACAACGCCATATCGTCAATGAGGCTTGGGATTGGTGTTAGTATAAGCAATAAAAGGCAATGACATGAATTCATTGCCGATACAGATATATATATATACGTTACTAGCTTCAAAAGTCTTGGTAGAAAATGATATTACAAAATTACGAGAAAAAGTCGGAAACGTGACCGATACGTAAGTTCGTCGTTACAGTTCGAATAACCCCGTCTCGTTGATGGTAAAGATGGAGATCCAGACCGTGCTAGCCCAATGGAAACGGCGTGGGTTCAAGTGCGAGAATTTATTAGTGACAAGGCGCCACTCTCCAATTATGAAACTGGATCACATCTAAGTCTCTGGAGTCGGAGACACCCTCCAGCTTTTTTAGTCAGTGAAACGAGCTTATCCGAACCGTCTACGTTACTGGATCTTTTATTCGTTCGTGAAGCGACCAGAAAAATTACGTGAAAACTCTACTTACAAATAATACGAATAATAATAACGAAATATTAAATAACTTGGGGTGAGAGAATGACGTTCAACAGCACTTTATTCGTCACTGGGGGTGTATCGGTTAATTTAAATTCAATTAAGCTAGCTTCTTGCCTAATGCTTAACAACATTCTCGGTAACCGTTGGAATTCCAGCGACTTTACAGCCACATTACAGTTTTAACGGCACGTAATTAAAACAAGAATATGTGCGAGTGACAAGTAACTGTGATCCCCTCCTTAAACTACTAAAAGAATTGAGTGTTTCAAAAATAAGAAAATCCCTTTTTACTCGAAAACAAATGCCCGACTTACTAATTCTAAATTAACTAAATCGTTCTAGGGATTTTTTCCCAAAAACTCAACAGAAATAAAATAAAAAAGACGGGACTTAGCGCAACGTATTTCCGGTTATCAACTTTCGTACGGCGTGGTAATCGGTATCGGGACGGAAGCTGTCCAAGATGGCGGGTTTTCTCGCAATTGATGTAAAAATGTCGAGAATCCAGCCAAACACACCAAAACTGAAGTCCTTCCAGCACTCTACTAGGATATATTACTCCCCTACCATTCTATCCTAGTTTATCCTAGTTTATACTAGTTCCCTACAACAACGTGAAAGAGAAAATAACGTCATCGATACGAACAAGAAGAAAGACTCACGTTCGATTGAGGTAAAAGCAAACGTACAACGTGGACGGTAGTTCTAACAGCAAAATTGGGGAAGCGTAACTTCCAAATTCACACAACGATAGTATTAAACTTCCCAGAGTCGAATTGCCGTGTATATACTCGCCTAACGAGACTTTAAAGCGAAAACGTAACAACTTTTTTACGGAAAACGACCTGTTAGATTGAACGCCAGAAGCCGAATATGCTTAATACGTCAAAAGTTGACGTATTAAGCATAAGTAACAAACCGGAACTGTCAAATTGACCGTAACACTGTGACAAACCGGAACTGTGACAAATTGGCCGTAACTCTGTGACAAGCCGAAACTGTGACAAATGACCGTAACTTAGTATATAGTAGGTAGGTGACGAGTTCCAAGTGTTGTCTCTCGACGACCATCAATTTCCGACAAAGATTCGTCAAATATTCGATTTGAGCATTTTTAATCTTCGTAAACGTTACAGGCGAGACAGTCTTCTTTCCCGGTTAGACTGCGAGACCGAAGGAGTCCGTAGCAAGAGGATCAAAGGGCTGAACCAATCCAACACCGGCCCTAGATGCGAAAAGAAGTTCCAAAGGAGTTTCAAGTGTCAATTTGGACTGAGGCAACTCCGTAGGTCCCTCGACGACCATCAATTCCCATCGTCCCATCGTCCCATCGTCCCATCGTCCCATCGTCCCATCGTCCCATCGTCCCATCGTCCCATCGTCCCATCGTCCCATCGTCCCATCGTCCCATCGTCCCATCGTCCCATCGTCCCATCGTCCCATCGTCCCATCGTCCCATCGTCCCATCGTCCCATCGTCCCACCGTCCCATCGTCCCATAGTCAAATATTTATTTTGAGCCTTTTAATTTTTGTATTTGTTACAGGTAAAACAGTCTTCTTTCCCCAGTTAGTCCTTCGCTAACACTTCATCTTTCCCCAAACTTCGTGAACGAAGCAGCCTTTACCAGAGGACCAAAGGGCGCAAGTAAATCCACACACACAAGTTCCAAAAGAGTTTCAAGTCAGTCTGCAGTGCATCTCCGTGCAGTCTCCATGTGCTCATGATGAAACTAAAGTAGTTTCCATTCTAGTTTCTTGTCTATAGTTTGTTAACGCTTTGAGTGCAACTGTCCTTTATTAACTACATTGTTTAATATACTCCGAAACCATTAAATATATCAACAATTAGCTTCGTTTGAACACAGCAAAACAAAACCAGTTTGTGGATCGTCCGGTGTACATGCGCAGAGCAAATTTGGTGGTGTTCTGGAACAAACGTATTGTATACACGAAGACCAATACGCGAGGGTGACTCAGACCTCCGAACGATGTTGATATTTTGTGGACTTTCAGAGAGTTCCAATGTACGTAAGAATTTTGCACATATTCCTACAGATCGAATCGGCTGTAGGTGGGGAGCATAAAGGAGAGGGGGGCAGTGCTCGGAAGAAAATGCTACCCCTTTATGCGCTAGTTTGTGCAAATACCTCCAAAACTATTGGGGAAATCGAAATTGGGGCTACGAAAAGGAAAGCACTAGAAGACAGCGTAAACCCCGTTCCAAAACTCATCAATTTGAATAAAGAATCTCCACTTTCCATTCCCTCCCAAATCGTTGAAAATTTAATCTCTGGTGTGGGAAAGTACCCAGCAGTTCGAAATATCTTTTTACTCCTTCCTAACTGGCACCGATTTCAAGACAAAGTATTGTTACGGTCTCCTGTTTTGGAGAGAGCACAAAGCGTTTTCCCGCTTACCTGAGCATATAGAAAATAAGAACAGGCATTTCTGTTTTGATGCCGGTTTATTTAGACAGACACATTTACAATATAAAAGACGATCATAAAAGAAATTATGTGTGCTGTTCACACGCGGTAGAAGTGAAACCTTCACAAAAGTAAACTGCGCGAGAATGAGACGAATACAGTATCAGGGGTGGGGTAATTGTAGGGTTTATTTATTATAATATTGGTACCAAAGCTTCGTAATACGCAGGCGCACATACACGTACAAATTCTACAGATGTATATGTTTGTTTCTTTTTAGTGTCGCTTTTTCGTTTCATCAAGTTTCAAAACACGCACAACGGTTTGCACTTCAAAAATACGTATTCGTATGTATAAGCTTTGGTCGGGGTCAAATTCTTTAGATAAAAAATGTATGGCAACGCATGTTTATATGTGTATCACGTGCTTAGCGTGTACTGTGTTTAGCTCAAGGACGTTTGTGGCTAAACGTTTAAACAAAACGTTTCGTTTGTCTTTCCGTTTGTTCTAAACGTTTTAGCTTGTCACAAATAATGTCTTTAAATCCTTAACAATTATCGTTTATTTCGTCATTTCGAAGAAGTACGTAGATGTTTCATTCCTACGTGCTTCCTCTCATACTGGGGGTTCCACAAATTAAAAACGCCCTTTAAAACACACGGCAAACGATATTACGACTCTTGAAGATGCTACAAGGGGGAAACACGGCGCTCAGGAAGTACATAGATAGTCGCGGTAGAGATCTGTTGAGAATTTGATACGGGCGATAGTGGCTCTTAGGGGTGGTATTTTAGCGTTTCTGCTCCGTCGCGTTCAACAACTAGTAACAGTGAAACGGTACGTCAAACAGACGGGGCAATTTCATCGAAATTCCGTACAAATTCGGTATTTCGCCTCTCTGCCCCCGAAACGTGTGGGGCTTGGGAGGAAAGGGTGTTAAACACACCAAAAAAAAAAAATGAAATGAAACTAAATCGTGCGTTTTTGATCGGCTGGACGTTTATTAAGTAAAAACGAAGTTAAATTATAAAGTCGACAACAGTAGCGCACCTGACGCCCGTTAACTAACTACCAGTTCCCCGCGAGCGACTAACAATCGCCCGAAGTTAATGAATTAATAACCGGAGAGTAGGTTACCCCTCCCGCTCTTTCCTCTTCTCCGTCTCTCTCCGTTATCAATGCATATGCGGATGAGGCGGTAGGTCCCGCTTCAGACGCCCGTCGGGCTATTTCGACTGATAATATTTACTTTAATCGCGAAATCAATGGACCGCCACTCATGCGAACCGCGTCACATGCTCTAATTATTTTATCCGGGGGTTAATTGTATAGTTCTAATGGAAAACTATGATGGTGGCGGCGGCGGCGGCGGCGGCGGTCGGTTTGCCGCAACCACTTCACCCGCTCGCCCGATGCGGGACGAACGATTGCCTTAAAAGCCATCGGGCACGTACCGGTACCGGGGGCGGGGGTGAATCATACCCCCCTCGATAAACGAGAACGTTTCGTTCGTTTCCGACCTGAAAGCGAAGAATCTTTTGTAATGTCGACGGGATAAAGGCGTTTGGAATAAGTGAGGTGGAAAGCACAAGTTTAACAGACAATGCACAACTTGAAGCTGTATCACGACGGTTAATTCCTCACCCCACGCGATTCTATAATTAAATCCGGTGACACGTGTTTCGCTACGGACAAGGCTAGCATCTTCAAAACCGTCCCTTAGCGAACGAATCGTTAAATTCTTCTAATCGCGCAAACTTAATTTTTTCCCCCTCTACGACTCGGGGACTTACGTTTTTATTGAAAAGGGGTGAAAAGATTATTCCGAGGAGGGGCACTCATAAATAACGCCCTCTTTACGCCGACATACGTATCTCTCTTCCGAACCAACTTTCCATTTACTAAAACACACACGCAAAAGGCAAACTCCCCCTCTCTCTCTCTCTCTCTCTCTCTGTATAATAGATCGAAAAGTACCGAGTGAGTAATATGACCGACATCTTGATTTAGACGATTATATCTTTACGTAATCTTACGCGCCTAGTTCTTTAGGCTGACGTACTGATCTTTTATGGAAAAGTAAAATACGTATTTTTACTGAAACATTTCTAAATAAAGATGTCGGTCCTATGAGTCACTTGGCACTTTTCGATCTATTATAGAGGCAGAAGGTGGGATGCTGTTTATTTGCATAACTTATAGTTTGGTGGCAGTACAGAAGTTGGTAGAAAATGTAGTATTTAGAGGTTATGAACGAAATTAAGTAATTGGGATTTTCGCTAAAACAGTACAGGCAACAGCGCCATCTCGGTTGCATATATCATTCGGTCACGTGTCTTGTAAACGTATTTGAAGACTGGGTGCTAAGCGGAAGTTCCAGTGGACCAACGAGCGAATGATCCTTCTCGCCCCCTAGGACAATCTGTATAACAAACCAGAGGCTGTGGTCAGCGCACACCAAAGATTACCTTCTGGTCATCACGCGTAGTTTACTCAACTAAAATTTCCAAAAAGCTAGTTTCGATAAAGGGGAAGACGAAGCGTTATACATTCCTAAAAATACGAATCCTTTGAATAAAGATGTCGGTCCTATGAGCCACTCAGCACTTTTCGATCTATTAGAAGGAAAGGTAATTTTCCGTTCGATTGCATAACTTGCAGATTGGTGGTACTGCAAGGCTTGTTAGAAAATGTCATATTTTGGGATTCAATCATATCTAGAGGTTATGTACGAAATTTAAATAAAATGCTTCGGGCCTTTACTAAAGCAGAATAGGTAGAAGCGTAATCTTGAAACCAGAGGCTGCGGTTATCATTTACTAAAAAAAAATTCCGAAAACTTTGTTCGATAAATACACACACGTAAAAATACGCATCTTCGAAGTGGGGATAACGGTCCCATCAGTCACTCTGCGCTTTTCGATCTATTAGACTAGATTAGATTACTTGAGGTGGCAGTACTGCCTCTTCCACTGCGACCTTTACAGATCTATTGTGGTCCTCATGCCTCCTTAGAGTACGTTCTCTAGCTTTATTCCTTTAATTAGCCTTATTAGCTTTGCGAGCGGTTCTTCTGCATACAGTCTCGCCTCGGAATATTCGTCTTCCATCTGTGAAAGCGGCGTCCTTGCCAGTACCTCGCACTGGCACAATACATGGATCGCGGTTTCTTCCTCAATTTGACAGAATCTACATATCGCTTCCTCTGTCAAGCCCATTTTATTCATGTGCTCATTGAGCCTGCAGTGCCCTGTTAGTAGGCCCACTTCTGACGAACTTTCCGTCCCTGCGTAGTAGGTCCTTTTGTAAACTTCGGCATTTGCTCACCAAGGAACTGTTTCGCCGATCTCTCGTCTGGGGAGTTCCTCCACCTTTCCCAAGATTTATCCTCGGTCCACTTTCTTATGGGCGATTTGATTCATGTTTTTGTAATGCCGAAGGAGGACTCCGGTCCTATGAATGCCATCGACGAGGCCTCTCGGGGCCAGTTCGTCAGCTTTTTCATTTCCCCCGTAGCCCTCGTGCCCCGGAACCCAAGCTATCGTCACTTTCGCGCGACTGCCGAGTTCGTTCAGAGCACACACACAATCCCATCCAACCCTTGAATCGACCTGTACCGAATCCAATGCCTTCAGCGCCATTACAAGCGGTTAGTTTGCCGATTGTATGCGTATTTAGTAAAGTTTATGGAAATACGTCATCAAATCTGAACTTCCATATATGAAAGCGCCATCGTTTCGATTTTTTCGAAACCCCCTCACGTATCATCAATCGTCAATTTCTTACTCGAAACGAGAACGCATGTAGATACCACGCTATAAGGACGGACCGTTTACGGTAATGGAAAAGCCACGTCCGTCGTTATACGTGCCGTCGTTGTCCGCTTTTCCGGCGATATTTACCATTAAACGGTAATAAAAACTTCCTCCTCGATTCCGAAAGGCTTCTTACACGCGACACGTTCGTATATCGCGCAGTTTGGTCCGAAACTTTAACCCTAATACGTTTTGTTTTCGCGCGACGCGAACGTGTATATCCACACGTTTCATCCTTTTGTGTCGAAGACGGAACTTCTGACTCGAAATAACAACGCGGGAAGTTCAAGCCGGACGCCGCCGTAAACGGGGAAACTTTCGTCGTCCGATGGTGCCGTAGCGACGTTTTTAGGTGCGCTTAACAGCTGGATGAAACTGAATAAAGAACAAGGAAAGGAAAGTAGGAAATCGCAGAAGCTACGGGTTCAAGGTGTTGCCTCTCGCATCGTGTGTTCTGTAGCGGTTGAGTACTCGAAGAACGAAATAGTTGAGTACTTTCAAGACTCTTAAAGATGATATAAAGGTAGATTATTTCCGGATCTCTTGACAAGCAGAAACGGCTCCGGCAGGCACAGCGTAGGGTGCGGGTCAGAGCCTAACTTCCTGAAAAAGGGGGCATAAACCACAGACAGAAGGCACAGAAAAGTATAAGCTGATACTAATTCGATAAATGCGGAAACAAGCCATTGGACGAGCTTTTCCTTGTCTCCAGAAGGGTAAGGGATACAGCGCTGGGAATGGAAGATTTGGAATCTACGGGTCAAAATCTATCGGGTAGGCATATTCTGAACGCGATTGGACGCAAAAATTTTTTGACCGAAAAAATTCTACTTTAAAGCATAGAAACTTTGTCTGTTTTTCGAGATAGCGTACTTCCGATAGCGCTAGCGACTTCAATCTGCCTTAAAGTTAGTAAGTAAACTTAAAATACTCGATGATGTGATTAGAATAAAACAAACCGGAGATCTCTATCTCTTACCGTTCCGGAGATATGATAGTTTGAAGTTTGAAAAAATGTCTCATCTAAAATTAGCATAATTCCGTTCTAGCGCGAAAATCATTAGAGATAACGCGTTCGCGTTTGTTTCGAACGATTCCTAGACAAAATCTGCTTACGGGACGGTAAAATCGATCGCGATCTAGTCACAAATAAGGCAGCGAGAGCGATTTAGAATTTGGCAGAAAACGAAAATCTCGATTTTTAACGGAATTTTGGGCATTTGACGAAATATTCAAGCTCGAATATACGTATTCGGACCGGTAATTACGTAGAACATATCGGTTCGGACGTGGAACGCATAGTTTTCGAGAAAACGCCTTACGAAGTTGGGACAAAAAGGCTTAAAATAGACCGATCATAGGGGTGAATGTAGAGCGAAAATGGGCAAACTTCAAGCGCTCTTAGCGCCTAAACTATAAACGATAGATAGTGCAGGACGGAATGTCGTAGCTTTAGGGTGAAATTTAGCGCTTTTGCGCGATTTTTTCGCGTTTTTGCGATTTTCTCGGTAACCGTTGGAGTAAAGTGAAAATATCCTACGCCGTTGAGTTCGTCTCGTCAAGACGCGTCTATTGATGCGGGATTGAACGTCTCAAGTTCTAGATTAGCGGAAACGGATATGCGATTTTAGCGATTTTTAGCGATTTTTAGCGATGTTTTGCTTTTTCTCTGCAACCGCTTGATATAATCGAAACAAGTGATATACCGTTGGAATCAGCGCGTCAAGACGCGTCGGTTTGTGCAGGATTTAACACGATCGCACGTAGAATTTTAGAAGATGATGTCTCCATAACACTGCGGCTACGCGGATACCGCCTCCGATGTTACTTGGAAAGTTATTTCGCATACCACAACTAACATGCCGAGTGAAATTTTACGTGTTACATTGCATAGTGTATAACATTAGCATCGTGTGTTACTTGACGTGTTGCTTTGCACAGCAACTCGCATGTTGGTTCGTATGGTGCCTCATATGTAGCTTCGCATGGATCCTCACATGTTACTTGGCAGGTTGCATCGCACGTTACTTTGCGCAATACTTGGCATTTTGAATCGCATGTTTCTACGCATGCAGCTTCGCACGGCGCCTCGCTTATTGGTTGAGTAGCAACATTTAAGAGACCGCCTTTATTTTTCCATGACCGCGTGATTTGCCCTGATCTTAAAGTTTCACGCAATACCATCGCTAAAAAGGAGAGCATGAATTACTTTCCCCATAAATTGAATAGTATTCCCATTTTTTGGAGGTCGCTGAAATAAGCTTCGTGGGGTCCCGTGGGGTATCGTTCAAACCGACAAGCCATGCATGTCATCCAGTTTTCCTTACTGAACTTTATCCCGTTCCGAGTTCCGAGTTCACCGTCTCAACCCGCTTCAGGCATTTAATTCCCGTACGCTCGGAATCTGGCAAACATCTAAGCTTTATTTTCAGGAGAATTTATTGCGACACGCATAAATCCGCCGATGTTTCTTCAATAAAACAGCGAAAATATTCAAAAAAAAAAAAGGAAACGAAAATTAAAACGCCAATGAAATATAAACATCCTCGCTTTCCATCGAGGCGTAAACGAAAGTAACAATCGCGGGATTCTAAACTAAAAACGAAAGAAACAAATTTGAGAATCTCCGTTTACGACCCGTATAAGCACATTCCTCGACATTATTTTATTCGTCGTTCCGTTCCGTTTCGCATTTTTTATTCGTTTTTAATGGCCGCAGACGCGACACCGCTTCCCACTTATTATACATATCGTAATATACGAAGACGAAGGATTGTTTCGCTCGGAATTTTTATTACGGTACAAAACACGTTGGAAATGTTCGAAATTGCACGCCCCGACGAAAAAATTGTAAGATTTTATCGCAAAACTGTTACGTTTTGCGAAAACAAAGGCGAATCAACCGTCAGATTATGTCCGGTGAGATCCGTTGACGAGCAGAAACGGCTCCGGCCAGCGCAGCGTAGGGTTGTTTGGGTCGAAAGTTAGTTTCGGGAAAAACGGTACTCACCCTCCGTTCAATTTTCGTGCGCCAACTTATCCCTTTCCGGAAAAAGTTGGGGATTCCCACCCCGATTTGTGTCCCGATCGATCGATCGATCGATCGTCGGGCGGCGCGGACGCGATGTGAGAAGAAATATATTCTTAGCGCCCAGAAAGTTTCTTTTACATTTCAGCCTTCAAGGTGTTCTCTTCCAAGGTGATAGGTTCGGAAAAAGATGTTTTAATAACCGCCGTTTCTATGTCTTGGAAATTCGCCGTCGGTTTTCCTCAAGGAGAAATGATCGAAATGATCTGGCCCATAGTTGGCGGGAACGAAAGCAAGAAAACAAACGAGAAAGAAAACAAGGCAACCGAGGCAAACGAAAACAATGAGGAAACAAGAAAACACAGACTTCTCGACCACGATCGCTATTTCTTCTTCCGGCCGTTCTCGAAAATAGACGAAACGATCGATAATGGCTTCGAACAATAAGGAAACGTCGACCGCTCGAAAAGGGGCGATATTAAAATATTTTACGGCCCTTCGGGGCTCGCGATGCGCGTCCAAACAGCCGAACGGATGTTTATTTTCGGGGGAAAATATTCCGATTTTTTCGACGCGGCGAACGCGCCCCGGGGAACAATAGCGCGTCGCTACACTTCGCCTACAGTTAAGGAATATTAACTTTTCGGGCCGTTCGTTGTTTGTTTCGGTCGCGGCTTTTCGATGAATCGCGTTTGCCGTTTTACGAGGATACGAGAAAGATGCCGCGCGCCTTATTCTGCAGCGTACGTTTCGAGGGTTAAGAACCCGGAAAGGAACAGCTGAGTCCTTAAGATGGTCGAATATGAGAAAAAAGCAAGGGACATCCGGCACTTAGAGGAAGTAAGTGGCTGTCAGATTATCTACGGTGAGATCTGTCGAGAAGCAGAAACGACTCGGGCTACCACAGCGTAGGGTGTGGGTCAGAGCTTAACTTCCTGAAAAAGTAGCGCGCTAGACGTAAACTGAAGGTATAGAGAAAGATGAGCTGATACTGATTCGATAAATTGGGAAACAAGCAGAAACGTTTTCCGGCTACCACAGCGTAGGGTGTGCTTTAAAACTTAACTTCCTGGAAAGGAGGTGTACGAGACGCCGACTGAAGGTATAGAAAAAGATGAGCTGATACTGATCCGATAAATGGGGAAACAAGCAGAAACGTTTACCGGCTACCACAGCGTAGGGTGTGCTTTAAAACTTAACTTCCTGGAAAAGAGGTGTACGAGACGCTGACTAAAGCTACAGAAAAAGATGAGCTGATATCGATTTGATAAATGCAGGAACAAGCAGAAAGGTTTACCGGCCAGCACAGCGTAGGGTGTGGGTCTGAGCTTGGGACTGTTTGATGTTTTGGCTTCGCTCTCTCTCCCTCACTAATGATATTTATAGAAGCGCCGGACCTGCAAGAGTTTAATTAAATCCACTTAAAAGAAGGGGCAAAGGGGGAGAGGGGATTTGTATTTTCCCTATAAAGGACGTGTCAAGGTCGTTTGTCGTAGTTCGCGATGACCATTAAAGAAAAGAATCTCAGTGAGCACACACTTCGCGCTATGCCGCGTGAACACACTATTCACTGTTACTTCGACCGGCGATTTCTTGTGGAAGGACGAAATACTAGCGTCATTCGGAAAAAGGAAATTAGTAGCCTGGTCAAACAGCGGTAACAGCTTATAATTACGAAATAAGTTACGACAGCATCGCCGACTTCCTCTGTCTAGTCACTACTAAATCGACGCCGTATGCGAGTAGTTCTGCGTATATGTAGGCTGTCGTAACTTATTTCGTAATTAGCGCCAAACAGCAGACGCCTAGACCAGCAATTACGAAATAAGTTGCGACAGTACAGTTACTAGTCTTCTTCTTCTTAATCTTTTTACCCTTTTCTACCTTTCGGTGTGAGGGTTCGGAGCCACCGAGCCGTATATGAACACGCATATACCGTACCGCTCCTGCCCCGCCCAGTGGCATTTCCTTCATTTTCGCAGCTTATTAGATGTACCAGATCCGTTTTAGGATTTTAAACTGCTACGCTCTGCCGCTACCGGGTCTCGAACGCCGGCCCTTCGTACTGTGAAGCGCGAGTTTTACCACTCAGCCACTGAGGGGTACTAGTCAATAGACTAAATCGATGCTGTATGCGAGTAGTTCAGTGTATATGTAGGCTGTCGTAACTTATTACGTAATTACTGATGTTTGCCCAGACTAGAAATTAGCCAGCGTTATTCCAGTCTTTCACAGTTCGAATGAAAAGTTAGTTTTTGTCGTGGTGCTTCGAGTTTTTGTTTATAAGAAGCCAGGGCGTAGGAGGTATCGTTAACAATTCTCCCGGTATTGTATTGTTGTATTGTTCGACAAAAGCTGCGACTTACCCCGATAAGCACCTGTTAACCCCCTCCTACCCTCTCAGGCTTCTCACAAGTCTCAGATAGGACCGATAATTTTCTTATTACGTACGACGCAAATCCACGTCTTGTTACGTTTTCTTTTTCTTTTTTTCGCTCGTACCTCGATTTATGTCGTTACACTTGTTGCTATGAATGAATCTTTGTTCGTGGGCCATTCTATGCGGTCGACATCCCTACGTTATCGATCGCTTATCGATTGCCATTCTTGCGGATAGAGGGAGCCTTCATGCCTGTTTTGGAGCGGAATTACTATACGTTTCCCGATTGATGTATTATTCGGGGGCCTTTGGGTGTAAGACCTTGGTGTGGTTGGGACGTTTGCTCCGCGAACTGTTTTCCTCGACAGATTATCGAAAATCGAAATCTCGGCACATTCGTGGATATTGTGGAAAAATACTTCTCGTTTTCGGTGACTGATTCTGGGATTGTATCGCCGAACCGGTGAATAGTGTTGATTGAGGATCTGAGGAGCTGATTAATTCGAGAGCAGTTGGAGCGCGTGTTACATTCGCAGCCATTTTGTGGTTTACCCCGTTCGGTAAGAGGTGTTAGTCTGGGCCGTTTTAATATCTGGATAGCGTAGTTTGATATCATCGTAGTCTTGGGCTATTGTACTATTGAGAATATTGCTCTCCGTTGACTACTCAATAATCATTACTGACTCGTTAACTCTCATGGTCAGTTCGTTTGTTGCCTTTTTGTGGTTGTTACCGCAAATCATTTCCCACCCGGGTTAGTTGAATAACTTCGTGGATTCCGGTTTATACAGTGCTTGACAGGGTAAGTGTAAAATAGATGGCGTCTTTGGATTTACTTAACCCACTCCCTCGCCGATTAGCTGGCTGGCACCCTGAGCGATAGCAAACTTCCTTCCTGGGACGAAATCGGTAAACTTTCTGTTTGCGATTTTAAAATCATTTGATTTTATTACGACTTTGTTTCGTGCTATCGCATCTATTACTCGCACGGCTCGGATCTATCGGATTTTAAAACGCGACCGTAATCGTTGAGCGCATACCCGGTTATCTCGACGAATTTTTATAGACGCGAACTTTTCGGTTCGTATCTGCAAGCATCCTGGAGGGCACGAAACGTACAATGAGCGAACAACTGCGCGTTTAAGTACCGGATACGAAGCGTTTCGCGTACGTATCCTCCATCATCAGTTATTAAAAATAAACCGCTTCATAACCGGCGCAAAACGGAAATATCCAAGATTGAAACAGTTTATCCGTTTTATATCGCCGGTCTGGGCGAATAAAATCTCGCAGAATTGCAGCCGTTAATACGGTAATACGGCGATAAATTCGCCATCCACGGCTTCCCGGGCGCCCCCGTTTATTATTCATCCGGATACGTATCCGGTAAGTATCGGTACCCCCGTTTCCCCACCTTTTCCCCCGCCGCCAAGCCGGCGTCGTCTTTGCGACTCGGCGAATAAATATTTTTCTCGAATTTATCGCGCCACTTACGCCGAAACCGATTTCTATTACTTCGATATCGGAGGAAGTGCACCTTGTTGCTTGCTTACGCGCGAACAAGGCGAAAGATGGAGAGGGGGAAGGGAGAAGAGGGAGGGGGAGAACCACGGCGAAGTTCGGAGAGCGTAAATTCGCATTAAAGGCGCTGTAAATTTATATTTTACGTTCTCTTAGCGCGGGAATAAATTCATTTACCGGGTTTGGAGTAGGTAATAAAGGGGGCGAAAGAATCGCTGTTGAATGGAGGAAACGGAAGACGAAGGCGGCCGGGGAAGAAATATGCTTCGGCGACCATAGGTAAGTAAATTTGAATTAAATCCGATCAAGATTTGCGATTTGTCCAATAAATTTCGTCCACTTAACGAAAGTCGAATTATTATTATTATTATTGCTGACACTATATAACAACGGAAACACCTCAGTGGACACGATATTTAACAAAATTGTTATAACTAAAGAAGTATTAAAGTATCTGTAAAGATGTCGGTTCTAATTTCCTTTTCCTGTAATGAATCGAAAAGTACCGAGTCACGGATAGGGCCGACTTCCTCATTTGGAAGATAATATCTTTACGTACACGTATCGCTTACTACGTATTCTTATTCTTAACGCTAACGTACATACTTTTACGTAAAAACACGAATCTTCTAGATAAAGACGTCGGTCCTATGACTAACTCGGTATTTTTCGATCTGTCATAGTGAGAAGTAGTTTGACTTTCTTTGTTTGGAGAAGAGATACCGCTTACGTCAGCGTGGAAAAGGGGCGTTATTCATGAGCTGCGAGAGGACGCGGAGTAACATTTTTACCCCTTGTAAGTAGAAACGTATGCTCATTGAGTTGGGAAGGGGGAGGGGAGGGGGAATTTAGTTTCCATGAATAGAATTGAAGAAATTCGGTTGATTCAGTGAGAGACAGTTTGAAAATGTTAGTACCCTCGTTGCCAGCGAAACACGTGTCACCGGATTTAATACAGTAATTGTGTGGGTTGAGGAATTTAGATGATATGATTTAGTGTCTGCAATACTACACCACGATCCTTGCAAAAGCTATAATCAATTCGGTATTATTATTATTAAGGTTCGACAAACGAGTGCAACAATAGATGTATCGCGGAAAAGTAGGTACGTAAGATACAGTATTATTCACTTCCACGGCTATCGAATGACTAAACTCTCTATTGGCTTCGCATCCACCTAAATCCTCTTGCGGCGCTTCTGGCGCAGCACGCGTTTGTCGAACCTTAATTATCATTACAATTAGGGTTTCCTTAGAGAAGAGCACATTACGTCATGAAAATATGCGCGAAATGTGACGTTTCATTTACTTTCGCTAATCGGTTGCCATGGTAACGTATACAGAACACCAAATTTGGTTCATTGCGCCGCTGACGTAATGTGCTCTTTTCTAAGGAAACAAACCCTACTTACTTATTTAATCCTGAAACCCGTTCGACCGTGAAGTGTTGGGTACTTGATGATTATTATTATTATTATTATTATTATTATTATATGACGTATCTTGCAATATTCTTATCATCGTTATTTGAACAACTTCCCACACAATCCTTGTCCTTTCCTCAAGGAGAAAAGATCGTTTCGTAAAACACGTCGATACTCGTTTATCGCCGTTCTCGACCCTCCGGTCCCCTCCTTCCCTCCATCCGAGTCGATGTCGACGTCTCGACGAGAGGATAAAGCCGCCGTTGTCACGTCCTAAACCGCTGCCGGAACCGTCTTTCGCACGAACCGGAACACCGACGGACAAGAACGAATCGTCCGGTCCGATTCGATAAATCTTGTCGTCTTTTGTCTTTCGTCGGGAGGACGAAAAGGAGGAGAAACCGGGGATTCTCGAAGATGTTATGGTTTCGGCGTGGAGCATCGACCGCTGAAATAAGTCGGTACATGATTTCGGGCGAGATTTAATTTACGATCCTTTGAAGGAGTGATGAGGGGCGGAGGGGAGGGAGGGGGTAGTCGTACAGCGTAGTTCGAGGAGAAAATTAATTTCGCGAACGAAAGATATCGTGCCCGGCATCAAATCGGTATCGGTAACCGTACATTTTAAAGAGCTCAGAAAATCAATTGCTATCGCGAAACATCTGCCAATTTTGACATAGATCATCAAAAACTTGGTACTGATAGTTCTGAAAACACAAATTCAGGAAATTAAACACAATAGTCGACCAATATTAATCGAAGCTGATCTCGGTCTGATTAAAAGTCGAAGAAATTGACGCGTTAAACAAAAGAAATAGTCCCTAGTTCGTAAATTAGACAGTTTTAACATTTAGTAACAATATCTCGGTGTGTAGGGTACTCGAGATTTCACTGGTGAAAAAATTTCATTGATAGCTCAAATCGTTTGGGAGATATTGACGTTTTTCTGTCAAACTAGGAAGCCTAAAAATTAAAAAAAAATAATTTTGTTTAATTGCTTGGAAAACTAGATATCTTCGGGTTAATTTACCACTTAGAACGTGTTCATTATCACTTGGGATATTCGCTAGCGAAAGAATTTCGGCAATAGCTCAAGTCGTTCGTCAGATATCTTCAATTGAAGTTGAACGTTGGCCGACTCGGATTTTTAACTTTTTCGCTAACTAGATGTCGTACTGCAAGTTTAACGCTTTAGTCGTGTTTATTGTCACTTCAAGATTTCACTGGTGAATAAATTTCGTTGATAACTCAAATCGTTCGGGAAATATTGACGTTTCTCTGTCAAAAATGGAAATCTAAAAATGCATCTTTTTCTATTTCTTGTAAAAATGGATAACCACCGTCTTTTTGGCATTTATTTCTTGTTTACTTTCACCTCCATAATTCGCTAGTGAAAGAATTTTGAGGATGGATTAAAGTCGTTCGTCGGGTATCTTCAATTGAAGTTAAAAATGGGGCGACTCAGATTTTTCGCTTTTCTCATCAACTGGATGTCTTACTGGAGGTTTTAGCACTTTAATCGTGTTTATTTTTACTTCGGGATTTCACCGGTGAACAAATTTCGTTGATAATTCAAATCGTTCGGGAGATATTGACGTTTCTTTCTATAAAACGAGGTTAATTCAGCGCTTAGGCCGTGTTCACTATCACTTGGGGTATTCGCTAGTGAAAGAATTTCGCGAATGGCTCTAGCCGTTTGTCAGATTTCTTCAATCGAAATTGAAAATCAGACGATTCAGATCTATGTACTTTTTAGCTAACTAGATGTCTTAGTGCAGATCTAACGCTTCAATCGTGTTTATTTTCACTTCGAGATTTTACTGGTGAACAAATTTAGTTGATAACTCAAATCGTTCGGGAGATATTGATGTTTGTCTGTCAAACGAGGAAGTCTAAAAATGACAATTTTGTTTCTTTCCTTGTAAAAGTTGGGATTACTAGGGTTATCCTTTTTATATTTATATTGCCTGCAAAATTGGATATCCTATGGTTATATTAGTAAAGCTTTGTATCGTCTCTCGACCCACCCTAAGTTTCGGAAACTTGCTCTAACCGCCTTCAGGCTAGGAAAAGTTTAAGTTCTATTCAGAGTAAATGGCAGCTCATTTACCAGCAAACTTTGATAGCATTTGTTTCGAACATCTGTTTCGCTAACTCTAACCTCACATCCTTAACGCTGAGTTTCTAGCCGGTGAGTTTTCTGCTTGTCAGTAGTTTCTTGTGCGTTTCAGTTTGATTCATATTTTGTGACCTCTGACTTAACTTTTGTTTTCAGTTTTTTCCTAGTTTGAATCTGAGTCGCCTGAGTTTTAACTACAATTGAAGATATCCGACGAACAACTTTAGCCATTTACAAAATTCTTTCACTAGCGAATTATGGAGGTGAAAGTAATCAATACTTAAGCGCTAAAAGACGGTGGATCATCCACTTTTACAAGAATAAGAAAAAAATGCATTTTTAAATTTCCATTTGTTCACAGAGAAACGTCAATTTCACCAGAACGATTTGAGTTATCAACGAAATTTGTTCACCGGTGAAATCCCGAAGTAAAAATAAACACGATTAAAGTGCTAAAACCTCCAGTAGGACATCCTGTTGATGAGAAAATCGAAAAATCTGAGTCGCCTGATTTTTAACTTCAATTGAAGATAACCGACGAACAACTTTAGCCATCCACGAAATTCTTTCACTAGCGAATTATGGATGTAAAAGTAAACAACACTTAAGTGCTAAAAGACGATGGACCATCCTTTTTTACAAGAATAAGAAAAAAATGTATTTTCAGATTTCCATTTTTGACAGATAAACGTCAATATCTTTCGAACGATTTGAGTTATCAACGAAATTTGTTCACCGGTGAAATCTTGAAGTGATAATAAATACGATTGAAGCGTTAAACTTGCAGTACGACATCTAGTTAACGACAAAAGTACCGAAATCTGAATCCCCGATTCTCAACTTTCACTAGCGATTTCTCAAGTGAAAGTAAACACAAGCTAAGTGCGAAAATAATAATTGGATATCCAGTTTTAGAGGGAATTAAAGAAAATTATAATTTTATAACTTTTGAACTTCCTCGTTTGAGTGAAAAACGTCAATATCTCCCAAACGGTTTGAGCTATGAACGAAATGTTTCCAGCAGTGAAATCTCGAAGTAATAATAAACACCATCGGATCGTTAAACCTATAATAAAAGATCGAATTAGCGAGAAAAGTAAAATAATCTGAATCGCCCGATTTTCAACTTTAATTGAAGATACCTGACGAACGAGTTGGGCCATCTGCGAAATTCTCTCATTAGCGCATACAGCGAGTGATAGTGAATACGACTTAAGAGCTAAATTAACCATAATATATCCAGTTTCACAAAGTATTACACAAAATTAAAATTTTATAATTTTTAGACATACATAGATCTAACTAACTCTAACCCTACATGCTCAACGCTGAGTTTCTATCTGGTTACTTTTTGCTTGTCAGTAGTTTCTTGTGCGTTTCAGTTTGATTCATATTTTGTGACATCTACAGACTTAACTTTTGTTTTCAGTTTTCCTCCTGGTTTGGGCTCAAAGAACATCGTAAAGATAGCGAAGACGGTTCCAATGAATACTTATGTCTAGTCTGGGTAATTACGAAATAAGTGACGACAGCTTACATATACATCGAACTACTCGCATACAGCATCGATTTAGTACTATCTAGAGCGGATAGTCGGAGATGCTCTGTCGTAACTTATTTCGTAATTGTACGCTGTTACCGCTGTTCGCCCAGGACATTTATGTCCGAGATAATCCATAACCTTAGCTCTCGCTTCGGTAAAAATAGCTTTTAGAGACTGTACTTAACGAATAGTTCCCAAGAAAATACAAAAAAGGCCGGCTAAGAATCCGATGATAAAAAAACGACGCCATCAAACTCGTTAACATCCAATTTTTTCTTCCGTTTTCGTTAAACTTCGCAAAGTGGAAGAAGTCGGCTAACCAGATTAAAAGATAACGACGTTCGGGTTTCTTAATTCCGTCGCGCAAAAGAAGTCGACGGACGACCGACGAACGAAGGATGTAGGAGAAAAAGCACGGGAGTACGAAACGGGGGAAGATTCGATTCTCTTTTTCGCCTCTTTTCCCCTCCCCCATACTCTCCCGCCCATACCGCTTTTCGAAAGGATATTAGAAAATTTAACTCTCCTAGCCGGCCCCGCCGTGTTCGAGGAAAATTGCTTCTTCTCGTAGTTCGTCCTCGTCGGTTATCGTCGTTATCTATGCGTTTTCGGGAACGGAATGAAGCGGTGTCGTGGGGATAGGGAGGGGTGGAGAATTTGCTCCGACGAACCGGTATATCAAACGCCAATTCGGCTTACTTCATTTAAACGAACCGTTGTGAATTATAGTGCGGAAAATTAGTTTTCACGGTTTCTGCAGCTTTTGTTTTTTAACAGTTGAATTGCCGGAAGATTGAAACGAAATTTGCGCCCCAATGTTCCCGAAGGGACGAGGGATTCTCGAACGCATTCACGATCATAGCGTCTTAAATTTAACAATGGCGGTAGTTTTCGATCTCTTGCGCCTTAAAAAATTTCCAAAATTTAATTCGGCTAATTCGAAGAAAAATCCAGATGGTTCTCTAAAACGAATTTAATTAAAATAAAGTCGGGTTATGGAGAAACTCTCGCAGGAAGCTATGCAATAACTATAGTTTTGTTCTTATTAGGACTCGCCCGTGACGAAAAAAAACCTATAATCTACGGCTACCATTAATGACGACCAAAGCACAATTCCCTGCTAGATGTAAGATCTATTCGTGGCGATAGTGGCTCCATCTCACGGACCAAAGCAATATTATCTAGATGTCCTACCGGCGGTTTTAGCACCTTAATCGTTTATTTCAACAAATTTCGTCGATAGTTCAAATCGTTCCGGAGATATTGACGTTTCCCTGTCAAACGAGGAAATCAAAAAATTACATTTTTTCATATCTTGTAAAAGCTGGATATCGTGCGATTATTTTAGCACTTAGGTTGTGTTTAGTTTCACCTGAGGAACTCGCTGGCGAAAGAATTTCGCGAATGGCTCAAGTCGTTCCCCGCATATCTTCAATCAAAGTTGAAAATCGGACAATTCGGATTTTAAAGTTTGGTCGTCAACGAGAGGTCCTAATCGAGTTTTAAAACTTCAATCGTGTTCATTTTTACTTCGAGATTGCACCGGTGATCAAATTTCGTTCGTAGCTCAAATCGTTTGGGAGATATTGACGTTTTCCTGTCAAACTAGGAAACCATAGACTATAGTTTTGTCTTTTTATGGTGCTAACATTTTTGGTCAACATTATCTTCACAAAAGTGTCCTACGTCTAGCTTGGGATGATGTTTTCTTAATCACGGACCGCAACCGAAGACTATAATTTTATCCTTATTAGGGACTTGTCAGTACGATATGTCAAGATTACTCTAGTCCATGAGATGGTGCCAACATTTTTGGTCAATATTATCTTCACAAAAGGATCCTACGTCTAGCTTGGGATGATGTTTTCTTAACCACGGACCGCAACCGTAGACTATAATTTTATCCTTATTAGGGACTTGTCAGTACGATATGTCAAGATTACTCTAGTCCATGAGATGGAGCCAACATTTTTGGTCAACATTATCTTTACAAAAGGATCCTACGTCTAGCTTGGGATGATGTTTTCTTAACCACGGACCGCAACCGTAGACTATAATTTTATCCTTATTAGGGACTTGTCAGTACGATATGTCAAGATTACTCTAGTTCGTGAGATGGAGCCAACATCTTTGGTCAACATTATCTTTACAAAAGGATCCTACGTCTAGCTTGGGATGATGTTTTCTTAACCACGGACCGCAACCGTAGACTATAATTTTATCCTTATTAGGGACTTGTCAGTACGATATGTCAAGATTACTCTAGTTCGTGAGATGGAGCCAACATCTTTGGTCAACATTATCTTTACAAAAGGATCCTACGTCTAGCTTGGGATGATGCTTTCTTAACCACGGACCGCAGCCGTAGACCATAATTTTGTCCTTATTAGGGACTCATGAGTACGATATGTTAAGATTACTCTAGTTCGTGAGATGATGCCGCAATTTTTGGTCAAAGATCTCTTCACAAAAGGATCCTATGTCTGCCTTGGAATAATGCTTTCTTAACCACGGACCGTAACCGTAGACTATAATTTAGTCCGTATCAAGACTATTCAGTACGATATGTCGAGATTCCTTTAGTTTCTGAGATGGAGCCACTATATTTGGTAAAATTTATCTGTAAGAACAAATCTTACGTCTAGCTTGGAACGATGCTTTATTAATCACAGACCGCAACTGTAGGCTATAATTTCGTCCGTGTTAGAACTCTTCAGTTCGATACACCGAGATTGATTTAGTTCATGAGATGGTGCCACCATTCTTGGTCGAATTTATTTCCATAAATAAGTCTTACGTCTAACTTGGAATGGTTCCTTAATCACGGACCGCAACCATAGACTATAGTTTATCCTTATCAGGACTCATCACTACGATATGCCAACATTGCTTCAGTTCATAAGATGTAGACACCAGTTTTGATGGAACCTATCTTCATGAATAAAGCCTACGACTAACTGGATATTGTGCTTTATTAATCATGTCTGTAGCTATTGCACAGCTTTCCGTGAGAACTGCCTGACGATGCACCTATTTGAACAGGTCATATGAGAGGGTCATCTAGATTTTCTGTGAAATTATTATCTTGGCTCCCGTTGAAAATAGTTTCCTATTTGATTGGGGGTTAGTTATTTCCTCAACGAAACCGCACTTTTTTAAACGATCTTCATTTGTTTCGTCCACACTTTGTCATTCTATCATTGTTATAGCGACGATCCGGTCTTCCCCTTTTACTTCGCTAAACGCGCACGTGTATAACTTGAATGTTTGCGGGTATATGTGTGTAGGTGTGTGTGTGTGTGTTCTTGAAATACGCACCCTTCCGAGTTTAAGATTTATGGAGGCGTTGGCACCGGACAAATGCTCTCTGACCGCACCTACATATAAGCGGAGTCGTCGTCGGCGACGGCGGCAGTTGTTTTTCACCAACAAATCACGCCACCTTACGTCAATTTTCCGGAGTGCATTAATTCACTTAGCGAAGGGCGAGTAGGAAAAGGAAAGGGTGTGTGTGTGTGTATATGTGCGCAAGGATCGTAAAATCGACGAAAAAGTATTCGAAGATTATTCGGGGATTTTTTCGCAAGGAATTTTGGAATATAAGAATGTTGGTACGGATCCTTGGAGGTTTTCTCAGCCGGTATCAATGGTGGATATTTATTTTGAGCTATTACCATCACCTAGTCTATTGTAGTTACAATTGATTCGCCTAATTTCATTGAGATATTTAAACGTCTATTACGACTTCCTTTGTGTTTTCCTTCGAGGATAGTGTATTTGGAGTATTTGCAAGAATCGGTGTTACAAGGGTAAAAGCTAATTTATGTCAAATTATTATGGAACGTTCATAATAATTTGATTTATTTGATTGTGTTTTCCAAAACAAAATTTTGCGATACAATCTGGGTATATCAAAAATATTGCCCTTTTATGTCATCTCCAGTATAATCTAACATGTTATCGCTCCTTCTCCAGAAGAGATAAATTATCTGAGCTAGTTTGGGTGTCTCGGGTAGTGGGCTCAACTAGTGAACCCATCGCTGAGGACGGTGAGGTACAACGCACACGGCGGTCCACTACGTGAACCGACCACCAACGATTTCCTCTTCGCCCTGTCCACAGATATGGTGAAGGCAACGCCGAGGAATGTAAGAAAGTTACCAGAAGTCATTTTCCCGAGGTCGATGGTACCTTAAACTTCTTCCTCCTCTTCCCTCTTTTGCGGTTGCATTTTTCCCATTTCTCGTGGCTTAGTGAATGGGTGATCGGCACGGTCTATTCGCCACCTTCTTCAGATCTGATCCTGCCCAGTTGGGGACTGAAATAGTGAACCCACCTCTGAGGACGGAAAGATGTAAAGATGGTGAATGAGTGAGCGACTCGTTCTATTCGCCGCTCTTAAGTAAGTTCTAGATTAACGAGGGGCTCGAGCGAGATTCGAGAGAGGGACTTCTGTCATTTTCCTGAGGTCGATCGTACCTTGAGCCTCTTCATCCTCTTCATCCTCTTCATCCTCTCTTCTCTTTTGGGGTTGCATTTTAGCACCTTAAACCTCTTCCTCCTCACCTCCCTTTTGGGGATGGATTTTCCATATTTTCCGTGGCTAGGTGAATGGGTGACCCGCACGGTCTATTCGCCGTGTTTTTCTGATCCAAGGGCAACGTATAACGCAAACGGCGGCTCACTACGTGAGTCCAACGGTTCTTTCTTCGCGCTGTCCGCAGACGGGATGAAGGCAACGCCGAGGGATGTAAGAAAGTTACCCGAAGTTTTCGATTGAAAGTTAAAGCTGGGTTTGAAACAGAGGGGGATAAGGATGGCAAAGTACGCGAGAGGTGGTACACATAAATACAGGCTCTAAGTAAGTTCTGGACTTACGAGGGTCTCGAGCGAGATTCGAGAGGGGACTTCTATTATTTTCCTGAGGTCAATGGCACCTTAAACCTCTTCATCTTATTTATCTTTTGGGGTTGCATTTTCGCACCTTAAACTCTTCTTCGTCTCCCCTGCCTCTCCTTGTCTCTACTTGTCTCCCTTGTCTCCCCTCGTCTCCCCTCGTCTCCCCTGGTCTTACCTCGTTTGGGGTTGCATTTCCCCTATTTCTCATGGCTTGGTGAGTGGCTGAGCGGCACGGTCTACTTGCCGCCTTCTTCAGATCTGATTTTGTTGAGTTATGGGCTCAATTAGCGAACCCACCTCTGAGGAGGGTAAGGTACAATGCACACGGCAGTCCACTACGTGAACCGCTCACCAACGATTTCCTCTTCGCCCTGTCCACAGACATGGTGAAGGCAACGGCGAGGAATGTAGGAAAGTTACCAGAAGTCATTTTCCCGAGGTCGATGGTACCTTAAACTTCTTCCTCCTCTTCCCTCTTTTGCGGTTGCATTTTTCCCATTTCTCGTGGCTTAGTGAATGGGTGATCGGCACGGTCTATTCGCCACCTTCTTCAGATCTGATCCTGCCCAGTTGGGGACTGAAATAGTGAACCCACCTCTGAGGACGGAAAGATGTAAAGATGGTGAATGAGTGAGCGACTCGTTCTATTCGCCGCTCTTAAGTAAGTTCTAGATTAACGAGGGGCTCGAGCGAGATTCGAGAGAGGGACTTCTGTCATTTTCCTGAGGTCGATCGTACCTTGAGCCTCTTCATCCTCTTCATCCTCTTCATCCTCTCTTCTCTTTTGGGGTTGCATTTTAGCACCTTAAACCTCTTCCTCCTCACCTCCCTTTTGGGGATGGATTTTCCATATTTTCCGTGGCTAGGTGAATGGGTGACCCGCACGGTCTATTCGCCGTGTTTTTCTGATCCGGTTCTGCTGAGTTTTGGCTCAACTAGCGAACCCACCGCCAAGGAGGGCAACGTATAACGCAAACGACGGCTCACTACGTGAGCCGAACGGTTCTTTCTTCGCGCTGTCCGCAGACGGGAGGAAGGCAACGTCGAGGGATGTAAGAAAGTTACCCGAAGTTTTCGATTGAAAGTTAAAGCTGGGTTTGAAACAGAGGGGGTAAGGATGGCAAAGTACGCGAGAGGTGGCACACATAAATACAGGCTCTAAGTAAGTTCTGGACTTACGAGGGTCTCGAGCGAGATTCGAGAGGGGACTTCTATTATTTTCCTGAGGTCAATGGCACCTTAAACCTCTTCATCTTATTTATCTTTTGAGGTTGCATTTTCGCACCTTAAACACTTCTTCGTCTCCCCTTGTCTCTCCTTGTCTCTACTTGTCTCCCCTTGTCTCCCATCGTCTCCCATCGTCTCCCCTCGTCTCCCATCGTCTCCCCTCGTCTCCCCTGGTCTTACCTCGTTTGGGGTTGCATTTCCCCTATTTCTTATGGCTTGGTGAGTGGCTGAGCGGCACGGTCTACTTGCCGCCTTCTTCAGATCTGATTTTGTTGAGTTATGGGCTCAATTAGCGAACCCACCTCTGAGGAGGGTAAGGTACAATGCACACGGCGGTCCACTACGTGAACCGATCACCAACGATTTCTTCTTCGCCCTGTCCACAAACGTGTGGAAGGCAACGCCGAAGGATGTAAGAAAGTTACCGGAAGTTCTCGATGGAAAGATGGGGTTTGAAGGACAGGGATAAGGTTGACGGAGTACGACTTCCGTTAACTTTATTAAGGGTGCGATCGTCTCGTCTAGCCGGCAACAAAAACAGAAACAATAGAATTACGTTACGGAGCTTAGCGCGCTACAGTCGTACGTCTACCTAATAAACCCGACGCCCGTCGCTTCCGTGGCGTGGCAACGACGACGCGTTTTCGCCGCGACGTCCGTTTACAGCAATAACATAAATATTATCGCCTTTTAGAGCTCGCGGGTACACCTATATAGTATGTAGGTGTTGTCCGACGGGGCGCGGTTCTTCAAGAAAAAGGCGTGAATTCCCGGCGTTAATGTTATTAAAAAAGAAACAACCGGAAATGAAAGGTGCGCTCGTAAACAATGCCGTCGGACAGGTTTTACTGCGGGGAGGATTGTGTTGCTAAGCTATTGGAAAATGCGAGAAGGAAAACTAAGAGTTATGGCGGTAGGAAATGATGTTTTAACGGCCGGTTAGTTACTACAGCATTCGTTTCGAAAATTAGGAAGAAGTTGTAAATTATACAAAGCCTGACGTTTACAGCTATGTATTGACTTTTGTGTACGAAGCTAGGCGTTTAATGCGATAAAATGAGTAGGCCGCGGGCGCAGCGCTAACAGCGCACAATTACGACAACATCGCCGATTCCCCATCGCCTTATCTAGCTGAATGCGAGTAGTTCTCTTGTATATATGTATATAGGCTGTCGTAACTTACTTCGTAATTACCGCTGTTTGTAGACTAGAAGTGAGCGGTTCCCATTGGTGTCACCAGGGGCGGGTTTAAGGGCGACTGCCCAGGGCGCCGCATCTTGGAAAGCGTCAAAAGTTCAACCAAAAAAATAATTTTCTCATTTTAACGATTATCACATAATATTAAGTACTATTACGGTGCTCGAAGTTAAATACCGTGAGGTCGTGCGCAGGGCCACCATTTTGTTTGGGAAAATCCACTGCGCCCGCGTCGTCGCCAGAAATATCTAGAATGAGAGGCCTGGCTGTCAGGTATATAAACAGCTGGAGCGCGCGTCCTCGCCGTCTTAGCAAGTTAACGTTTTAAGATATGACGGTGCGAATGGAAAGCGAAGCACGAAACGTGTGATCAGTTATTATTTGTGCTGCCAAATGAAGCGTGAGATATTTATTAAAGATTTTGCCGGTAAGGAAGGTCGCAAATGTTTTTCGTCGATAACAACTTCCTTTTTTGTTTATCGTTTGTTGGGAGATTCCCAGCGAGCTCTCACTTTGCGTCTTTCGAAGATTTTCTTTCTTTCCCTCTCCTTACCATCTTTCCTTGCCTATCAGGAAAGAAGAGAGGAAATTCCTACTCGGCCCAGATAGTGTGCTTATCGTTTCTTGACCGGTCTGAATTGCGAGAGGAGGCATAAAATATGAAAGGGTAATCCCCGATTTAATTCTTAAACTTTTTTATATCTCATTCCAACGGTCAATCCTGCATCAATCGACGCGTCTTGACGCGCTGATTCCAACGGTATATCATTTGTTTAGATTATTTCAAACGGTTGCCGAGAAAATGCAAAAAGTCCCAAAAAATCGCTAAAAATCGCTAAAATAGCATACCCGTTTTCGCTAATATCGGACTTGGGACGTTCAATCCTACGTCAATCGACGCACCTTGACGAGACGAATTCAACGGCGTAGGATTTTTTCCCTTTACTCCAACCGTTACCGAGAAAATCGCGTAAAACCGCAAACAATCGCTAAAAATCGCTAAAATCGCATACCCGTTTTCGCTAATATGGGACTTGGGACATTCAATCCTACCTCAATCGACGCGTTTTGACGTGCCGCATTCAACGGCGTAGGATTTTTTCATTTTACTTCAACGGTTACCGAGAAAATCGCGAAAAACCGCGAAAAAATCGCAGAAAATGCTAAATTCCACCGTCCGAATAGAGTTTTTTCAAGCTACGACATTCCCTCCTACACCATTCGAAAGAGCGCGTTTCTCCGATTCAGAATCATCCCGGATCGGGTTTCTATCGTTGATAATTTAGGCGCTACGAGCGCTCGAAGTTTGCTCATTTTCACCCCTTTATACGGTTTATTTTACGCATTTTGCCCCAACTTCGAATGGCGTTTTCTCTCGAAAACTATGCGTTCCACGTCCGAACCGATATGTTCTACGTAATTACCGGTCCGAATATGTATATTCAGGCGCAAAATAACTGCGAAATTCCGACGTGAATTTTTCGTCAAATGACCAAAATTGCGTTAAAAATCGAGATTTTCGTTACCTACCAAAATTTCAAATCGCTCTCACCGCTTTATTTATGTCGCGATCGGGATCGAGTAGACCTCCCTAGAAGCAGATTTTACCTGGGAATCGAATCGAACAAGAACGGACGCGCCATCTCTAATAATTTTCGCGCTAAAACGAAATTATGCTAAGGAATTTGTTCAAACTTCAAAGTACTATATCTCCGGAACGGTAAGAGCTAGGGACTTGCGGTTTATTCTATTTTAATAAGTTCGTCGAGTGCTTTAAGCCCACCGAGTTTGAACTCGCTAGCTCTTGTCGAAAGTATGATATCTCGAAAAACCGACAAAATTTCTATGCTTTGAGGTAGACATTTTTACGGCCAAAAGTCGTCCAATCGTGTTCAAAATGTACCTATCCGGGACGTCGTACCCCGCGAAACTTCCGAACGCAAAACGTACGTTATACGTAGTGTAATTGTCGGCGATTTCATCGTCTCAAACTCGCGCGAAGTTCCTTCGAATACAAAAGCCGGTAGGAAAAAGTTAATTCCCGCCGGCGTTTTTCCGTTAGAGAATCGTAAAATTAATAAGAAACAAACTTAAGCGAAACGTTAAAGGCGAAACGGGGACGGTGAAAAATACTCAAATGACTTCCTCTTTTACATCGGTCGGTTTATTAACAATAAGATCTAAAAAAGTCTGAATCTGTTTGTCCGGAGGAAATATGTTCGCCGTTTAATAATACCGGTATTACTAAAAGCGTTTCGCGCGGAAAGTAATGGAGGGGAAATTAAAAAACAGGAATATTCCCTTCTTTGTAAGCGGGATAGGTAAGAATTCACTCATCGCAAGGAAAAAGGAAAAGGGGGAGGAGACAAACACGAAGCGGTCGGAGTGGGGTACATTAGTATTTTAATGTCGGTACGAAACGTCCCTAAATAAATTTTTTCCTTCTTCTCGTTTCAAAATAGTAAACTAATTGTGAGGTTGCGTTCTGGTTTGTATAAGTTATAAACGTTAAAAATTTTACTTGTGTCATTGTGCGACTAACTTACCTAATTTCCTGAAGAAAATTAAAAAGGTAAATCAACCTTACAAAGACCGATATTACTTAATTATTTTAATTATAATAGGCGGAACAAGACGGAGTATTGAATAGGGCCGCTATCACGATTTAAAAGATTTGTATTCTTACGTTGCATGGAGCTATAATTTCATATTTTGAACAAATTTTCTCAATAACATTTTGTCCTATTATGGGCCGAAATGGTACTTTACATCAATAGAAAATGATTTCCTTCTCAATTGTCATGACTAAAGTGGGTGGATATGCGGTATGATGAGTCATCCCTCCTTTGTCCTTTGTAATATATTATATTGTATGACTCATCGTACCGCATATCTGTGCAGTTTAGCCAAGACGGCGTTGATTTAAAAAAATAAACACGTGCTTGAAAATCTCTTCAGACCAAAACGGACGATATCCCGAAACATTAAAACGAGATTCAAACATTTTTGATTAATCATAAACGGACTGTATATAGGTGCACATTTAATTAATGTTATTATGAAATTCTAATCAACCAAATCGATATCAGATTACATCCATGCTCAAAGAGTCGAAAAGGGACGAGAACAATCGTTATCCGTTTGAGCCCCGATCGCCCTCGAAAGAGGGAGGGACAGTGGGAGAGAGGGAGAGAACAATGTTTTTATAAAACATTCCTTCACTAGCCTGTCAATGCGAAACGAGCGCACGGTCGAGAGATCAAAGCGCGCTTATAATGCCGGAAACGGTATTTTTATATTGTTTTATTGGTTTTTATTGTTTTATATTGTTGTTTCTCTTGTTCGCTTCTTTCTGGTGGCTTTTATCGTCGGCTGTGATTTCCTTCGCGTTCGTTTAAATAATTAACAAATTAGAAAGAGGGTTGATCGTGCTTCCCTTGTACGATGTGTTCGAAAGGAGTGGTAACCGAAATGAGACTCCTCAAAAAATCATTTAAAACTGAACTAAAATAAACAAACAGGAAACAAGTAACTGTCAAGCCTTTTCTTAGGATAAATGTGCGTGCTTAAAGTTAGCTCGAAACATACAGGATGTTCGGTAACGCTGACACTATCCTCGACGGGGAACGCTAGAGCAGTCGACGTCCTAGTTTTGTAACTGCTAGACCAGTTTTCAGGAAACTTCCACAAATTATAAAACTTAATTAAATTTCTGCCAGGTTCATCAGTGAATTATATTACCCTATACGAAGTATTTCTCTTCTTGTAGTGGTGCAAGTGTTTCCAATTCGCAAAGAAAATCCAACAGTTACATAGTGACTTTATTGCTTCAAAACTAGATGTGAGTTGAATTTCCCACAATATGGTGTCAAAAAAAAAATGAGAAGGGTCAAGAGGTCGTTTCAAAACAATATGAGGATAATTTGTAAATAAATTGTAATAAACGATAAATTCACTTTCCTTTGTTTCTGCTTAGTTTTAGTGCAAATTCGATTGAAGATGATCCTGGTCTAGTTGCAGAAACATCGCTTATCTCACATGCCCTGGAATCTAAATTGTATCTCCAATGATACGTAAGCAAATGACATGTTATCGATACAAACTTTTTCGGGTACATATAACCATAAATAATTGTTCCGCTTTTGTTTTGTTTTGTTTTGTTTCGTTTCTTTTTCGTTTGTGTTTTGTTCGGCAAAACTCGAAACCAATTTCTGTTATTGATATCAGAGTTTGAAACATATACGCAACCGTCGGTACCCCAATGTTTTCTTTGCCTTACTTTGTTCTTTTATTTGCTTGGTTACTGTGTTTCGTTCCTTTGTTTGGTTGTTTTGTTTCTTTGTTTTATTTTTTTTTGTTTCGTTCCTTTGTTTTGCTTTTGTGTTTGGTTTCTCTATTTTGCTTCTGTTTTGTTTATTGTTTGTTCTGTGCTTTACTGTTTCTGTTTTGCTTTTTGTTTCTTTTTTCTCATTTGTTTGTTATTCGAAATGAATTCCTGTAATTAATAGGAGCGGTGGAAACAACGAAGATACGTAACTATAGGATACATCATTGTTTTCTCTGTCCTTTTTTCTTCATTTGAGTATTTCGTTTTGTTTCTTTGTTTTTTGTTTAGTTTCTCTGTTCCGTTTTTGTTTCATTGCTGTTGTTTGTTCTTGTTTTACTGCTTCTGTTTTGTTTTTTGTTCCTATTTTGTTTTCTTATTTGTTTTTTGTTTTACTGTTTATGTTGTTATTTTTGTTTCTTTTTTTGTCGTTTGTTTGCCAGAAAGAAGGAATTTCTGTCATTAATAGTAGCGGTGGAAACAACGAAGATACGTAACTATGAGATACGTCATAGTTTTCTCTGTCTCTTTTTCTTCGTTTGGGTATTTCGTTTTGTTTCGTTTCTCTATTCTGTTTTTGTTTCGTCTCCCCTTTTTTGTTTCTGTTTTCCTTCTTTGCTCTGTTTCAATTTTTGTTTCTTTGTTTTGTTTCTTCGATTCTTCATTTTTTCATTTGTTTGCTAGACAGAAGAAATTTCTAACATTGATAGTAGCCTTGGAAACATATTAACATACGTAACCATAGGTTCAGGATGCTTTCTTAGTTCTAATTTGTTTTTTTTTTGTTTGGTAGCTTTGCTCTGTTTTTTTGTTATCTGTGTATCCGTTCCAGTGTTTCTTTGTTTTGTTTCGTTGTTTTACTCCTTTATTTCGTTCTTTTGTTTTGCTTCTGCGTTTGATTCCTCTATTTTGATTCTATTTTGTTTCTATTTTGTTTCTGTTTTGTTTCTGTTTGTTCTTGTTTTACTGTTTGCTTTGTTTTTTGTTCCTGTTTTGTTCTTTGTTTGGTTTGTGTTTTACTGTTTCTGTTGTGCTTTTAGTTTCTTTTTTTTTGTCGTTTGTTTCCCAGAAAAAAGGAATTTCTGTCATTAATAGTAGCCGTGGAAACAACGAAGATACGTAACTATAAGATATGTCATTGTTTTCTCTGTCTTTTTTCTTCGTTTGGGTATTTCGTTTTGTTTCTTCGTTTTTTGTTTAGTTTCTCTATTCCCTTTTTTGTTTCATCTCCCTTTTCTGTTTTTGTTTTTCTTTGCTTTGTTTCAATTTTTGCTTTTTTCTGTTTTATTTCTTCGATTCTTCAGTTTTCATTTGTTCGGTAGACAGAAGAAATTTCTAATATTGATAACGGCCTTGGAAACATATTATCATACGTAACCGTAGGTTCACCAATGCCTTCTTTGTTTTCTTTGTTTGTTTGGTAGCTTTGCTCTGTTTTTATCTGTATTTTTGTTTGGTTGGTTTATTTTGTTTCGCTGTTTCGTCCCTTTGTTTTTCCTCCTTTTATTTTATCCCTTTGCTTTGTTTCGGTTTAATTTCTTTGGTTTGTTTCTTTGTTTAATTGATTTCTTTCGTTGTTCCATTTGTTTTGTTTTTGTTTAACTCTTCATACAGTTGTTTTTGTTTCGCATGCCTGTTTCGTTTTTGTTTGTTTCTTTTGTTTTCGTTTGTTCGTTAGACAGCAGAAACTTCTATGATTGATAACAGCGTTGGAAACCTATTACTATATGTAACCCTGGGTTCAGCAATGTTTTCTTTGTTTTAATTCGTCTTTGTTTCTTTTTGGTTGCTTGGCTTTGTTTTTTTGTTATATATCATTGTTTCGTTCCTTTGCTTTCCTTCTTTGTTTAATTCCGGTTTCGTTTTTTTGTTTTGTTTCGGTTTTATATCTTTGCTTTGTTTCTTCTGTTTTTGTTTTGTTTCTTTGTTTCGTTGTTATATTTTCTGTTTGTTCTTTCTTTTGTTTCTGTTTTCTCGCTTTGCTCTCTTTTGGTTTTATTTCTTTGTTTCTTCTGTTTTCTTTTGTTCGTTAGATGAAAGAAATTTCTATGATTTATAGCAGGGTTAGAAACGTAATAATATACATACATACATAACTGTGAGCTACGTTATTGTTTTTCTTTGTTTTGTTCTTTTGTTGGGTTGTTTCGTTTTGTTTATAATTTCGTTTCTCTATTTTCTTTTTGTTTTATTTCTTAACCTTTGTTTCTGTTGTTTCTTCCTTTGCTTTATTTTGGTGTTATTTCTTTGCTTTGTTCCTTCGTTTCTTCGTTACTCTGTTTTCATTTGTTCGTTACACAGAAGAAATTTCTAATACTGATAGCAGCGCCTTTTTCTTGTTTTATTTCGTTTTCTGATTTGTTGGTTTGTTATATTTCTTTGTTTCATTTCTTTATTTTGTTTCTGTTCTGTTCCTTTATTTTGTTTCGGTTTCGTCTCTTCATTTATTTTTTCCGTCTGTTCGTTAGACAACATATCTTTTTTTTCCAACTATAGATATCCTTCCCACATTAACAAGGTTACTTCCTTTGATACCATATTCCGCGACATCGGATACAGAGGAAATTTGCGCTACGAGCTCGTAATTGCCAATACACTAACCAAGCTTTTTTAACGAGTTGCTCGCTCTGACGTGATATTACCTTTTCAAACAAACAAGAAACAAACAAAAAAGTGACTATCATCGTAAAGAGAACATTTGACAAAAAATCCTAGAGTTTAGCCTCGCTAGCAATAAATCTCCACTTAATAGCCGCCTCCTCGTTCATTTTATTCGAAATTGTACAATCCTTGTTCCCCTACCCCTCACCCGCGGCGTAAACAACGCATTTATCACCGTGTCTACACGTTTCGAAACACACATAAACAGGTACGTTGGTCGTCGGGAAAACAACGAGACTTGGCCGGCGCGAGCGCGCAAATTTTCCACCGCGTTTTCCGGCTATTCTGAATATTTGAGGCGCATCGAGTTTTCCCCGGCATCCTGTTTACTCGAATCTACGTACGTACGAGTACGTTCGTACTACGACGGTCGGGGGCGGTCGCGCGAGTCAACAGGGCCGTTGTTTTGTTGATTTTGATCGTTAGCTACCGTCCGGCGGCGGAAAAATGAGGGCCGACGGAAACCGCGAAAGGCGGCGGCTACGGCGGCGGCGGCGGTGGTGGTTAGATTTTGTTTTATTATTTACGACGATTCGGACGAGAATGAGGGATTTCGTCCGTCCGTCGTTCGGAATATTTACTTGCTGACGTTGTATGTAGGTAAATAAAGTAACTTTCGTTTGTTTCTTTTTTGCGTGCCGTTGTTGTGTTCCGAGGGAGGGTCGGGAATTGCGACGGTGTGAAACGTGGGATTTTTCTAAATTGTCTAGTATTGTTTTTCTTTCCACTTTCCGACGTGTCATGGAACTCTTGATGACCAATAAATACTACTATTACTACTATTTTATTACTTTACTACGTTATTTAACCGGTATCTTAACGATCTTATATTCCATATTAATTGTGATTTATTAGCCTATGCGGATGACTTAAGGGTCTTTACAACGTGAAGACTTTTGTAGACCGCGCTAGGTTGCAAATAAATCCCATGGCTATCGACGCAGGGGCTACTGCAAACGATGTACCTTGTTACTGGCTTCAAAAACTTTTGGTAAAATGATAATAATAAAAGGAGAAGTCGGAAATCGGTGATCCAGGCCGTACTAGCTCAAGGGAAACGGCGTAGGTTCAAGTTCGGGAATTAATTAGTAACAAGGCGCCACTCTCCAATTATACAACTGGATCACATCTAAGTCTCTGGGGTCAGAGAGACCCTCCAGCTTCGTTGATAAGTAAGACGAGTTTATCCGAACCGTCAAGGTTATTGATTCTTTTATTCGGTCGTGAAGCGACCAGCAAGGTTACTCGAAAACTCTATTCAAAAGTAAAATAAAAGAAATAAAAGTAAATTGAGGCGAGAGAATGTCGTTGAATCACACTTTATTCGTCATCGACAGCATTCTTGGGCTGCATAAGGTCTCGATAAAATTCAAATAAGCTGGCGTTCTTAAATAATGTTTGCACAACTCGCGGTAACCGTTGGAATTCCAGAGGTCTCACAGACACATTACAGCTCACAATTAGCAGAACGTAATTAGAAAAATATGTGCAAGTGACAAGTGAAGGTGTTCGCTCCCTTAACCTTCCTATACTCACGCATACGGTCTGTGAGACCGATTTATATAGTATAGTATACGTCTTTCATTTTGACGTGAGTATAGGAAGATTAAAATACTAAACAGAATTGAATGCAAAAGGAAACTCATCTCCATTTGAGGAAAGAGGAAACAACGTGGCCGATGGTTCGAACAGTAAAATCGGGGAAACGAAACTCCCAAAATTCAGAGAACGATAATTTGAAACTGCTCAGAGTCGAATTGGCGTGTATATCCTCGACATGCGAGTTTTGAAAGCGAAAATGGAATAACTTATTTACGGGAAACGACAGAACGCCACAAGCAGCTATGCGAGCAATATATTCAATATAGCTCAACGTAAAAACACAACACAATTTCCAGGATAACTCGCGTCTCCGATTTGAGAGTCCCGTTTGGCGCTAAATTGCAATTTACGCAACATATTGACTCCATCTCTTCATCGACCTCCACAAGCCTTAGGCTTTGTCATTCGTTCTTACAAACAGTTTAAAAACTATAACGCGATACAAGGAGCACATTGCCCATTTTCGGTTCAACAGGCCTGAAGAATCAAGTCTGGCCCGACATATTTTGGACGAAAAACACGCTCTGCCAGTTGAAAGTTTAAAATTAATTAAAAATATAACAGGGAACTAGATAGCTATGAGAGTATATATATTTAAAAAGATAGAGACAAAATTATGAATGCCGATGGAGGACCTATTCCAAATTTCAAATTGCACGAGCTATTGAATTGAATTTAGATTTGTATAGGATCGTTCAACCGTATCGGCACGCTTCGTATAGCATGTCATATAGCTTAGAATTAGAATAAATACGTGCTCCCCATAACGGGACTTCAGTGTTAACAGTGTGTTTCGCGCGTTCAGTGTGTGATGTTCATTATGCAGCGTGTTTTGAGAGGTGAACCTTGAAAAGGGACACCAAGTTTCGTGAAACAACTACGTTATTACAAGCCAGGTTTTTGTGCAAATCAGGGAAACAATATAGACCGCCATCCGCTTTGGTTTTGTCTTTTTATTCACAACTACAGCTTTCGAAAATGTTGCAGATACAGATTAACGACATTCAGCAAAGAATCGGGTTCGGCAAAGTACATAAAGTTTCCATGACCTTCTTCTTGTAGAAAAGTTTGAATTTCTTGACATAGCTCCAACGCACGTGAAAGCCATCGTCAACTGCAGTTGTATGATAGTGGCTTAGTTTTTATGTAGTTTACTACGTCTACGACAATGCAATCCTCCATAGGAACCAGACTTTCACCGAGCTCCATCAGCACACATACCGATGCACTTTCATCAAGCATCTGAAATAAGTTTTGAGTCTTTGCGCTTCCAATGATGCGTTTGTAGACAAAACATCTGACAAGCGTACAAAACAAATAAGGTGTGCGTCTTTGTTACTGTCGCTAGCCTCATCAAGTTTCAGACCAAATTCAGTGCCTTTCATTTTATCTTCGACTAATAGTGTTTTTAAACAAAGGTACCTTTGAAATTAACTTGCCCGTAGTTTCTCCCAGCATAATATTAGCCATGTCAAGACCAGCGGGTGGAGTAAGCTTTTCTGCGATGATGTGAGCTTTTACGCACTTCGTCACTCCGTATGTGACCTTAAGAAATGCTAGCAGTGCGTTGCTTGGTACTGAGGCTTATTTACTGAAGACGCTTTGTCGCTTTTGCAAATCTTGCAACTGCATATTACAGAATTGGCGATAGATTGAGAATGATTGGTCTCGGGATCTCGTTTTGACTTGCTTGGCAGTATACACTTGAACGCTAAAATATTTAAACAGAGCTCATACTGCGGTCTCTCTTTAATGTTTAGTTCTACCGAAGTAAAGGCAAAATTGACATCGTATTTACGATATTTCCGTTTTTTGCTACCCCATCACTTGTCAATGCTCGATCACTCTCACTTTAACTGTCGACTTGCGTATTTAATAAAAGTCTTTCTATTTTCCTATGAGAATGGTGGAAATACGTATACGGAAGCTTTCGTATCAAGTTACCGACCTCCAAGATCTGGGCAGGTAAGCACGAGATTTCATTACAAAAGGAAAAGAACACGAATTGCCTCGCTGTCTCAGTGGCGCCCTTTTTTGTTTTAACAACTGACAGTGCCTTATGCACACTTTCGAGAAGTCATCCTCTAGCCCTCTCCTCACGCTGTGTTTTGCCAGGGAGTTTCTGCACATCGACAGATCTTAATTAGGAGAAAAACTGGCAAACACTTGATCCGTGTCCATCTTATACTATACTTTGGTCTATACTTTGAGGAGTCTTCAGGAGTCTTTCGTACCAAATTACCGGTCCTTTGAAGCGCCCTGTGCACTTTTAATCGATTTTCTCCCTTCCAAAATCTGGGCAGGTAAGCACCAGATATCATTACAAAAGGAAAAGAAAACGAATTTCATCGCTGCCTCAGTGGCGCCCTTTTCTGTTTTAACAACTGACAGTATTTTATACACATTTTCAAGAAATCATCCTCTGGCCCTACTCTGACGCTGTGTTTTGCCGGGAAGTTTTTGGACGTCGACAGATCTCAGTTGGGAGAAAAACTGACAGACACTTGATTCCTGTCTACTTTGACGAGTCTTCAGGAGTCTTTCGTACCAAGTTACCGGTCTGGATTTGTTCCGAAAGAGTAATTTTATTTATTTTATACACATATGATGAGGAATGGAAATAGGCTTAACTTTACCGTTTTGTGTCTCTCTGTACTACATTTTATCCGTTGTACCATTACTGTCTTTTGTTGGTTTGGTTTTGTTAGTTTTTGCTGTGTAAATGACCTTTGGGCTATTGGGCAATAAACAAATTGTTATTATTGCCGAAATCTAAGAAGCAATTTTCATGTTCCTCAGATAATCGCCAAACTTTCTAAATTCTTGTGTCTTTTCGGATCTGTTCAGATCCTTTCTTTTATTTTAAAACTGGTTGGGTCACATTGGAATTTCTTCGACTCTTTAGCCTATTCGAGAAGACCCAAACCTAAACTTAGTCGACTGCGGTTTTGAAATGGCAGGAATCTCGCCAATTCCATCGACCTCCTTCACAACTTTAAACTTGATTCTAATTCGACAATTTTTCAAACGCAACCTGAGTAAAACTCGCATAAAACCGAATCATTGAATCGTGCCGGTCGTTCGAGTCCCTCCGAATCATCGACTCGTAAATTTCGAATCGCGCCCGAAGCTATCGCTCGTTCAGCCAATGGCGACGGCCGTAAAACGGAAAATTGAAATAATAAATCCGCCGTCCACCGAATCCTTTATCCGGGCGAAGGGGAGCGACGCGTTTGCAGATCGGAAACGGCGATGGGGACGACGGTGGCGGCGGTGTAGGTGCCATTTCTTTCATCGGATCGTCCCTAATTGATTCGAGAGCAAAGAACGAGGATCCATTTCACGGTGGCCGATTCGCCATTTGCATTGTAAAATCGCTGGCGGCGAGAAAGGTAAAGTTTTTAGAAGTGAAATTTATTAAGCCTTCGATGGCGCTGCCGATCCGCTTTCGATCGCCGGCCGCTAATGGGAAACGGGATTTATTGCGGACGAAGTTCGGTAAATAGTCGCTAGATTGTGTGTATATCGCGCACGAAAAGCAATTTCCATTCGTACCTGACCGTGATCGCGCCGCATTTTAACGAACGGATTCGAAATTAGACGCGCGGCCTGTTGGGATGATAAGTTCCATTTCCATCCGTTACGCGTCGAGAAATTCGTTCGTTTGTCGGAATTTTCGGTAAAATCGCTCGAAATACGAATGTAGGTGAGGGGGACTAGAAATCGGAGGAAGACGTTGACGTCATGGATATAAGACTGTGGCGGGGGAGTAATCCCACCCCAGGCACGCCGTCTCATCTATAGTCCTCGTACAGCACGTTTTCCCATGGACAGTAAGGGCTGTCGGTAACAGCAACCGCTCCTATTGCATTTTTTAAACGATCCAATTGTTTTGAAAGGGGCTGTATATGCACGGTCGAATAATTTTGGAACGTACTGTATATGATCAAGCTGTACATGTAGTAAAACCGCAGAGAAATTTGCTCGCTATTCGTTAGAATGAGAGGGAACTACATCGCCGTGAGAGAAAACTGTATGAGAGGTGGACCGAGAATCGGTCATAGCCCTCCACTGAACGCATTTCAAAATGAAGTCGTTCCGATCCTCATCTATGCAATTTAAACGCCTCGAAATACCCCAACTGAACGGAGGTTCACGACTTTTAATAGCTGATAGTGTTCAGATCAGTGATCAGATCAGTTAGATTCATTTTTGAGAAGTTACCCTCTAACTCATACCCTAACGCTTCGCTTTGCCGAAGAGTTTGTGCATGTTAGCCGATCCCCATCACTTGTCAATGCTCGATCACTCTCACTTTAACTGTCGACTTGCGCATTTAATAAAAGTCTTTCTATTTTCCTATGAGAATGGCGGAAATACGTATACGGAAGCTTTCGTATCAAGTTACCGACCTTTCGGAGCATCCTGTGTAGTTTTAATCGATTTTCTCCCAACAGTGTTTCCCGCCAAGATCTGGGCAGGTAAGCACGAGATTTCATTACAAAACGAAAAAAACACGAATTGCCTTGCTGCCTCAGTGGCGCCCTTTTTTGTTTTAACAACTGACAGTGCCTTATGAACATTTTCGAGAAGTCATCCTCTAACCCTATCCTCACGCTGTGTTTTGCCAGGGAGTTTCTGCACACCGGCAGATCTTAATTAGGAGAAAAACTGACAGACACTTGATTCCGTGTCCATCTTATTCTATACTTTGGTCTGTACTTTGAGGAGTCTTCAGGAGTCTTTCGTACCAAGTTACCGGTCCTTTGAAGCGCCCTGTTCACTTTTAATCGATTTTCTCCCTTCCAAAATCTGGGCAGGTAAGCACCAGATATCATTACAAAAGGAAAAGAAAACGAATTTCATCGCTGTCTCAGTGGCGCCCTTTTCTGTTTTAACAACTGACAGTATCTTATACACATTTTCAAGAAATCATCCTCTGGCCCTACTCTGACGCTGTGTTTTGCCGGGAAGCTTTTTGGACGTCGACAGATCTCAGTTGGGAGAAAAACTGACGGATACTTTCTTCCTCTCCATCTTATTCTATAGTTTGGTTCGTACTTTGAGGAGTCTTCAGGAGTCTTTTGGGCCTCCTGTGTAGTTTTAATCAAAATTTCCCCAATGGCTTTTCCCTGCAAAATCTACGTTGGCACGCACGAGATATCATTACCAAAGGAAAAGAAAACGAATTTCATTGTCGCCTCAATGGCGCCCATTATTTGTTTTAACAACTGACTGTGTTTCATGGACATTCTTGAGAAATCATTCTCTGGCCCATACCCTCATGCTGCGCTTTGCTGAAGAGTTTCTGCATGTCGACAGATCTCAGTTAGGAGCTAAGCTGACAACCAATTGCTTTCCGTCCATTTTATTCTGTGCTTAAATTTGTACTTTGAGGAGTCATCAGGAATCTTCCGTACCAAGTTGCCGGTATTTTGGAGCGCCCCTGCGTAGTTTTAATCGATTTTCCCTCAATAGCTTTTCCTTTCCAAAATCCGCGCAGGTAAGCACGAGATATCATTACAAAAGGGGAAAAAACGAATTTCATCGTCGTCTCGTAACGAAACGTTTCTCGTCGGACAAAAGCATTCTCGAAACGTTCGCGAACGGTATTGAAAACGCGCGAAAAGAATACTTCGGGCTTCGAAACGAACGGACGAAGGAGGAGGGACGAGGGCCGAGAAGAGAAAAACGACTCTTGCAGAAATAATACCTCTTTTCATTTTTCCTCGTGGAGCGGAGAAAAAGCACGAATCGCGGCTCGCCGTTAGGAAGAGGAAACTCGAGAGGGTCGGTCGAGGGTGTGGGCGAAAAAGGGGTTAGTTAGGGAATCGCGAGCGAGAGCGCGCGGACGCATCGACCCGCCGACGTATCGAAAGAAAACGCCGCGAGTTTTTCACCGGTTAACTGTCGATAATTGTATTTTACTTTGCCCGACGTTGCATGCGGAAATCGGGGGCGCGGCGACGTCTACGCGACGGTAGGACAACGAGAGCTAAATTACGTCGTGTTGGTTTTTTAAATGTTCCCTAATGGAAAATTAATTAACGCGGAAAAAGGGAGATATGATGTGACACGTTTGGAGGAAATCACGAAAAATCGTGCATTTAAGGAACTCAAACGACTTAACAAGCCTATCGAGCTCTAGAAATAACGATGCTCCTTGCCCAATCGCATTCAATCCTCACACCAATCGACGCGCCTTGACGTGCCGATTCCAACGGTATATGATTCGTTTAGATTATTTCAAACTCTTGCCGAGAAAATCGCAAAAAATCGATAAAAATCACTAAAAACAGCCAAAATCGTATACCTATCGCGCTTCCTATTTGACGTAGGAGGTTCATTCTACCCATCAATCGATGCGCCTTGACGCGCTGATTTGAACGGTATATGATTCGTTTAGATTATATCAAACAGTTGCCGAGAAAATCGCAAAAAACTGCTAAAAATCACTAAAAACCGGTACCTATGGAACCTAGGAAGTTCGTTCCTATACCGATCGACGGGTTTCAACGTGCTGATTCCAACGGTATATGATTTGCTTATATTATTTCAAACGATTGCCGAGAAAATGTAAAAATCGCTGAAAACAGCTAAAATCGCAGACCTATCTCGGTCCCTATTTGACTTAGGAGGTGCATTCCCACACCAATTGACGCCTTTTAACGTGCGTATTACAACGGTATATGACTTGTTTAGATCATTTCAAACGGCTGCCGAGAAAATGTAAAAAATTGCTAAAAATTGCAAAAAATAACCAAAATCGCATAACCATCGCGGTTCCTATTCGACTCAAGAGGTTCATTCCCCCACCAATCGACGATCGACGAGCCTTGACGTGCTGATTCCAACGGTATATGTATTTGTTTAGATTATTTCAAAACGGTTGCCGACGAAATATAGAAAATCGCTAAAGTCGTTAGAAACAGACCAAATCGCACACCCATCTCGGTCCTTAGTTCAATTAGGAGGTTCGTTCTCACACCAATCGACGAGCCTTGACGCGCTGATTCCAAAGGTATATGATGTGTTTAGGTTATTTCAAACGGTTGTCGAGAAAATCGCAAAAAACCGCTAAAAATCACTAAAAACAGCCAAAATCGTACACTATCTCGGTTCCTATGGAACCTAGGGAGTTCCTCTCTACACCGATCGACGCGTTCTGACGTGGTGATTCCAACGGTATGCTACATATTTCGATGATTTCTAACGGGTACCGAGAAAATCGGAAAAAACCGCAGAAAATCCGCCAAAAGACGCAAAATCGCGCGTTTACTCGTAACTTATGCTTTCTACGTTCGAACCGATATCTTCTACGTAATTACCGGCCGGAATATGTATATTCTGGCGCAAACTAACTTCGAAATTCGAACACGAAATTTTCGTCAGTCAAATAGAATATCTAATACCGGAGCCCGAAACCCGCATACCCTCGGTCCAGTCGAACCCTAGTTTTCTACGTACAAACGACGAGATCAACATATATCTGGGTCCGTACCGATAACATTGTGAAATGAACGATAATACGGTGCAAAGACGCAAACAAATCTAAACTCTATTCTAACAAGTATAATGGTAATAATAATAATAAAAAAGAAATCTTTCAAAAGAGACCTTTCATCGCGTATATTACGAGCGAAAATGCGAGAGCCGCGCGCTTTTAACCGGGCGGGCGGTTCGGAGAAGAAAAATGGGGAGGATATCCCGCCGGAACCGATGGGGGAGGGAGGGGGCGGAGGAAAACAGGCGTCAAAAGGAATACGGCGGGAGGGAAATTTTAATTAATATTAATCGCGTTAATGGAATTAGCCGCGAATTTTCTCTACGGTCGGAAGGAGGCGGGTCTCGTTCGACGAACGACGTTTTCGTCGCCGGCGCTAATCCAATTTGGGACTGTCGTTTTTGCGAAGGAAACATGAATGGAGGATTCGCAGGTCGAACGAGACGAAGCGTTGAAGGCTGGCGCACACATGCACTTTAAAAGCGCCCAAATTATCGGCCATTCTCTTTTTTGGGAATATGACAAAACGCATAAGTAGGAGGGGATTCGTTATTAATTATAGAACTAGAAGAGCTAGTCCAAGGTAAACCTAGAATAGCGATGTAGAAACGATCGTGAAGGAGAGAGGGATCAGTTGGAACTCGGCCAGGGAAATGAGAGAAGACAAGAAGAAATGGAAACGATTCGTATATGAAACCTCTATTGCATTGTAATGAGATGGGGTCTGGCCCAAAGTGGCCCTTTGGCCCCCCACATTGATCTATTGTGCTTCCCCTTATCCTTTTTATTTATTTAATACGTCTAGGAACAGGATCAGCTCCTTCAATGGGAATGTAAATAGGTCCTCACTCAGCGTATATGCATGTAGTAATCTGTATCTCCTGTGGCCTAGTGCCCCACAATTAGTGATTAAGTGTTCCATTGACTCCTCTTCTTCACCGCAGAATCTGCAAGTGTCCGTGTTGGATAAGCCCATTTTGTGTAGGTGCTTGTTGTAGATATAGTGGCCTGTGAGTGCCCCTGTCAGTGTTTTTAAGCTTCTCCTGTCCAGTTTTAGGGCGAGGTCCGCCCTCCTAGCGTCGAAGCTCAGAAACTTTTTGGAATGTTCCAGCCCGCTGGTCTCATTCCAGTGTTTTATTGTAATGGATGCTGTCCACTTCTTTATCTCCCCTTTAAGGAGGAGACCCAAAAGGTGGGGTAGGTCCAGTAAGGTTCCTCTCAGCCCCTTTTCTTTGCGCAGATGTCTGCCATCTCATTTCCCCCGTGCCCCTCATGTCCTGGCACCCAGATCAGGGTAATCTGGTTCTGAGTAGCCAGGGCGTTAAGCATGTTGTGACATTCCAATAATAATTTGGACGTAATTGTACAACTGCTCAGAGCCTTCAGAACTGATTGGCTGTCCGAGAATATTTTGATTCGTATTCCCCTGTGTCCCCTTTCGGATGGAATTCCTACAGTTTCCAAGAAACCTCTATACTTTGGAGAGTCGTAACGACGACGGGACTCTCTGCGGGGTTTTCGAGGCCTCCAAGTAGCAGGACGCCTTTGAAGATGGATGGCGGAGAAGGTCGTTTTGTGTTAATCCTTTCATGCTAGTAGCTTCGTTGATTGTAATTGGAACAAATTTCAGAACACCATCTAAGGATTGTTGATGAAACTAACACTTCCAATTGTTCTAGTTGTCGTGTTCCGGTAATATTTGGACGCAATGAAACTTTGTAGCCCTGAGATAGCTTTCGTAATCGAAACGTTCCGTATTGGTCATGAATCGTCATTTTATTGATTGCAAACCTGGATTTTACAAAGATTCTTCGAAGATTCTTCGACAAATCTTAAACATCTCCAGCGTCTCCGGCATTATTTCCTAACGCTCGCCAAAAATCCGTTTCCTTGCAAAATCGCCCTCGCGTCTTCGACCTATCGACGAAATCGAAAATCGACGAATACGATGACGACGACGACTCGGGCCAAACGCCATAAAGAAAGAAAGAAAGAATGAGAGTATTTTAAGTGTCGCCGATTATTTCCGATAATATATGGTCCTGACCGGAATCGCGGCCGTTCGTCTTCGTTCGCAGACGCGATAGGAGGACGCCAAGACGAATCGCCATAAAGTGGAGGCGAATTATTGGATTTATGCCCGGAATTGAAATGGAGATCCCGCTCCTCGGTTCGAGACGCAACCGCTCCGAGGGTAGATGTAGAAAGACTAATGCGTCGGATTTAATAACGGAGGAGAGCGCCAGACGTGCGGTAAATAAGGCGCAGCCGAGAATAAATGAAGACGTCGCCTACTACCAACGGTAGCAGTAGCAACGGCATCGACGGCATTCTTTTTCTCCCCGTTTCGTTTTGTTTCGGTTTCTGTTTGCGTTTCTTCCATTTGTTCCCCCATTAAAGGATTACGTCCTGAGGCCGTACCATTTGTTCCGAGAAACGAAGTTTTGAAATAATTGCGATAACCGTAAAAAGGTGATTGATGATGATGGACTGAAATCAACTCGAAATAAAGATAGCGGGCCTATCCAAGATTCCCCGCTGTTCGGGCTATTGTAATTAGAAAGGTCGAAGTACAGTCTAGTCTATTTCGTCTAGACTGCTTTCTGTTGGATTTGCTTTCCTTTCCTAGTCGGTACTATATAATCAAGTAATATGCCAGAACACCTTAGCAACTGAACGTAGATATACAGTATGTCCCCGGATTGAGTTTACAATAAGTATAATCGACCAAAAATTTTCGAATTGGAATTTGATATTTTGGGACTCCGCCCTGCTTAGTGTGAAACTTATTTTTAGTTTACGTTCGATTTTTAAAGTCAAGTGGGCCTTTACAGTTGAGCAAATACTATTTTAGTTCTAGGTAAACTACCTTTTCCGTTCACAGTGCGCCAAAGTGTTACTAAGAAAAGTTGTTTAGAATGAAAAGCTATGGCGTTATACAAATTTTCAGAATGATCGGCCTACATTGATAAAATCCGGTATTGGTCAGTTTCCTCTTATGTCAACTTCATTTTCAACTTCGTTTTGTGTCAACTTTGTGTCAGCTTTGATTGAAATTGAAAATTTCTTCTACATAATTTTTTTGTTTTTGTGATCATTAACCCATCTTAAGGTATGATTGTAGTTTCAATTGCAGATATGTTTCTTTAAAGTCAAGCTGACACAAAGTTGACACAAAACGAAGTTGAAAATGAAGTTGACACAAAAGGGAATTGACCAAATACTGCATTTTATTAAAGTAGGCCGATCATTCTGAAAATTTGTATAACGCCATAGTTTTTCATTCTCAACAACTTTTCTTGGTAACACTTTAGCGCACTGTGAACGGAAAAGGTAGTTTACCTAGAACTAAAATGGTATTTGCTCAGCTTTAAAGGCCTACTTGACTTTAAAAAATCGAACGTAAACTAAAAATAAGTTTCACTCCAAGCAGGGTGGAGTCCCAAAATATGAAATTCCAATTCGAAAATTTTTGGTCGATCATACCTATTGTAAACTCAATTCAGGGACACACTGTAGATGAAATAATATATAGTCGTTGTGTGACAATTTTTATTTGTTGTTATTTTGTACTCTATACGTGGAAATTAAAACTGGCTTTAAGTAACCAGAAGGATTTATTATAAACAATTGGTTATGGATAAAGGTGATTGCAAGGCCTGTGGTGTAATCTACTGACACAAATATCACATCGGTAAACTCCTCGCCACACAATTGTTTCATAATAAAATCGGTGACACGTGTTCCGCTAGCTCGAGGCAAGCATCTTCAACAACTTCGGCTTATGCGGTTTATATATTTGTGTCAATTGGTTATGGGCCCAGCATGACCCAGAACACTACAACTCCTGGATTGTTCGGGGTTATAAACAACTCTTTCCCCGTTCCTCTCCCTTCTACCTAAATAGACTATAATTAAAAATGTAATTGTAAATGTAAATGTCCGAGTGACTTCATTATTTCGGATTCGCCATCAGCTCTTGGAATCTTTCTTTATTCGCCTAAATCATGAGGAAATTCGAATATTTCTACTACGCCTGCGTCGAATCTTCGGCGACAAAACACGAAACACGAATTCGCATGCTGTTTCGACAACCATACTGCCATCTTCAGTACCTACTAAAGCCCAATTGGAACTGGAAAACTTAGCTACTCTCGAAAAGTATCCGGTGTAACGAAACGCTATAAAGCATCATTACCCGAGTTACGATCTTCCGAACCGACGTTAATTTTAGATTACCCCGCTGCTGTACGAAATGGGATAAGATCGAGGGGACGATAGCATTCGCCGAAAGTAATATCCCACGGCTTCGTTTTCCTTTAATCTTCGCCGCCCATGAATTATAGACAACACAATCCTTATGGCCGCGATCAAAGAAGCTCCCTCTTCGTCTTTCGGAGATCGTCGCTCGCTCCCGCGCGCGCGTTCGTCCTTTTGTTCCATCATTCATAAGCGGGAGGACGAGGACGAAGAGGAGGGAAGGAGAGCAGACGAGGACTCGGCTCCATTAATCACGCTTGTCTTTGCGCTACAGATGTCGTTACACGTAGGCCCTTCGTTGTCGTCATCGTCGTCGCGGCTAGCGATTGATTACGCTCGGCGAAACGGTTGGCACGCCTGCGGCTGGTACCGGGGATCCCCCGCGCCAAAATAATCTAGCTATCTGTCTATCGCGTCGGCGGCGGCGCGTCATCCTTCCTTTTCGTTTCGAGTTTGTTCGGTTATAAAATTTCGCGGTGACGTCGCAACGGGACGAGGTCGTTTATAAATTTGATAGGTAGAGGTTAAGGTTAGCGTTTTCCTTCGTTTACGAAAATTTAGGGAAAGATTGATTCGACAACGGACGCATCAGGTCTGGTGACGAATCCTCGATTTACTCGTACGAACGCGAAGATGAACATCAATATCTCGAATGTCGTGTTACTAACTTTCTAAAACTTTTGTTTAACTGAAACTACAACGGAAGATCCTGTACGGAACTAATATACTTCCAGGGCGGATGATTCACCACGTTGGTAAAGGTGAAGGCGATCCAGGCCGTGTCAGCCCAGTGAAGACGGCGTAGGTTAAGATGGTACAAAATAAACAGGCGCCACTCCCCAATTATGTGACTGGGTCACCGTCCAATTGTTCGGAGTGTACGGTAGAAGTTATCCGAGCTCTCTATATCGATAATATTTACTAGTTGCAATTAAAACCCAAAAACCCAATGGAATGAACTAAGACGAGATTTGTGGGTTAACAGCGCTTTAATATGAAAAGTAAAAAAAACAAATAAAATCAAAATGAAATATCGATTTAGCATACGCTTGGGAGCCGATGGAATTCCAACAGGCTTTACAGCCACTTACAATTTAAATCAGGCATGGGCAACCTTTTTTGTAGAAGTTTTATGCTGTGAGTAATTTTGAAAAATATACATTTTTGTTGTATCCTTATGAATCATTATGAATTAAGTTTAGACGGGCCGCGCTAATATGCAGCGAAAGAATTCAGTAGCGGGCCGGACAAAGCTACTCGAGGGCCGGATGTGGCCCGCGGGCCGGAGGTTGCCCATACCTGATTTAAATGAACGTAATCATAAACTAAAATTACTATTAAAATTAAAAATAATCTAATTTGTTATGAATATCTGAATTAATGTTTAACCCCCGTATACTCGCACACTATTCTTGACGCAAAATTAATGTTTAACCCCTGTATACTCGTATACAATTCCTCGCTAGGGAATTGTTCTCCAAAAACGAAATAAAAAGAAATAAACGTAACTGAAACTAAAGCGTGATCTTCCTGCGATCGATTTTGCACGGCTTGACTTAGCAGCGGTCCAAGATGGCGGGTCTTATCGCCCGGACGGAAACGATGACGGAAAAGGACTGGTTTCAGCCGCTACGAGAGTTGCACCTCACCCTGTCTCTACTCGATCACACTGGATCTCTACTAGTTTGCACTAGCGCCCGACTAATTCCCTATAACAACGTGAAAGAAAGTTATGGCATTGAAATTCCAAAAAAGCAAGATTCACCAAGATGCACGATTCGTTCGACCAGCCAAACTTTGGGACGAAAATTCAAGGATACTCTTAACGGTGCTCTAAACAGTTCCTGCGCCAGGTTTCCGCATAATCCTCGATAAGAGATTTAAAAGAAAAAGGGGAATAACTTAGGTGCGAAGAACCTACTGGTCAACTCTAGAAACGGCTAGAAACGGAATCCCGTTAGAAACGGTATCCCGGCAGCAATCCCACGCGCGCAACCAACACGGCGCAGCTGTATCATATAATCCAAATTACGTTGAAACGAGATATCATGTATATTAAAACGGAAAATTGTAACGATATAGAAAACTATAACAATCAACCGCAATAGTCGCTACGCAACAATGGTCTTCTCGGACAAAAGAATCTCCTTCTGTTCACGCAAAATCACCGCGGGTTAGTTGAACAGAGAAGACTTGCGGGGTGCTTGTGTGGATAGAACAAGAAGGATTCCAACCTTACCTTCTTACCTCGAATTTCGCAATAAGTAGGTGGTACCTAGAGGCAATAAACGTTGTAGGTTAGTTCTTGATCACCGAACCCCGATCGATGTCTGCCTGTTAGGGACGGCGGTCAGAATTTCCCGTAAGGGCTGGCGAAGAAAATTGCCTATTGGCTACTCAACCATGGATTTCTCGGAGGAAAAACCCTCGTTCTGACTCAGTTTCCGGGAAGTCGAACGTTACACAAGCTTCATTTAATTAACATACTCACCGAGAGACGACATGGGTGTATAAACCTGAAACCCGTATTTCAAGTGAAAGCCGGGATTAAACTAGGCGAAGCGAATTCTACGCCTACTAATCAGACAATCGATACCCTTCTTTTCCCTCTTTAATTAGGATCGTGTGGCACCTCAACGATGTTCATTTCGAATTTCGTTTTTCCCTTTCCATCATCTTCCTATTAATCGAATTTGCCCGTTCCGACTTCGTACCGGAACCGGTAAAAGTTTCGACGTCAATCTCGCCAATACGAAACAGACGTCAACGCGTATCATCGCGCTATCGTCGTCGTCTGCCCCGGATCCCATCTCCTCCTCACGATACCTCTCTAAATCTCGCCGACAATCGACTTTCGCGGCGGTAACGGAAATCTCCTAACGAGATTTGTTCGGTCGGGTCGGAAGGCCGTCTTTCCACGTTTGTTTTTAGGCGAACCGGGCTATAGATACTCGCACCGTCGTCGCTCGTAAAATCAAAGCTATCGGAGGCGACCCGGAGGTGGAAGAGACGAACGAATCGCACAATCCGATCCGATGTGGAAATCGACTACGACGAGTTACCTGCCGCCGCCGCCGTCGAAAATTTCTTTATTTATTTTGCTCGCGAAGCTCGCGAGAAAAGCCAATAAATCAAGTTTAGGTGGGGCGCGAAGCTTTATCGTCGGACGGCGGCGTTCGTAGTAAAGTAATCGAAATTTCCGACGCGCGTGTGATGGATTTTATTTTAATTTCGTCCCGGCGGATTCGTGTTGGCATGTTTTCTTTTTGTGGAAGATACAACGAAAAAGAAAACCGGAAAAAGTCAAGTTTGTCGGCGGTAACGGTGATGCTCGCATGAAATTTAATGTGTGTACAAAGCACTAATGTGAGGAAGAGGAACACACAAAATGGCAGAATTAATGAGCCACGTACTAAAAGCGGCAAAGATACCGAGGGACTGGAAGACAGATGTTATCTTACCGATATATAGGAGAGGCGACAAAAGAGACTGCACCAACTCTAGGGGCATAATTACATCAATTGTTCCGGGGAAGTTATTAGCCCAAATAGTGGAAAAACGAAGAGCCAAAAGAGCCAATCCTTCAAGACGCTCGATGCGCATGCGGGAAGAATAGAAGTACACAAGTCCTCATATTGACATAAACAAGACAAGTCAGCGAGAAAATAATCAATAAAATTCATTGACTTGGCAAAGACGTTTGACAGAATCCGAAGAGAAGGCATCTGGAAAGTGCTGATGAATAGAGGAGTAGATAAAAATACAATAAGGATAATAAAGGATATGTACAAAGGTACCACAAAGAGTGAAGAGTCGAAAGAATTCGTTACAAAGCAAGGGGTCAAACAGAGCTGCGTCCTGAGCCCGCTTTTTGTTTTCAGCTGCACTCGATGAAGCAGTGACAGAAGCAAGGGAAAAGATGAGAAAATTAGCACCGGAATGTTGGAAACAGAGACAAACTCAAGTGTCAGATCTTACATTCGCAGATGATATGGTTTTGTTGGCAGATACCAAGGAAAACCTACAGCATAAGCTTAAAGTACTAGAAGAGCAATTATTGAAGATCAATGTGGACATTAATATTGGGAAAACGAAAATTATGATGATTTCCAACACAAAGAAAACGCACGAACTAAGATTGAACGGGAACCAAATGAATATCTAGGAGCACTCGTAGAGGAAAACCGTACATTTTTTATCGTGAAAATTACCCGAAAATGTTGCGTCAGAATCCTATGCGCCTTTTTCGTTACCGGAAACACCTACAATTCTTCGCTTTGTGTGCCGACAAGAAATATTTAATCCTTTTGTTTGTCATTCTATTTAATAGGAATATTTAGCCTTGTATTCTGGCGTTTTCCATGCTATTCTCTTGACCGTCCTGTTGTCGTCCATTCTCTCCATATGCCCCAACCACCGTAACCTTCTTGCTTTGATAATCGCCTCTATCTGTGGATTTCCAAAGGCTTCATATACTTCTTCGTTGGTGCTTCTCACATAGCCTTCCTCGGTCTTTTTCCCTCCCAATATCCTCCGAAGTACTTTCCTTTCCCATCGCCTTACTATTTCCTTCGTACTTTGGTTCAAAATCCATTTCTCGCATCTGTATAATGCCGTCGGCCTTACAACAGTTACATATAGTCTAAATTTTGTGTTTCTCGACAACTGTTTTGCTCTGAGTAAGTAATTCATACTTCCAGCTATTCAATCTCGCCTCGATTTCTTTTCTTTCTTCGTATTTGTTTGTTATACGTGTCCCTAAATACGCGAACCGGTCCACCTCCTCGAAAACCAGGATGCAAGAAGAAAAAAGGCAGATCAAGAAGAAGATGGCGAGAAGCAGTATCGGAAGACTTAAAGGACAAGGAAATGACAAACTGGAGGAGGAAGGCGATGGACAGGAAAAACTGGAAACGGATAACGAAGCTCTGGGCCTAAAGACCCGCCAGAAAAAGCTTATATATATATACATATAAATTTATCGTTACAACAGACCTCTTCGAGGGGAATTGTCAGTCACCCGCTCCACGGTGTTTATGAAGAGCGGGAAGCAAAATAAATGAAAGAATGAGAAGAGTAGGAGGCATCTTCAATACAACGAAAACTAAATTTTTAAGGAAAAGAGAGATATCGACCGAAGTTGGAAGTCCAAGAATTATATATAGCAGCGAAACATGGACAGAAAAGAGAAAGGCAAAAATCGGGAATAAACGGCATGGAAATGAGGTTCCTGGGAAAATTTGAAAACAAGGAAGGCACGGACAGAAGGAACAGGAGCAAGAGTGTATGGACCAAATTCCGATTAAATGGGAAATTACCATAGCAGGAACCAAAAAATTGTCATCTTCATTGATGGTCAAGCAGCGATTCAAGCAGCGGACACGCGAATCATCAATATAACCCTTTTATGACAAGGACGAGAAGAGCTTAATACTCTTGAAAAGCGTGACAAGGATAAGGTGCCTTCCAGTGAATGTCAGGTTAATTTATTACCTGGAAACACACTAATTTCACTCTGCATTATAGAACTGGCTTTTACCTGTCGTAGCTTGAGAAAAATCCGCTCCTAGGGTGAAATTTAGCGTTTTTCTGCGCTTTTTTCGCGGTTCTTTGCGATTTTCTCGGTAACCCTTGGAGTAAGGTAAAAGAATTCCTACGTCGTTGAATTCGCCCCGTCAAGGCGCGTCGATTGATGTAGGACTGAACGTCCCAAGTGTCATATTAGCAGAAACGGGTGCGCGATTTTAGCGATTTTTTGCGGTTTTTTGCATTTTCCCGAATTTTTAACAGAATTTTCGTCATTTGACGGAAAGGGAAACGTGTGGGTATGCTATTTTGAAAATTTCCTACCATGGCATGTTTCCAACAGGTGGGTGGTGGTACCTGAAAATAAGTAACCTTGTAGGCTGGCTCCTCATCATCAAGTTCAGGGTTTCTTAACCGATGGGCCCCAGAAACATGTTGGTTGTCCGCAGAAATCTTATAGATTTGCTTCCATTTCTTCATTTTCCGTTGGTCAATACTACACTTGATTCGTAATTAAAAAAAAATCGGTGGATAGAACAAAGAAGATTCCTACCTTACCACGCGGTTCCCAACAGGTAGGGGGTACCTAGAGGCGATAAACCTTGTGGGTTGGTTCTTGATCACCGAACTCCTCTCAATGTTTACCTATCTGGTGCGGCGGTCAGAATTCCTTGTAAGGGTGGGCGGAGCAAATTGCCAAACGGCTAAGCAACCATTGATTTCCCTGGACAAAAGAATTTCCTGCTGCTCTGATTCACACGGAGTTGACCGACACACAAACTTTATTATTGAGTAATTAACATAATCATCCAAACATACGAGGGGATTGCCTAAACTTTGAACTGGAATTAAAGTGAGCTTTGGATTTAACCAGACGATATATATATATATATATATATATATATATATATATATATATATATAAATTTATCGTTACAACAGACCATTTCGAGGCGAATTGTCAGTCACCCGCTCCACTGTGTTTATGAAGAGCAGGAAGCAGAATAAATGAAAGAATGAGAAGAGTAGGAGGCATCTTCAATACAACGAAAACAGAATTTTTTAAGGAAAAGAGAGATAGCGACTGAAGTTGGAAGTCCAACAATTATATATAGCAGCGAAACATGGACAGAAAAGAGAGAGGCAAAAATCGGGAATAAACGGACAGAATAAGGAGATAGAATAATTAGACAGAACCTACGAACAGACGCAATAAACGAAAAATCAAGGATCAAGGACAATTTAGATGGTTTGGTCAGGTGTGTAGAATGGCGGGAGAGGGAATAACTAAACGACTGTTCGAAACGAGAATATGCGGAAAGAATTGTAGGGGAAGATCAAGAGCCAGATAGATTGACGGAATCAGGAAAGAATTAGAAAGAATAGGAATGCCATGGGAAGACATACGGAAACTAACAATGGAGACAGAGATGCAAGGCTCAACCCCCTTAGTCTTACATCTGAAGGTAGAAAGGCTCATAACTAAGGTTTGATAACAGAGTGGATGACGTGTTAACATTACGTAGTGTAAACCTCTAAATAGTAAAGAAGTAAATAAGTGCACTACCAGATCGCACTCTAAACCGCTTTATTTCCCATCCGTATATGACTCCTTCGTTCATCTACTGAGGATGGCAACTTAGTTGTCGAAATATGTATCTTTTTATAGCTAAGTTTTATTCGATAAAGTAAATTGGTAAAAATAACCGTTGTTATTTTCCTTTTTCTATTTTTCTGTCTTTCTGGATAAAGGAAAAAACATTGGGGGGGTGTATTTCTCCTCTTCTAATTATAACGATCATTTTTGTTATTTCCGCCGCGTCGTTATCTCGTTCTTCAAAACGCGAAGAAGGAAAGAAAACCGGCGATGGAGGAAGGGAGGGGGCGGACCCCAAAGGGAAAAAAAGCAGTTGCTTTATTCCTTCGGAGGAATTCGCGCGTAACGAAATCGAAACAAAGGATACACAACAGATAAAGAAAAGGTGTCAATCGTTCCGATACGCCGCCGACGTAGGCGAGGCGAAAATCGGGAAAACGGCGCGGAAAATACAAATGACCCGACGAAAAAGAGAAGAGGGAGAGGGATCACGATCGGTTCGACGCGCCAAATCAGAACAGATGGTTTCGGTGAGAAAGCGACGTGTGGAGGGACGGCGACGGCTGGAGGCGGCAGCTCGAAGAGTTACTTTTTGGATGAAATTTACGGCCGGCTTATCTTTCGGGATGGCGCGTTTACGTTCGAAATCGATACGCGCCGGTAAAAGAAGTAAGTCGGCGTTGTATGTATTAGCGACGAGGATGTTTGAGATGGAATTATCGCTTAGCGATGCTTGGTAAGTTTGGTCTTCGGATTGCGAATTTACGAACTTCACGATGATTGCCATTTAGTGTTGTGGAGGAAGAAGACTGAGAAGAGAAGGAAAAATAGGACGCGGAGTACCAATAGGTCTAGAGTTCGCTTCGTCTGGTTAAACCCAAAGCTCACTTTAATTCCAGTTCAAAGTTTACGCAATCCCCTCGTATGTTTGGGTGATTATGTTAATTACTCAATAGTAAAGTTTGTGTGTCGGTCAACTCCGTGTGAATCAGAGCAGCAGGAAATTCTTTTCTCTAGGGAAATCAATGGTTGCTTAGCCGTTTGGCAATTTGTTCCGCCCACCCTCACAAGGAATTCTGACCGCCGCACCAGATAGGTAAACATTGACAGGAGTTCGGTGATCAAGAACCAACCCGCAAGGTTTATCGCCTCTAGGTACCCCCTACCTGTTGGGAACCGCGTGGTAAGGTAGGAATCTTCTTTGTTCTATCCACCGATTTTTTTTTAAAATTACGAATCAAGTGTAGCATTGACCAACGGAAAATGAAGAAATGGAAGCAAATCTATAAGATTTCTACGGACAACCAACATGTTTCTGCTGACCACCGGTTAAGAAACCCTGAACTTGATGATGAGGAGCCAGCCTACAAGGTTACTTATCTTCAGGTACCACCACCCACGTGTTGGAAACATACCATGGTAGGAAATTTTCAAACGACCATACCCACACGTTTTCCTTTCCCCCAAATGACGAAAATTCTGTTAAAAATTCCGGAAAATGCAAAAAACCGCAAAAATCGCTAAAATCGCGCACCCGTTTTTGCTAATATGACACTTGGGACGTTCAGTCCTACATCAATCGACGCGCTTTGACGGGGCGAATTCAACGACGTAGGAATTTTTTACCTTACTCCAAGGGTTACCGAGAAAATCGCAAAGAACCGCGAAAAAGCGCAGAAAAACGCTAAATTTCACCCTAGGAGCGGATTTTTCTCAAGCTACGACAGGTAAAAGCCAGTTCTATAATGTAGAGTGAAAGTATTGTGTTTCCAGGTAATAAATTAACCTGACATTCATTGGAAGGCACCTTATCCTTGTCACGCTTTTCAAGAGTATTAAGCTCCTCTCGTCCTTGTCATAAAGGCTTATATTGATCATTCGCGTGTCCGCTGCTTGAATCGCTGCTTGACCATCAATGAAGATGACAATTTTTTGGTTCCTGCTATGGTAATTTCCCATTTAATCGGAATTTGGTCCATACACTCTTGCTCCTGTTCCTTCGGCGACGTCAGACCCATCTCTGGACCAATTTGTTTATGGTAGTCCTGGGGAAGAGTTTCAATGGAATCATTGCACCGGTTCTCTTTTCACTCAAATGTATATTGGAGACGTTATGCTCAAAAATGGCACTTTCGAGTTATCTGTAGGTCTCCAGGCCGTGTAAAGCGATCGGGGACCAAAACAAAAGGGGATTCTAGCTCCTACAGGTTCAAGTACGGTCGGTATCTGACCTCACCCCCAACTATCTTAATGAGGGTACTTTTTGCGGTTGGCATGGCGCAAAATTTAGTAACCACACATTCATTTTACTAAATTACAGGTTGGAAAACTTGGCGTGGAATAACTATATCCTCACGATCTTAAAGGCGAGTCAAACGACGCATACCGATAACACACGTCAAAAATGAATTGATACCTAAACACATAGGCTCGTCGTAAATTATGTACTTAAAAGGGAAACATAAACTGACCTGCATAAGGGCGAGAACTTTGCATGAGTCCGTTGTATATCGCTCTAATAAACGGTCGTGTTTTTCCTTGTGCTGAAATGATGTAAAGTAAAAGAACTTTTATTGATTATTTATTGCCTTATCCCAACATTACATTACGGAATACAACGGGAAAAACGTCAATATCTCTGTAACGAGGGCTGATTAACTGTTTTCAAGCTGATATTGGTGTTCATCATAACAAATTCATTCAGGATTGCATTCGTCTAAGAAGCAATCCCATTGTTGTTTAGCGTTATTATGTTTGCAATGCTCAAAAGAAACTGAAGTTTAATAATAATCATTACATAATTGCTATGGACTACTCAACTAACTCAGCCCAATGCTTGTAAGTAACTTCTATAATGACTAATTCCTAGTTCTCCAGTTTTTTCGCGTACACCTTCACACGCAAAATCATCTCCGGATCCGAACGTATCCGAGAGGATAAAGGAAAGAAAAAACAATCGCCGATCTAACCGCAACGACGACTATCCTATCGGATCGATCCGCGCGACCCGGCCCTAGCTATGACAAATTTGGGCTTAATTATCGTTTCTCGACTATTTATTAAACGGGGAGGGCGACGAACAACGAGGCGCTTCCTGCGATCTAGAGCGCTGCTGCGAGCCGTTTCGCCGCCATAAATCAAGAAAATCGAACGAAAAATAAACAAAATCGCGCTCGATCGGCTCTGTTTTCGAACCTTTTCCCGCGCGCGTTGTATCAGTTATATTGTACATGTATGCACATATAGATATAGAGGGACGAATCGTGCGGACGCGATAAATCACCGCCGATTTTATCAATCGGAAAAATTAATAACTCGGTCGAAAATCCGGTATTTCCTTGATTGATATCGAATTTGTTAATTTCTGATTTCCCTCAGTCTGTAATTGGAGAGGATGGCAACTTAGTTGTCGAAATACGTATCTCCGAAGGGTGTGATAAGGATAATTTTATTTATTTTATATATCGAATTTGTTCATTAGAATCGACACGTCGCGCCTTTGGATATTGGAAACTTTTCGGTTCGAAGCAGCGAAGCAAATTACTATTATTATTATTATTTATTATTATTATTATTACTACTACTACTGTGGTACTACAGTTATTCTCATACATAATAACATGTTTACTAATATTACGATAAGTTTGGAATAAATGCGAACAAAGCCTCTTTCCTAAATTAGGTGACTTATTGTTTTGTCCGCTACTGTATATTTACAGTCCCTGGAGCTGATAAGCGGCCATCACGAATACACCTTTTGTTTCAAATAACCGCTTAAATAAAATCCAAAAGGTTCAAATCTGGCAATCTCGCTTACTTAATGTACGGGGCCGTATCGTTCAATGCACCTTTCGTGAAAGTTCTGATTAAAACATTTTTTTTTCCTTTTGACAATTCATACAGAATACTTGTTTCTTTCTTTGTAGTTACAATGCAAGAATATAAAACAAATACGGATTTAGTTAAACTGATCCGATATTTTATAATAATAATAATAATAATAATAATAATATATATATATACAATCTTTTACCCTTTCTACCTTTCGGTGTAAGGGTTCGGAGCCACCGAGCCGTATACGCACGTATACCGTACCGCTCCTGGCCCGCCTAGTGGCATTTCCTTCCTGCAGCGTATTGAAGGTTGCAGATCCATTTTAGGATTTTAAACTACTACGCTTCCGCCGCGATCGAGTTTCGAACCCAGACCTACTCATTGTGAAATGTGATTTTTACCACTGAGCTACTAGGGGGTTATAATAATAATAATCTTTATTTTCTAATAAGGACATGAGTACCAGCCTTAAAAGAGAATCTCGAGGGGAAGTTTAGCTCTTGATGCAACACCAATCGCCAATCCACCACTTAACCTCGAATATTTCAGTGCTAGAATTGAATGTAAGTTGCCTATCTCTAACCTAACCTAATATTAGTTTTATAATCGGTTTTAGGAAATTAAGTAATAAAAGGGTAGAGTCACGAAAAACTCCGCAATAAGTAATAGTTGTAGACCCGCAACAAAGTCAAAAAGTTTGGAAACTACATACGTCGATTTTAAATAAACGTACAGTACGAAATCGGAAAAGAAAAATTCTTCATCATTAATGTCGGCGGTGCAGACCTACAAGTTCAGATTCTCAACTGCTTCTGTATAGTATGTTTATTTTAAAGTTAACGGGCACGATTAACATTTGATCCAACCACAACTCCAGCGTGATTTTATTAAAAAAGTACGCGTACTTCAGTGGCTCCACCTGGTGGATTTAAACGATGTTACGGGGAAAGCTGGAAGTCAAGAGGTAAACGATACGCTTCTGTCTTTTAGTTTTAAGCGAGAAACGTTCTCTGCGGTTTTTAACGAAGTTGCAGAACTACCCGCCTCCCTCTCCATTCCCCCTCCCCCTCTCCCAATCCATAATGCGCGTGAAATACAACCGGCTACATAGTACACAATTTCGTATTATATCGAAGTATCGGCGTATTCGATCGCAACGAAAATAATATCCCTCGTAATATCTTTCGACGAAAATAGAAATCAATTTTCCCCACCCCGATTTATACGAAGGGAAGCCTTTTTCGCCGCCGCGAACGGCATCTAAATGAAGTACATTGATTCGTCCCATCATTTACTTATCGGGGCGGCTCGGTCGACCCCCTTCCTCACAAAAACCCGGTCGGACCCCCCCGGAAAGGGGAGGGGGACACGAAAATTAATCGCGAACCCGTCGATTTTATTAAATATTTCCCTACGACCGGATTCCATTAAAATATAATTCGATTCGATGTCCGAGACCTTTCCACGACCACGGGAGGAAGAAGGGGTGGACGTTGAAGATGAGCGCATCGACTGTTGCGCGAAACTGGCGAAAACGTACGTACCGACGTATATGGAAAAGGAGGAGAGGAAGAGGAACCGGAGTATAAACGGCGTTTTGTCCCCGACTCCATTTAAAAGTCTCCGCGGGCCCCCCCTCTCCCTCCTTCAACTCCTTATGAATTTCTGAACGGGATCTCCTGATTTACGACCGGAGGCAACGGCTTCGCCTCCTCCGACGACCGGCGGGGGTCGTAAAGCTTTCGGGGTGCTTTCATCTTTTTCTTTACGAGAAGACGCGACGCGAGTCGGGCATGATTTTTTATGCCCGTACACATATTTCGGGGACTAGGTGACGCGGACGGCGAAATTCGTCGCTCGACAACGTATAAAAAGACGAGACGAAAATGCTCGAAGGCGAATATGAAGATGAAACAAAATGAAGCGGCTACGGATTGTTCGAGGATATCGACAGGACGAGGCGATAAGGGAATTTAACCTTCCTATACTCACGCATACGGTCTGTGAGACCGACTTATATAGTATAGTATACGTCTTTCATTTTGACGTGAGTATAGGAAGGTTAACGGTGAAGGCGTTTAAATGAAAGGGAAAAGGAAAAATATCGTCGATAAATTGTTAAGATGCACAAAAAAGGAAGTAGAAGAAAGAAAGAGAGTTAGAGGAAGACGACTGCGGTTTCTAATTTTTTTTTTTCGTAACGAAAGGATGTACGAAACAGAAGTGGAAGGCAGGGAGAGTTAGAAGAAGATTCTTCTTATCGAAAAAATCGTTGTTGTGTAGCCGTTCGGCAATTTCCTTCGCCAGCCCTTACGGGGCTTACATTACGCAGAGAAAACGACGATCGTTGGGTAGCCGTTTGGCACTTTTCCTCACTCCCCTTAGTGGGAATTCTGATCCACGTGTTGGAAACATCGACCTAACACTGAACTTTTTCTTGTCTTATCGCCCACACATTTCTCCTTGTTTAAGCAGACGACGATGCAATATTGATAATGATTCAGGGCTGCTAAATGTCATTGCTGAATAATCTCCTCCGCAAGCTGAAACATATTTAATAAACATATTAATAGCAAAAAGTTATGTCCGAACAGAGACAAACCCAAGGCACTGACCTTCACACTGCATCCTCATATCAAACTCTCCGAGAATGACCCAGTAAAATGCTGACCGTCCTTCCTACCAGCAACTTCTAGGAATTTAAAGACACAATTACTGGAAGGAAATGCCTGTGATCCGATTAAACGCACGGATGCCCTACATTCGCGACGGTCGTCGTTGATTGGAATCCCCTCTCCCGCCCCCTTTTAAAATCAAACTAATTATATTTCTTGTCAGCCGGAAGGACAACGCAATGTACCCGTTCGACTCTTACTATTGTTATCTCCGCGCTCCCGTCTCTTTCGTCTCGTCAGTGCGCGACGCTTTTAAACTTTCCACGTTAGAGATTAGCTCATGGCGTAGTATAACTCCCGGATCCCGGTCGGATAACGGAAAATATTGTAGCGGAAATTCGATCGTTATCGGGAGAGGAGGGATGGGATTATGTGGCGTACCTATTTCTAGGAAATGAGAAATTTAAAATTAGAAATTTCTAAAAAACAGAAGAGCGCACGAAGCTAACCTTTGAGGCATCCAAGAGAAAAGGAAAGGAAGAGGAAGAAAGAATGATGAAAAGACGGAGGAAAATGAAGAAATGTTACGTGCCTTTTTGGAGCCCATCTTCGCGAACGCAAACACATCCAACTTCAGTCTGGAAGACATTTTTGATCTTTTTCTCTTTATTCGAGATAGGTACCTACCTAGTCTTACCTTGGAAAAAGACTTCCCAGAATAGCTGTGGAGGACAAATCCCGCCAATAATCGACCACTAGGTAGACATCTAGAAAAGTCGATGAATACATAGAGGTAATTTAAGAAGAAGAACAAGGCAAAGAGAAAGAAGAAGAAATACAACAGGAAGAAGAAAGGTAAGGGGAAAAGGAAGAAGAAGAAGAACAATGGAAAGAAAGTTGTTGTCGAAGATTTCGACTATGAAGGCAATCCCGTGAGAGTACATGAATATCGCGACAGCAGATACATTCCAATCAAATGGGCGAGTTCGTCTAACTAAAGGGGCAAGAGAGGAGGATAAGGAAGAAGGAAAGTCGTTGCAGAAGCTTGAAAAAGATGAGATGAGCACATGGAGGTCGCCATATTTAATAGTAATAACTGTAACAGAAAATTTCAGATCAGAAAGAGCGGAAGAGAGGGAGCGGGAAGAAGATTATGAAGAACAAGAAGAGCAAGAAAAGTAACAACGGATGAAAAGGCTGTTGTCGATGCTTTTAGCATTTTTAGAACGTGGATTTCGCCGTAGCAGAAAGTTGCCCATCGAAAGGACGAGTTTGTTTCGCTAAAAGAGAATAAGAGGAAGAAAACGAACAAAGAGAAGAAAGAAGTTGTTGTCGAAGCTTACGGCCTAGAAGAAAATCACAACGTGGATTTCGTCGTAAAGAATAACAAAAAAATTTTTCCCGAAGCCGATCAAAAAGAGTATATGGAGGTAGCAGAAACTTCCTAATCGAACGGACGACTTCATTTTACTAAAAGAGAAGAAGAGGAAGAAGAAGAAGAAGAAAAAGAAGAGGGAAAGTTATTGTCGAAGCTCACGGACTAGAGGAAGATCACATGAGTACGTGGATTTCGTTTTATTTATAGTAACAACGATAACAAAACTAACTAAAAAGACGAAGAAGGGGAAGGGGAAAAGAAGAATAACAAAAGAGAATTGTTGTCCAAATTTTGGGCCTCGAGGACGATGAAAACAGAGTACATGGATTTCGTGATAGCAGAAATTTCTTAATCGAACCGAGAGTTGATTTTACTAAAAGAGAATAAGAGGAAGAAGAAGACGAAGAAGAAGAAAAGAGAAGAAAATCACATGAATTTCGTCGTTCTTCCACGAATAGCGATAACAGAAAATTTGGAAGAAGATGGACGAGTTCCTGTTATTAAAGAAGACGAAGAAGCGGAAGGGAAAAAAGAAGAATAACAAAAGAAAGAAAATTATTGCTTACATTTTTGGCTTGGAGGACGATGAAAAGAGAGTAAATATATGTCGTGGTAGCAGAAACTTTTTAATCGAGCGGGCGAGTTCTTCTTATTAAAAGCGAAGAAGATGAGGAAGAAGAAGAAGAAGCAAAAAACTTGTTGCTAAAGCTTGCGGAGACATCGATGTTGCCACATTCCTAATAAGAAAGGTAACAGATAATGTCAGATCGCACAGGCGAGTCCCCGTTACTAAAGAAGAAGAACAAGCAGAAAAGGAGGAAGAAGAGGAAGAACAAGACGAAAAGAAGGAAAGTTGCGGTCGAAGCTTTTAACCTGGAAGAAAGAAGAAAAGAAAGATGAAAACGAAAAAGAAGAAGAGCAAAAGAAGAAAAGTTGTAGCCAAAGCTTCCGGTCTGGAAGGTAATCACATGGAAGTACGTGGATTTCGTCGTAGCTGAAAGCTCCTAATCAAACGGGCAAGTTCGTATTAATGAAGGACGAGAGGAGGATGAGGAGGACGAGGAGAAGGAGGAGGAAGAGGAAGTGGAGGAAGAGGAAACGTCGTTGCCGTAGTTTGCCATCTGGAAAAATACGACGCTGAAAACTTCAGATCAGAATGGTGACTTCCCGTTACTAAAGAAGAAGGATAAGCAGGAAAGTAAGGTGAAGATGGAGAAGAAGAGGAGAAAGAGGAACAAGACAAAGAAAGTTTCTGCCGAAGCTTCTGGTTTGGAAGAAGATTACAGAAGATTACCTTGATTTCGCAACAGAAGAGGGAGAAGAGAAAGTAGGAAAGGAAGATGAAAACGAAAAAGAAGAAGAGCAAAAGAAGAAAAGTTATTGCCAAAGCTTCCGGTCTGGAAGGCGATTGCATGGGAGTACGTAGATTTCGGCGTAACCGAAAGCTCCTGATCAAACGGGCAAATCTACTAATGAAGGAGGAAAGTTAGAGGAGGAAGGAGAAAGAAGGGAGGAGGAGGAAGAGGGGGAGAAGGAGGAATAAGAAGAAAAGTTGTTGCCAAAATTTGCTGCTTGGAAGCTGACGACGTGATTAGATGCATGAGCTGGATGAGAATTTTAGGTCGGACGAACGAGTTCTCGTTACTAAAAAGAATAACTAGCGGAAAAGGAAGAAGAGGATGGAGAAGATGAACAAAAGAAGGAAAGTTGCTACCGAGGCTTCTGACCTGGAAGAAGATTAGATGCGTCCCTGGATTTTGCCATAGCCAGTGGCGAGTTAGTCTCAATAAAGGAGAAGAAGAGGAAGATGGAGAAGAAGAGGAAGATGGAGAAGAAGAGGAAGATGGAGAAGAAGATGGAGAAAAAGATGGAGAAGAAGAGGGAGAAGAAGAACAGTTATTAAGGTTTGATAAAAGAGTGGTTGACGTGTTACCATTAAGTAGTGTAAACCGGACTCACGCTGTCACTTCATATCATTGAATTCGTTAAATTTGTACAAGTGACAGCGTGAGTCCGGTTTACACTACTTAATGGTAACACGTCAACCACTCTTTTATCAAACCTTAATAATTGTACGTTTTAACTTTTCTAAAAATTTTACTTACATATACGACTCAATAAGAATTTTTATTTTTATTTGGTTTGGTTGTATTGATCGTCCTTTTTTATTTGCTTAATATTCGTTTCAATATTTGATTGTATTTGTCGTTTCTTTAAAATTTATGAAGTGCTGAACACGTTCGAAATTTCACCCTCGCGATGTGTTCTATATCACACTGCATTTTTGTTTAATCCATGAACATAAAATGATCCTTTACACAGGTAATCGTCAGTTTCAACAAAGAGTATTATCGAACTGTGATTTTTTACGGTTTCAAACGTGGCTCAAGCCGTAAACAATGTTTGAAGGAAATAAATCGAATGTTTGGTGACCGGTGCTGTTCCTTAACCATCGTCATAGAAAACATAATCTTCAATAAAGTTCACTTTACAATTGTAATTTGTTTCTCTACAAAGAGCCATCTGTTGGCGCGATTGCGAAGCATTACTCGAGCAGCTTTTTCAAATAAGATACGGTACAATGGGGAATAGAAACGACTCAGAAGGAGTAGTATCTATGTACGTAAGAAAGTTTGCGGAAAGAAATTCTACCCAAATTCAGAAAAAAAAATGTTTTTTCTTTTTCTTTCGGATTTGAATTTCGTCAGCACCATCTTCTACGAATCGAATTACCAATGTCTAAGGATACCAACGCTTTCCGACGACGTTTAAGCATTTTTAGGTGTCTTAAAATTTTTGACGGATGCACTTCTCTGACGAGCTTCAATGAGGACGAAACCGGTCCGAGGCTTTTACTTGCGGTTACTTTAATACAATCCCTCCCCGTCCATTTTTAAACTTAATTTTTAGTTAGGGAGGACGGTTTTCTTCTATTTCTTTTTCATTAGTTCTTCCTCGCTCGAACACACACACACGCACCGCTTTCCCCCTCCTCCTCCATCAGATGGCGCTCTTTAGTTGCGGATTCGAATTTATTTCAAATTCAACTTCAACTTATTTACCATCGGTTTCGAAATGAAATACGTTCTCTTTATAAATTGTTTATTTTTACTCGATTATAGAATTTTATGAAATAGGAAGAAAACGAAGAGAGGAAGGAGAAAAAAGAAGAAGAAGATGAACAGGGCTCTCGTTTTAGAAAAGTTTGCAATTTTAGCAATTATAGCGCAGAGAACGTAGTTTGAAGGCAGACGCTCGTTTTACGTACGTACACATCATAAACCACACGTCAATATTTGACCTCCAAATTCCCTAATAAGCCGAGGATTACGTCCTAAGTAGGTATATTGGCGCAAGGACATAAATCCCTCATTGAGCAAATATCCGTCAATTATTAACGTCCGAAACAGGTAACCGCTGGCGTATCTACGGAGTATCAGCTCGGATTTGAATGTCAATGGGCGTTATCACTAATACTGTGATATGGAATACACATCGCCTACTTTGTATGTGTGTCGGTAGGACGCCTCCGCCACCACCACATTAGATGGTAATAATTAACTCGCGAATAATTCAATTAGACGCGATTAGAGGAAACGTCGTCCTATGACAATATTGTCGTATTAATTCGAAGATCGTGATTAGGCGCGCCCCCATCTGCATAATACCATCGTATATTATTCATAGGTAGTCATCTCGAAATGGCTGATGTTACGTTATGCGTTCGTCTGGACGGCGTAGACGAGATAGTCGAGGATAGTTATCTTAACGAACTTGGCTAAATAAGCTCTGACGGATAGGGAAGGAGCGAACGAAAGAAGTTTAGGATTGTATCGTGTAATAGCGGACTAAGTTTGTCGTGTCTGGGACTCATCCGTTGTAGGAAATCTTCTGAAATGTACACAATTGTGGGCGAGTAACGTTAAAAAGTACTTTATATAAATCTTGAAAAACTGATAAGTCGGTTTCCCGACATCCGAGTACGACCAGGCTTCCAGCACAGATCCTCAATGAGCGGAAGAAGGCGAAACTAGCACTTATTTGATTCTCAGGCAACTTTAACAGATAGAAGCGATTTAGCCCCAAATACTTCCAAATTTCGAATAACTCGAAGGGCACTACAGACTTCGCGTGATTCGCTTTTAATTACCGAAGAACCGCAAACTGCGCGACATGGAATGTTGGCAGGGCGATTCGGGCTTTGCGTAAAGGTGGACGTTGTGCTCGCCAGTTGCTCCCACTCTCGCTATCAAAATACTTTTTTCGCGTTCAACGCGCTTCGAGTAGTATCCGTTTCTCATAGGCAAGACGGGTACTACAAGAGAAAAGCGCGCAAGTTGCAAATGCGAAGCGCCACAGAAGAGGAAGGATAGGATGTTTGCTACGTAAGAATTTGGAATTAAAAAAGAACCTCTGTTAAGTTCTTTCTTCCGTTTTCAATCTCTCTTCGACGCCCCGTTTAAAATGTCTGTACTTCGAATTTTGATAAGTAGGCAGAATTCGTCGGTTCTAGATCACCACATTCTATTATCGCTATTTGCGATGATTATTGGCGATCTCAGCGAGGGCTCGCAAGTCGAGCAGACCGTGAGCGGTGTCTAAATGGATGGAAAAATCGTTACCTACGGATTGTTGTCCAAGCCCTTAGCTCTTCTTAAGACCCATCATTAACTTTCATCGAACAGTTTTGGCGATTTTTGAACATCCACGGTTGTGGGTACCGCAAAGAGGATATCGTTAATGATTGCTTAATTTTGTGTACCATCATTTGCGATGTGTGTTACCGTCCTCGGCGGGGGCTCGCAAGTAGAGCACGCCGCGGACGATAGTTAAAAGGATCGAAAAATTGCCAGAGCAGATTGACGAAATCCGTACCTCTCGTTGAAACCCGTCATTAACTTTCATCGAACATCCTTCGACGTTGACTTTTCCACATTTGTGGAGACCGCAAAGAGAGGATCGGTAATGGTTGATTAATTAACTGTGTATCGCCGTTTCCGTTATAGGCTGCAGTTCTTAGAGGGTGGCTCGCAAGTCGAGCACGCCGACAACGACGTAAACGGAAAGTAAAGTCGCCAATGGTTGTTGTCCAAGTTCTTACCTCCGCTTAAAACCCGTCATTAACTTTCATCGAACATAATTGGGACGATTTTTTAACATCCTTCGACGCTCTCTTGTCCATAATTGTCAAGACCGCAAAGAGAGAATCGTTAGTGGTTGGTTAATTTCCTGTGTGCCGCCATTTGCGTTAGAGGTTGCTGTTCTCAGAAGCGGGCTCGCAAGTCGTGCACGTCGCGAACGACGTAAACGAGACGTAAAGTCGTCACGGGTGTCCTTATTTAAAATTAGTTTTTGAAATATACAGCGGTTGATACATGACAATTTGGAATTACGGAAAAATAACGACCAGGCCTCCAGCAGAGATCCTCAATGAGCGAAAGAAGGCGAACCTACCACATATTTAATTCTACGGCAACTTTAACAGATAGAGGCGATTTACGCCCGTATAATTTCAAATTTCGCATAAGTCGAAGGGCACTACAGACTTCGCGTGATTCGCTTTTATTGTTAGTTACCGAAGAAACGTAGGCTGCGCGATATAAAATATCAGCAAGGCGATTTGGCATTTGCGAAAAGGTAGACGATATGCTCGTTCCCGAAATTGAAAAAGAAATTTTAATTTTGAGACCGTAGCAAGCCACTAACGCCATTGATTTTTCTAAATAGGTCACGTATGAAAATTAACAAGAACTTTCCCCGGTTCCTGGTTTACATTCCGATTCATCTCGCCAAATATTAATTAGAAACTCACCGCGATAGTGCCAGAACTTCTCCGCGTTATTAACCAACCGACCGTTCGACGACCGATAGAGACGAGATTAACCGGTTCAGTGACCGTTACGCTGAGGGGGGCACGACAAAGGGCGGTGACGGTGGCGGTAGTGGTGGCGGTGGTGGTGGTGGTTCGCAGATGTGCCCGGATGATTAACGATGATTCGAAACGTACACGGCCCTATATTTTATGCTAAATTAAGCGGCGTCGGCGGCGGCGATTACGACGTCGCCGTCATCGACGCGAAGCGTCCATTGTCGAATTTCGGGGCCCCGCGCGCCCCCGATAGCTTCGTCGATGCCCTTTTCGGGGCCGCGCGAATCTGTTTCTGAAACTTGAAACCGGACCGGGCGTAATTAATGAGATGCCGAATTACCGGCGGCGACGGATTACCGCGTTATCGGCGTATTTGTAGCGGGTAATGGAGCAGTAATTAATGTCTACCGGAAACGGTGTTTAGATTTTACATGGCCTCCGTCGAAGTCGAGAATGGTATCAGTAATTATGCTTCTAAGAGAAAAAGTTAGTAGGTCTAATGGGGCACTAAGCGAACTGCAAGTACCGAGAATTAATAATAAATTCAATTCTTAAGTGTTCCGGAGCACTTGATAAACTTCTGTTAAGAGACCGCGTTTAAAATATCTCATTGTGGAATTTTGATAAGTAGGTAGAATTCGCCGATTCTAGATCACCGCATTCCACCCGAACTTTGCGGGCCCTTAACAGCCCCCTCCACTACAGTGGTGCCATCTGGCATCTGGGGTGGAAAAAATTTGATTTTAGAAACTATAAATGACTGTCATGCTCGCTCGTCAATCGAGACCTCTTTCTACCCTGATAATTCGCGGTTAATTTTCCCAGATTAGTTTTAGCGACTCTTTCAACACCCCTCGACGTTGTCTATCACACGGCAAAGAGATAATCGTTATTAGCTGATTCGTTTCTAACGTGCCGCCGTTAGCGTTGTACATTTCCGTCCTCAGCGGGGACTCGCAAGAGGAGTACCCGGCGAGCGATGCTGAAGAGGATGGAAAAGTCGCCACAAGTTACCTAACAACACCAGATTCCCCTTTGAGCGAAATCGAACTGGAAGCTTCAAATGTTTCTATTGACGTTCCATATGTACAACTCACCACCATCCTCTCTCGTTAATCCAGACCTTATTTTGTCTTGATAATTTGCGGTTGATTCTCCTAGATTACTTCTGGCGACGCTTTTAACATCCCTCGACGTTGTCTATCACACAGAAAAGAGGAAATCGTTATTGGCTGATTCGTTTTTAACGTGCCGTCATTAGCGTAGTATATTTCCGTCCTCAGCGGAGGGCTCGCAAGATGAGCACGCGACGAAGAGGATGGAAAAGTTGGCATAATTTATCTTAACAACACCAGATTCCGCTTTAAGCGAAGCCGAACTAGAAGTGTCAAAATTTTATGTTGATCAAGGTCGTTATGAACGATTTGTTGATGCCAATTATGAAATATTATCCGAGTATGGGCTAAGTTTCTAAGCCGAAATGCTCGTGCTAGGCGATTCGTAGTTGTTCTGCAACTAATAATATGTAGACTGGGCAAATATGCGGTAGGATGAGTCGTCTGTCCTTTTCACAATGTAATATTATATTATAGAGGACAAAGGACAGATGACTCATCATACCGCATATTTGTCCAGTTTAATAATATGTTCATCTTAACATTGATTATTTTTGCGTGTTAATAAAATAAAGTCTGGAAGACTCTCTACATAGCGACCTCCAGATTTTATTTGATTAAGATTTTGGCCCTGGAAAATAAGTAAAATACTATTTTCGCGTGTGTTAGGTGGATAAGACAAAAGTAGTCGTCAGACATACATGCACGACGATAGTCAATGTCGATAGCCCTTTTCTGAACGCACTACGATTATGCACCAAAAGATAGTTTTATAACTGTTTTCTATTTCCCCGAAATTACTATGAATTTAGAAATACTATTTTTTGGGATTCCTTAATAAAACAGAAATATTTAAACCCTGAGAAGTATTTTGCCTTTAACCTTGGAGAGGGTACTAGTAGATATGCTACAGGTGTACGAGTTCAAAGTCCCGTAAGAAATAGGTTCAACTAGAAACTCGGTTCAAGGTCATTAACATACAAGCTGGTTCAAAATTGCTTTGTCGACAACGTCAGGTTTGTTAGTAATTACACCGAAAAAGAGCGCTGGTAGATATTCTAGAGGCGCACGAGTTCAAAATCCGATGAGAAATGGATCGAAGGGCTCTAGAAATTCGGTTCAAGGTAATTAATAGATAAGCTGGTTCAAAATTCTTTCGTCGACTAGTTCAGGTTTGTTGCCAATCATATCGAAGCAGGCGCTAGTAGATCGTAAGAAGGTATACGCACTCAAAATGCGATAAGGACTGGATCCTAGGGGCCTAGAAACTCGGTTCAAGGTAATTAATATACAAGCTGGATCAAAATTGCTTCATCGATAACTTCGTATTTGTTTGTCATATCGAAGATGGTGCCAGTAGAGATTCTGGAGGCGCAAGGGCTCAAAATTTTATAAGAAAAATAGATGACGGATCAAGAAATTGCGTTCAAGATCATTAATATACAAGCCGGTACAAAATTCTTTTGCCAATAACTTCAGGTTTGTTGCTAATCATTAGTCTGCGCAAAGAGCAATAACAGAGTACAATTAGGAAATAAGTTACGACAGCATCGCCGAATTCCCACTATTGTATAGTAATACTGGTTCAGAATTGCTTCATCAACAAGGTCATTAATATACAAGATGGTTCCAATTTGCTATGTCCTCAACTTCAGGTTCGTTGCTAATCATATTGAAGAGTTATTGTAGAAGCGTAGGAGCTTATAATCCGATAAGACATGGATCGAAAGGGCTCTAGAAACTAGGTTCAAGGTTATTAATATACAAACCGGTCTAAAATTGCTTCGTGCACAACTTCAGGCTAGTTCCTAATCATACCGAAGCACCGAGACGCGTACGGACTCAAACCGCCATAAGGAATAGACCCAAGGGGCCTAGAAATTTCGTTGAAAGTCATTAATATACAGTCCGGATTCAAAGTTGCTTCATCGACAATCTCAGATTTGTTCCTAGTCATATCAAGGAGATCGCTGCTTATATATATTCAAGAAGTGCACGGATTCAAGCTCCCATAAGAAGTAGATTCAAGCGACCTAGAGATTGCGTCCAAGATCATCGATATACAGTCAGGGTTCAAAATTGCTTCATTGATAGTCTCATGTTTGTTTATAATCATAGCGAGGAGGGTGCTGATAGAAATACGAGACGCGCACGGCTCAAACCGCCATAAGGAATAGACCCAACGCCTAGAAATGCCGTTCAAAGTCACTAATATACAGGCAGGGTTCAAAATTGCTTCATCGACAAATTCAGGTTTGTTGCTAATCATGTTGAGGAGGGCGCCAGTAGATATTCGTGAAGCGTACGGGGTCAACACCTGATAGGGAATGAATACGAGGGGTCTAGAAACTCCGTTTGGGCTCACTAGGCATACAAGCTTGTTCAAAATTTCGTCGCCGATAACTTCGGATTTGTCGCTAATCGTATCGAAGATGGCGCTAATAGGTATTCTGGGAGGGGAGGGGGGGAGGGGCGTACGGACTCAAAACACAATTAGAAATGGACGCGAGAGATCTAGAACCTCTTTTCAGGGTCACTAAGTATACAGGCTGGATCAAAATTGCTTCGCCGATAAATTCGAGTTTGTCGCTAATAGTATCGACGATGGCGCTAATAGGTATTCTAGAGGCGTACAGCCACCATCTATTTTGACGATACCCTTGGCTGATATGGTCATCCCCATTCTCCCCCTTTCTCTCAGATAAGTTTCCAATTCATTTCATTCTGATTTTATACGTTTCAAAACCAGACTGGTTACAGTTCACGTTCGAAGCTACTTATCGGGAAACCGGATGATATTAGCTCCCCAAACTTATCAAACGAGACCACCACCGTCGCACACGTGTCGGCGATTAGCGATTTTGCCCTCGTCGAAAATCAAATTCTCATCTCGCAATTGCAACACCGACCGACGACTCCAGACGATAACTAATTTATTTGTGTAAAAAGAAACGCCGTATCCTCCCGTCGAAGGAACCGGCGAGCGCACTTCTCCATCCGAAACGCCTAATTTCATTTCTAGCGACTCCGATTCCGACTCACGAAGTCGCTTCATATCGAACGCGCGAGCGACCGGCCGGCGAGAGCATCGTCGAAACTCGAACGGAAACCGGCGAGAGCATAGTGGGGATTCCCTCGCGTCGTCGGCCGTCGTTTTTCCGCAGTAGTCGGCGAGACGTCGCGACGGTCTTCACTAGCGGTGGCAGCGACGGCGGCGGCGGCGTCCCGAATCGAACGTTTACTTACGCGACGTGAGGCGTGAAACCGCCGTATATCCACACGCGTAGAGAAAAATAGGGCGCCCGTTGGAAACGAGCTGTGGTGCGTAATCGCGAGGAAGGGTTGTGATTTGGTGCGTTAGACGATAAAAGGACGAACATTATGAATGACGATGACGACGGCGGCGAGGTCGTTATCGACTGTTTACTTTCGACTTTTCGCGTAGAACGGGCCAAGTTCTAGTGCGATCGGTTTTTCGCGGCGATTGTTCCGTGTCGCAGTTCGTTTGTTTTATTCGGACGGACGCATCGTTCGGTCGCAGCTTAATTCGTCCATGCTCGCGGGAGTTCCGGTATTCTCAAGTTAATCGAGGAGGACCTTCGGGAGGACACGAGCAGGACGAGATTAATTGATGTCCTGGTGGGAAAAGAAAACGGTTGCAGCTCCTAATAGTGAGGTAATGCTACGTTGTACGCGTTTTAATTTGAAATGAAAGCACGTGCGGCATAGAAAAAAAAAAGAGAGTCCTTGCGGTACCCTTCGTCTCTTATCGGATTTCGTTGCGAGGTTTAGGTAAATTCTTAGCTTTCTCTAAGTCCCAGAACGCAGAAATGGCATGTAATGTGGCGGTGCACCATCGTTTTGTTGCCAAAGAGTTGTTTAACGTTCGAAAAATTATCTTCAAATATTTTCCATATTTGCCTTAAAAGAACCTCAGAGCGCAGAAATCGTGTATAATGTGGCGGTGCACCATCGTTTTGATACCAAAGGGAAGTTTAACGTTGTAAAAATTATCTTTTCCACATTTGCCTTAAAAGAACCTCAGAGCGCAGAAATCGTGTATAATGTGGCGCTGCACCATCGCTTTGATACCAAGCGGAAATTTAACGTTGTAAAAATTATCTTTTCCACATTTGCCTTAAAAGAACCTCAGAGCGCAGAAATCGTGTATAATGTGGCGCTGCACCATCGTTTTGATACCAAAGGGAAATTTAACGTTGTAAAAATTATCTTTTCCACATTTGCCTTAAAAGATCCTCAGAGCGCAGAAATCGTATATAATGTGGCGGTGCACCACCGTTTTGATACCAAAGGGAAATTTAACGTTGTAAAAATTATCTTTTCCACATTTGCCTTAAAAGAACCTCAGAGCGCAGAAATCGTGTATAATGTGGCGCTGCACCATCGCTTTGATACCAAGCGGAAATTTAACGTTGTAAAAATTATCTTTTCCACATTTGCCTTAAAAGATCCTCAGAGCGCAGAAATCGTGTATAATGTGGCGCTGCACCATCGTTTTGATACCAAAGGGAAATTTAACGTTGTAAAAATTATCTTTTCCACATTTGCCTTAAAAGAACCTCAGAGCGCAGAAATCGTGTATAATGTGGCGGTGCACCATCGTTTTGATACCAAAGGGAAATTTAACGTTGTAAAAATTATCTTTTCCACATTTGCCTTAAAAGATCCTCAGAGCGCAGAAATCGTGTATAATGTGGCGGTGCACCATAGTTTTGATACCAAAGGGAAGTTTAACGTTGTAAAAGTTATCTTCTCCACATTTGCCTTAAAAGATCCTCAGAGCGCAGAAATCGTGTATAATGTGGCGGTGCACCATAGTTTTGATACCAAAGGGAAGTTTAACGTTGTAAAAATTATCTTTTCCACATTTGCCTTAAAAGAACCTCAGAGCGCAGAAATCGTGTATAATGTGGCGCTGCACCATCGCTTTGATACCAAGCGGAAATTTAACGTTGTAAAAATTATCTTTTCCACATTTGCCTTAAAAGAACCTCAGAGCGCAGAAATCGTGTATAATGTGGCGGTGCACCATAGTTTTGATACCAAAGGGAAGTTTAACGTTGTAAAAATTATCTTTTCCACATTTGCCTTAAAAGAACCTCAGAGCGCAGAAATCGTGTATAATGTGGCGCTGCACCATCGCTTTGATACCAAGCGGAAATTTAACGTTGTAAAAATTATCTTTTCCACATTTGCCTTAAAAGAACCTCAGAGCGCAGAAATCGTGTATAATGTGGCGCTGCACCATCGTTTTGATACCAAAGGGAAATTTAACGTTGTAAAAATTATCTTTTCCACATTTGCCTTAAAAGAATCTCAGAGCGCAGAAATCGTGTATAATGTGGCGGTGCGCCATCGTTTTGACACCAAAGCGTTGCTTAACGGTTTCAAAACTATCTTTAAACATTTTCCATATTTGCCTTAAAAGAACGCCCTGCATAGTGTCCTCTTTTATCTACTATATATATATGTATAGCAAATTCATAGATACTTCTATTAGCGTTGAAAACTTGACACTTGACATTTTACACATAAATTTCACCCTGCGAAAAATTATTATCTTTTTTCAGTTGTTTAAGCTTAGTTCAGGCCACTTTCCTTATCGGTTCTATACACATGTTACACCTTCCCTTGCGAGACCTTTAGGATCGCAATTCTCATATAAATTTTAATCTCTTTCAAATTTTACACAGCTCATTCGTATCTCTCTGATAATTAGGCAGTTTTCGTGTATCAAATTTTAATAAATATTATCGATTGAACGTTCCTACAGTGCAGTGTATTTTGTTGAGAATTTGGTGCATTTTGGTTGCATTGTTATCGTGTGTAGCTTTTGGTCAGAACTTGGCCCCACAAATTAGTCGACCTTATTAAAAGGGGATTAAAATCGATTCGTCAACCTCGCGTACTATACATAAAAGGCGCATTACGGAATTATTTCCGGCTTTGGAAAAAAACACCTGTACCGCTTGTCACCTATTTCCCCGTCACCATCTAAGAGGAAAATTACATACTTTCTGATTATTTGAGCATGAATTCATTATGTCAGTAATCTTAATTAAAATGGCGGAGGGACAGCTTGGGTGGGGGGAGGGGGATTTCGACCCACTATCGACGGTTCGGTCAACGAAAACCGTAATCGATGTCGAGAACACAATAGTTCATATAAGTGGACTTTTCAAATTTACCGTGAATCGCCGTCCATTTTAAAATTCTTTTTCTTCTTTATCTCCTTTATCAGATCCTTAGTGCCCTTTCAGGCGTCGGATTTGAGTCTTCTCGGATCTTCCCTTCTCCATTTCTGCAACCCTTCTTAAGTCCTATAGAGTTTTTGCTTCCCATACTCTTCGATCTGGTACGTCCATTTCTTTCTAGGTCTTGCTTTACTTCTCTCTCTCTCATATCAAAAGTATGTGTATTGTGTAAATAATTATAAATAATATCTATCGTTCGCCATTACGAACGCTTTCGAATGTTTCCTTTCTCGTGCATTCTTGGTTAGAAAGAGATAGCGCTAGCAGCTTTTATTATATACAATCAAACAATCAAAAGTTTTTTCAAATAAATTGAAATTGAAAAAAAAAGCATGATGTAGATAAATTACTAATAATTTCAAATAATTCTAGGGGTAAAAGGTGAGTGAAGGGGAATTCACTACTTTAATTAGACAGAGATAGCGTCGGTAATTTTTACTAGATATAACATTTTTGTAACGCCTACGTAAATAATTGAAAAATCTGTATCCTCTCCCATCACGAATGGTTTCGAAAATAGTTTATTGCTTTTGTTTGTTTTCAAAAATGGTGACAATTCAATTAACAACTTAAGAACGAAGATATTTTATGAAAATATGAAATCATAAAAAAATTGAGACATGGAATAGATAGATTACTAGTAATTGGAATTTGGATGCTAGGAGTAGAAGGTAAGCGAAAGGCACGTCCAGTACGTTGATTGGACAGAGATGGTATGAACAACGTTCACTTGATAGGACATTTTCTATCGCCTCCATAAATAAGTTTCAAACTAAATAACTATAAAAATATTCATCGTTTCCTATCATGATTATTTTTTGTCATCCATTGCGGTTAGAAAGAGTTAGCAATATCGGCTTTTATTATAAACAAATAAAAGCTCGCAAGTTTTTCTTTCACGTAATAAACCGTATCCTTGCGATACTGCGTCGGTTAGACGAAAATGGCTTCATCACCTTTTATTACATACAATAAAACGTCCTCTCGCGTACTACGTATATTAGACGGAGATAGCATTAATAACTTTTACTAGATATAGGATTCTCGTAACGCTTACGTAAATAATTGTAAAAATGTGTATCCTTTCCCATCACGTATGCTTTCGAAAATAGTTTATTACCTTCGTCTGTTTTTAAAACTTGTGACAATTTCATTGACAACTTAAGAACGAAGAAATTTTATGTAAATAAATTGAAATCAATAAAGAAAAAATGAGACACGATGCAATTAAATTACTAGTAATTAGGATTTGAAAGGATACTACGAGTAGAATGTAAGCGAAAGGGACGCCTACTACGTTAATTAGACAGAGATGGCGTTAGCAACTTTTATTAGATGAAACATTTTCATATCGCATCCGTACATAAGTTTAAAACTAAAAACGTTCGTGTCAATAATAATCAAAAATTTCTATCGTTTTCGAAGACGATCGTTTTGTTTGTTATCTACTGTTGGTTAGAAAGAGTTAGCACTATCGGCTTTTATCGTAAACAAACGAAAGTTAGCAAATTTTCCTTTCACGTAATAAACCGTATCCTTGCGATACTGCATCGGTTAGAGAGAAATGGCTTGATCACCTTTTATTAAATACAATAAATCGTTCTCTTGCGATACTACATTGATTAGACAGAGACCGCGTTAACAGCTTTTACTAAATATAACAATTTCAAACCGCTTGCGGATATAATTGCAAAAATGTGTATCGTTTCCCATCATGAACGTTTTGTTTGTCATACACCGTTGGTTAGTAAGAGTCAGTGCTATCGGGACATATTAGGCGTTTTGACTGTCCTATGTATGTATGTAGGATATTACTTTCGAAATCTGATAATACGATAGTTGAATGACATTTCTTTAGCGATTCTCGCGTAGAGGTCACTTCGTCTAATTTAAGCCGGAAGTTCGGAGCAAAGTTTACGTAACGTCCATTTTGTTTTGGTGATCACTGAAAAGTAAAATTTATTTGTCGTTCGACTTCGTGAAGGCCGTGACAGAACGAAATTTTCTCTCCGAGAACTCCATGGTTGTGTAGCCGTGTGGCAATTTCCTTCGCCAGCCCTTACGGAGAATTCCGACCGCCACACCAGATAAGCCGACCCAGATTAGGAACCAACTTACAATGTTAATTTCCTCCTGGTTTCTCAATAAATTAAAATAAAGTTCACCTGATCTAGTTCAAACCGGAAGTCCGGTGCAAGGTTTAGGTAACCCACGTTGTGTTTCGGTGATTACGCGAAAGTGAAGTCCATGTGTCGTTTGACCCCGTGGAAGCCGTGACAGAACGAAATTTTCTCTCCGAGAACTCCATGGTTGTGTAGCCGTTTGGCAATTTCCTTCGCTAGCCCTGACGAGTGATTCTGACTTCCGGACACGCTGACTGCGATGAGGCTAGGTGATTAAGACCTAACTCACAACGTTAGTTACCTCCAGGTACCACCCAATTGTTGAGGACGTCCTAAGGTAGGAATTTTCTTTGTTCTATCCATATAAGAAGGCCTATACTTTTGTTGAATTTATTTATTTTGCCGTGGTAGTCCGCTTGTGTACTGAGCATTCCCCCATCGCTATTCAAACTTAAACAATCCATTAACTGGACGAGTGGCGATCATTGTTACAGCTCGCCTCGGCACTTAACGGCGTAAAAGGGGTAAGATATGAAGAACGAAGAAATGTTTTCGTTAGAATGGTTACAAAGAGGGAAAAAAGAACGAACAAAAGCAATTTTATTTAAATAGAAATTACGAATTCTATCAGTTAAATACGCATTTAAAATTATTCAAAAATACCGTAAATTTTCCGAGACCGGGTGGAGGTCGTTGGGATAAAAATTCCTCGCCGCTCCTTGAATATTAATTGCCGCCGATAAAAAATTCACGTCGCCGGGAAGAAGGCGCGGATTCCCCGGAGAGCCGACGCCTCATTTACCCTTTGCATCATTGAATTCCCTCGAGCTAATGCCGAGAGAGGCGCATACTCTCGTTTTTCGTCCGTGAATATTTTACAAATCCTCGGCTTTATTTCTACATTTACGTGCCACGACGGGTTCCCCGCGGAATATACGCGCGCGTGTATACGTTCAACGGCTAAATATATACAACGCGCACACGTACACACATATGCATGTGTGATATATGTATAATGGAGCATTTACACCAACCACCGGGCATGCAAGAAAATCAATACCTGTGAGACCTGTAACGTACACAACTATAGCACAATAACAACGCGAATAAGCATTATGCCGTACGTAATGCGTTCTCGTGTTACTGCTATTTCGGTATGTTCCGATGATAAAGCTAATTTCGGGTTGGTTCAAAAGATTAATTCGCTATCACGCACACCGATGCGTATGTGCGGTTTTTTGTCGAGACGAATATGATTTATATTTTGTTTCGGGGGATATTTTCCTACCCCCGAGAGTCAAAGTAGTTTCTCTGGGAGAACAAAACGGAAAGAAACGCTTACTACCCCCTAGGTTCCCGCAACTCGAGCAGCTAGCTTACCCGGACTAGCTGGTAAGTTAAGGCGCCACAAGATTAAGAGTTTAGTGTGCTACTCGCTGACGTTGGAGCGTGCGGGAAATCTTAAAGTCCCCGCTCTAGAAAACGGGTAGTGTAGATTAAGAGTAGGTAAGCACCAGCTACGGGGACGGTGAGAAATGGCAGTGGAAAAGCCCTAGCCGTGTTCTATAATTAATTAATTAAATCGACTTGGAGCAAGTAATTTGTATAAGGTATGGAAATCGCAAATCCACCTTGGTGCATTTGCACGCTACGTATGCTTTTTCGGAAGGAGGGAGGGAAAGGTCTAAACACAACTCAACTGCAGAGCTTAATACGTCGGCCTAGGTGAAGAACGAGTCAAAGCTGTAGCCACTCGACGGAAAGCCCCCTCGTCCTCCGCCGCCTTCCCTTGTCTTAGATGGTTAACATGAGCTGCATATCCAGAAAGATCACGGATTTTATTATTTAAGACCGTCCAACGTAGTACCGCGCTAGCACCTAAAAGGGTGTCCCGCCATGCGTGACAACGATCGACATCGGTCAAATCCCGCGAAGGTTATGGAGGTCTAAACACAACTCAACTGCAGAGCTTAATACGTCGGCCTAGGTGAAGAACGAGTCAAAGCTGTACCCACTCGACGCAAAGCCCCCTCGTACTGCGCCGCCTTCCCTTGTCCTAGATGGTTAACATGCGCTGCATATCCAGAAAGATCACGGATTTTATTATTTAAGACCGTCCAACGTAGTACCGCGCTAGCACGTAAAAGGGTGTATCGCCATGCGTGACAACGATCGACATCGGTCAAATCCCGCGAAGGTTATGGAGGGAACAGAAGAGACACAAAGAGCACAGCTTCAATAATTCTGCCAGGCCAAAAACTTGACGATAACATGATTAATAAACGAAGCAAGTTCGAATCGAAATACCCCACCTGTCAGGCGATCTAGTCCACCGGATGCAGCAAGCCTCAGCTACGTTCTATGATATGAAAATGCCGGAAGTAAATACTTGTTACAGCTGTTAAGCTGTCGACCATGTTTTCCACAAACTTCTACCAATCCCTGGTCATAAAAGTAACTCAACGCCACTAAAGTGTAACAATTCCCTGAGCGACAACGCAGAAAATTCCCGATAACGTCGAAATACCCACCTCCAACAAGGCGATGAATGTCATCAATCGTAAAACTTCGTAAAACAGGTGCTACTGTCGAGAATGTCCCATGCCAGACTCGAGCTGTTAGGGTGTGGGTACGACAACTCAATCAAACACAAAACCAGGCTAATCCCCCGGTAACTCATGAAACCCCAGCCAATTTCGGAAAACTAATGAAACCCGCCTACCCCCTCCAAACTAATAAATCTTGGTCAACATCCCCAAACTTATGAAACCAATGCCTTTAAAGTCACGGAACAGGGTTGAAACAAACAAGAAACCCGGCCAATTCCTGCAAATTAATGAAATCCACTCAATTTGGCTAGAATCGTGAAAGCCGGCCAATCTCCTTAAATCCATGAAATCCGGTTGACCTTAAAAAAGTCGGCCAATTTCCGAAATTAATTAAACCAGACCAACAAGAACTCGGTCTATTTCCCCAAAACTAATGAAACCCGGCCAACTTCCCTAAACTCTGGAAACCAGGGCAATCCCCCAAAATAATAAATCCTGGCCAATATCTCCAAACTTATATAATAAACGCCCCAAAGTTACGGAACCCGGTTGAAACAAACATAAAACTCAGCTAATTCCTCCAAACTAATGAAATCCGACCAACTCCGTCAAAATCATGAAACCCGGCTAGTCTGCTCAAAGTCATGAAACTTGACCAACGCCCAACAATCATGAAACCCGATTGAAACAAACAAAAGACGCGGCCTATTTCCCCAAACTAATGAATCCCGACTAACTACTTTAAACTCAGGAAACCCGGCCAATGCCCGTAAAACTATGAAACCTGGACAATCTGACTAAAGCCATACAACATGACCAATGCCTCCTAAAGGCATGAAATCCGGTTGAAACAAATAAAAAGCCCTGTCAATCTACTCGAATTCTGAAAAGCTAGCCAACGCCCGCAAACCCATGAAAAGCGGCCAATCTCCGTATAGTCATGAAAGTTGATCAACGCTCCCAGTGTCGAAACCCGGTTGGAACAAAGAAAAAGCTCGTCCAATCCCAACAAACTCATGAAACGCGCGTAATCTTCCCAAAGTCAAGAAACCAACGCTCTGGAAGTTATGAAACCAGGTTGAAACAAATAAGGAATTCGGACAATCTTCGCAAATTTATGAAACCCAGCTAGCTCCTCCAAACTCACGAGATCCCTTGCAAATCTGTGTAACCCGAGTAATCTCTGCAAAGTCACGAAATCTGATTAACGCATCTAAAGTCATAAAACCCGGTTTGGAACAAATAATAAACCTGGTCAAATCCGCGCAAACTAATAAAACGCGGCTAGCACCTTCAAATCCATGAAACCCGGCCTAAATCCGCAAACCCATGAAAGCCGGGTAATCTCCCCAAAGTCATCAAACCTAAGCAACGCCTCCAAGGTTATGAAATCCGGTTGAAACAAACAGAAAATTCGGCTAATTCCTCGCAAACCAATGAAATTCGACCAACTCCACCAAAATACCTGTCTAATTCTCCGGAAACTAATGAAACTCGACCAGATCCTTAAAAACTAATAAAACCGGTCGATCCTTATAAACCCATGAAACCCGGGCAATATCCCCAAAATCGTGAAACTTGACCAACGGCCCCAAAGTCATGAAATCCCGTTGAAACAAACAGGAAACCGGGGTAATTCCCCATAAACTGATGAACCTCGACCGGCGCCCCAAACTCATGAAACTCCGTCAACCTTTACAGAAGCATGTAACTCGGACAATCTCTCCAAAGTCATAAAACCTGATCAACGGACCCAAAGTCATGAAATACGGTTGAAATAAACAAAAACCTCGGCTAGATCCAACAAATTAACCAAACCCGGCCAATTCCCCCAAACTCATGAAACTCGGTCAACAGTTGCAAACCCATGTAACCCGGTCAACCGTTGCAAACCTATGTAATCCGGTCAACCGTAGCAAATCCATGTAACCCGGTCAACCGTTGCAAACCCATGTACCACGGCAATCTCCCTAAAGTGATGAAACCGGACCAACGGCCCCATAGTCATGTAATCCGGTTGAAACACAAAGAAGGGACTCAACTCGTTGCGCTTAAATGTGACAAATACAAATATTGGAGAACTGACACTTGGAGGAATAAGCATACGTAGAAGTTTGTTGACGTAATGTCCATTTAATAAATAGAAGAGGACAACATTACTTTTACGTTCCGAGGACTTATTTTTTCCCGTTAATATCTACTTCTGCAATGATATTTCACTCGGTGCGATCCTCGAAACTTTTCCCGCTCCCTCCACATTTTCGTACCTCCCACGTTAAACTCCGACATCTCTCGGTTCCGAAACCATTAATAACTTCCACGCCGATCTTTTCGCTATGATGTACCTACCTACCGTCTCTACCTATCTACTAGCCCCCTTTTTCCACTACCGCTGCTGCTCGGGAATTGCCCGGCCAATTAACCCCGAGACGAAACTTCAATCTAAACTTTTCTAAATAAATGAGGTAGCTTACCGGATCGGAGACGGGGATGAAGCAGGGCGACCCGCCCGGTCATTAATCATTCAAGTAGGAACTTATTTAGTTGGCGCGCGCGAACTCTTTGAAGCGACGGGTTCGAGGAGGGAGGGCACAACGGGGGTAACGGAAGCGATGAATTCCCGAATATGGAAACGTACCGTGCGATGTTTGTGCGTGCGGGAAATTGATCGAAATTTAATTTGGTGTTCGCGCTAGATCCCCGAGGTAGTAAAAATTCTAGCTTATAGAAAATATTAGTCCCTCGACGCACACGGCGTACTAAGCGTTCTACGGCGATCGCGTTGCTCTGGATTATTTCGGAATTAAAAAAGGGGACCGATGACGTTACGACTGCACGCGAAATGTTATCTTCCGTGGTGGGGTTTCCTGAGGTACATCGGCTTATGTCACGGGCTACAATCCATAACTAATTTAAAGTTTCTTCAGGACAAAATTTATAATCAACCAGGCCTATTACCATATCAACGGTTACCCGTGATGGGCAAGTTGGTTATAAACCCAGTTGGATTGCTTGGAATTTGAATCCGGGTCTTCAACATCGTGGTCGGGTGTCTTTTAACTGCTGGGCTACATCGACTTATGTCACGGGTTACATTCCATCACCAATTTGGAGCTTTTTCAGCACAAAATTCATAATGAACTAGATCTATTACCATGCCAACGGTTAGCCTGGATGGGCAAGTCGGTCACAAACCCACCTGGAATCCTTGTAATTTAAATCCGGGTCTTCAACATCGTGGTCGGGTTTCTTTTAACTACTCAGCTACATCAACTTATGCGACGGGCTACATTCCACAAATAATCTGGAGCTTCTTCAGTACAAAATTCATGGTCAACTATATCTATTACAATGCCAACGGTTACCCTTGATGGACAAGTGGGTCACAAACCCAGCTGGTATCCTTGGAATTTTAATCCGCGTCTTCAACGTCGTCGTCGGGTCTCTTAAATGCTGAACTACATCGACTTATGTCACGGGTTATAATTCATAACCAATTTGGAGTTTCTTCAATACAAAATTCATAGTCAACTAAATCTATTACCATGCCCACGTTTACCCCTTGATGGGTAAGTTGGTCACAAACCCACCTGAAATCCTTGGAATTTTGAATCCGGGTCTTCAACATCGTGGTCGGGTTTCTCAACTGCTGGGCTACATCGCTTTCTGTCACGGGGTACATTCCATAACTAATTTGGAACTTCTTCAGTAGAAAATTCATAGTCAACTAGATCTATTACCATGCCCAAGCTTACCCCTTGATGGGTAAGTTGGTCACAAACCCACCTGAAATCCTTGGAATTTTGAATCCGGGTCTTCAACATCGTGGTCGGGTTTCTCAACTGCTGGGCCATATCCACTTATGCGATGGGCTACATTCCATACGAAAGAACGTGTAGGGTTTACGAGCCTACTTGCCACACGTGGGATGAGCTGCATAACGGCCTCAACGAAAACTAGTCCCGAACTCACGCCTGTTAATTACTTTATTTATTGATTATTAGGCTGGGCGATTAAGAATCAACTTGAAACGTTAATTTCCTCCTGGTTTCTCAATAAATTCTATGTTCACCTGGTCTAATTCAAACCGGAAGTCCGGTGCAAAGTTTACGTGACCCGCGTTGTGTTTCGGTGATTACTCGAAAGTAAAGTTTATGTGTCGTTCGACTTCGTGGAAGTCGAGTCCAGTCCCAGTCATATTTACATTACTTAATGATAACACGTCATCCACTCTTTTATCGTACCTTAATAATAACCGGTAGGTTTACCTACATACGTCAAATAACCCGGGTTTGACGTAAGTTAAGGTGTCCGAGTCGTAAATTTAACTTGCTGCGTTTGCTTCGTTAAAACGGGGTTTCGCGCGATATAAATGTTTCGACATAACCTAGACCTTTTAAGCCATCGACAGTCAATTAATTCGCGCTTTATGGAGACGTTCGAGGAAATACTTCCAGCGGTAAATGCGAATTTATCGCCCTCGGAGGAACGATTTTACGAGCCGTTAAAAAATTGTAAATTAAGTATCGACGTTTACGTTGGCATTAAAGTACCCCGACAAAAAGTCGTTGTAAATTTATAATTAGAGTTGCTCAATTTGCGCCGATAGCCGGTGGCCGGCGTATAAAAGTTTCCCCATTACATACACGTCGCTTTCGCGACGTAGGTGACATTTTTAAACAAACTTAGAAATACTGAGAAATAGTATTTACGGCAGCGTCGATGTATACACAACGGATCTCATTGAGACTCATAATTATACATACTGACGGTTGTATCGAACTTCCGTCACTGTTCGTTGGCGCTTGTGAGCAACTCCATTTATAATACACGGAAAGTTAATGTAATTTATGTTGTTGCAATTTCGGAAAATTGCTTTGATCATCTTCTTGTTGTTGATTCACACATTTAGGCGTGCGAAGCGACATTCGCTCGATGCTGATGCGAATTGCTTCGTCCGATTTTAAAAATTATAGATAAGAAATTCAGGACAAACCGTCCGAGATGCTATCTCATAAATTGAAACCGATTCATCTTCGAACCGGTTCCCCAATCTAAAATTTCCTTCCCTCCCATTTTAATTTCATTTTCATTCAGCAAACCGTCCACATCTATCAACTGTCATTTTTATCTTCGTCCGATTCTTCTCGAGACTATCTCGCGGAAATCGAATGTTCGCTCTCTCCCAGCTGGCCGTTCCTTTGAGTCGCGTCCAAGACGACGGGGACGCCTCTATACGATTGTCGGAAACTAATAGGTCATTTCCGGCACGACATTAGGTCGCTCAGCGGTCGAGAGAAAACAATCTAGCGAGCGAGTAGACGGTGCGGCGCTGGCGGCACGTCCGGGTTGACTGAAGGAACGGCGCGGGAACCGCGGGGGTCCCCCTCCATAATTCCCGCCGGAAAACAATCGTAACCGGGGGCACGACGACACGTCGCGATTTTCGTTCGGCGTTATTAATTCGATCGCCGCTTTCCGCGTCGTCGGGAATTAGAATTCGGGTGGATCCGTAGCCGGTTTCGGAGCGTTCGGAAAAACGAAATAATATCGAAACTGTCGGGAAATAGAAACGAAAAATGTTGGACCTTCTGGTTCATAGATAGGTTATCTGTGGGGGCCTCTAAAACTGACTGCATCCAATCCGGGGACTTTCGGCGAATCTTATAGACTTAAAGTTGATATATCGAGCACACATCAACAGTCTTTAAGAGTCAATATCCTGCATCTTCTTCGAATTTTAGGTCGTTATCTCTCATATTAGGCGAGTTGTGTATCTTGGATGATATGTCTCGCAACTCTAGCAGTGAACTGGGAGAAACATTTCGGTTTTTACGTGGAATAGATTTAACTTTATATCTTAATCTCTTTCGAATTTCAGGCGATTATCTCTGATATTAGGCCAATTGTCTATCTTTGAAGATAAGTCTCGCGACTCTGCGAGCGTTAGAAACATTTTGGTTTTTACGTCAAGTAAATCTAACTTTATATCTTAATCTCTTACGAATTTCGGGCGATTATCTCTGATATTAGGCCAGTTGTCTATCTTTGAAGATAAGTCTCGCGACTCTGCGAGCGTTAGAAACATTTTGGTTCTTACGTCAAGTGAATCTAACTTTATATCTTAATCTCTTTCGAATTTCAGGCGATTATCTCTGATATTAGACCAATTGTCTATCTTTGAAGATAAGTCTCGCGACTCTGCGAGCGTTAGAAACATTTTGGTTTTTACGTCAAGTAAATCTAACTTTATATCTTAATCTCTTACGAATTTCAGGCGATTATCTCTGATATTAGGCCAGTTGTCTATCTTTGAAGATAAGTCTCGCGACTCTGCGAGCGTTAGAAACATTTTGGTTCTTACGTCAAGTGAATCTAACTTTATATCTTAATCTCTTTCGAATTTCAGGCGATTATCTCTGATATTAGACCAATTGTCTATCTTTGAAGATAAGTCTCGCGACTCTGCGAGCGTTAGAAACATTTTGGTTTTTACGTCAAGTGAATCTAACTTTATATCTTAATCTCTTTCGAATTTCAGACGATTATCTCTGATATTGGGCCAATTGTCTTTCTTTGAAGATAAGTCTCGCGACTCTGCGAACGTTAGAAACATTTTGGTTTTTACGTCAAGTGAATCTAACTTTATATCTTAATCTCTTTCGAAGTTCAGGCGATTATCTCTTATATTAGGCGAGTTGTGCACTTTTAAAGATAGGTCTCATGTTTTTGAGGAATTTATGAGGGCTGCGGAGAGGGACTTATAGGTGACTGGAGAAAGGGAACGATCGTTAAGCTTAAATCGAAAAGAATTTGTAGGTAAGCCACATTAAATATACGTCCGTTTCGAATTTAAAGTCGTTATCTTTAATATTATATATTTTTCTCAGTAGAGGGAGATGACTGGTTCTAGACCTGCCGTTCCGTCGTTCGCAGTGGCGCCACCTATTGTGGTCACTAGAAACTGTCCGTTACGTCAAACGGGGTGGTTGCCATTAAACCGGTTTTACAGCATACCTAATACCTTATAAGGGTTCGAATCTAGATTCGAGGGCTTTTCGCTAATTCGTCACGATATGGTGAGTCCCACGATTATCATCTCAAATCTATTTTAAACGGGACACACGATTCTAAACAAGCGCCTCGCGACTTTGTCAAGATTTACAGCTGATCAATCGTTTCAAGTCGACCCTTCAGTTTAGAGAAACACGGAAGTGCTAGGTAATTCTTCAACTGTTAGGGTACCCACATTGGCTTTATAACGATCGTAATATTCCCGCGAGAAATTTCCCGCCATATATCGAAACGTATCTTCAAGATCGTAAGCCGCAAAGCTGTCCTGGCGCACGTATCAATCGAGCGAAATATGGGACCCGGGAGATCGCGCTTCCCCCGGATACAACCCCGCATTAACTGTTACGGACGTAAAATTTAACGGTTACCTATCTATTTCAATATTTCCGGGCGCTTCGCGCGGTGCATACGAAAAGACGTTTCGTGGAACGGCAGCAGAGATGAGACGCGGGCCCTATTTCGCAGCTAGTACGTGTCGTTGCATAGTAAAGACGTCGTTGTCGTCCTCGGCGTCTTTCGTTTTTGAGGACGCGAATTATTTTCGCGTCATTTCGTTCCGGAGGAATGAGCGGGTGCACGCTTCGCGGTGTAACGTTTCGATTGCGATGTGCTTAACGGTAAATTTATGAATGAAAGACTTCGGAGGTCGGAGGAATACATACATACATGGAAGTAACACGCGAGAAACGAAGAGAAAAATTCTAATCGAATTGGAGAAGTGTGGAACGAGGATCCGGATGCTCTTTATTGTTGTGATTTCAACATTTTTAGCTAGTACAGAACTCAAACAAAATCCCTGGATTTTAGCCATGTCACCGGTCTCGAAGTTGCAATCAGCAATATTTGGAAATTTCCTTCTGGTTATACGTTACACTTCAAAGTTTACAGCTCTAAGCGATATGTATGTATATATCGACGATATCAATGCAATATCTCGTAAGTGCCAAAGTGACATTTTTCAGCCTGATCGTGATCCGTTACAAACCGGTGATCAAAGTTTTCATATTTTGGAAATCCATGGTAGTTACAAGGTATTGCATTGAGAATCGTATCAAAACATTGACGATACAAGGGATTGCACGGCGTAAAGAAGTATTAGATCGTTACGGTGTCAAAAATAACATTTATTCTAGGTTAGATGATTTTTAACAAGCAAACTAAAACTATTATTGCTCATAGACACTTAAACAGAAACGTAAGACCTACTGCCAAGAAAAAGTAGAAAAATCTACATAACTCTCTCACATGAATAACTTTACTGAGGCTTATTAATTTGGCTGCTTTCACAGAAAGTTGTGCAAAGACTGCACTGCAGCCTACGTTACATATGCCACGACGTGACAATTTCCTTTCCTTGCTTCCTCTTTATCGTGATCTTTTTCTGTTTGAGCTCTGTCCTTCTTGTTTCTATCAATTTCCCCCACGCCTATGCTTAAGTTTCCTGCTTCAAGTTCCACGCATATATCGCAGCGATCTTTTCTTAGCTCGAGTATCCCAATATCTAATTTCTTAATCTTGTTCCAAAACAACTTCCTTCTATGCCTGCGACAATAGTAGCTTGGCAGTTTAGGTAGTTGTTCTAAGAATGCATGTACGAATTCATCCGAATATACCGAAAGCCGCCGAATAATACGTCAATCGGAAAACGTATAGTAATTTCGCTCCAAACCAGGCATGAAGGCTCCCTCTATCCGTGAGACTGGAAATCGATAAGCAATCGATAACGTAGGGATGTCGACCGCATAGAATGGGCTACGAACAACGATTAATTAGTAGCAACAAGTGTAACGACAGACAAAGAAGTACGTGCGAAGATAAGACAAAACAAACGTAACAAGATATTGTATCGTCGATATATAGGAGAACTTTCAAAAATTGAATTTTTACTCTACGAGTTCTATTCATTATTATAAGAAAGTTTTTGTAAACTACCCGCCATCAAACGATTGGGTACCAACACGCTCTCATTCCAATTTTCATCACAACTCGATTTCCATACGCGCTGGCTCCTTTCTTCGCGCAAAAATAATTCCGCCTTCTCCTTATCATCCTCCTCCCCGGGCAATTCTTCGTTCGCGCTCGCACGAAAAAACCGAAAACTTCATAAATCGCAGCGGACGTTGAATAGAGCAGCTCCTTCTTCGTACCGTACATACAATTTTACGAGCCCGACGCGTGCGCTCCAACAAAAAAATCGCTAAATAATTTAGTTCGTTGTTCCTTCCACCCGTCCCTCGCGCTATCACGGGGACGACATGAAGCGTATACGCTTATGTATATAGAGTCGGGGCAATGTACGGGTCGTTTCGCCGCTAATACACTGAGACGTATCGAGGGGTGTGGCTTTGAATGTCAACTTTGATTAAGGTCCGCCGTCGGCGAAATGACGCCGAGAATTATCGTCCTCGATGTCGACTTCGTGAGCCATTAAGCACGATAATGGATGTGCCTAGCGTGTGTCGCAAAATACGCGCCCGTTCTTATTAGGCGTGTGCGTGCGCGTTGTCCTATATGAAAGAAATTAAATTGGTTTTATTAAACATCTCGTAATGGTGTGCAACGCCCAACCCAACCTTATACCCTAAGGTAGAAAGGTTTATTATCATGATAATCATGGTGGTGATACTGATGATGATGATCACCTTCGTTTTCTGTGGGTAGATACGCAACCGTAACAGTTTATCGCAGAATATCTCGGAAAAGAGCCACACCAAATCGTTTAGCTCTCGCCTTGGAACTTTCGAAGTGTTCTAAGCGCTTGGAACGTCCTCACATTTATCTTCAGCGACTCCATATTCGAAAGAGATACAGAGAAAACAAGCTTCCAAATTAGACAAACTTTGATTGTAACTGGTCAAAATTCCAGAGATTCCCAGAATATGCAGGAAATGTGTTCCCATAACGTCAAACGATCATAATCTCGTGGATCTGAGGAATTTGCTAACTTATCTAAGTTCCAGAGATTTTCAAAATGATTGGTAGGTTTCAAAATTAGAGGAATGCTGATTATAACTTGTCAAAATTCCAGAGATTCCCAAACTACGCAGAAAATGGGTTACCATAATGTCAAACGACCGTAGATCTTGTAGATTTGAGGAATTTGGTAACTTATCTAACTTCCAGAGGCCTTCGAAATGATTGTTAGGTTTCAAAATGAAAGAAACTTTCATTGTAATTTGTCAGAATTGCAGAGATTCCCAACATGTGCAGAAAATGTGTTACCTCGATGTCAGACGACCGCAGATCTTGTAGATGAGAGCAATTTGATAACTTACCTAACTTGCAGAGACCTCCGAAATGATTGTTAGGTTTCAAAATGAAAGAAACTTTCATTGTAATTTGTCAAAATTCCATAGATTCACAACATGTGCAGAGAATGTGTTACCTCGATGTCAGATGACCGCAGATCTTGTAGATGAGAGAAGTTTGGTAACTTACCTAACTTGCAGAGACCTCCGAAATGATGGTCGGGCTTCCAAATAAGGGAAACTTTGTGATTGTGTGGAAAAATTGCTAGCAAGCGATCGTACAATGTTTTGATCTGGGCAACTTTTGTTAACTTAATGTTAGCTAACTTACAGAGATCCTCGAAATGTTCTCACATTTCTATGGGTGAAGCAATTCGGCGGGAATCAGAACTCGAAATCCTTTTAACGCTCGACAAGTCGTTAGGTCTATCTTCGATGGTGCACAACTCGCCTAATTTTAGAGATAAGGACTGGAAATTCGAACGAGATATAGACAAAGTATCAGGTCAATGGGGATCGTTCGCCATATTTCTATAAATAAAGCAATTCGGCGGGAATCAGAACTCGAAGTCCTTGTAACGCTCGACAAGTTCTCAGGTCTATCTTCGACGGTGCACAATTCACCTAATTTTAGAGATAACGACTGGAAATTCGAACGAGATATAGACAAAGTATCAGGTCAATGGGGATCGTTCGCCATATTTCTATAAATAAAGCAATTCGGCGGGAATCAGAACTCGAAGTCCTTGTAACGCTCGACAAGTTCTCAGGTCTATCTTCGACGGTGCACAATTCACCTAATTTTAGAGATAACGACTGGAAACTCGAACGAGATATAGATAAAATATCAGGTTATTTCGGGTCGTTTGCCATATTTCTATGACTAAAGCAATTCGACGGGAATCAGTACTCGAAGTCCTTTTAACGCTCGACAAGTTGTCAGGTTTATCTTCGACGGTGCACAACTCGCCTAATTTTAGAGATAATGACTGGAAATTCGAACGAGATATAAACAAAATATCAGGTCATTTGAGGTCGTTCGCCATATTTCTATGAGTAAAGCAATTCGACGGGAATCAGAACTCGAAGTCCTTTTAATGCTCGACAAATCGTCAAGTCTATCTTCGACGGTGCACAACTCGCCTAATTTTCGAGATAAGCACTGGAAATTCGAACGAGATATAGTCAAAATATCAGGTCAATTAGGGTCGTTCGCCATATTTCTATGAGTAAAGCAATTCGACGGGAATCAGAACTCGAAGTCCTTTTAATGCTCGACAAATCGTCAAGTCTATCTTCGACGGTGCACAACTCACCTAATTTCAGAGATAATGACTGGAAATTCGAACGAGATATAGATAAAATATCAGGTCATTTCGTGTCGTTCGCCATATTTCTATGAGTAAAGCAATTCGACGGGGATCAGAACTCGAACCCCTGCTAACTCTCGCAAAATCGTTGAACCTATCTTCAATGAAATACATTTCGCCTAATATTAGAGATAACGACTCGAACACTTCGGGAGAGACTCACGGCGAAAGTAAAAATGGCAAAAGATCCATCAATCCCGGTCCCATCAATTCTGACACGTCATTTAGGGAATCAGAAGTGAAGTTCAATATTAGGATAGCAATGCCATCGCTTCGCTCGATGCTCGGTGCATGTATATTTTTTCAATCAAAAAAAAACGAAATTGAGTGAATTCGCGTCGTTCGCATTCATCTCCCTTGACGTAATAACTCTTTATATCTCTCGTACAATGGAAACGAGGTAAATCAGTCAAAAGCAACTGCCGCAGCCGCATCATCAGCGCCGCCGCCTCCGCCGCCTCCACCGCCGTCGCGCCAACAATGACGTTGATGAATACCTTTTTATAAATCCCCTGGCCTGACAAAAATTAAAAACCCATTTTTTCGGGCGCCCGCATTATTATGCCTTCTACCTGATGCCCGCGCACGACCCGAATTTTTTTTTTCGGTGCGTCCGTTGCCGAAATGAAAGCTCCGAACGGAGGCGCGCGTTCTCGTTTAAATGTTTTATTTTTACATAGGTCGATCGCCTCGGGGAATAAATATTCCGGGTTCCGATAGGAAAAACAAATATTTAGAGCGTTAGTCGGGCTTTAGCGGACGAATTCAATTCCGGACGCCGCCCGTTTTTTTTTGTTTATCGGCGGTCGATATTAAATAATACAAAAAATGTGTCCGGGACGGATTTCCGTCGAATATATGCATCATTCCTATTCGAAACGGACCGAAATTATTTGCCGCGGGCAATTCAGAGGACTTGTTTTGTGTCGAATCAGGCGCAAATTTATTCGAACTGACAATGAAGTATGTGATTGAATCGGATTTGGTTAACTATTTAAAGAAAAAAAGATTCCATAGTTGTATCGACTTTCAGCGCGTCGGTACTTTACCATCCGCGTACCCGTCATCGCGACTCGTTTAGTCGAACTCTTTTCGATTCGATCAGTCCAATAAGAAAACGCGAATTTTGTGCGGAATAGATGGATAGATAAATATATTTATCGTTTCAAAACCATATTATTGTGGCATTAACAGTGTCAAGCTCCATAATGTACAATTTACAAATCCTGTTAAAAAAATTAATATACTGTATTAAAATTCTCGTCAATTGAATATAATGTATATTTTAATAACATTTCCTTTACTTTAATCGTAAATTGCTTTGTACTTAGCATTTTTATGTTCTCTGGCAAATGATTCTACAGCAGACGCTCGATAACGTGAACTGATTTAGACCAAGGCCGTTTCACATTATCGAAATGTTTACATTAGCGAAGGTGATTATTAACAAGAAAATTATTAGAAGAAACCTTTAATACACCAAAATAAAATATAAAAAATATTCGAACCATCTGCTATAAACACTAAGGATAACAATAAATCAAAATAGCGTTTTATAATCGTGTATTAAAGGAACGAACTTCAGCCAAGAAAGTTGTTATTAAGATTACTTTTGCAAAATCGAAACTACATATGTATCATCTGTGTTTGCCATAACAATGAGTTATCCCGGGAATGTACACAATTATGTTCAAACATATGGATATACATGTATGCTACATAAATCGGGGACTACCCTACATAATTGGGGTAACTCGGGGATCGATCGAACTGGGCTTTTCATAGGTAACTTGTAACGCTCGAAGTAATTCGTAGACGATCGGAAATTGCGTGCTGTTTACGTTATCGAGCTATCGAACTTACAATACTTTTACGTTATCGAGCGTTCCGTATAATCCTATACTACGAATTTTGTGTTCGCACTAGCGCAATGTTTCCAATACCGGGTGTTTACGTTATCGAGCGTTAGCTGTATATTTTTACAGCATAATAGTTCACGGGGAGTCTTGCTGTATTTATTCGTTGGAATGGCACTATGTAATCATTCTTTGAGCGAGTATTGTGATTGTGTAGCTCGCTTTGAGTCACACACCTTCCCTCTGAATTATGTACACATTGCGCTTAATTAGAAAACTACTTTCACTATTCGCAGACGCGCGTTTCGCGGTCATACCGCTCATCAGTGCGACTGTGTGAAGTAGTTTTCGTTTCTACAGAAGCTCTATATAAGTCCGGGTGTTAGATGTTCGTACATATGAGAGTTCAATTACGAAATTCGGCCATGTACACGTTACACACACTGCTGGATATAAGACGTCGGTATTGTCAGTGTCTTTAAATAGTTCTCTACAAGATGTTCGCCAACTTACATTACAGAGTGCTCTTATAGCTCGTTTTCGTTTTAAAAGTGCATACCACTCGTCTCAGATCCGTTGCTTGAGATCAAGGCTCCAGGATTCAAGGTTTGATCGTATCGCTCATTTTTCTTCCAGCAGATTGTTGTTTTTCGGACGTACACCGAAGGTGGTTCCGTAAGCTTTTCCCATTACTACCTTTGATATCGCCACTTCTTTTACGTTTCAATTGTTCTATTTTAGCCTCCACGAGGTAAAAGCGTGCCCTGTTTAACATCATCTATTGTGTTTATTACTCATTCGACCGCTTTATTTAATCACGTTTCGTATTTTTTTATTTGACTATTATCTCGAGCTATCACACAATCAAGCTTAACATTCGAAATTCTGCATTCTTGGTAGTCTATCATCCAAACGCGATATTGAGCCCGTTCTCGCGACTCGTTCAGCCGAACACTTTTCGATTCGATCAGTCCAGTGATAGAACGCGAATTTTGTGCGTGATACAAACATAAGAAGCTACTTGACTTAAATCCTTCTCAAAACCGTAATATTTGACAAATCGATTTAACATTTGTAGTCAATTGATATGAAAGAGTTACCAACGCAACGACGTAAAGTATTTGGAAAAATAGCAGCGATTCCGGAAACTTGTCAATCTACATTATAATCAGCATAATCGCCGTTTCAAGAATGATTACCTGTAATAAAGAAATTACTAGCAGAAGACAGGGTAGGGTGGAATAAATCGACAAAAGAAGAACCGTAACCCCAATCTGACGAATGAAAAAGCAGTAAGGATGTGATAAGGAAAACGAAGATTAAAGGAATTACCCCCGCCCAACTTATTTGAAACGGGGAATACGATGTCTTTTAGAGCTTTTTAAATAATTAAGAACTTGTCTTAACTGTTTCTCAGCATCCCTAATAGTTTTCTAAATATTGGCACAAAGATATAAAATGGGGTACGCGCACGCGCGATTCGGCCCGTAAGAAGACGTATGTGCGATGTTTTTACGTTGGACCCCTAAAAATCCACAAAATTTCATTCTTTTTCTGGAAGTTCCGGTTGAAGAGCACGAAGAGAACACTCAAATGAGCGGTTATTTGGCCACCTCCTTCCAGCATTGCAGTGCCAGATTGCTGCCTGTTTCGGTAGGTGGTTCCGTAGGCCCTCCCTATTACTGCCTTTGTTGTCCCCATTTCTTTTACGTTTTAAATTGTTTTATTTCAGCTTCTACAACGCCCAAGCGTGCGTCCTGTTTAGCACCATCTATTGTTTTTATTGTGGATTCAACCGATCTATTTAATCACATTTCAAAATTCTTTTTTTGATTGTGCTCTAGTAACTCGAGCTCTTACATAATCACGCTTAACATTCAAAATTCGGCGTACATACATGCTCGTTCCCGCGACTCGTTCAGTCGACTCTGTTTCGATTCGATCAGTCTAGTGATAGAATGCGAATTTTATGCCATATATGTGTGATAGCATACTCCCATTGCAGTGGCACAGTGCGTCTCCGTTCTCAGCCCCATTGCTCGAGATCAAAGTTGCAGGATTCAAGATTATTACCGGTTTTGTCGTCCAGTTAATTCCCGCTTGTTCGGATGTACATCAAAGGAGATTCCGTAGGCCCTCCCTATTACTGCCTTTGTTGTCCCCATTTCTTTTACGTTTAAATTGTTTTATTTCAGCTTCTACAACGCCCAAGCGTGCGTCCTGTTTAGCACCATCTATTGTTTTTATTGTGGATTCAACCGATCTATTTAATCACATTTCAAATTTTTTTTTTGATTGTGCTCTAGTAACTCGAGCTCTTACATAATCACGCTTAACATTCAAAATTCGGCGTACATACATGCTCGTTCCCGCGACTCGTTCAGTCGACTCTGTTTCGATTCGATCAGTCTAGTGATAGAATGCGAATTTTATGCCATATATGTGTGATAGCATACTCCCATTGCAGTGGCACAGTGCGTCTCCGTTCTCAGCCCCATTGCTCGAGATCAAAGTTGCAGGATTCAAGATTATTACCGGTTTTGTCGTCCAGTTAATTCCCGCTTGTTCGGATGTACATCAAAGGTGGTTCCGTAGGCCCTCCCTATTACTGCCTTTGTTGTCCCCATTTCGTTTACGTTTTAGTTGTTTTAGTTCAGCTTCCACGATGTCGAAACGTGCCCTGCTTAACAGCATCTATTGTGTTTATTACTCATTCGATCGCTTTAATTAATCACATACATTTCGAAACTATTTTTTTATTTTGTTCTATTAACTCCGAGCTCTTACACAATCACGCTTAACATTCGAATTCCGGCATTTCGCTTACTTTTCCATGCATACGTGATATTCGACCCGATCTCGCGACTCGTTCAGTCGAACCCTTTTCGATTCGATCAGTCTAGTGATAGAACGCGAATTTTGTTCTATTAGCCGTAAATATGATGGTTTATCCAATATAAGCTCATGTACCTCTTTTTCACCGTGTTCTTGTAAAGTGTTTGCGTTTTGCTTCGTTTCCTTTTTTCCCATGTAATTAATAGCAAGGAGAGACTAGCGGGCGCAACCGTAACAACTAGCACCACAACGAATCCCCGTTGTTTTTAATATTAATGCAGATTTTGTTGGTTAGATAGAGCCCGACATATTCGTTCTTATTAAATATATTTTGATATCAATCTTCGAGCGTAGCTATGACGATTTTTATTACCTTCTCGATATACATATCGCAATCATTATGCGAAATCCGCGCGCGATTCATATCCTCGTTCCACAATATACTCCAGCATTCCCCCAGCTCGTCACCGAACTCGCGTCGTCGGTTGATTAAAGCCGCGACGGATGCTAAAGAGTTTCCGTCTGTAAACTATCGAACGGGCTGCTTCACTGCTTCGCTCTTTAATTATATTTCCGTATTGAGAAGGGAGCGAGGGGATTCGTTGCCGCTGACTTCGTCACCGCCGCCGCCGCAGCCGCCGTTCTCGTCGTCGTATTAAACCTACGTAATCTAATTAAGCGAGATGAGGAGAAACTGGGTGTAGATGACGAACCGGAGTGCGTATCGGTAAGGGACTGGATGCGTGTGCCGTGCTTCGTCAAGTAGATATCAGAATTATGTTGTTTTCGGGGGATCTTCCGTACTTAGCGCTATCCGAAATTGGATGATACGAACTGTGACACGCGGATGAAATTGAATTTTGCGAAAATTTCCGGTTCTCGTTGTGCCTACAGGTGGTGTACGGGAAAGTTTAAATGTTCGGGAGAGAGGGATTGAGTGAAGGGTTTAGGATGATTTTGTCTGGTGCCGCAGGTAAGTTTATTTTGTAGTGCAATCCTTTATAAATGAATAAGAAAAAGTTGAACATCTACCAAACCCTATGGCTATCGCTGTGGTTCGTTTGTTCGTTAGGGAATTCTCGCAGAAAGTTGTGCAATAGCCTGCAATGCAGGACTACATTGTATGTGCCAATAATAGTAATGGAGGGAATCATGCTTTATTAATCGTAGACTGCCAATCGTAGACTAGTTTCGTCCTTTTTAAGACTCTTCAGTACTCAATGCTAAAAGGTTATCCGATGAGATAGATAGATGTATATCTATTTCACATAGCGAGATCGCAAGGTTTGAAAGAGGGCGCTTGATATCAACTACCCGCGAAATTTAAAATTATTGGCGGGAATTTAAAATTAATATTAAATGTGCTTATCGTCGGTTTGAAGATGAGACTTACTAAGTTACAATTTTAATCTAAAATAATTTACTAACACGCAAATACTTGCTAGCATGTATTCCACAAATATTTACGTGTTAATAATTTATTTTGGATTAAAATATAACTTAGTGCGTTTTACCTTCAAACCGATGATATATATAGGTATAATAGGTACAAAATGAAAAAAATTTGAAAAAAAAATCAAATAATTACACAGTAAAAACAATATAAAAGGAAAGAAACTTAATTACAGTAGCATTTTACGTTAGAAAAATGGGTGACTATTAATTAAATCAAAGATATAATAAGTACAGGAATGAAATAATTAATTAATTAATACTTGAAAGACTCCCATCATCTTGGTCACAATTGGTTTCTTGCAACCTTCGATTTGTGAGACCAGACTTGAGCCTTTAAAGAAGTAACAAACTGTAGAACTGTTAGGTCATCAACGCAGCCACAACCGAGACGATTATATTTATCAATATATTTATTTTCATGAACTACATCTTCTATTTTATTGTTGTTTTGTATAAACTTTACAATCTAGAATTTTGATTATCTATAAACCACCTAGTGGCTCAGTGGTCAAAATCACGTTTCACAATGAGTAGGTCTGGGTTCGAAACTCGACCGCGGCGGAAGCGTAGTAGTTTAAAATCCTAAAATGGATCTGCAACCTTCAATACGCTGCAGGAAGGAAATGCCACTAGACGGGCCAGGAGCGGTACGGTATACGTGCGTATACGGCTCGGTGGCTCCGAACTCTTACACCGAAAGGTAGAAAGGGTAAAAGATTATATATATATATATATATAATTGGTACCGAAAAGTGTAAATAGATGGTGTACGCTTTTTTATTTACAATGTATACAATAAAGATATAAATTTAGTTTTGAATGCGACCATTACGACTTGGCCTGATAAATGCTAAATATCACTTAATCTATTAGTTTAAGCAAAGAATTATTAAGATCTAAATTAATAAGAATAAAATTTCCTATCGAATAATACTCGAATCGGGTTCCTGGAACAAGTGGTTTCGATTTTAAGGAAGTATGTATGTATATATAAACTTGATTAAAGATACATAATTTGAGAACTAGTTCCTTCATTTAAGGCTATCTATACAAATCAATATGTGCCGCTCAAAATTCCTCGGAAAGTAGCACATCTTTGCAACCTCCATAGAGCTCTTCCAACACAAAACACATTTGTCCCCCATTTTGATGGTTAAAAGCGGTGGAAAATGGCGAATTAAAAAAATCAAAAACAACATCGCCAACGTATCAATTGGTATTAATAGCAGCACAATAGCAGTAAGTACCATTGCGTACGATTCTGGCACGATTCTTAACGAACTGGGGCAATCGTCGCGCCATCCTCTAAGCCTTGCTCTCGGACTGACAAAGATGGAGCATACGATCTTTTTAATTAGGTGAACAAAGATAACTATAGCGGATGACTTTTCGTATTTACTTGGAGATCTGTAGGTAACCTGTGATACTGCGATTAACAAAGCGATTCCCCGCAGTCAGATGTTAGAAGAATTCATCATATCCAAAGATTTCACCAAAATAGTGGCGCCATCTGATGGACAGAGGTAATATCGGCATAAGCAATATAGCCCTGCAGCGCAGCCATTGCACAGCTTTCTGTGAGAGTTGCCTTACAAACGAACTTTAGTCATTAGTTCGTACTATGGAGGCTTCTGTAGATGTTCCACTATTTTCATTCCCTTTGCAATTTTGACTCTCTCGAGTATCATTTTTGAAACTAGTTTTCCATCATTCCTCCATCAAATATTTCCAATGCGAACCTTGATGAGTGATACGATCCCGAAATTATTCGGGATCCATCCCCCGCCGAGTACTAACATTTGAACAAACAACACGGACCGAAACGGACAAAAATAGAACGAATAAATCGTTTCCGTTGTTGTTTCTTTTTCGTGCTTTCTCATTTCCTTCGGAAAAACCGAATCGTTCAGACGAGCGTGTATCCATCTTTCGCACTTACCTTCCCCGTTTCATTTGTGGAAGGCGATCCGTCGCATCGCGTCGTTGCCCTCTATTTCCGTTATTTCCCATCCGGGCGCGTTCCTCCGCGCCCGGATAACGGATAGATCGCTTTTGTTTCGGATGTTATTCGCTTCGGCGCCGCCGTCGTACGCGGGGGCCGTCGTCGTCGTCGATTCGCGAACATTTCTCGATGGTATTTGACGATGGAAACAAATGATCGCGACGGCGAGATAAAAGCGAAACTGGGAGGGAAAAAAAGGAGGGAAGGAAAAACGAAACGACAGAAAAACTAAGCGGGTTAGTTATCTAATCAGGCGTTTCTAGGTCTTGTTTACGTTCTTCGCTCGTGCGGAGAATGTCGATGATGAAATCGGGTCGAAGACGGATACGAAGCTGTACTTCTGGAATTAAAAATGGAAAAAGGGGGAAGAATTTGTAGTAGCAAACGAACGAACTCGATTACGATGGATTTCGTTCATGTCGCAGTAATTTGCGCGTGTTTCGAGAACTAAGTCGTCGCCCTCAATATAAAGGGAAACCTCCTCGATCAAAAAGTGATGTTTCGTTATTTTACAATTCACAGGAACCGCCCGAAATTCACTTAGTTTGACATCAGCTTGTTTCTAATAAAAGCTAATACGTCGTGCTCTTTCTAACCGACGAAATGGTGCTACATAAAAAGAGACAAGTAAAACGTTATCATAACCTAAGAGTTCTAGTTTTGTATAACATAACTTTCGTTTCTAATAAAAGTGAGTATATCACAGCGGAGAGATCTACAGTTTTCAATGTATGGTTTGTTTCTAATAAAAGCCAATATATCGGACTCTATCTAACTAAAAATTAACGTACGTAACAAGAGAGAAAGATAACGTTATCATACCGAAAAGATCCACATTGTTTAACATACTTTTATTTCTAATAAAAGTGAGTACATCGTACTCTATCTAACCAAAAGAAGGTACATAACAAGCGAGAAAGAGAACGTTATCCGCATTATGTAACGTATGTTTTGTGTTAACACTATCATACCGAAGAGATCTAGTTCTGTTGAACGTACTTTTGTTTCTAATAAGAACGAGTATATCGAACTCTATCTAACTAAACAAATGTACATAACAAGTGAGAAAAAGAACGTTATCCAGATTATTTAACATATGTTTTGTTTCTAATAAAAGTGAATATATCGGACTCTATCTAACTAAAGAAACGTACATTACAAGCGAGAAAGAGAACATTATCATACCAAAGAGATTTAGTTCTGTTGAACATATGTTTTGTTCCTAATAAAAGCGAGTACATCGTACTCTATCTAACTAGAAAAGTGTATATAATAAGCGAGAAAGAAAACATCATCTCATTGTTTAATATATCTTCTGTTTCTAATAAAAGTGAGTATATCGGACTCTATCTAACTAAAGAAATGTACATAACAAGCGAGAAAGAGAACGTTGTCATACCGAAGTTTAAATTGTAGCACTTGCACAAAATACGTAAACTCACAACGGTCAGAACTACATTTTTAAGATGAGTTTCGTTTCTAATAAAGGCGCGTATATCCGACTCTATCTAACTAAGGAAATGGACAGAACAGGCGAGAGAAAATAACGTTATTATACCTACCGAAAAGATGTACAGTGCTTAACGTAAGTTTTGTCTCGGTGTATTCAATGAAATGCTAGAGAAATTTATTTCATTTCATATCAATTTGGGTTTCTAACAAAACCGAATATGTCTCTCCCTTTTTAACCGACGTACATAACAATGTACAAGAACGATGTTACCATACCAAATAGATCGATTTTGTTTACTGTAAGTTTTGTTTCTAGCAAAAACATGTATATCGGACTTTATCTACGCAACGACAAGCCAATGAGAAATTTGTTTTGACTAACGTCAATTTTGGTTTGTAATAAAACGAAATACATCGGTCTTCTTCTAACAAACCGAAACCTACATAGTAATCTATAAGGAGAACTTTAACGTACCTATTTACTGCGTTTAACGCAAGCTTTGTTTCTAATAAAAATGCATATATCGGACTTTGTCGGACCAACGGAATACCCGGGGAATTTGTTTTGTTTGACGCAAGTTTCTAACAAAAGCGGATACGTCGGGCTCTGTCTAATCAACAAACTGAGGGGAAAATGTATTCCGTTTGACATCATCAGTGTTTGTTCCTAATAATAGCAAATACATCGGGCTCTTTCTAACCAAAGAAATGTATAGATAACAAGAGACAACGAGAATGTTTTCATACCTAAGAGATCTAGATTTGTTTCTAATAAAAGCGATTATATCGGATTTTGTCTAACTAACGAAATGCCGAAGAAATATATATGGTTTGATATCAGTTTTTATTTCTGATAAAGACGAATATATCGTGCTCCTTCTAAGTAACGGGACATACGTAAGAAATGATACGGAGGATGTTACCGTGTCCAAGAAGTCTATTCTATTTAACATAAATCTCGTTTGTAATAAAGGCGAATATATCGGACTTTATCTAAACAAGGAAATACACGAGAATTTATATCGTTTAACATTACTTTTGATTTGTAACAAAAGCAAATGTGTTAGTTTCTATCTACTCAATCAGATGCCGGGAAACTTCTTTCTTGTTTAACATCAACTTTGGTTTCTAACAAAAGTGAATATATCGGAATCTTGCTAACGAGAGATTTCATTTCTCTCTCACCAGCTCTAGTCTCTAATAAAAGCCAGTATATCGGACTCGCTCTAACCAACGAAATGCCAGGGAAATTTATCTCGTTCAACATCAGATTCGATTTCTAATAAACGCAAATACGACGCGCTCTTTCTAACCAACAAAATGTGAGTAGATAACAAAAAATAACGAGGATGTTATGATACCTAAGAGATCTAGTTTCGTTTAACACAGATTTTGTTTTTAATAAAAGCGACTATGTCGGATTCTGTCTAACTAACGAAGTTCCGGAGAAATTTACCTTCTTCGACATTAATTTCGATTTCTAATAAAAGTAAATAGGCCGCGCTCTTTCTAACCAACGATGTATGGACATATAACTAAAGATCACGAGAACGTGATGATACCTAAGAGGTCTAGTTTCGTTTAACATAGCTTTGTTTCTAGTAAAAGCGACTACGTCGGATTCTGTCTAACTAACGAAATTCCGAAGAAATTGACTTTCTTCGATATCAATTTCGATTTATAATAAAGGCAAATACGTCGCGCTCTTTCCAATCGACGATTTGTGGATACATAAGGAAAGATAACGAGAACGTTATGATACCTAAGAGTGTTGTTTAATTTAATTAACGTTTCTAATAAAAGTGACGATGTTGGATGCTGCCTAACCAACAAAATGTCTGGGAAGTTGACCTTGCTTGAGTTAAGTTTCTAACAACAACTGGTACGTCGGACTTCGTCTAACCAACAAACTGCCGGAGAAATGTATTTACTTTGACATCAACGTTATTTTTTTCTTAATAAAAGCAAATACATCGCACTTTTCTCACGGAAAATAGTCGCTCGTTAATTCCGACCTACCAACCTATTAAAAAAAAAGAAGTAAGTCTGACGGAATCGTTCCATCTCTTTCGCCTGTTGGTTCTCATCCAATTTTCTCCTCGTTATGGAAAATTCCTTTCGTGCGATACAGACCAAACTTTTTCTCCCGCCACATTTTTTCCCCGACACTTCCGACGTCGTCGCTTCGTCGTCCTCCGACGAATACCCCCGACCTCGTATATCGTTACCGGGCGAAATTAGCGAATATAGCGAAGACGCGACTCGGAGGCGGCGCAGATAAAAATTAAAGTTTCATCGTCTCGCCTTCGCGAGCCGAGAAGGAATTTTTGAACTATTAGGGCGTAATTTAGTGACATTAGCTAGTGCAGTTCCGGCATCTGGGTCCGACGAAAGGGGGACGGGGAGCCGGGGAAAGGGTGGAAGGATGGAAAAATTTGCGCGGAAATAAATCGCCCGATACGAGCCGGCGAAGCGACGGCGGCGACTAGTGGCGCGTTACTTCCTGCTCCGAATTTTATCTTCGAGTGGGAGTTAATTAAAATGTAAATGTGGCGTAAAAGTGGAGGATGGTCGTCGTCGTCGTCGTCGCGTCGTTACGTAAGAGAATGTAGTTAGTAGTTCGCGTCGTTAGTACTAATTTTACCCGTTTTACATCGTAATATCTGTAATTGTAAAGTTTCTGTTTAATTTATCGTTTAGTGTACCGTAATTGCGGGTATTTTCTGCGAGTTAATTGTGCGGTTCGAGTCCGCGAAGGAAGTAGAAACGAGCGGCTAGGATTTAATTGCGATCCGGAGGTAGAAACTGAACGATCTTTTCGTCACCCGTTCTAATCGGGAATCCTCTGCACCAACATCAGTAGAGGGAACGGGTGGGTTTACTACCTACCTCCCCAAAGGTAGGTAACACCCTGAGCATGCATGTTTGCAAGGTAGTCAATCCCTTTAAAAAATCAGAATTCGTGCCAATCCACTTGAACATTCGGAAAACCATGTAGGTAACTGTAGGTAGGGTCAGTAAGTCACACAACCGTAGGCAGTGTATAATTTGCTGCGCCAACATCAGTAGAGGGAACGGGCGGATTCCCCAGCCATATCCCCTTAAAGGTAGACAAACTCGGAGCATGCATGTTTGGAAGTCAACCCCTTTGAAAATTCAAATTGCCTATTAAAATACACCCGCGTTGTCGGTGCCGGTAAAGCAGATAAATGTAGGTAGTGTCTATAAGTCATATAACCGTAGGTAGTGCCAGTAAATCAGAACTGTAGGTAGTGTCTGCAGGTGTTGCTTTTGGTCGGAAGGTGTCGCTGTTGATGTCGGCAAGTAGATAACTGTAGGTAGCGCTTTAAAGATATTACGCATAACGTCTACAGCGACTCTTTCCAACCAAAAGCGACACCTTCAGACCCTAAATACAGTTAAATGATTTACCGGCCTCTACCTACGGTTATCTGATTTACCAACACTACCTACAGTTATCTGCTTTACCAGCACCAACAGCGAAGGGTTGGTACGCATTTTGAATTTTTGAGGGGCTTTGGTACCAACTCCGATTTCTCGAAGAGATTGGCCCAAATTTTGAATTTTCGAGGGGATTGGACATTTTCCGGATCGAGAGCTTGACTACCTTCCAAACATGCATGCTCGAAGGGTTGACTACTTTCCAGCATAATCACACGGGGTGTTCCCTACCTTTGGAGAGCTGGGGAGGTGGATGGGTAACCCGCCAATTCCCTCTACTAAGATCTAAGATACTTCAGTAGTATCTTTATCGCTTTTCGCGTAATTACTGCGAGGAAGCTTCACGTCGTAGTGTTTATCTGAGATTCAGCTTCTGATAAATATGTTTGTGTAACTGTGTTATTGTTAATTTGGGTACTTTTACTGTTTTACTACTGTTCTGTTGTGTATATGTAAAATATTTATATGGGCTATGCTGACACTCTCAGTAAAGTTAAAGTTATTATAGCGACCCGGTTTACACTGTCGGGAATAGGCTTAAGCGACAACCAACTACGTTGCGGCGGTCGAATCAACTAACCGACGCCTAACTCGCCTAACCGAATTTTCCCCAATGTTAAAAAGTCTCGACCCACATCGATCGATGTTAACATCACGCGTAACACCTCGTCCCATTCACGATCCTTCTCTATTCATGAGGAAGACGACGACATGAGTTTTCCCGCCCCTCTCTGGCCTCGACCCTCCCTCCTCGTCGCATAAAACTCGCGTAAACGGGCACGTAAAAAAGTAATTAGTTATGAAGGGTAATTGCATAAATCCGGGCTGCAACACGCGCGAGCTGCCCGGAGAGCCCCTCTTTTTATTAAAGTTACATTCGCATGCATTAGGGATGATGACGGCCCGGGCGCGCCGGGCCCGTTGTATACGCGAGCGGTTGTTGCTTTTGTTTTTTGTTTTTTTTTGGTTGTTGTTGGCGAAAATAACGATCACGATGAAGTGGCGAGCGCGATGAGCGCTTAAATTACAACGCCGATGTTATTAGCGTCGGGTGAAGTTCGCCCGGCGTTGTATGTAGGTACCTACGTACGGTGTAGCCGTCCCCGGGTTGAAAAATAAAAGTACCTCTCCTTCGTGGAGGAGGCTTTTTCCCCGGTTAGGTTCGGTAAGTGCACGAAATTTGCTGGAAATTGACGTGACGGAACGAATTTGCGTTACGGCTTCCGCTATTGGGTGTGATGGTAGAGGAATTTTTGGGTAGACGAGGGTTTATTCCCTCGATAATCGAGCGGGAATCCAACAGAGGAGTTGTAGGCGCTCACTACTTATCGCAATCCGTAATAGTTTGATCTATTTGTTGACTTCACGAATAGTAACTCTTCGGCCAGTGTTTTTGAATTACATACATATATGTATATATTATAGCGGTTACTATTGCGATGAAGGTGGCAAAGATCTAAACTTTTTAAAGCACCGACTCTGTATATGACATAAGCAAGCTTGCCTGGAAAACCTGTTGGACTCCTTCCCCATTCGGATTCTTTAAGGAGAAAACAGATTTCGAGCAGAAGGGCCAAGAAAGAGGAATTTGTTAGATAGATCGAGTTAACTCTATAAGACAGGCAATCTGGTATGTTATTCGAACTGTCATGAACGAATAAGAAACCAGCAATTCCACAAAGGCAACGACGGTACCCTATATCAAAGGGCTCTCAAGAAACGTCAGATCAATCGGGAGCAGGTTTGCACTTATGAAAACTAAATCGGAAAACGAAAGTTCCAATGTGCGAGGAACAGTGTGGACAAAATATCTCGTTAATGTCACTTGAAGAAACCAAAAGGACCATTGCAAGTCAAAATACAAGAAGATCAACAACTGATGATAGGTAGCACAAGACGCATGGAACGAACAACGTAGATTGCCATGGGACGAGGCCGTCAGCGCGATAATTGAAGAAAAGACCAGTAGAAACTGAGCGACCTTTTCGCCAGCCCGTACCAAGTAGGATTCTCGTGCTAGTACTGGCTGAATCTCTTCCCCAAGAAGTCTCAAGTGAAACAGCCTGTCGTTCTGTTACGTATTTTTCTTTTCTTCGCGCGTATCTCGATTTCGAACCTTACACTTGTTGCGTTTAATTAATCCTTGATAATTAATTCTATGCGACATCTATACGTAATCGATTACTTATCGATTTTCCATAATTTCCATCCTCACGGATAGAGGGAGCCTTCATGCCTGTTTTAGAGTGAAATTAGTATTATTCGGGAGGGGGGAGGGTTATGTTAGATTATATCGAGTTTTTGATGTAAGACGTTGGTACAGTTCACACGTTTGTGGTTTCCTCGAGAGATTATCGTTTTAAATCTCGACACATTTGTGGATTTTCTGGAAAAATATGGTAAGTGTGAAGCAGTTGGCGCCTTTAATATACGGTTCTTTGCGTTTATTTAACTCACTCCCTCGCCGACTAGCTGGCTGGCACCCTGAGTGACAACAAACGTCCTTCCTGGGGCGAAATTGGTACGATTTCTGTTGCGGCCTTAAAAATTCAGTTTTTAGTAATTAGATGCGATTGGACCAATACACGACGTAACAGTTCTTCCGTTTCCGCCTTTCAAGGGTGTGCATGGACCAGGCTGATTTGTATCTTCATCTTCAACCTCATCCTTAGATAAATCCCCATTTTCATGCCAATCTGACACGAAAAAGAAACCAGCTGTAAGCATAATACGTAGACACAATAAAATATACCAATATATTTATTAAACGATAGTTTACTTATAAATTGCTTTTCTAAAATTACTTTCTATCAATTTCTTTCGTCGCTGTTCTTAAGACCCTTTCTTCCTTTTCGGCAGTTTCCATCAATGCCTCCCGAAACACCAATTCTTCCTTTTTCTATCTTTGGGAATATAAGAAATTGTCTGTTTTCTTCTATTTTGATATATTTCCATAGCAGGGGCGTGAGCTGTATCAAATAAGTCCTCCAGTTTTTCTTAAAAAACGCACTCCTTTTGCTCCTGTATCTTGTTTATTCGTTTCGAATGTATTTTTAAGACTTCTCCATTCACTGAACAACGTTTCCAATTTAGTAATGCAGTGCTGAGGTTCTCTAAAGGGTATGCGAGCTTTCTCGCCAGAAAATTACTGATTTCTGATACCATTAAACGAGCACTTTCGCGGAGACTTAAGTTCACACACCTCATATTATGAAAAAACACTTGAAGCATTTGTTTGTTAGAAGGCAATTTGTTACCTAATGTTTGATCTGTTTCACTTCCTACCCAAAATATATATTGTTGCGAAGATTACTTTTTAGCGACATTCTTAACACACTCACTCACACCGACTACAACTATCATCGTCATGCGCACTCAATTGTCCCAATTGTGCCCCCTATTGTGACTTTAACGTATTGGCGGGATATTTAAAACAGTATTTCAGTAAGTATATGTGCAAAATCGCATTTAATTCAATTATTGGCAAAATAGCAATTTTTATGTAATTGCTGATATTCAAGGCCTCCGGGGCACCATTTATAATTATTCGATTGACCTGAATTTTTCTGGCGTTAGCTTCAGGTCGTTTGTAACAAAGTTAAGAGACGACCTTCAAAAATAAGGACCACCCTATTGTTTACGTTGTCCTCTTTGAAATTCCGACGCTCATTTACGACGTTTACTCGCACATTTAAAACGGAGAAAAATCCCTCTAATTGACCTAAATTACGTATAGATTAACCACAATAGGGGCGAGAAACACGAAAGGAAAAATTACCTCGCCGAAATACTAACTGCTTTGTCCGTCTATTTCGTTTACAACTGCGTCATTCTTCCTTTTGCTCTCTTTCGCCTCGGACACGCGCACTTACCCCCGATCGGAAGCGCCCTCGCCCCCTCCCCGTGCACCCGCCCCCACCTCTTCGTGCTCGCCGCGACGCGTTCTATCCGTACGATAACGCAGGGGAAAAGAAAACAGGGCGAATTCGCGCAGATTTGTTACTGAATCATCACCATCATCATCATCATCATCATCTTTTTCTCTGTCTCTTATTCCCCGTAGGTTTTTGCGTCGGCCATTATACACGTACTACATCTAATTTCGTTAATAATGACGTTTCTTCCCGTGCCGCCGCCGCTGTCGCCGTTTTCTTTGTATTACCGTGCGCTAACAAGGGAACCGGAGTAATAGGCGAACCTCGGATTCTTTCATTAACGAGGGAACTCGAGCGACCTCTGGGCAGCCGCCGCAGAAATGAAATGGCAAAAATATAATATTTCGTTCCGGTTAGGTCGGTATTATATTCGACATAGGATACGCGAAGGGTTATGAATGCGTAATGGCTCGCGCCACGGGGGTAGGGAAGCGGAAGAGGTCTCGTGAGTTGAATTATACCGCTTTTTCCCTCATTAATCTAGTGCTCGGGAAATGTCCTATATCTTGGGATTAAGCGTAAGTAAAGCGTAGGTAAATACTATAACATAAAGCGCGAGCTTTCGGCGAGGAGATAAGTTGGATTAGAAACGTCCCTGGTGGTACGATTGTTCCAGTTAGAAAATAGGAGTAATGGAGAAAAGAATGGATAATGACGTGCTGCACTTACTGTGGGAAATTCTGATTTAAAATCGGATATGAAAAACTTCAATGTTACCATCATTGGTAAGAAATTTCAGGTGGGAGTAATTGGCAAGAACATTTCTTGGCATTGTTAAAATGCTCAGCTGAAAAGTTGATGTGAAGAAATTTCCTTTAAAGCTACAGTGCCCAATTGGTAGGAATTAGGGCTTAAAATCCAAACTGATATACTGGCCTTGTGTCGTCGAAAACCAAAATATTTTTGCAATTTTTCTAGATCGCATACTTTCGATAATCGTAACGCGTTCGAACTAGGTAAGGTTAAAGTACTCGGGAAGTTGATTCAAATGCAATAAACCGCAGATTTCTGCGATTTACCGTTCCGGAGTTACAGCACTTCAAAGTTCGTATTAGAAATTTCCATTATTTTCGCTGTAACGCGCAAATCATTGGCGATAGCGCGTTTGTTCTTATTCCATTCGATTCGCTGTCGAAATCTGCTTCTAGGTAGGTTTAGTCGATCGCGATCGAGCCATAAATAAAGAAGTTATGGCGATTTTAAGTTCTCCCATAATAAAAATATCGATTTTGAGCAGAATTTTTCTGGAAACGTTCGAATTTCGAAATTATTTCGCATGACAATTTTTTTGGATCCGGCGGTTACGCAAAACGCGCAATTCTGCGATTTCGTGCGACTTGTTTTGAGGTTGTTTGCGATTTCCTCGCTAACCTTTTGAAATAATCTAAATAAATATCACACCGTTGAAATCAGCACGTTAAAAGCAGGAACGAACCTCTTAAGTCCCACAAGAACCGAGATAGATATGGGATTTGAACGGTTTTTAGCGATTTTTTGCTCATTCTCGCGTTTTCATCTGGCAATCTGATTATGCAGTAGACCCCTTGGTAGGAACTGGGACTTTAGATCGAAAATTATATACTAGCTTTGTCTTAATTATCTCCTAGGAATCACATAGGTAGGGTGAAGGAATCTTAAGAAATCACGTTGTCAAAGATGCCTATCCCAAAATATTTTTGCAATTTTTCGTGATCCTGTACTTTAGATAGTTCAATCTCGGTAGGTTCATAGTAGTCGTGAAGCTGATTAAAACGCAACAAACCGCAGATCTCTGCGATTTACCGTTCCGGAGTTATAGCACTTCAAAGTTCGTACCAGAAATTTTCGTCATTTTCGCTGTACCGCAAAAGCTATTAAAGATAGCGCATTGGTTCTGATTCCATTCGATTCTTTGTCGAAATCTGCTTCTAGAGAGGTCTATTGGATCGCGATGGGTCAATAAATAATATAGTTATGGCGATTTGTTGTATAGACTATATAATATTCCTATAATAAAAATATAACCATTTTGAGCAACATTTCTGGAAATGTTCGAATTTCGAAGTTATTTCACTTCGCAATATTTTTAGGGCTTCCGGCGGTTACGTTAAATGTATCGGTTCGGACGCGTAGGTCGAGAAAACGCACGGTTCTGCGGTTTCTTTTCACCTTCTTGTTTCTTTTTTTTGCGATTTTCTCACTAACCGTTTGTAATAATCCAAACAAGTAGCACACCGTTGAAATCAGCACGTCAAAACGCGTCGATCACTGTAGGAACAAATTCCGTTAGTCCTACAGGAACCGAGATTTTAGCGATTTTTTGGTTCCTTTTTGTATTTTTCTTGGCAACCGTTTGAAATAATCTAAAGAAGTCATATATCGTTGGAATCAGCTTGTCGAGGCGCGTCGATTGGTATAGGATTGAACCCCGTAAGTCATATAGAAGCCAAGATGGGTATGCGATTTTAGCGACTTTTTGCGACTTTTTGCGATTTCTTGCGTTTTTCTCGTCAACCGTTCGAAATAATCTAACGAAATCATATGCCATTGGAATCAGCTTGTCAAGGCGCGTCGATTGGTGTAGGATTGAACGCGATGGGACGAAGTTGAACTTTAAACGTCGATATCTCCGTGATGATTGGAGATACAGCGTTTATAATGCGGTATTTGGAATCTACTCTTCGAGATCTATTCTATTCGAATAACGTACGTCCTATATCTAGGAGGTAAATTAGGCTTCACATCGATACGCATCCACCACGGTATATCACGAATTTCCGCCGCAATATCCTCCCCCATAAAGGCTAGCGGAATCAATCGACGTCGACGGGTCGTGTTGGCGCGTCTTGACAGTGATTAATCGCCGGACCGTCCGTCGACAACAATGACGCCCTCCAAGGACACCGCAAATATCGAGTGGCTGTAATCCGTCGAGGTTGTCATTGAAATGACCACCGCAGGAGAGTGACGACGTCGACGACGACGGAGCTTTACGCCGGCGTTGCGCCAACAATGAGTGTGCTTTTCGGTGTCCGTCGATGACGCGTTCTGCGAAAATAAAAGAAAAAAGGGTAGTAAAAAAGAACGTAACACGCGCGCCCTCAGGGAAAAGGACGGAGGGAGAACGACGAGCGAAAGAGAGACGGCGTCATTGTAATGGAAAATTGATGGTTTCGGTCGTTTATCGGCGATATTTTCGAATGGAGTCGTTTTTGAGGGATGACGACGACGATGATGACGGGAGGCTCGGAAGGGACAATCGCCGTTTGATCGCTCGCATTCGATATATGAATTTCAATTGACGTTAAATCGTAACGTTCCCGTTCGCTACGTGAGTCGTTTTTCGAATCATTTGCATTTACGAGAAGCTTGCGTGTCCTGATTGCCGGTTTCCGTCGAGTTTCGCCATATGACACTATTAAATATCGACGTTTCCCCGTTCATACTGCTAACCTCTTCAAGAATGTTTAAATTCTAATGTTAGTTTGGCAAACTCCCAAGAAACTACAGTAAGGAGAGATGGACGGTTCCAGATCCACCGTTCAAACGTTCGCAGCGGGACGGTTGCCGTCAGAACCGGTTTTAAGAGGGGCGTTTGGTGTTACCCACAGCTCCCACTACTGTTCTCTTGTACGAGACAAAGATTTTTGGCTCCATACAAAGATTTTTAGCGTCTTTGTACATTGTACAAAGATTATTTTTGATAGTTCAGTAATCATTATTATGTTGTACAAACAAAAGTGTGTCGTACAGACTTTTTCCGATCCTTGTACATGTACAAAAGGGCTCGTACAGAAACTATTGCCATTAAACTAGTTTAACGACAACCGTCCCTGTTAAACCGGCTTAACGGCAACCTTTCCTGTGCTAACGGTGGACCTAGAACCGCCCATCTCTCCCTACTAACTATAAAGGCCTTGATACATCTATAACAGTAAAGAATGAAGATGAAGAAATGGCGTAATACCAACCGTGAAATGATGTTCAAATGTTTTTAACGCGTCTAGCTTAGCGGGCGCGTTTCAACGTTCGTATCTGTGCTTTGCAAGTTTCTTTCGAGTTTTGACATATGTCCCGACGTTTCGCTGTCCTAAACCGCTGACGCCTTCAGGAATATTTTAATTCTAAGGATAGATTTACAATATGTTGTAAGAAATCACAAAAGTCACAGGTTCGAACCTCGAGGCACACCCACCAAGTGAAATCCGTTTAAAAGACTAACAACTCAGCTTTTTATCGCTAAAATTGCGACATACCAACCGCAAAACGACGTACAAATGTTTTTAACGCATCTCGCTTAGCGGGTGTGCCTCAAGGTTAAGATCTGTGACCATTGTTGTTATGGAAGTTTCATGCGCACACCCAGTAAGTGAGATCCATTTAAACGATTAACACCCCGTTTTCTCGTTAAAAGTACGAAATATCAAGCGCGAAACGATGTTCCAATGTTCTTAACGCATCTAGCTTAGCGGGTGTGCTTGAAGGTTGAGATCTGCGACCATTATTGTTTGTTACGAAAGTTTCATGTGTTGTATTTGCTAGTTTCTTGGAAGTTTTGACGTATGTCGCGGTTTAATATTGACTTTCGGCTGTCGTACATTGTCGACGCCTTCAGAATTATTTTAGTTCTAAGATTGGCTTTCCAGTGCGTTGGTAGAAAACACAAGAGTCACAGGTTCGAACCTCGAGGCACATTCACCAAATGAGACCCATTCACCAAATGAGACCCATTCAAAAGACTAACACGTCGCTTTTCTGCTAAAAGTGCGAAATACCAACAGCGAAACGACGTTCGATTGTTTTTTACGCATCTCGCTCAGCGGGACGTGCCTCAAGGTTCAGATTTGTCACTACTGTTCTTTGTTATGACAATTTCATGTGTGCTACTTGCTGATTTTACATTGTTTCTTCGCTAAAACTGTAAAATAGCAGTTTTGAAACTATATTCAAAGTTTCTAACGCATCTCGTTTAGTGAGTGTGCCTCAAGGTTCAGATCTGTGACCGTCGCTATTTGTTAAGAAAATTTCAGTATGCTCCTTGCCAGTTTCACATCGTTGTTTCGCTGAAACTGTAAAATATCGGGTTTGAAACGATGTTCGAGTGCTTTTAACGCATCTCGCTTGGCGATTGTGCTTCGAGGTTCATATCTATGACCATTTTTGTTTCTTACGAAAATTTTATGTATGCTCATTGCTAGTTTCACGTCGTTTTTTTCGCTAAAATTGTGAAATACCAGGTTTGAAACGATGTTCAAATAATTCCAACTCATCTCTGTTAGTGAGTGTGCCTCAAGGTTCATATCTGTTATCATTGTTCTTTGCTATGACAATTTCATGTGTGATCCTTGCTAGTTTCACGTCGTTTTTTCGCTAAAATTGTGAAATACCAGGTTTGAAGCGATGTTCGAATGTTTCTACCGCATCTCGCTTATCGAGTGTGCCTCAAGGTTCAGATCCGTGACCGTTGTTGTTTGTTACGGCAGTTTTATGCGTATTAATTTTTAATTCAAAGGCTAGCTTTGCAATGTGTTGTAGGAAACCACAACGTCACATGTTCGAACCTTGGGGCACACCCGCTAAGCAAGATCCATTTAAAAGGCTAACATTTCGTTTTCTCTTTAAAACTGCGAAAAACCAACCGCGAAACGATATTCTAATGTTCTTAACGCATCTGGCTTAGCCGGTGTGCTTCAAGCTTCAGATCTGTGACCATTTTTGTTTGTTATGAAAGTTTTGCGTGTATTACTTTTTAATGCTAAGGTTAGCTTTACAATGTGTTGTAGGAAACCACAAAAGTCACAAGTTCGAATTTTGAGGCACACCCACTAAGCGAGATCCATTTGAAAGATTAACACCGCGTTTCCTCGTTAAAACTGTGGTATACCAAGCGCCAAACGGCGTTCAAATATTTTTAACGCATCTAGCTTAGCGGGTGTCCCTCAAGGTTCAGATTTGTGACCATTGTTGTTTGTTATGAAAATTATATGCGTATTAATTTTTAATTCTAAGGCTAGCTTTGGAATGTGTTGTAATAAACCAAAAAAGTTAGGGATTTGAATACCTTGAGGCACACCCACAAACAAGGGAACACAACAGAAATTGCGTCGTTCTTATCGCAAGCTACTCTTTCCCGTCTGTACAGTTTCATCGAAATCAGAATTTCTCAGTTGCCTGTGTTCCCTTGTAAGTGAAATCCGCTAACACGTTTAAAATAGCAGGTTTCAAACGATGTTCAAATGTTTTTGACGGATTTCGCTTAGCGAGTGTGCCTCAAAGTTTAGTTCTGTGACCATTGTTCCTTGTTATGAAAGTTTCATACGTAGTGCTTGCTGATAGATCGTATATCATTTACACAGTATAATTTTCAATGCGTTTTAGCGTTATGCAAGTGCCTATATCTCACAGAAGGTTATCAAGTGTGTGTGTGGGGGAGGGGAGGGGCGTGTCCTCAATGTCGAAATACCACGCTGCTGGTAGTGATGTTACGACACCATCGCCGACTCCTCACTCTATAGTCAGTACTAAATCGATGCGATATGCAAGTAGTTCCATGTGTATGTAGGTCGTCGTAACTTATTTCGTAATTACCGCTGTTTGCCCGGGCTAGTTAGGATGCATAGATTAGTATAACAATGGAAGGAATAAATTGCTTCGATGAACGTACGTATTCCACGTTCATCGCACAAGATTCCAACTTTCCCCGACCGCACGTTACAAGAAGAATGCCCTACGGAATCGCATCCATTCGAGATAACTCTCGCTCGAAACGAACCTCCCGAAAGAACAATAAGTAAACTCCTCGAAATCGCGTTCTTCGACGTAAACTTGCTCCGAATTAATCGTAAGTCGACGGAGGGTCGTAAAATCTCGTTCTTGATTTACGTTCATATTATCTCCCACTCTCCGATAACGTTACCGAGCAGATTTACGCGTCCCTCGAACCACGACGTCTATAGAGCGACTATCTCCCTACCATATTACGATCGACATTCTTGCTTTTAGCAAATAGTCAATCGCCGTCGGATTTCTATTGACGATTGTTCATCCACGTACGGACGTACAAACGATATGAGTCAAGTTTGCGTCGAGGTCGAGTCGACTTCCATCCCGTCCGAATCCTATCAATCCGTCCCGGCCTCTTCATTTGGGCGAAATCGCCGAATCGGAGCGGTAACCGTTGGAGCGGAACGGCGCGATTGCCGACCCGCCGCTCTCCTTCCCCCATCGCAGACAATGGATATAACTATCGGTTCGGTAAAAGCAAACGTTTCAATCGAATTGAACGCGAATCATCGTCGAATGCTTTCACGGGGAAGCACAGGGTGAGAGAGAGACGGAAGTACAGGTCTGTGTGTCTATCGGCGCTTCTAACCGCTAATTTTCATTACCTCTCGTTCGGGCCGCGTCGAAAGGGCAATTTAAATCCGCTGCAATTTCGGATTGTCCGACAATTACGTTAGAAAGCGCCGCCCCCACCCTCCGCGTTCGACGCCGACGGTTCGAAGCGCCCCGATGACGATTAAAACGGTCGCTTATGAGCGGGGAATTAGAAATCGTTTATGAACCGGACGGGTAATGTTGGATTAACATACGTCCGATTTCCGGTTAAAATTTTGGAGGAAATTGTTTTTCAATGGTGTTTTGCGAGTGTGCGATTGTGTAAATTTAACTTTTCTACTTCAGTTGATGTGTTACGAACTTTCTTCCATGAGGTCTTCCGAGGAAGCGGTAATGAAGAATGAAAACTTCTTCTTCTTCTTAATCATATTCCTAGCTACCTTTCGGTGTAAGGCTTGGATGGGGTCAAGTTTCCTATTTTCCATATAGTTCTCTTCACCGTTTTCTGTCTCCGGTCTGATCCTTTAGAATAAAGAGAATGAAAACTACTTATCATAAAATCGCACTGATGAGCGGTATAACCCTAAAACGCGTCCGCGAATGGTGAAAGTGGTTCTCTAAGTACAGTTTTCTCCCAAAAAGCCGAATTCCAAGAAAATATGTTTGATTTACATTGTTGAAGCGGCTAAGAAGGAAAAAACATCATCTTCTGTCAATATATATATATTTCTTGCATATATAGGTATATATATATATACATATTTAGTCCGCTCTGGTAATAGGGCCACTTCTCTCACCTCCCTTCCTCCCCTTCATTCTCGCTCGATCGCTATCCCTACTACTGGCTCACCTCGGGTTTCATAGTCGTCTCTGATAATAGGGCCGCACATAGCGTATAATTCTGCTGCTCCAAATTCAATTTGTTGCGACGGCCCTATTACTAGAGCGCGAAGTGAATTTCGACGGCATGGGTGCGCGTCGCTAGTGGGGGTACCCGAGTTCCAGCAAAAATACTCTCCCCACGCCCATAACCGGCCCTATTACCAGAGCGCGACTGTATGCAGCACCGTACAACATAATAGCAGTGAATATTCCAATTTTAAGTTAACTCATATACTTTTATTGACGTCCACATTAGACCAGAGCCAACTATGTATGTATTAAAAGCAATTACTATTAGATATGCTGAATATAAATTTATATATTTTGCGAAATTGAATGTTTGACTGGTGAAGTCCCGGTCGTTATCGAAGACGGTTGAAGATGCAGCGGAGGCAAAAAAATAACAGTGACTACAAATTATTAGTGTTCTTTTCATATTTTAAGGGAGGGCGGGATCGAGTTTGGTAGCATAGTTATCGTAAGTAGTTTGTTAGATCGGCAGAGATATTAAATTGAAAGAACATGGTTATTGATTCTCTAGAGAAATACGGGAAGAGCAAGAAAAAAAACGAGAATTAATACGAAGTTTTAGCGAGAAAGGAGAAACCTACAAATTTGTGTGGGACACTTTGAATCTGTTCCGCTAAAATGATCAATAACGTTCTGAAATACCAGGGAAGGCCTGAAAAACTCGAAGCAGAAAATGAAAAACGACCATCCACGACGATCGTCGAATCGCTCGAATTGTTCGCGCACTTTACAACTATTTACTACTGCGTCTCAGGTCGAACTCACTTTAGAGCTTCCCGTTCGTGTCAGTACTATTCGTAGACGTTTACAGGTTGTTAATGTCTCTGCTAGAAGCCCACGTAAAGTGCCACTTTCAGAAAAACAAGACACCTACGGGATAGATTAAAATTTACTAGAGAAGGTTTAAGTTGGTCCGTTAAAAGACGGAGCCACATATTATGGGTCTGATGAAAGCGAAATAGTTTTATTTGGATCTTAAAGGATCTAAAGAGAATACGTGATGTTCTATGGGGGCGGCCTATCATCGAAAGAATACCATAAAAGCAATAAAGCACGGGGGAGGGGGCGTCCATTGTGATATGGGCGTGCTTTTTCTTATTACGGTGTTAGACCTATAGTTTGGGTCCAGCAGATTATGGATCAACTCTTGTATCTGAATACACCTCAAATAAGTAAGTCTTATGCTGAGGTAGAAATGCCTCTTCGTAGACTGTTCATGCATGACAGCGATCTAAAGCATACTAGCGGCAGAGTGAAAAACTGGCTGCGAGATGCTTCAGTTGAGGATCTGCCTTGGTCAGCCCAGATAGATTACTTGAGTCGGCAATGATGGCTCTGTTCCACTGCAGCCTTTCCAGATCTATTGTGGTCTTCATACCTCCTTAGAGTACGTTCTTCAGCTTTATTGTTTTAATTAGACTTAACAGCTTTGAGAGCGGTTCCTCCGCATATACGTGCATGTAATGTTGGCACTTGCCTCCATAATAGAGTCCTGGACTTCCTTATGATGCGCTTTTCTACTCCATCCGCGGATCCTAAAGCTTCAGACTTCAACAAAAAGCAAGCTGATTGGGTCGCACAGCTGATGCGAATCAATCGATAACTACTCCAAATTCTCTTTGGACAGTATTTTCTAAGTATAATAAAGTATATATATATATACATATATATATATATATTATAATGGTAATTAGTACATTAGTACATTAGAACCCTTACACCGAAAGGTAGAAAGGGTAAAAGATTAAGAAGAAGAAGAATTAGTACATACTCGATACGTTCCCCATCAGACCTATTGCGACCTAGCTTAGAATCGTCAGAAAACTTGAAATTCTGGTTAAAAATCAATCCCTACCCCCACCTCCTACTCATTCTCGGTCTATAGAAGACATTCTTACACGATCGATCTCTAAGAAGTAAATTAGTTTTAACTTTTTCAACCGAATTTAACAAGTTTCCTCAACTCGTAATACGTACAATACGCTCGACACGTAAAAAACCAACGCGGAAGGTTAGTTAAGGCAACCAGGAAAGATGTCGCGTTCCGACTCCCTTCGTCCCCCTCGACCAACTCTCCTTGCTCCGTCCCGGCCATTAATTAATTATTTAATTAGCGCGACGAAAAGTTCTAATTGAAAGAGATGCGAACGGGAAGAATGCAACCCCGTTGCTCGGCGATCCGACGCTTCTAAGGCGAGAAAACGTCTCCTCCGGCAGCGGGGGCGTCGGGAAAAAGCACGGAAGAAGGGGCTGCCCGTCGGCGTTTCTATCCCCTTTCGTTCGAAACAAAGATTTTCCGCCGTTATCGCGCTGGGAAAATAACTGTAATTCGGTATATCAGATACGTTTGAAAATCTATTCTATAATTGCAGTATTTTTTAATTTGTCGGTGAAAATCAGCCTGAACCCAAAACAAAATTAGATGGATTCCAATCTAGATGGTGCTTGCCATAAGATCACATTTAAAATTATTGCTCAGAGTGGCCCTGTAACATCATCTATGACTATTGCGTCAAACAATGCTTTTCTGTCTATTACCCGATGCCTTTTATAATAATTAATAATTTTATTTCTCGTGAGATTTGTATCTCCCATTAAACGTCTCTCGCTGGAGTTAAAATAAGAAGCTAACACCCGTAGGGTAATAAAATGCTCAAGACGTGGTGGGTGTGGTGTCGAAAAGGTATAAATAGAACCCCAAAATAACCCGTATGGCAATTGAAGACCATAACCTCAGCATTAATTGTGAATTTTGATATATCACAATATACATTCAGTTTTGTCCATACCTCATGAAATGGTGCATTCTTTGACTGGTGATGATTCGTTTTTTACCGATAAAATCACGTCTTGCTGATTTTCACCCCACGACTTGTATATTAACGGTTATCTATGCGCCCGTCATCCTTGGTGCTCGTAAAGGGGGAAACAAGCAGGGCGCTAATTATCATGGATTATTATACGTATACAAGACATCGGGTATCACTACGAAATTAGTGTCATCGACATGAACATCTAGTACTCGATCAGGTGACAGGACAATGGTCCATTATTACTCCCGTCATCGATCGCAGTTTCCAGTACCTCTCCAATTCGACCATGTGGATGTGCATATCCCGCTGTAATCACCACCAATCAACTATCCGCTTTGAAGATTCCCTCGACCAGATGCAACGTTCCATTCCCCTCCCTTTTCTTTCCGTCGCTCGAATTCCTACGAGAAATACTCGAAATAGACGACCGAAAACTTTTACGTCCGTTTACGTCGCAGATCGTCCGGACGAAAACGGCATCCATCCGTTTCCGGCTGGTGCAGGTCGCGACCTCGCCGGCCCGCTTGCTCATGCAAAATGCACCCGGCAGTAAATCGTCGAATACGGTCCGGGGACGCAATATTATTACCTAACGTCACCCAAATCGGCCTGCAGCGAGATACTGCAGGAACGATCGCTTCGCGCCCATTAGGAAGATTTATGGTCGTCGAAGGTGGGGGACGGAGGCTGGGCCCTCACCCGCGCTCAATCGCTGCTACCGCCGCCGCCGCCACCGTCGACGATACGCGCGCGTTCACGCACCGCCGGTCGCGAAATCTGCGCCATTATTTAAAATAAGCGTTCGGTACCCGCTACGCACATATGCGCCCCCGTCTGCTCCGGCTGTGTTTCGGATGATAAGTGGAACGGTACGAACGCGTACACACGGTTATAACTATGACGTATGTACCCACATAGTTGCCTAACGGTAAATAGATGTAATATATAAATCCGTAAATTGGGCCGGCGGATCGTTTCGAAATCGAGCGCGTTAATTAATAATGCGATTCGGCAAAGTTTCATAGTCGAGTGGAGAGGGGTGCGATGCTGTAGACAAATTGCTTTCGGGGCCTCTCGGATTTTACGCGCTAAAGAGGATAGTAGGGGCGGGGATGAAATGGTTTTGGGACCGAAAGTCCGACAGGGATGTGCATACATATTTTGTTCTTGTATATTCGCACTGAATAGTAAGTTTATCGTTCGTTGACGACTCTAAATACGGGAACGAAGGACAAAACCGGGCTCCTAGGCAAAACCGGGTACCGCATTTGATTTTACATCCGGTGACGTCATCTATTCGTCTAACGTCACAAATTATTCGACACCTTCCCGCCAGTTCACGGAATATTTATAATATTATATAATCACTCGACCGAAAACGCTTCGCGGAACAAACGTGTGTACTGCACCAAGGTCTTACACCGAAAGCTAGAGATAATCTCACCTAACCCCCGAATCATACGTCAATCGGAAAACGTTTATCGTAATTTCCAAAACCAGGCATGAAGACTCCCTCTATCCGTGAGAAGGGAAATCGATAAGTAATCGTTAACGTATAGAATCAATTATCAAAGATTAATTAAAAGCAACAAGTGTAACGACCGAAATCAAGGTACGCGCGAAGAAAAGAAGAAGAAAAAAACGTAACACGTCGTATCTGGATTTTCTAAGACAGGAATATATCTTACTAACCGTTGCGTATTTCGGGCTGTTCAAACAACTGAGCGACGGCCTGCTAACTTGGCAGAAGCCACTGATATTGAGGAAATCGTAGAGAGAGAAGATACACCTGTAACCTGGCCCTTCAAGGCGAATATTTAGAGAGACAGCATCAGACCCTATTTCTTCTAGCCAATCGCCCAGAGAAACAATCCCAGCAACTAGAAGAACATACAGGGAAACAACACCAATATCTTCGGACCATCGAAAGCTCCAGCGAAATCATTGTCAAAACCAGTTAATTTTATTGGGTGCCTTAGGAACAAAATGCCATTCCCTCAGAGTGACAGCAAAACCACTACCACAAGTACCACAAGAAGAAGTCACGGTGAAACAGCACTTTTGATAGATTTACCAGAGGCCATCAGGCTGCAGAAAAATAAATCTGTTAAGAATCGTGGAGTAAAGGGAAAGATGGTTTCTAAGGATAAAGATAAAGTCCAACACAAAAAAAAAAAAAAAAGACAACCAAAAACAGGCGGAGGATACGAGTTCCGAGGAAGAAGATGAAAATACAGAAAGCGTTGAAGATAATGAAAATTACTCCATGCCAGTAAGAAATGATTGATGGGTTAAGTGTATTACTGGGCGCGCGAAGGTTGTATAAAGTTGACTGGATGAGGATTTAGATAGGTCATGCCCTGGTGTTCGAACGGCCCGAGGACTTCCGTTTATAACCATCAGATCACTTACTCGACTCCAGCACATCGTGCCCCGCCATAACGATGAGTGTAATGTAGGAAATAGTATGTTTTTCTTTTGTTTCGACCCGCTTGTCCCAGTAGTCGCCGAAGCAATCACCAGGTATCGTTGGTGTGTACAGCCGTTGCAGGCTCGAAAGCTAAAATTTATTCTGGCTAGTTGTTGATCTTTGGATCGTATATCGTTTCGTTGTCTGAGAAACGTACAGGACCACTGGAAGAAATCCTCAGCAGTTTCAAACGCGGTCCATTTTCAGACTCCCGGCAGATACGCCGGACTTATTGAGAGAGAATTCTCGACATTTACGGACGCAGTCATCGTAGATTTCCGACAGATATTCGAGATTCCCCGAGTTTCCGGGAAGTTCCTCGTTTGGGGAAACTAGGCGAGAATGCCGCCTCGGATATATTTCTCGATCTATTTTTCTGTAATCGGACCCGTCCGGATATGAAAGTCGTCCAGATCTGTGGTTTGTCCGGGGAGCCATTTTACAATTTAATCTTTTACGATGCCTAATTGGCTAGTATATTCCCCGCTTCCCCACGTTGTTCTAAGAAAGTCACTATGGCAACTACCACGTTAAACCAATATTCCTCCGCGAGGAATCATTGGATTACTTCGACTAGCAGAATTCGCTTTTGCGATAGTGCGGAATCACTTCCTAGGCAACTTCGCAACTTTACTACCCGCAACGGTTAATTTACTAGCATCTATGTCATAAAACACGTCCCTCATCCCCAAGTTCCTCGCTTCCAAGTCCCTTGTACTCGCATCACTCGTCCCCACATCACTCGTCCCCACGTTCCTCGACCCCAGATTTCTGGTCCCCCACGCCCCTCTTCCCCACGTCTTTCCTTGGTCACGTCCCTTGTCCCCATCGCTACCCGATCCCTACGTCTCCCATAAATATACCTAATAGGACTGCTGTTTTGTTCCTCGCTCCATTTTCTCTAAGTTGTTTACATCTCTTTATCGAGTTAGTCGTGATTACGGCTTCGACGAAAGCGAGCATTATTGCGACGACGACGACGGAGGTAGGTAAACCGTCATCTCCCCCTCCCCGCGTTTCTCCCCCGTCGTCCTTCGCTCCGGTTAAAAGCCGGCGTTCCGACGTTGTTTAGAGGGTTGCGGTTGCGTCGCGCCCTCCCGGCTTTATCGACGTCATTTGCCTTCCGTATCTCGGGCGGTCGCGTCGAAGGACAATAACGGATCGGGAGGAGATATGCACGTGTATTCGGACACGGAAACAATGAGCGAACGATACTACCTCGGTTTTCCGCCGGCGGCGACGGCACCGCGCATCCATCCCCTCCCTCCGCTCTCGGGAAAGTTAACGTCGTCGTCGGTTAAATACTGACGTTCGCGTCGTTTTGTTTTTAATTCGTAATTCAACGTCGAAGCACCACGTATATACGTAGGTGAAGAATAATGGGTATAGTACAGCATCTATCCATGCATACGAGACGACGTATGTTTGTACGTATGTACGTACGTACGTAGGGGTGCAACAGGATTCGAACGGCGCGCGTGTTTTATGAGGTCGCCTACGTAGGAATTTATGTGTGTAACTGCTAGCACGAACAATGCAGAATTTATCTGCGTTTCGTTGAATGCGAACGGTTACGTCTATATTTGTGTACGAGAGATATCACTTTGTGGAAGCGGGAAAGGACGAGTGTATAAAATATGGGAAAGAGCGGCGTCCTCGTTTCCATGAGTAAACTAATGCGTCCTGTGTGAGGGACGAAAGTACAGTTCCCCCTCTCGCTTTGTTAAAAAGTTTTTCGACTACGTTTTAAAAAGTATATAACGTCGTTATACATCGGGTTTTTTCACAAATGAAGCATCAAATTAAAACGAAAGAATGTCCAAACAAAACAAAACATAATTTGTTAGGGAAAATATTTTCCCACTATCACAGGAAGGCCGGAATTGATCTATTAAAGTTTCGAAAAGAACCGATGGGGAACTGTAGATGGCAAGAAGTCAAAGCGAACGTTTCCTATTTAGGCGAGGGAATGTAAACGCTAGTAAAATTCGACCCATATCTTTAACAAAGTCAAGGTGGATCGTGTCGGTTTAATTTCGTTCGCCTGCTTTAAATCTGGTCGAAGGTTGAGTCAAGCGGGAGGTAAATCGTATATTCCCGGATAAAATTCGCACATATTATAAAAAAATAGAGGCAAATGTTTACAATTTAAGTAATGAATTCTAAGACGAGGTGCAAGAAACGTAAACGCTAGTAACATTCGGGTCATATGTTTAGCCAGGTCAAGCGGATCGTGTTGGTTTAATTTGGTTTCCTTGCTTTTAATGTAAACGCTAGTAAAATTCTGACAATATCTTTAACAAACTCAATGTGGATCGTGTTGGTTTAATCTCCTTCGCCTGCCTTAAATCCGATCGAAGGTTGAGTCAAGCCGGGGGTAGATCGTATATCTCGACGTTCCCCGGAAGAAATTCGCACATCTGATTGAAAAATAAAGGCAAATGCTTACAATCTAGACAACAAAATGTATGACCAGATATAAGACACGTAAACGCTAGTTAAAGTCGGGTCATACGCTTAGCAAGGTCAAGCGGATCGTGCTGGTTTAATTTCGTTCCCTTGCTTTAAATGTAAACGTGTAAACGTAAAATTCAACCCATACGTTACGCAAAATTAAGTGGATATTTGGATAGGACGTGCTCTTTTTTAATTTCACGGCTAGCTCATTGGCCTATCTATCTGACGCCGAATTCAACAACCGGCGAGTTCTTCAAGTGCCTATTGAGCACATCTGTTATTAAACATGCGTAGTATTGTGCTTTTAAAATAACCAGATCGCAAATTTTGGATAATATTTTCAGAGGAAAACCAATTTAGACAATGAAAAGTCAGACGGGGTACAAGAGATGTAAACGCTAGTAAAATTCGGCCCGTATTTTTACCAAGGTCACGGTGGATCGTGTTGGTTTAATTTCGTTTTTAATCTAAACGCTGGTAAAATTTGGCCCATACGTTAGGCAAAGCTAAGTGAATATTTGGATAGGACGTGTTTTTTTTTCACGTCTAGCTTGTTGACTTTTCTATCTAAAACCTATCGACTACATCGGGTACGATTAATAATTCAGTGCTTCCAAACCAATACCTTTATTAACCCATTTATTTCTTAATTCTTTTTTCTTCTTACACACTCGTTGACTAGCTTTTATCTCCATTATAATCAACCCGTATCCCCTCGTATCGGATTAAGTCATGGTAGAAGCTTCGCCTGGTACCTATTGGGGATTCTTGCTGGACGCCTGGTCGTTCATGGTCGCTCATTCTAAACCAGCTCTCTTCAACGTTAAACCAACCGGACCTTACATCGACTTGCCGCATACAACATAGGAAATTCTCCTATCAATTCCTCTCGCCCAAAGCAGGCGGCTATTTCGTTGGTTCCCGAGATTTCTCCCGCCCTAGAAACAGTGTATTCGCGCGTCACAGGACGTAGTGTGCGCGCAATAGTTCTTTTAATGACCCATAACGAAACTGCAGCAAACGAGTTCTTTCCTCCTTCTCTTTTTCTAGCAGAATCCACCCTTCTTTCCCCTTTAATTTTTTTTTGTCAAGATTTGTGATTTGAAACAACACCGGGAGAATTGTTAACGGTATCTCTTACGTTCAGACTTCTTATAGCAAAACCTCGTAGCATCACGACAAAAACTAACTTTTTATTCGAACTGTGAAAGACTGGGATAACGCTCCCTAATTTCTAGTTTGCGGAAACAGCGGTAATTACGAAATAAGTTACGACAGCATACATATACACAGAACTGCTCGCATACAGCATCGATTTAGGTAGTGACTAGAGTGGGGGAGTCGGGAGGCTGTCTTGCCCAGGCTAATGACGTATGAACAATGCTGAAAACTGGTTACGAAATTATACAAATGAAGAAGAAAAAGGATTTTTTTAAAACATTGTTCATACTGCTTCTTACTTACTTCCATCTAGTGTTAGTTCTAAGGTCCTGAACAATTCCCTTCTAGCTCATCTTAAGACCACAGATACCTTAATCGAGCATTCCGAAGTAAAGTCATGGTGCAAATCACCTGCAAAATCGCTATCCACATAAAGCTGCAGATGGGAACGAGATAAACCGCCGTTTTAGCATATCCGAACCGATTTCCAGCCGTTCGGAAATCTCAATGGGGGCGCGTTTCCGTTTCGGATTTTCGCTTTTCGGCGGTTTTCGCGCGCCCCCGCATATCTAATTTCGTACGACCAGATGACGCGCAGGTAGTGTTCGGTTTACGCTTCGATAGTTTACGGCCGTGGAACATCTGCCGACGCTAAATTATGTAGGATTTAACATATTTATGATCGAACACGCGTCGGCGGTCGACGACGCGACATTTGCGACGAATAAAACATGACGCGTGCGAATCCGAGACTCTCCCCGATTCCAAGCCTCCCGGCAAATGCGCGCGGGTGCGTTATATGTAGATCGGGTCTTAGCGTATCTCCGATTTTACTACGGTTTATGTAAGTTTGGGGGCGCGTTCGACGAAATTTGCAAATTACTTGCTTCAGGTTTTGCTTAATTTTCCAAAAAGTGAAGGGAGGACGTCTGTTACCGTTGAAATTTCGATCGAAACTGGCAAGGCACAGCGAAGCCCAAAGAAATTTCATCATCATTCGCCCCGTTCTTCGTCTGAAACTCATCTCCGTCCTATACTTCTTATAATTTTGTTACGTCTTAAACTCCTGCTTCGTCCTTACTTCTGTACTTACTTCCCGCGTTCCATTCAAGTTTTGTTATCGAATAGTTTCGACCATGACAGCACTGCTGTTGCTTGTCGATTTCGTATGCTCGAAAAGAGCTGATTTTCGTCACATCGCATACCCGACGTTCGATCGATCGGGACACATATTGGTCAGGAAGCCTCACTCTCTTTCGGGAAAAAAGTTCAGCTTGAGTGAACTTAGGTCATTCCGAAAAGGACAAGGCGTTCGTCTAGATCTGCGACGCCAAGACAGCTGTTCCGGAAAATGGCGAGACTCTGTATCAAAGAGTGCCTTTCAAAATAAGCCAGCTTGATCACAACCGAAATTTCTTTTTATGAACGATATCGTTACCCCTTGTTCACAATCAACGAATTGCCCCTTCTGATCCTCATCTTCGCCGGTGTAAGAGCGCTTAATTATTGCATACGTAGAACCAGTGGCGCCCTTTTTACTGAGGAGTAAAGGGGCGCCACTAGTTCGGTAAATGCGTTGTCTATTGTTGCAACGCAGCACTAGCGTTAGCCCCCGAACGTAACGTCAATCGATTTTTCATTGGTTTATGCCCCCAGAATATTTTTCTCACCTTTCGTGATGCGGGTACGGTTCGAGATGGCCTTCCCAATAAGCCAGCTTGATCACGATTGAATTTCTTTTTCTAGACAATATCATTAACCCTTGTTCACAATTAACGCATTAACCCTTATTTAAAATGAACGCAGGTTGTGCTCAAGTTTTAAGGTGACTGCGTGGGACACTCACCGGCTCTCTACGCTATACTTTATCATCATCATTATCTTTTTGCCCTTTCCACTTTCGGAATTATCGAGCCCTATACATGCGTATACCGAGCCGTTCGTGGCTCGCCCATGTGATATTCTCTTACTTTTCGCAGCATATTAGAGGTAACAGACCCGATTTAGGATTTTTAATAAACTGCTACGCTCCGCCGTTACCGGATTTCGAACCCCGACCTTCTCCTCTGTAAAGCGCGCGTTTCCCCACTCAGCCACTAACCGGTGTTTCTACGCTGAACCTAATTAACAAAATACGGTCAAAATCGATTGACACTGAATTTGATCGCCCAATTTAACCCAAAAGGGACCCTCGTTTCGCCCGCTTCATCGACAACAAATCCCAGCATCATCGACTCGTATCGTATCGCATGCGATAACGAAATCCAAAGCCTATCGGATGAAAGCCGATATGCGCGCATAACGAGAGCGCCCGAAACATGTTCGCTTAGCGTCCGTATTTCTCGATTGTAAAAACGTTACACGAAGCCTGGCGTTTCGCGTTCGTAACCGAGCTGATTTCCATGCATATCGTGAACTGCGAGAGCGACTCGGACGATCTCCATCTCGAGAGATAAACCCCCGGCGAAATTGCGAAGCGAAAGACGACCGGTCCGAGCGGGAAAAACCGGAACGAACATAGGAAAGTTGCTGTTCGCCGATTTTCCGAGGTCAGTGCTCGTTCCCCGTCCCCCCTACGCCACGTCGAACGAGTGGGGAAAGGGGGAGCGGGGGCGGTTTTGATTTGCATTAATGTTTGATGCGTTCGGTTGCGGCGGTTCGTCGTCGGACCTCTCGGGAATTTTTGGCCGTAATTTGCAATTTAGATGGATAATATTGCGGCGGCGATGGCGCGGTGAGGTCAGGGCCGACTTCGTTTTGCGCCCTGATAAAAGGTAATGTATACGCCGACGAGATCCGATGTTGATTATGATGATTGCGCGATGTACATACATACACGCATATATGGAAATGTCGGTGTGGCGTTGACGAGCTTGTTCGTCGGGGTTATCTTGAAAATTAAAATAACATCTGTACCTACTCTCGGTTGTTTTATGTGTACGAACGTTTAATGAAATTTTCTTTCGAGCTGCCGCTTCGTCCCTCGAATTAGTAACGGATTAGCATTCTTTACTGCGCATCCAGTTTTATCGGTGTAACCAGCAAGTGACGGGAGTCGCATTTGGACAAAAGATATTGGTATCTTAACATTTACCGTTAACTTCCGTTTTGGCTCTCGTGCTAAACGGACATGTTTGTCTGGTGATCCGCAGCGAAACGCCATGTTAGTTTTGTAATGATATTTTACCAGAATTGTTACAGTTCTAATTTGTCACCATGTGATCTCCCGCTTCAGCGTTTGACGGGTAGATCCCCGCTTTCATAAGTGTTTGGCACAAATCGCGTCTTTGGACGCACGTGCTATTCAGTCTGCTTCTAACGTTGAGCTGAAACAGATCGCTTTCCGTGAATAAGTTTATTCCGTCTCGCTTTTCAATTTCGTTTGTCGCGGATATACACGGAAATTCGACGCCGGGAAGTGTATTCCCCGCTTCCCCGAGTTATGCTGTTCAAATTAATCGTTCACGTTGCTTTTCTCTCAACTGAGATGTCCGATGTCTCACGGTACATATCTATATTTTCCTTCTTGTTTTCATTCTTGCTCAGTCAGCTTAATATGTTGGTGTCCGACCGATGTCGGCGTCGTCGCAGCTCCTTTTCCTCGCTCATTTTTCATTTTCATCTCCGATAATTGGCCGGATATCAGACGAAGCGTAACGCGATACGACGCTTAATTCGTTTATTATCCTTGACGTTCCGGGGACGGACGAAGCGACGGGGAAGGGGGAGGGGAGAGCTAATTCACCTCCGAACGCGGAAGAATACGGATGACGCGGATGTTATTAAATATTACAAGACGAATCAGCCCGTCGACGATTAATTTCCGCCGGAAAAGGCGGTTATTTCGTTGTTTTCTTTCGTCCCCCTCCTCTCTCCATCGCACCCCGCTCTCCCGGCCTTCCCCCGCCCTACCCTTCGCACCCGCTAGTCGGACGGAGTCCGAACGCTATAAATTAATAAAAACATTTATCACTCTCGGTTTCTGGTGCCCCTACCAGCCGCGACGACTGCTCGATGTCCTTTTTCCATTTATCATTCTAACACCAATTTATTATTTCCGTCCGTTTCGTTCTTTTCGATAGGTGTTAACTAAAATGAAAGGAAGAGGAAATTTCTTGTTCGCTCTTCGACGTGGAAACTCCTGGAAATACACGCGCTGGCCTTGTATCGAGAATTTCAGGATCCGGATGTTATGATAGATTGTTTCGCACGATCCAATTTAATTAACAAATGAATCATTAGAATTTCCACCCATTTCCAACATTTCGATTAATATTAGTCCAGTGGTCGAAGCCTTCCTTAGCAAATCGAGCTAATAAATTTCCGGCAAAAATAAACGATCGGCCGATCGAGCCGTTGCAATTACGATGTCGGTGGCTGAAAATGCACCTAAATACCCCCTCCCCTTCTTGCCCTCCGGATTTTAGAGACGAAGGGACCGCACCGTCAGCTTTAGATAACCTCACTTTCTTGTACCTATTAGGTGTATTGCACGGCTTTCTCGGACGACGTAATACGGAACGTAACGGGTCCACCTGCCGGTTAATATTTCAACGAAGGATTCCCTTGCGAATTAACTCCGTTCGCGGCGTTACCTATTCTGTTGCTGTCCGGTTCAAGAAATTAATATGTCCAAGGTGGTGCGGGGAATTTCATCCTTGAGTACGTAAAGGGGATATACGGCGGAAATTGCATGCGGCCATCACTGCAGCTGTTATAATTAATCGAACAATGTTGTATTTTTGACGTGTCAATTGAGAAAAACACGACGAAATGATCGCTTCGCCACCCTTCTCGTGAGATTATCGCTGTACGGACGGCTTTGAAGGCTCTCAGAAACAAATTTTGCTAATCCTTACCCAAGGGATGATACCTATAGTGCCCGTAACGCAAGGAAGGATTTGTTACATATTCTCCGCTTTTCTCTTTAATGATAGCGATACGTCGCAACAGTTTACTACTGGCTTCAAAACTCTTGGTTACGAGACAAAGTCAAAAACGTGACCGATACGGAAGTTCGTTGTTACAGTGCGGATGACCCACTTCGTTGGTGATAAAGATGGAGATCCAGGCCGTACTAGCCCAATGAAAACGGCGTAGATTCAAGTTCGAGAAGTTAGTAACAAGGCGCCACTCTCCAATTATAGAACTCGATCACCTCTAAGTCTCAGGAGTTAGAGAGACCCCTCCTCCCCAACTTCTTTAGTAAGTGAAACGAGGTTATCGGAACCGTCCACGTTACTGGATCTTTTAGTCGGTCGTGAAGCGACCAGCAAAATTGTTTGAAAACTCTATTTGCAATTAGCATAAACGAAATCAGAAATAACTTGAGACGACGTTGAATGACGTTGAATAACATTGTATTTGTCAGTTGACCTAATGCTTACGACATTTTCGGTAATCGTTGGAATTCCACCGGCTTTCTTTGTGACCTTGTAAGTCATTAGCCACGTCAGCATAAATAACTGCTTATAATAAACGAATGGGATAAACAGGGACACATGCTTCACGTCAAGGAGTCCATCGTGACGACTTAACTGATACACTATACTAGATCACGGATAATTCCACCGACTTTACAGCCACATTACAGCTTTAGCAGAATGTAATAAAAACAATAATATATACAAGTGACAAGTAACTGTGATTTGCCCCCTTATACTACTAAAAGAATTGAATGTATCGTTCAACAAATATAATATATTATTAAACTAGCAGAAGTACGAAAAACTCTCTTTACCCAAAACTAATCTGACCGTCCTCTTAAAATACTAAAAGAATTGAACGTTTCGAAAGTAAGAAAATCCCCGATTTACTAACTCTAGTTTTACTAAATGATTCTATGATTTTTCCCAAAACTCAACGAAAGGAGACAAAAATAAAATAAAGGCGGGACTTAGCGCGACGTATTTCCGGTTGTTAACCTTCGTACGGCGTGGTAATCGGTATCGGGACGGAAGCTGCCCAAGATGGCGAGTTTTCTCACACTCGGAAAATGTCGGGAAAACTGAAGTCCTTCAAGCACTTTACTAGGTTATACGATTTCTCTACTAGTCTATCCTAGTTTATACTGGTTCCCTACTAGTTTGTACTAGATCACACTACCCTATACTAGGTCTCTACAACAACGTGAAAGATAAAATTACGACATCGATACTAACAAAGAGAAAGACTCGCCTCCAATTGAGGGAAAAACAAACGTACAACGCGGACGATTAGTTCGAACAGCAAAATTGGGGAAGCGTGACTCTTAGATTCATATAGCGATAATAATAAACTTTTCTGAGTCGAATTTCCGTGTATATCCTCGCCTAGCGAGACTTTAAGGCGACAACGGAATAACCTATTCACGGAAAACAACCTCCCTAACTGAACGCCAGAGGCCGAATGCTTAACGGTGTCAAAAATTGAAGCGAGAAGTCACAAGTAACAAACCGGAACTGTGACAAATTGGCCGCCACACCGTGACAATCCGGAACTGTTGCAAATGGTTATAACATGTTACTTCGTCACCCAAGGCGTGTAATTATCAGGGTACGGACTGCCTCGAAGACCTACAGAAATAAATTTCGATCAGGTAACAAGGGAACGTAATTCGTACCAGTGTATAAGGATATATAGGCATTTAGGTTCGATAAACGAGTGGCGAATGGCGTAAACCGGGCTGACGCTGTCACTTCACCGCTTGTCCCCACTTAGATGCGAGCAGCGACATTAAAATTCGGAGGAGGGGCAGCGTCCGTCCGGTTTACACTACATATCATGCACTCGTTTGTCAAACCTTCATTAATTTTATCAAACTCTCGCCGTTTAACACGTTTTAAGAATGTTTTTAAACTATGGTTGATGAACCGGGAATTTAATGATAGAAGAAACTAGTTCCTTACTAAATTAACTATTGCTGGTTGGATGGTGAACATACACGTACCCTTTTTTTAATGTATAGGTTTATTTTCTTTGACAAAGTTGGAACCTCGTGTACCATCCCTAAATCATTTTCTTCTCCTTGTAATATTATTCAACGGAAAATGTAACTTTCGAAATCTCCTCGACGGACGTCTATCACATACACAACAGAGTCAATTCATGTACACACGCACACACATACGATAATAGTCTCAATTCATTGGATGTGCACGCCGTACATCTACTTTAGATTTACAACTTCCTGGACGCGACGGCAAGCGACGAGAGATCCTTCTCGCGCCGCACTTAGACCTAATTGTCTCGACGTATGGCCCGGGCACGGTAATTGTCGATGATCCAACGTTTCGAATTATGCGCCGTGAATGAGTAACTGACGGGATATGACCTATTAATCTTCAATTGTACAAAGACGAGAGGCGAAATGGCGCAATTGCGGGGCGAGGGCGTCGCGCGGTCGTCGATGCGTCATCGCGTCAACGCGCCCGATTGGCTCGAGGAAATGACGAAAACGATTCGAATTTTTGTTCATAACCGTTTGATGCTTTGTACAAAAAGAATTTTTCGTTTTCCATGTTCTATCGTTTAAAACTTTTATCTATTAGTGTTCGAGAAACACGCGTCTTGTCCGCTGAAAGAACAGTCTGTATACAGTAAATGGTGTGAACTTGGGCTCCGAAGCGAGTTAGGGTCCAGAAATCGGACGTGCTAGCATCGGTTTTTGTAATGCAAAAGGGATTTTGTTGGTGGATTACCTTCAAACTAGTAAAACAACCTTTTGGACCAACTGGATGTAACAATTCGTGAGAAAAGACCTGGTTTAAGGAAGAAAAAGTTCATTTTTCATCGAGACAGCGCACTGTCCCTCTCACACAGCTCAAAGAAACCATCGCGAAAATCAGTGAATTAAAGTACGACTTTTTGCAACATCCAATTTGCCAGATTTAGCTCCTTCTCACTTCTGGCTCATCCCGCGTCTTAAAAAATTCGTGCGTGGGAAACGATTTTCATCGACCAAGGTGGTAATAACTCTCATGGAGGCGTATTTCGACAGTCTTCCGAATTCTTACTTCAGAAATGGAATCCATAGATTAGAGATCGTTGGGACGAGTGTATTGAAGTTCAGGGAGACGATATTAAATAAAAAAGTGGGCCTGTGTGGTTTGAAGTGAATACTCCCGCTCGCACATCATACCCTCTCTCCCTCTCTCTCGCTCCTTTTGTTACAGACGAAGCAAGGACGCACCTATCCTTTTCTCCCGCTCATCGCCTCTCGCTCGCACATCATACTCTTCAACTCTCTCTCCTGTTTTCTTAGTCTTTCACACGGAGTTCCACCCAAATTCAACGCTCTTACGCTTACGTTTACGCTTACGCTCGAGCTGGTTCGGTGTCCCTTAAGAAGTATTCACTTCAATAAAATGTATTTCAAGTCGTAAAATCGTGTTTTCCTTCTAGAACGACAAAACTTGTTGAAAAACTATGCTGGTGAGTGCACGTGCAATACGACCACATGGTAGCAGTAGTTTAGGGGGCGTAATAATATTCGTCCAACTTTTCCACTGAATGTATATGTAGAGTTTGTTTCCTTAGAGAAGAGCACATCAGACCAGTTTAAATGATGTAGTAAAACGTTAACTATTTTGTAGACAATTTCAACGGACAAGCAAAACGAAGAAAATAGAAAATGGTCAAACCCGCTCTATTTACTTCAGTGACCTTCGCTAGTCGGTTGCCATGGCAACGTCCACTGAACACCAGAATTAATGTGCTCTTCTCTAAGGAAACAAACTTTACGTATATGTATAAGTGGAGTAAATTTATTTTTAGTAATATGATCCTTCAAACTGCAAGAAGGAAGGTGTAAGAATTATGGAGATAGGTGCGTTAAGGAGTGAAGATGCCCACCATTAAGGGTGTTGGATACTTTTTTTTTCAAGATCGGTTAAACTTAAATTTTTCTTAGTGGTTCCAAAACTATTTTGAAAATCGTATATCTGACCTTTAAAAGTAATGTGTGTAAGGATAAAATACTGTTTTTTAACAATGTTTAGAGCTTCCATGGCAATCATAAGTGAAGAACCGGTAAGTTTACGAGCTTGAAATTTTGCATACTGCGTCTTCGTAACGATAGCTACGACTTATCACGGAGCCGTTTTGTAAATTCATTTGTTATTGTTGCTTTCTTCAAGTCCAAAAAATGATGGTAAGCCCATGGTCATTTCTTCTATCCCTTATTTGAGGTTAAATTCAACAACAAACAAGGATTTAGAAAAAAGCTCGCCGATAAGGCGTAGCTACCGTAACGAATACACGGTATGCAAAATTTCGAGCCCGTAAACTTACTGGTTCTTCACTTATGATTGAAAAAAGAAATTAAAGTTGTAGAAGCTCTTAACATTGTAAAAGAAACTAGTATTTTATCGTTACACACACTACTTTTAAAGGTCAGATATACAATTTTCAAGATAGTTTTGGAACCAGTGAAAAACGTAAGTTTAATCGATCTGGAAAAAAGTACCCGTCTTAATATAGACGCATGCACTGCGAAGCAAATGGGGTGGGAATTCGCCTATTCTAACGCCTGGAGGTCGTTTATTTCTTATTATCTCCTTATACCTCTCCATTTCCATCATCTTTATCGCATTTCTCAATTAGTGAGTGCCATAAAGACTTCGTATTTGAATCTAACATTACCCCATAGTGATATAAGATTCGTTCCAACACAGCACAAAACCAGTTTGTGGATCGTCGGGTACATGCGCAGAGCGACAAATTTGCTCTGCGCACGTACCAGACGATTCACACAAACTGATTTTGTGCTATGCTGGAACGAACCTATAGTAAATCGTGCCAATAACTAGTGATGATTCTGTACGGGTACTGGTCGTTTTCCGAACGTACCTTACAAAGCGTGGTAATTACTGTACGTATGCGAAATCTGCGCGTGTTGTGCGACGCGTCGTTTCAATCATTACCCGACGGCTAATCAGAGGACACACACTCGTCACGCCCCAACTTATCTACCTGTGTTCACCGCGGATATATTTAAGCCGTAACCGTGGTCGTTTCTCGTCGAATTTTATTTTGTGCGCTCTCGAACGGGCCAAGTTTAACGACCTCGTCGTCGTGTCTATAATAAGAGATATATCGACCGATGCGGATTTTCCTGAATACGCGGGGGAAAGGGAGGGAAGAGGAAGGGGGCGTTGCCCCCTCCTCGCGAACGCGATTTATCGCCGCGAAAGTAATTAAAAATCGCATCGATAAATTATGCGGCGCACACGATAATCGGCCGCGATTAAGGCCCTTTATGTATATATAATTCGGTAACGATGTAACGGCGAGCCGGGTTAGGTGGGGAGGATGGGGGAGGAGAGGGGGGGAGCTACCACGCCAGGTTCGGGGATAAATTAACAATTCATGCGGAGGTGTTTGTTGTGTTCGGGGACGGCGATGCACGCCGCAGGTACATGCATAACTAGAGCCTTGTTGTCGGAATAATTTAGTTGATGTACGTACGAGACGCGTATGTGTATATGTCGTGCGATTCGCACCGCGCAAAGTTTGCCCGCGATTAGAATTGGGCAGTCCGAAATTCCTATTGCGTTTCTCCCTTCCCCCTCCCTCCCCTGGAAATTGAAATTCATCTATACGTACAATTCGTTCCGGTTAAAGTCAAAAGGAATCGTAGGATAACTCGTCATTGCCGTTTTAGAAAATACGTATAGTGGACAGTTTTACCTACCAAAACAAGAAAGCTGAAAAATAAAAAAAAAGTTTGGTTCTACATGTTTCGACATGCCACACCCGCGTTTCCCAGTCTGTGGTGTCTGAACCTCCACGGTGAGTGGAGGGAATTTTTGCCACTTTAAATCCTTTACCATGTTGTCGATGGAAATTTCGCCAATTCAGTCCGGAATCGAATTCTACGTCCCCGAAAACGCGAACGTGCAAAATTACAATCAAATCGGCTACGGTTGAAATTTTCCCAAATTTTCAAAGGGATACCCCCTTATGATTTTCGAAAAAATCAAAATGGCCGTAATATCGTTCTGTTATATATCAAATTAAAGCTCTCGTCCAGTAGAGAACGAATGAAATATTTCTAGGGTCGAAATTCGTACGAGTTTCGATTTGCAGGGGACTAAATGCGAGAAAATGGTAAAAATTGAGACTTTTGAGCAGTTCCTAGGCGCTTTGAGGCCCGTCTTGTAGAGTTTCCGTCGATTTTCTTCTGATTTTGAGTACAGAATTATATTTGAAATCTACGCAAATATCGCCATATCAAATTTGAACGTGACACGTGCCGTTTAAATGATTTTAAGTAGATTTTGGAGTGAACTTTTACCACTTTAAAGCCCCTACCGTGTTCTCGATGGAAATTTCGCCGATTTTAAATCCGGAATCGAAATCTACGTCCCCGAAAACGCGAACGTGCAAAATTACAATCAAATCGGCTACGGTTGAAACTTTCCCAAATTTTCAAAGGGGTACCCCTTGTGATTTTCGAAAAAAATCAAAATGGCCGTAATACTATTGTGTTATATATCAAATTAAACCTCTCGTCGAGTGGGAAACGAATGACATATTTTTAGGGCCGAAATTTTTAAGAGTTTCGATTTGGAGGGTTTTAATTGCGAGAAAATGGTAAAAATTGACTTTTGAGCAGTTCCTAGGCGCTTTGAAGCCCGTCTTGTACCGTTTCCGTCGATTTTCTTCTGATTTTGAGTACAGAATTACATTTTAAATCTACGCAAATATCGCCATATCAAATTTGAACGTGACACGTGCCGTTTAAATGATTTTAAGTAGATTTTGGAGTGAACTTTTACCACTTTAAAGCCCCTACCGTGTTGTCGAGGGAAATTTCGCCAATTTTAAGTCCGGAATGGAATTCTACGTCCCCGAAAACGCGAACGTGCAAAATTACAATTAAATCGGCTACGGTTGAAATTTTCCCAAATTTTCAAAGGGGTATCCCTTGTGATTTTCGAGAAAAATCAAAATGGCCGTAATATCGTTCTGTTATATATCAAATTAAAGATCTCGTCGAGTAGAGAACGAATGAAATATTTCTAGGGTCGAAATTCGTACGAGTTTCGATTTGCAGGGGATTAAATGCGAGAAAATGCTAAAAATTGAGACTTTTGAGCAGTTCCTAGGCGCTTTCAGGCCCGTCTTGTACCGTTTCCGTCGATTTTCTTCTGATTTTGAGTACAGAATTACATTTTAAATCTACGCAAATATCGCCATATCAAATTTGAACGTAATACGTGCCGTTTAAACGATTTTAAGTAGAGTTTAGGGTGAATTTTGCCACTTTAAAGCCCCTACCATGTTATCGAGGGAAATTTCGCCGATTTTTAGTCCGGAATCGAATTCTACGTCCCCGAAAACGCGAACGTGCAAAATTACAATCAAATCGGCTACGGTTGAAATTGTCTCAAATTTTCAAAGGCGTATCCCTTGTGATTTTCGAAAAAATCAAAATGGCCGTAATATCGTTGTGTTATATATCAAATTAAAGCTCTCGTCGAGTAGAAAACGAACGGAATATTTTTAGGGCCGAAATTGTTAAGAGTCTCGATTTGGAGGGGATTAAATGCGAGAAAATGGTAAAAATTGAGGCTTTTGAGCGGTTCCTAGCCGCTTTGAACTCCCCCTTGCACACTTTCCGAGGATTTTCTTCTCATTTTAAGTACAGAATTCTACTTCAAATCTTCGCAAACATAGCCATATCAAATTTAAACTTGATACGTGCCACTTACATCATTTTGAACTAATTTTACTGTTTACGAATCATAAGTGTTAGTATTGGGTCTCCACTGGTTGTTTATTGTGCATGTGTTCAAAGTAGATGTCGATATGGACTTATTCTTTTTAGAGGGAAATTCAGTCAATCATCATAGAATTTCCTTGATTCAGAAAGCTTGTACAAGCGCAATTTTTAACTTAAGATCTAGGAGATTCGATCTTCGCTATGGTACTACGTATTATTCTTTTTAATCGATAATCGGCGATATAATTCTCGCGATTTTCCGCGATATTTCCCCAAATTTAATTTTACGCATCGCCAAATTTATCCCCCGTTTCGCCCCAGCAACGTGATCTTCCAATTTCTTTCCCGAAATTCGCCGACTAACGTTTGGCCATTAGATCATCGTTATCGGTAGTAAATCTGCGCGCTTTATTATCCATTATAACCGGAGGAACGACTGCCCTAACTCGCCCGCCTTACCCTTCATAGATCTAATTATAAATTTGATATCGCAAGATAAGGGCCTCCACCCCCATCTATCGCGCACGAATTTTCTCCCCCGAACGAGACGAGGCGCCCGAGCATGGTCGCGGTGGGCCAAGATGCGAGACGTCAAACGTAATGGTTATTGGATGTCTAGCTCGGGAAGCGAAAAGGTCCCCTCACGTTCGCCGAGAGAAACCGCACAAACCGGGTTAATTTCGAACCCTATCCTAGCCCCAGTACGTACGTAGGACCTATAATCTACGATGTACGGCGATGACGATGAGATGGGACGTCTTCGGGGAGAAATGTTTGGAAAAACAAGAGTGGATGATACGTTTGGATAGGCTCGTAACGCGTTTAGTGCGCGAGAAAAGGCGATTTTGTTCCGGACGAGCGAGATTTTGTTCTAGTACGTACCCGATTATGGGACGGAGATTAAAGCACCATGAACAAGCATGGCATGCAAAGGGGTGCATCAACGACTCCCTATCTTTGCTCTCACACCCGGTTGGCGCACATCAGTCCATTCTGGAATGATACGTGATGATGATGGGCAAATAACTGGTGTTTAAGGAATGGAACTTAATCCACGAAGGTGGTGTGAGTGTTCCTATGATTGCAGGACAAAATCTACTTCCTCGATGGATTCAATTCAACTTATTGTTATTGGTCTTCATCAATAGTCCGAATGATTGTTTTCTGCTAGAGTTGAGGGTATGGGGCGAGACTACCAAAACAGGGCGAAGGTTGGACAAGTTCTGATTATGATTTGGTTCTACTCGTATACAAATCTAAAGACCTCTAGTTCAGCTTAATTTCTGGAGGTTTCCTAGAGTTTCTCTCCCTTCTGGGATTCGCGACAACTTAGATGTAGGTAGACTCGTGGTCCAGGTTCGATCCTCATGCTTAAAAATGTTCGGGCACAACTCCGTAGAGGAGGACTAGACCCCATTATAGAATGGTGAGGCAATAACGTTTCTTCAAAGAGCATGGGGCGCAAAGGGGAGAGTCAACGACCTCGAATCTTCGCTCTCACACCCGGTTGACGCGCACCAATCCATTCTGGAAAGATACGTGATGATGATGGGTAAATAGCTGGTGTTTAAGGAATGAAATTTAATCCCCAAAGGTTGTGTCAGTGTTCCTGTGGTTGCTGCTCAATTTTTTTAAAGCTAGAGTTAAAGGTATGGGACGAGACAACAAACCGAGTATGGTGCAAGACGACCAAAGTAGCCTGCCGATTTTGACAAATTTTTACCATTACCCCATTCTATACGTATACATGTCTAAATGCTTGTAACTTCTGAAGGTTTACTGGAGTTTCTTTCCTTTCTGGAACTCTGGAGAACTTAGACATTGATACACTCGAGACCCACGTTCGACCCTCATGCTTAACATTGTTAGGTCATATCTTCCTAGAGGAGGATTAGACCCCCATTATAGAATGGTGAAGCACTAACTCTCCAAGGAAGAACATGGTGGGAGTGTCCCTATGATTGCTGATCAAAATTGCCTTCGTCGATGGATTTAATTTAATTTATTGTTAGTGGTAAACATTAACAGTTCCAATGAGTTTCTCCTGCTAGATTTGAGGGTATGGGACGAGACAGCAAACGTCAACATGCATGATTTTTTTCCTGTCAGATTTGAGAGTATGGTGTAAGACAACTAAAGCGGACTGCAGATTTGACAAGTTTTTACCATTACCGCGTTCTATACGTATACAAATCTGAAGATTTGTAGGTCAGCTTAATTTCTAGAGATTTTTTAGGGTGTCTTTTGCTTCTGGAACTTTCTAGAATCTAGTCGTAGACACATTCGTGCCCTACGTGTGGCGCTCATGCTTAACGTTATCAGGGCACAACTTCGTATAGGAGGAATAGAATGGTGAGGCACTAACGCTTCATGAAGGAACATGGCAAGCAAAGGGAAGCGTCAACGACCTCGTATCCTCGCTTTCACACCCGGTCACCGGGTACTAGTCTATTCTGGGCGATGGACGTAAGGACGTGGTGGGCATCACGCGTTAGATGACCGCCGCATTATTACCCCTTGTTCACAACGAATGCAGATACTCGGGTATCGTGACCGATAATGAACCACCGAACCACCTGAGTTTTGAACGCAGGTCGTCGGTATTGCAACTGAAGGCGGTCAAATGTTTTAACTGTTAGGTCGTGCTGGCTGGGAGTAGTTCAGCTACTATATGTGAGAAATCCTTTTTTAGATTGCATTCAAGCTGCCCCAAAACTTGATTGTGCTTTCCAGGATTTAAATTTGACATCTTCCGACCAGTTTAAGTATTTTCCTGCAGGAGGTAACAGTATGGATAGTAAAACGATAGACAAATCTCGAAAGAAGTTTCCGTTAATGACGTCATAAGCCGTGAAAGGCTATGAGGATATATGAGACTACAATGCCCAAACAGAGAAGATAATGGAGTTTAGATGTTAGTCGTTGTTCCAACACCTTCTAGGATAAATTCCTGTTTGATAGAAAACCTGGATAAAGCTTACTAGAAGGTCTCCGACCCATAACCAATTCCCGCCCAAAAGGTCTTCTTTTTTTTGGCGAAAAGACGCAATTGTTTGAGCAAATCATGCCCTTAACGTACATAGTTTGAATTCTACTTCTTTTATCCGATTGTGAGGCAATTACCTAAGCAATTACCTTTTTCGTCATTAGGGTCGATGGGGACGGCTATACCAAACAATAGCATTTTTTAAAATATTTTTGTCACCCATTGAAGCCCTGAAGCGAGTAATTGTTTTACAACGAATTACAAGACGCGATAACGAAGTTGACCAAAATGACAAACGCCCTGTGATCATCATATATACATACATACATACCATACCGCCATGTATCAGTCTTTGTTAATAGTCCATTTGAAATCATTTACGAACCGATATTCGTGCCGAGGAAATATTTCCCTTTTGAAAATAATAATCTGACGTAATTGCCGACCATACTATTCGGGCAAATCAATATTCGCCATACGTATGTACATATACCTATGTAGGTCAAACCGCCTTATACCTACACTTACGTACGTCTATACACACAAATATAAACTCGGTAAATTTCCTCTATATATATCGTAATATTAATACGACACACGCGTCCAAATATCAAGCGGGGGAGGGGAGGGGGGACGTTTCGTGTCTGAAATTTGTAGCCGAAATAACTCGCGGACACGCGAGACCCGCGTCGAAAACGAAAACAAAGAAAATCGGGGAAAAAAGCGAACTCGTCGGACGTTTCGAATCCACGCGGATGATTCGATTTGTCATCCGTAAATTAGGGATTGTCGCCTTGTATTTATGATTGGTCCGCGTCGAGACTTGTCTTCCCCGTAATTTATTGTCGTTTCGTATTACAGATAGGACCGAAAAGGTTACCGTATTATCGGTTAAACGTTTCTACACTTCGGGATATTTGTTGAGAATTTGGTGCATTTTGGTTGCATCGCTATTATGTAACTTTTGAATAGACCTTGGCTTCGCAACGTTCTACTTAATTCCAACTGCAGTACTCAACAGGAGAGAAAGAGAGAGAGAGAAAGCAGGGATCAATTCCTGATAGAAGATTCTTCAAATATCGTCACCGAGTGTCAAACTTAAGCTCCCCTAAAGTTTAATGTCGCCTAGAAACCGCTTCTAAAGGGCGGATTTCTAAAGGAAACTCATTTCTAAATACAAATACGATTTTACAGCAGGCCGCGGCGGGTGCCCGAATATAAGTCGATATTTGCAGGAAATTACTGCAATTTTTTACGTAAGAACTGCTTCTAAACGGAACACATTTCCGTAAGCACAAACGATTTTACAGTCGGATTCGGCAGCCTCTCAGATAGACTGTACTTTGATTCCTGCAGGGAAATCCTGCGTCGATTTAGAACGTGCTCAGATATGCGGTAAATCGATTTTATTTATAGGAATTTCATCTAACTACCGCCCTCTAAAGGAAATGTATTTTCAAAGGCAACCACGATCTTACAGCAGGATTTAGCACGTGCTCGGATACACAGCAAGTCGACCTCTGCAGGAAATTTCTGAAGAAATCTCCTAACTACCGGTTCTTAAAGTAATCCGTTTGGAAACATCAAAACTATTTCACGGCTGATTTCAGCAGACCCTCGGGTAGATTATACGTTGATTCCTGCTAGAAAATCCTGCATACTTTTTTATGCATCGATTTAAAGGGCACTCAGATTCGCCGTAAGTCGTTTCTTGGTAGGAATTACACCTAACAGCCGCCCTCTAAACGAAATGAATTTTCAAAAACAACCACGATTTTACAGCAGGATTCAGCAGGTGCTCGAACCCGCTGTAACTCGATCTCTGCAGGAAATTGCTGCGATTTTTACGTAAGAAGTGCTTCTAAATGAAATATACTACGTAGAGCAAATGCGATTTCACAGCCGGATTCAGCAAGCTCTCGAACATATTCTAAGTTGACTCCTGCTGGGAAATCCTGCAAATCACGTGTACGCATGGATTTAAATGGTACTCGGGTACGCCGTAAGCCGACTTTTGATGGGAATTTCACCTAACAACCGTCAATAACGGAAGAGCATTTCCAAATACAACTACGGTGGTATAACAGGATTCAGCACGTGCTCGGAAACGCTGTAAGTCGATCTCTGCAGGAAATTTCTGGAAAATTCTCTTAACAACCAATTCTTAAATTAACCCGTTGGAACCCCTTGGAAATACCAAAACTATTTCGCGGCTGATTTCAGCAGGCCTTCGGGTAGATTATACGTTGATTCCTGCTAGAAAATCCTGCATACTTCTTTAATGCATCGGTTTAAAGGGCACTCAGATACGCCGTAAGTCGTTTTCTGGTAGGAATTACACCTAACAGCCGCCCTCTAAACGAAATGCATTTTCAAAGGCAACCACGATTTCACAGCAGGATTCAGCAGGTGCTCGAACCCACTGTAAGTCGATCTCTGCGGGAAATTACTGCGATTTTTACTTAAGAAGTGCTTCTAAATGAAATATACTATGGAGAGCAAATGCGATTTCACAGCCGGATTCAGCAAGCTCTCGGACATATTCTAGGTTTACTCCTGCTGGAAAATCTTGCAAATCATGTGTACGCATGGATCTAAATGGTACTCGGGTACGCCGTAAGCCGACATTTGATGGGAACTTCACCTAACAACCGTCACTAAGGGAAGAGCATTTTCAAATGCAACTACGGTTGTATAACAGGATTCAGCATGTGCTCGAACACACTGTACACTGTTTGGAAGTCGATCTCTGCAGGAAATTTCTGAAAAATTCTCCTAACAACTTGTTCTTAAAGTAATCCGTTTGGAAACACCAAAACTATATCACGGCTGATTTCAGCAGGCCCTCGGGTAGATTATACGTTGATTCCTGCTGGAAAATCCTGCGAACTTCCTTTACGCATCGATTGAAGTGACATTCAGATACGCCGTAAATCGTTTTTGTAGGTATTTCACCTAACTATCGCCCTCTAAAGGAAATGCATTTGCGAGGACGACTTCGATCTTACAGCAGGATGCAGCAGGTTGCCCGATTCCCGTAAATTTCTGAAGATTTCTCCTAACCAATAAACTCCTAAAGTAAGCCTCTTTGGAAACGCAATAGGATTCTGCAGGTACTCGTTAACACAATACAACCAGGTTCTTGCTGGAAAATTCTGCAAATTTATATCCGAACACAACTCATCCCAAAAAAATTTCTCTAGCCGTCCGCTATTTCGACTTCTCTTCGATAATCATGCAACGATGCATATTAGGTTTTAAGAAGGAATATCGGTTCAACGTGCCTACAGTACAGGGTGTTTGTTGAGAATTTGGTGCATTTTGGTTGAACGTGTCTACGGAGTATTTCTTGAGGCTTTGGTTGTACAGTTATTATGTAACTTTTGGATAGAACATCGGTCTGCAAATTAGTATATCTTATTACAAGGGATTTAAACCACAAATCTTCAACCTCGCGCGAATTTGAAAAAGACCGCTGTCTCGCTGTACAGATATTCTCCCTCACCACTTAAGAGGGAAACTTTGACCGTTCGGGAATCAAACAGCCACCATCGATCAGTCAACGAAAGCTGCAATCAATGCTGTTTATTTATACTCACGTTTCCTTGGTAGTTCTTCACGTAGTGACAGGTTTACTTAAATCAAGTACTCGAGACAAAATGGGCACGGTGAAAGGGGCACGTCTTACGAGCCCAACTGTTCCAAATTCCTATAGCCATCCGCTATTTCGAACCCCCTCAGGTAATCATGCACACCAAATTTTAAGAAGGATTATCGGTTAAACGCTTCTACGGTGCATTTGTTGAGAATTTGGTGCACTTTGGTTGTTTAGTCATTGTGTAAGTTCTGGAAATCAGTCTTTCTTAATAGAAGGGATTTAAATCATGATTCTTCGAAGGTGTGTTGTTGATGTCTTAAGTAAATCTGTGACTACGTGAAGATGCACACCCAGCGTCCGAAACATATTTTTATTTTAAATAAATGAACGAGTATCGTGAAATTTGGGGTAGATTTATTCTCTGGCTGTGTGCAGACCATTCAGGTCCATAGCCTCGCGATTTCTCCGACTTTTTCTATTTTTTGTCTTCTCTCTCCAGTTCTTGATTTTTTTCTATTCTTTGTCATCTCTTTCCAGTTCTTGATTTTTCTCTTTTCCACAGTTTCCATCCAGCGTTTTCTAGGCCTTCCCCGTTTCCTTTTACCCTTTGGTACCTTCCACGCTACATACTTTACGTCCATTTCTTGTTTCCTTCTTCCTAAATGCCTAAGCCATTGCATTCTTTTTGCCCTAATTAGTGCCTCCTTAAAAACTTCATACAATTCTGCGTTTATCCTTCGTTTCCATCCAGCTCTGTCTGCTTACATCCGAAAATTCTTCTCCGAACTTTCCTTTCCTAAATCTCTAGCTTTTGCTTTGTTTTGTTAGACATTATCCAAGTTTCCTCATGATTATATATGTATGTACTATATGCGTAAAAAAATTAAAGTTGCAGATGTTCGCTTGTAACGGTCTTCCTTTGATATGTACGCTTGTCTCGTGTTTGGAAAAAACGGACACCTTCCTCGAGGAATGGACCGGCGAAGAACTACCTCACTGACTTATCTACGATTGTCGGTCTCCGATTTGAAGTTCGTGACGTCGCTGGTTGCTTATGACAACTGACACATCCGTTGTAATTCAGGTACTTTCTAAATCTTTTACAACGGTAGTTGGCAAATGTAAGAAGGATTATCGGTTAAACGTTTCTACAGCGCAAGGCATTTGTTGAGAATTTGGTGCGTTTTGGTTGAACGTTTCTACTGTGCATTTCTTGAGAATTTGGTGCGCTTTGGTTGTACAGTCGTCGTGTAACTTCTGGATAGAAATTCGCTGTGCAAATTAGTTGGGATTGAAACCACAATTCTTCAACCTCGCGTTCTATATAAAAAAACTAACAACGTTTCTACAGTGCAGGGCGTTTATTGAGAATTTGGTGCATTTTGGTTGTTCGTCATTGTGTAGCTCTTGGATAGAGCTTGGCTTCGTAAATTAGTATATCTTATTACAAGGGAGATAAACCACAATTCTTCGACCTCGCATTCTACATAAAAACGCTACGGATTTGAAAAAGACCACTGTTTGGGTGTACACATATTTCGCCAACATCATCCAGGAGGAAAACTATTTGACCGCTCGTTCAGCGAAAACTGTAAACGCTGTCTATTTATACTTATGATACATTTGCTTGGTAGTATTTCAGGTAGTGACAGGTTTACTGAAACCAAGTGCTCGAGAGTGGCATGTAGCCCAAATAGAATAGAACATCGAATGGGACCTCCTCTTGACTCAAGTTAGTAATACTAAGAAAATTACACTTAACGTACATCACCCCGCGTTGATGTATGTACACAATCTGGGCAAGCACAAATTCCTATAAATTTTCCTCTTGAGAAATCGTACACGGACAAGTATTAGTACAGGAGCGGTACGGTATACGTGCGTATACGGCTCGGTGGCTCCGAACCCTTACACCGAAAGGTAGAAAGGGTAAAAGATTATATATATATATATTTCATCTATTCCAAAAAATTCCTTTCGAAGTAACTACCGCCCGAAGACGTACGTACGAGACTAATAAAACAAACGGAATGAGAAACGACCCGATCAAAAGGAAACGAAGAACAAAAAGGTCCATAACAATTACCTCGGACGGCTTCATAAATAAAAAACGAGCCACTATTCTACCGCTGAGTTCCCCGTTTCTCTCTCCGCGAACGAAATGACGAATGAGAAAAACGGCACGAAAGCAAACGTTCGACGTCTATGCAGTATCCTCGACTGAAATTTACCGCCCGCCTAGTACCCGGTCGAATCGGTAAAATCAATAGACGCTTAAAAATAGAATCGCTTCGCGAATAGACTCCCGCTTATTTATCTTTCAATCAAATATTAAGGGGAATAACTCTCGGTCGGCCTCGAATACACTCCAACGATGACGAAGACGACGACGACGATGTAGCAGCAGCAGCAGCAGCAACGGCAACGGCTTGCTTGTTGATCTAAATAATTCCGCTCGAGTTGTTCGCCCTAATCGGTCGATAGTTTCGGTTAACGTCGTTGCTTTGTTCGAGGAGCGAAAATGCGATTTTGTGTACGTACGTATAAGAGGGACGAATCAATTAATTCGCCAGCTAATTTAAGAGCGTTTCATTATTTTAAAAGTTGGCAATCATCAGTGCAATCAATATTCAAGATTGTTGACTAGTCACGTGACTTCTATCAAATTGGTTGCACAACTTACATTTAGATTGGTAGTACTTACTAGAAAATCTGAAGCAACTATATTCACCAAAACTAACTACGTAGAACGAGGAACGGTGTTAAGAACACGGTAAAGTTAGGAATTAACGAATTTCAATTTGATGAAATTAAACGGGTTTTAGTTCGAAATTCCGCCACCGCGAAAACTGGATCGCTGTGTGTACAACTACGAAACGAAACGGAACTAGTTTCCTATATTTTCAGGAATATTGAAATTGATTTTTTGTTTGCGATCAACTTATTGGGATTGGGGTTGCAATTTATTACCGCCTTCGTTAGGGGAGAGGCGCGTGACTGCGATTTGAAAAATTTAGAACCATAACATGAGGATGATCACCATCTTCATGGATTTTCCCCTTTTTTAGCAGCTTGGTTTGTTCCTTCTCATTGTGCTTCCTCTTCTCCCCTCCCTCTCCCCTTCTTCTTTTCTTCAAGCATATTTCTTTTTCACGTTGCTCTCCGATATCAGCTGTTATTGTGTCCATAATATCATAATCAGTCAAAATAACGCCTGTTCTCTTCCTCCTGTTAGTTGTTTTGCGAGGAGGTGCTTTTGGATCGGGCCTCGAGTGAGAGGGAGGGGTGAAATCAGGTTAGTGCGCTGTTTCAGAAGACTTTGTAGCATCTTGATCTTTTGGGTATGTGTCAGAGCTCGGTGTTTCACTACTCGTCAGTAAAGATTCTGTATTCATTGAAGGCTGATGTGTTTCTGAGGGCATCGGACAATCACTGGTAACTGATTGGTGAAAATAATTCTTCGCATTGGAAATATTCCAATTTTTTCAAATCCACCGAGCCACCGGTATGGTGGTAGAATCTAAAACGATGAACGTGGGTATAACATCTCGTCGTGGAGTGCTTTGTTTATCGCGAGAAGTGCTATACCGTACTGACGTGTCCTAATAAGGACGAAACCGGTCAATGGTTGCAGTCTGCGATAAACAAAGTATAATCCCCTCCGTTGATAATTATTGATATATGCAATGTAGGCTGCAGTGCAATCCTTTGCACAACATGTTCCGGATTTGGTCAATGTGTATGTGTGTATGTATATATACATATATATATATGTGTGTTTTACTTCTTAATGGTATAGGTATAACCTCTGTTTTTTGTAACTACCGACAAAGTCTATGTCCTCAATGGATCTAATTGACTAATAAACAATTGAATTGAACTTTCCTTGAAAGTTGCCGAATAAGCCTCAGTGAGGATATTTATGAAAGAGTTCTGTAGATTTTTATTTTTCTACTTATTTTTATTGGTTCAGAATTTTCGATAGTGTGGCTTTTTAGAAATTCGTTTGTCCCACTGTACCCTCTATCCCAGTGCATGCGCCTCCCTCCCTACTTGCCGTGAAAGATCGTTTTATCATCTTTTACTAGTATAATCAACGATCTTCGCCGCAGGTTATAACTTTCATGTGTTCGATCGGAGTTGGGAAAATTAAATTCCTCAACCGGAACAAAATCTTCTTTCTCCACTTTCCTTTCCTTTCATCAACATCAACAGAAGCGATGAACGCAAACAAGGTTACTTTTTTTCCGTCCACACACATACCACGCGGGAGAAAAAAATCATTCATCAAAACTTCTACGCCGAGCGAAATCCTTAAACGTCGACGAACGGGCGAGGCCTAAACGGAACAGAATTTCAATTTTTCCCACCGCGAGAGGACGCCGCCGTAGCTTTAAACTTTTAGCAACGGCAAAATATATGGGGTATCATCCGTTATCTCGGTTCCGTGGGGCTTTGTCTGAACCGAAAGGGAATTGAAATAGACGTCGGACGTCCCCTTTCCCGAAGGCGAAGATCGCGCCACTTAATGCTCGAGATATTGAAAAATCTGTTAGACGTCGGCGAATCGAAAACGGGCGGATGACGGTCGAGTTTATCGCTTTCGGGTGGGGTGAGGGGAGAAGGGGGACGGCGTGTGCGGCGCGGCGTGTCCGGCATCTTATTTAACGGATAAGCGATTCTTCCGTCCCGACGACAGGGAATTTTTACGAGCTTCCGATTATCGAGGTCGTCGTCGTCGTCGTTTCGAAAGGACGGTTGATTTCTGAATAAACATAAAACCGAAAGGCGATGGACGTGGGTCGTATTGGAAAATATTTCGTTTATCGCCGGTTATCGATATTTCGCCACGTACTTTCTTAAGGTGGCGTGTCCATAGGCGAAGCTACCATCGAGGCCAGCGCGGGGGAGTGTATCCACAAAAAGGGGTGTATCTCCCCTTATGTGGACCATCCTAGTGGACGATCACTTTAGTAAATTGTCCGACGAGGACTTAGCGATCGTCGTGCGAAGACGATTCACAAGTGTCACCTCAGAAAGAGCACAAATCCCTATTAATATAGTCCACGCAACTGGTGCAGGCAGGAGCAGTTATATGTTAACGCTCAAAAAACGCCGATAGTTGCCTTCACCAAAAGAAGTTGCTCGAAGGCTTACAGCTTTCAGTACTAGATAAGGGAGAAATTCCAATTGTTAAGGAGGCTAAGTACCTGGGAGTAGTACAAACAGCCTCCAATAAAGTGACAATTGCCCTTGTCAGATGTAGGCAAAGGTGTGGGACAAACCGGGGCCTTAGTTCTAAAATGACCCTATGGTTATATACAAGGATTGTTAGACCCATGGTAACGTATGGAGCAGTTGAGTGGTGTCCAAATACAAAGAAAAAGGAGCTACCAGGCTACTACGTGGCGTACAAAGATTCGCACGTTTAAGTACCACTGGAGCAATGAAGACAACTTCTACAGATGCATTGGAGGTACCTGCGTAAAAGTGACAATAACTTGCCCGGGAGGCTTCGTCAATGGCACTTATAGGACCGGAGCCCTCTGGCATTGCGAAGACAAAAATCAAAACTGCCATAAGAAGAACAGGATCGAGGATAGATCTTGGAGAAGGTGGAGGAACTCTCCAGACGGGAGATCGGCAAAACAGTTCCTTAGAGAACGAATGGCGAAGTTTACAACGGACTTACTGCGCGGGAACAGAAAGTCTGTCAGGGTGATAGTGGGTCTATTAACAGGGCACATGAACAAAATGGGCTCGACGGAAAAAACGATATGTAGATTCTGTCAAATTGGGGAGGAAACCGCGGTCCACGTACTATGCCAATGCGAGGAATTGACAAGGATGCGACTGTCAGACATGGGAGATGAATATCGTAGAACGAGACTATATGCGGACTATAAACTGTTAAGTCAAGGAACAAAGCTGGGGAGGCATGAGGACCGCAATAGATCTGGAAAGGACGCATTGGAACAGGCAGCATTGCCACCTCAAGTAATCTAATCTAATCTAGGCAGGGTGTTTGAAAAAGATGGCAACCGATTATAAGAGAACTTGAACTCTTGGGACTCAGGAAACATGAATTAAATCTAAACTAAAGCAATCGAATCGCGAAGTAGGAAGCTGTCAAGTTATATACTCTGAATCTGTTGATAACGGAAAATCTCCGGCGTTGAAGATGTGGGGGTGCAATTAACGAAGCCGGGTTTACCTGAAGTAAGCGTTGACAAAGTTTTGACCACGGAAGTAGAGACTTGGTTGCTACCTTAGGCACTGGCGCTACGTAACGACGAAAGCCTTCAAGGTAGCAGGATACCCTTCAAGATAGGGTAGAGGGAAAGGTCGCTTCATTTCTACATTCAAATCGGAATAAATCCTCGGCGATCGATTGTCCTTTCTCGAGAGTGGAGCCGGGCAAGTAAAACACCGTAAACCCTCGGTAATACGGTAGCCCGACGTGACATTAAATGGAACCATCCTACTCGACTTATTGGCTGCCGTCGGATATTTCAAATGGCGCTACTGTAGTGGGGGGGGTATTTCTCTCTGCTAGAGCCCCACAAAATTCGTGCGGAATAAAGTGATCTGCAACCGGCTATTTCTCACTACTTAATCGACAGAACTGCAAGTACTGGAGTAGGGAAAGCCTCGTTGGATAACAGAAACACATACACTCGACATCCACAGAAAGTAAACGTCTGGGCAGGAATTGTACCTAATAGAATTCTAAGCCGTTTCTTCTTCGAGGGAAATCTTAACGGATAAAAATATCGTTTGGAGTTTCTCGAAAATGATCTAATAATAAGTCTAGCACCGGCTATAGAGAGCTGTCAATCAATAAGCGAGGTTGGGTCACGAAGAATCCATAAGTCTCTTGGTTTTCCTCTAGGCGGCCCAAGATCTAGCCGCAAGATGGTATGTTGGCGGTGACCCGAACGGATCCTTCACTAACGAGACGTCCTCAACGTCGAGATCCAACTGCCTCTTCATCTTTAACACAACTCCAGGGAGATCATCGTCCCTGATTGACCTCTGGAGTCGCACTCAATTCATCATCAATCCCTCAGGAGCTCCTACACCCGCCTAACGATGATCCTAGGTCTGTCGGGGTTCCAGCGCCGGCTGTACTTTACCCAAACGATGACGATACTCTTTGGTTTCAATACGATGGTGCATCGCTTATAAACTTTGATGTCCTCTTTCTAGGTAAATTGTGAGTTTTAAGGGCCGAACAGGACGGCGTACGTTTATGCAAAACAGGGTGCCCTAGGGATTTATGTCAAAAATAACTATTGATATCCGTTTCACTTAAACAATTTAAAATCAACCATCGCACAAGGTCTTGACCCCTACTTCCATTTAAAAATCCTGAACGAATTTTCCACTTCACCAAGCCCATCATTGCCGAAACACGGCAAGTACAGTTTGAAAGCTCGGATTAACGCCCTCCACTTTTCTTTCTCTCAACCGCCACTTTAAATTTTAGTATGCCGCCGCGAAGTCGTTTCCTACGGCCGCGCCCTTTTCCCTTTAAAACGCCTCTCGACTTACGTGAGATTTATTCGCCGCCCCAACTTATTACTTAATCCCGGCGCTCGTTACCGAAGTCTACGCGGGGGCCATCTGCGCGCCGCGGCGAGATTTTCTTCAATCCGTAAGTCACGTATCGGCAGTCCATTGCGTTAAACGACTTCGCGCCCGGAATTAGGATTTGGCGCGCGGGCCGGAGGCGAAGTTTACGTTTCGAATTTGTCCCGTGTCGCGTCCAGACCGCCGCGGGCGGCAAAAATCGCAGTTTCGCCCGGCGGGAAGGACGAAGGTAAAAAAGGGAGGTGGAGGGCCGAACGCTTAACGCTCGAAATGCACGAAGCGGTGCCTTTTTTCTCAATTAGGAGGCGGGGATGTTGATTTTGCGTGCGAAAACGACGATGGATTTTCAGAACCTGTCACTGTCGACGGCGAGGGATTGAAGGAGTTTAAGGATAGGTTTAAATGGGTACGTCCTTCTCGCTTTAAAGGACCTATTCCAAATTTTTGTAATACATTTTTTTATATATATAAAAGAAAAACTAATAAGGTACTACTGCCCGGTCTGACACGCAATTACCTTGTCACAAGGGGCCGAGTCAGCCACATATTTAAGAAATTGCATTTAAAACTCTAGCATCCTACACCTCATATGAGGTGCAAGAGTATGAGAGATAAGAAAAAGAAATTCTGAGGTAGATTGTCATCAGCAACTCCCGTCACAACGCAATTCGATGTAGTTCCTACAATTCTTCAAAAAATCCTCTCACTACAACAACTGTTCGTCCCATATTTCGGGGCCATGTAGCAGTTTCCAGCTGCTCTCCTACGTACAATGTCTACATTTGTCTGTTCGACTCAAGTTTCAAGAAAGGAGAATCAAACGTCAAGGGCTTATACCGATATAAAGAAAGACAAAAGCTATCTTCTCCGCCACCCATTTACAAAGGAACCCTGCTACTTGGACGGTTTCCGAAAACCGCCCAAAGAGCGCCACCGTCGTCGCCACGAGTTTGCAAGATCCAAAATCTGTAGCGCCATCCTCGAGGTTGAGAATAAATTAATATCCTTCTGAGCTTAAAATCCGCTGAAACTATTTCGACGTCTATGACGTTTACATTTGTGCAGCGCTCGTTGTACGTCTTCCCCGCCTAATGACGTCAGTAATACAATCAATGTTTGGATCCCCTTCAGCTGATAACCACCAAGGGGTGCAATAGTTGTTTCTGCCAGTAGAGAAAGCAAGCCGATTCTAGATTCTCCTCCTCCGACTTTGACCTTTACCTTGTCGATTCTAGAACTTTTTCCAATCCCGACTTTAACGTTTTGACCTTGTCGATTATGTAACCTCCTCCCACTTTGACCATGACCTTCCCGATTCTAGAACCTGCTTTAACTTCGAACTTTTGATCTTGACATTGTCGATCACTGTAACACCATTCGATTTTGACTTTTTGATCTTGTCGATTCTAGATCCTACTCCTACTTTGACCTTGACCTTGTCGGTTCTAGAACTTTCTTCAATCTTGAGCTTTTAATCCTGACTTTGCCGATCTTCTAACATCCTTGCTCGACTCTCACTTTTACACCTTATCAATCATAGAACCTTTTGCGACTTTGATCTTGACCGTGTCGATTGCAGACCCTACTTCAACCTCGTACTTCAGATCTTGACATTGCCGATCCCTGTAACTTCGTTCGATTTTCACTATTAGACCTTATTGGTTCTAGATCCTCCTCCGACTTTGACCTTGACTTTGTCGGTTCTAGAAGTTTCTCCAATCTTGGGCTTTTAATCCAAAATTTGCCCCCTTGCTCGACTCTGACTTTTACATCTTATCAATCATAGAACCTTTTGCGACTTTGATCTTGACCTTGTCGATTGTAGACCCTGCTCCAACCTCGAACTTCAGATCTTGACATTGCCGATGCCTGTAACTTCGCTCGATTTTCACTATTCGACCTTTTCGGTTCTAGATCCTCCTCCGACTTTGACCTTGACCTTGTCGGTTCTAGAAGTTTCTCCAATCTTGAGCTTTTAATCCAAAATTTGCCCCCCTTCTCGACATTGACTTTTACACCTTGTCAATCATAGAACCTTTTCCGACTTTGACCTTGACCTTGACCTTGCCGATTGTAGATCCTGTCCCAACTTCGAAGTTTTGGTCTTTGTAAGCCCCTCCGATTTTGACTTTTTGACTTTATCGATTATGGAATCTCCTACGGCAGCTACGTTTTGATCTTTACGTTTTTGGAAACTCCTATGACTTTGACCTTGTCCTTGTCTGCCCTCCAGTTGTCAATCAGGATTGAAGTAGTATACCGGTAAAGAAACCAAGTCGATCCTAGATCCGCGTCCGACTTTGATCTTCATCCTTTCGATTATAGAACTTTCTATGATTTTGAGGTTTTAATCTTGACTTTGCCAATGTTTTAACTCCCTTCCGACTTTGACTTTTGACCTTGTCGATAACGGCACCTTCTTCGACGTTGACCTTGACCTCATCGATTCCGGAACCCGCTCTAACTTTGTACGTTTGAGTTTGACATTGTCGTTCCCTGTCGTCCCTCCTTTGACCCTGTCAATCATGGAACCTCCTTTGCCTTGCACTTTGACCTTGTCGATTATAACCTTCTTCGATTTTGACTTTTTGACCTTGTCGATTTTAGCACATTCTTCAATCTTGATTGTTCAATCCTGATTTTGCCAAAGTTTTAACCCCTTCCGCCTTTGATTTTTTGATCTTGTCGATTATGGAACTTTCTCGGACTTTGACTTGACCGGTGCTAGAACTTGCTTCAACCTAGAACTTTTGAATTTGATATTGCTTATTCCTTTGATTTTGATTTCTTGGTTTTCTCGATTATGGAACTTCCTCTGACTTTTATTTGTTTGTCTTAACGTTTATGGAACCTCCTATGACATTGACCTTGACCTTGTCACCTTAAAAATCTGCAGCCTAGCCCTCCACCAACATTGGAATAGTGCTTTATAATGGTAGAGAAGCTCAGCCGATACTAGATCCTCCTCGGGGAAAAAATTCCTTCTAACTCGGCTCCCGTGGGGTCCAACGACACATAAACTTCACATCCGAGTAAGGCAATCACCGATATACGACAGGGTCAGAGCGTGAACTGGGTTTAAAATAGATTTCCGGTTTATCTGGACGAAGCGACCACTACGTCTACGCCGACTAGCAAGCGTAGAGGCGTGATTACCGTTTCTTTCCCTCCGCGTTCCGTTAACAAACTCTAGCGCCTAAAACGGCAGTGACAAACGAGGGTGTAAAGCGCAGCTGATAGCAGTCAATCGATAAGTCCCAAAAATTTAAATCTAGATTTCCGCAACTTCCATCAACTACTAACTTTGCGTACCATAAACATAATCAACTGTCATTTATGTTACGTTGCAACGCTCTCAATCCGATCATGCTAATCGAAATAAACGAATTCGCGGCGTTTCACCGAGTTCCGAATTCACCGTCCGTTCGGAACGTCAAACTAACCAATTAACCGCTTGTCGGCTGCTCGGCGGCGCGATAAAAATGCGGCGCAAAACGAATAAAGCGCCGCTAACAATTTACTGTCACGAAAAATAACAACGAACGAACCAAAAAAAAAAAAAACAACCAACAGAAAAAGTAAACTCGAAACAAAACAAATCGACGAAAAACGCGAAGAGGTAGAGAGAGCATCACGTACACGTATAACATGTAATTCCATTTCGAACTGGTAAAATTGAGACAGTACGGAGCGCTAGCGCACCTCGCCGCATACGAAATGCATTTTTAACCCCGGTCGGGCCCTCTCGAAAAACTCCCCAAGGGAGAATTTCGCGCGATGCTCACGTCTATTTCTATAACTCGGACAGTTTACGCCGGCGGCGGCGGGCGTCTCCGAAGAAAAACGGCGTTCGCGAGTTTTTCGCGTCTTTTTGCCGCTATTGTTCGGGCGTCGCGAGGCGCCGTAAATATCGGAACGGGACGTGCGAAATTTTTCGTTTTTCTTTCTCCGGGAAAGGTGAAATATGGATTTCGAACGGCCGAGCCACCGAACGAGCGTTTTTCGCGACGACGACACGTTTATATTCAAATTTTTCGACGTACTACGAAAACTGGATAGCCCGGATGTACGAACGTTACGGGGAAAAAGTCGGACGTTCGGAGGGAGGGGAAATTTTCGCGAAGTTTTCGATCCGAACGGGAACCGGAAGATATCGATAGGTGGGGGTTAGGAAAACAAGCGACCGAGAAAAGTTTCTGACTGGTCTGAAAAATATGGTTTAAAGGTGTTAAAGGGTTCGTAAAACTGCTGAAGATGAGACGCAAGGCAGAAACAAGGGGTAAAGGAAGCAGATGGCTGTCAGATTATCTCAGAGGGACCTGTCGAGGCACGCAGAAACGATAGGGCTAACTGATGCGTTAGGTCGTGTTTGAGACGGGGTGGTTACTTTCACGATAAGATATGTTAACAACGCTGGACGATGGTAAAATAAAGTTTCGGGCGCCACTAGAACTTAGAGGGCAGTTTTGTTCCCGTTAGGCGTTAACAAAACGCAGGCTGATGTTATATATACGAAAATTTGATGCGGGTGCCACTGGCTCTTAGCGTTTTCTACTTCGTCGCGTGCAGGAACCAGATTGAAACGTGACGGTACGTCAAACAGACGGGGCAATTTCACCGAAATTCCGTGGCTGTCAGATTGTCTTGGAGGGACTTGCCGTTCATGTTGAAGTTAGCCACGCTTCTTGGTGATACTCTTACAACTTCTATATACATATTAATACAACTCTCTCTCTCTCTCTCTCTCTCTCTCTCTACAAAGCTTTTTAATTTAATTATAAACATAGTCGTCAAATCTTTGGAGTTTCCTTACTTCTCGTTTGGGTCTTGTTGTGATTACTTCTTTCGTGCTTTTTCTTTTCTATGGCATTCTCATCCTTCTCGGTCTCATTTATGTCCTCCACCTCTTTTGTAGCCATCGCGTCCTATGTCTCCTCTCTTGAATTCCTTCTTCGGTGCAGCTCTACTTTTTATGGCTTCTTCCCTCTCTTAACTTCTTTTTTTCGGTGTTGCTCTATTTTCTATGGATTCTTCCTTCTTTTACATTCTTCCTTCTCCGGTGTGGTGAGGTTCTTTTATTCGCTGGTACTTCCTTTAAAACCCTTTAGGTCCAAAATATATTTTTTAACTTTTCTGTTGACTTATCTATCTTGTCAATTTTCTTCGTCGTCAACCAAACAAATTTTTCATTTTTTTTTCGGAGAGCAGGACTACACTACATTATTTCTCCGTTGTCCAGATAACGAACAGTATTAATTCACCACGACTTCAGCTCGACTTTTGTGTAACATTGTCATAGAAACCTGTATTGTTGCTGTCCACGTATCCTTGGTTATTTATCCAGTGGTTATTAGGCATTCTTGTGATGTGAAAGTGTTGAATGTATGTGTTTGAATAGTTACAATGTTTCTTTAAGTTTTAATCGATGCCTTTTATAATAATTAATAATTTTATTTCTATTTACATCATTTTCTCCCATTAAACGTCTCTGGCTGGACGTAAAAAATGAAGGCAAATAACCATGTGAATATTAATATACTACAATATGCTGCAACTGATCTGCTAGCTTGGTCATTGTATCCATCTGAACACTTAGGAAATCTTGAACTTTTGGTGACATAACCGACATGTTGTATAATTTGTGCTTTCTTAATATTCAAACCTCTAAATATGGTAAGTATCAAACAAGCTTAGTTGTACCATGCTTACGCTTCTGACACCATGTTCTCTAATAGCAAAAATATGTCTTCAGGATAAATATTAGCTTTCGGGAGTATCCAATAACATCGTTCCCGCTTAACCTAGCTTCTCGTTTATGCTGAAGTTAGCCACGCTTGCTGTTGCATCTTTTACAACTTACATACATATATTAATACAGCAGTACGTTAAACACGCAGGGCAATTCCACCGCAATTCAAGAACCAGATTGAAATATAACGGTACGTCGAACAGATGGGGCAATTTCATCGCAATTCCGTGGCCGTCAGATTGTCTCGGAGAGACTTACCGACGCGCAGAATCGGTGATGGCTAACTGCAGTGTAGGGTGAATTGGTGTAAAGGGGTTTACTTTCCCGATAAAAAGTGGTAAGGCGTATAGATTTGAAAATAGCTCAATTGGCTAGTTTGGATAGTTAAAGGGGACCCGGGTCCTAGTCCAGTCTTAACTGTTTCCTGAATGGGATAATCTCGAAATACGCCAAAACAGTTTGACCTTCCTACTATGCCCTACGCCATCTTTAAAATTAGGACAATTGTGTCCTGTCAACAGATCCACTTGCCTCCCAATTCGATTCATTCGCACTAACTGCGATGTTCTGGCTTCTGACGGTTCCCGCGATCAGATTAGATTTTATCTGTGCTTTTTTCCCACTTTACTATCGAATATTTACGCCGTAAAATGATGATGGTGGCGTTTCTTTAGTCGAACGATACTTCCCGTAAGTAAGTATCGTAGCAATAAACGTGGCATTTCCCGGCCGCAAACGAAGCATTAAACTTCTCCATAAAATCCGAAACTATCCCCCTTTGTTTATTTCCGATATGGTCATAAACGATCGAGCGCTGCCCCCTCCGCCCCCTCCCCCTCTCCTCGACGTCCGAAAGGGATTTCCGTCCACAAAGCGTAATTTCGAGCGTCGCGTCGTCAGCAGCGGCAGCAGCACTAACGTAAATACAGGGCGATCCTCGCGTCGAGGACAACGAATAAACAATCTGTCCGATTTACGGGCGATAAAATTCGAAAATTTCGACCGACGGCGGCGTCCTTATTTATCGTCCGCGACGCGTCCTCCGCCGTACGATTCGGCATTTATTGCTTTGCATAGAAGCGGACGGCCTTCCCGGTGGATTAAAAGCGTCCCCATCCTCCGACGGACGGATAGTAATTTCCGAAGACCGAAGCCGATAAAATTCCGGTCCGATTTACGCGTGCCGCCGTCCTCGTTTCCGAAAACGACGACGACGCGAAGCAGATAAAGACTTCGGTCGAGTTTATCTTGTTTACAGGCGGTTAAGTTTTTTTCTTCTCATTCTTCCTCCGCCCCCTTCTTCGTGGCTTCGCCTTTTATTCTCTGCGCGTTTACGGAGATCGTAAAACGGACGGAATTACTTCGCTTTTATTGTTGTATCGCGGCGATGCGCGATCGAATAGTCGGACGTAAAAATCAAATATTTCGAGGATTCGGAGGAGATGACGATGTCGTAGATAGATTTTCGGGGCGAAGATATAAATCGGCTGAAATGACGATAAATTCGACTGCGTAGTATAATAATCTAGGTCGATATTGTATCGCGTGAATCCCCGGCATCTTAGAGATAAATACGGGATCCTTCTGAACCATTGCGTCAAACTAACTAGATTACTAGCTTACACGTCGCGCATTGCTATGACCTCAAAAGAAAGGAAATTAAAGGAAACTCGTTATGGATAACATTCAATTTACATTGTGTCATGTTTATTGAAACTTATTATTAGTCATTATTTGCATTCAATTGAATTGAATTTGTTGGTATACACGCGCGCCACCTATCATGGGATATATGTGCTATGCCAGAAACAATCGACACACGCGCGCCACCTATCGTACAATCAGTGTTACACGTATGGAAATTCATGGCTTTTCTTTTTTGGAAAACGTTGATTAAATAAATTGATTTGGAATTCGTTGATGTCACTATGCCTAATCCTCGCGGGAGTGTACTCCAGGACTGCCGAAACTTTCATGGCGATCAGATGAATGGTGGGGAATGCATAAAGAACACACAGACGGATATACATTCCTTTACACACATATATATATAAACATGAGGCGACAGTAACTTAACCAGTGTAAAAGAATTTTGTGCAAAAAAAGTATTGTTTTGGTAGACACTGAATTATATAGCGTGTCCCAGGATTGAGGTTACAAGAGAGCTGCGATGGACTAGCAATTCATTTTTAAATTGTGGGATCAAAATCTGTTTGCTGTGAATAGAATTTTAGGAGTATTTTTATCAGAAGATAAAATAAATCGACCTTGACGGTGAAGCTAAAACTATTTTCTTTTCAGGTGAAGTCCCCTTTTCGTGTATTTACAATACAATAAGGCCGATATCATCACAAGGCTGGGTAAACAGCGGTAATTACGAAATAAGTTACGACAGCCTACATATACACATAACTACTCGCATAGAGCGCATTGACGTAGAGTGGGGAGTCGACGATGCTGTCGTAACTTATTTCGTAATTGTACGCTGTTACCGTTATTTGCCCAGGCTGATCATCACTTTCGTAAATTTTCTCCAAACTCAAATACGTAGATTTTCGTTTTGTTCCTTTCTATTGGAAACATCTCATGTACATTGCTGAATCGACGAATCGAACACAAAAAAAAAGAACGAAACCTCTTTAGGCGATCGTCTGTTGTTTTTTTTGCGCGAAAATATCATTTCGCGTTCAAGCTGACGTCTTCGTGATCGACGCGACAAGCAAACTAAATTGAACTTTCCCGCGTTATTTCAAGATGATCCGTCGAAGTATCGTACGATCCGCCATATTGCCCGCGAGACTTCACCTTGTCGCGATGAAAATTGTTTTCTCCTTAAAACGGGGACCGATGATACCGTGACGCTTCGACGGGGATATTTGAGATGTTCATTGCTTACTTCGACAGAATATTTGTGGATGATTCTCGATAGGGGTTGATTGTACCACCTCACATCTCCCACGTCTTCCAGAAATTCCGGATAGCGGAACAGAAGGCGTTGCCGCCGATCTGCAACAGTTCTTTTGTGGAACTGAGGACCAAGGCCAAGTTAGTTTCTAAAGGTGACACCGGTCTATTATATGGACCCCTAACATACCCCACATAAAGGGAGCCACATAAATCGTCTTCTGGGTGCCCAAAGCAAAATTTTGAGGGCAATAGTGGGAGCCCCACGGTTTATCCGAAATGACCTTATGATTTCCGTTCCCTGGGACTTGGCGAAGAAACGCATGTGAGGATGAGTTCGTCGGACAATCAAATGGTGAGCCAACCAGCTAAGTTAGAGCCGGATCGACCCTCGCTTTGTACATCGCGAGGCGGATCCAGGTACTTCCGTCAATAGGACGAATTCTGTGACAAGGATGACGTTGGTTGATGTTGGAATCGACCCCAGCAGAAAGGACTTCTGAGGTCCGTGGGATTCGTACCGAACCCTTCTTACAACGTGGTAGTTTCAGCTTATTGAAGGGCTAAGTAACCCAAGGTACATTTGTTCTCGACCTTTAGAAATACCGGCATATCGAGGAACGTGGATACTAGGCTACTGGGCCGATAAATTTTCAACCAGAAAATGATAAATCAGATTCGTCCATAGAAGGCGCTTAGTTTCGATGCTATGCAACTTGCGGCAAGTTGGCCCCGCAGTACCTAGCCTCTTCTGCCCGAGCCATAAAACCAGCGGTAGGTGGAATTATTCCGGAGAAATTGCTTCGATTTACGGCGCTTCTGTCATCTTTGATGGCCCCGACAGTAGATTAATAAGGCGGTAACACTGAGGGAAACGTTCATCCCAACTTGGTTTTGGAACCATCATGACGTCAGCGCACTTTCTGATCTCAGGAAAGACGCCAAAGGCGCCAACGGATAAGATATTCAAAATAACGTTTTTGGATAGAGCCATGTTTGTGATGCTATACCAGCCCGGAACATTCGTGATCCTGGGTCCCCTGGTATAGGTGGTAATTTCAATTTCGGCGACCGGTGGTGATAGGTCGCAGTCTGTCCATGGTATATTTCACTCTGCCCCAACAGAAAAAGCAGCACCTCTCGGATTCATAGCGTTTATACCCACATACTTCCCGACGCATAGTAGTGGTTGCTTATTGGAAGACTAAAAGGTCCGAGGAAACTGTTCCCGACCCTAGGAAAGAAGGGGCGATCAAGGAACGTGGATATAAGTGTTGAGGCGCCATCTAACCCAATCACTTTAAACTAGAAAATAGTAAGTCAGATCGCTGGAACGAGGGCTTAACTAATGTTGCAGTCTATACAAAGCTCTTAGGTTCGATGCTATGCGAATGGGACTAGTTGCTCCTGGGGCAGCTAGCCCCGGTTTCCCTGGGCAATAAACCCAAGGACAGTTGAAATGATTGGAAACATTTTCTCCAATTTACAGCCCTTCCACTATTTTTGATGGGCCCGATGGTAGACTAATGGGGCGGTAATTCTGGGCAAAATTATCCTGGTTTTGAGACCAACAGGTCAGAGGATTTCTAGGTGTGAAGAAAGACGCTGAAGGTGAAGATGGCTTCTATAACGGATAGGATTTTCATGATTACGGTTTTGGATAGATTCCTGAGAACGGTGTTTGCAATGGTACCCCGGCCCAAAGTCTTTGTGATTCTGAGTCACTTCGATGTAACTGATAAGTTCAGCATCGACAACAGGTGCTCACGGGTCAGCGGTAGTATGAGGGAGTCTGTCCTCGGTATACTCAAGCTCTGCCTCAACCAAAAAAACAGCATCCCTCTGTCCATCCCCTTCTTGCAGCGTGGTAGTGTCTGCTTATTAGAGAACTAAAAGGTCCAGGGTACATCTGTGCCCGGCCCTGGGAGAGACTGTCAGATTGAGAATCATGGGTATAACTATTGAGATGGCATTAAACCCAATTATTTTAAACCAGAAAATGATAAGTCAGATCACTGTAACGAAGGCGTAACTAAAGTTGCGGACTATAGAGGGCCCTTAGTTTCCTCCTGCGGTACTAGCCCGTCTCACACCAGCAACGGCTGAAATTATTCCGAAAAACGTGTTCTTTTTCGGGTGATGGTACCTACGTAAGTAATTTGTTGGCGGTCCGAATGGGCAAGGTTAAGCTTTAATATCGATAAGAAACAATTTGCTACGTCGAAAACGCTTTTAAGCGTATGTGGCGCGCACAATACAAGCGGTCATGGCCACGACCGAGCTATATACGGTCGGAATGCGGTGGCGTATCGAGCGCTCCTAAGTGACCTATTTGTTTCGTGCAGACACTGGAAACTCGGTCGACGTGCGGACGATGGCTCCGCTCGAATCGACGGTGTGTAACGTTTAAACTGGGCAAATATGCGGTATGATGAGTCATCTCTCCTCTTCGCAATGTAATATTACAGAGGGCAAAGGACAGTTGACTCATCATACCGCACGTTTTTCCAGTTTAGAATATGCGGTATGATGAGTCATCTATTTATTTCGCAATGTATATTATATCACAAAGGGCAAAGAAGAGATGACTCATCATACCGCATATTTGTCCAGTTTAGTAATGTATAATTCTGACGTGCCCCTCTGGAAATGGAATCTGCAAGTACAAATAGGTTCTTAAGTTTTACCATTTCATCATATTTTAACCGGTTAAAAGTTATTTCCTTTCCGTTAAAACTTCCCATTTCCAGTTTATAAAATGAAAATAGAAAAATCCGAGCCATCGCAACTCCCGGTATCGACGAACGAAGTAACCTTAAGAGCACCCGGAAATCGCTTTCCAATCTCGCCGTGCGCTATTTTCATCAAGTTTCTGTGTCGTAAGGTGTTCCATTTTAATTTCCGCATAGATATATAAGTTTGTCGGTATTAAATACCGCCGTCGGCGCGTAAGCCTGTACCGCCAGCGAGCGTATTAGAATCGTAAAACGGAAACAAAACGACGCCGATGGAGAGGCGAAGCGCCGCCACCGACGGCGACGGCGGCTGCGGCACCGACGAACGCGAATCCGTCTGTGCAAACAGAGATAGCAAAAACCGACAGCAACGATGTACGTCGAAAGTGGGAAAACGGCAATCTAAAAGCGCGCGCGGTACGTAAATAGAGCGAAGGAGGAAACGTGCTGCGCTCACGTTCGCGTACGGATCCGGAAAACTTTTGTTCGTTCGACGCTCCTCACCTGCCGCGCGACGATATTTACCGAGCGAAGTGGTCGTAAGCGATTAAAATTGGAAAACGTAAGAGGAGGAAAGAGGAAAGCGGAGGCTGGCAACCGGAGATCGTAGATCGCGTTTCCGGGTGCGCCGGAACGATAACCTTTTATTGTCTCGCGTTGCTGTGATCTTGTGTAAGAGCGTTCGCGATTGAAAAGCGCCGATATCTAAACCGTCGACCTTTTTAAATCTCCGGTTTTACGTTTCCGGTCCGTGCATTTCGATCCTTCGGAAAGGAGGGCGTTTCGGATATTCCACGTTAATCCAAATAGTTTTTAGACATTTTCAATTTCCGTTTCCGATAAACGCGGAACAGACGGCGGAAATTTCCGAGTAGTAATCGAAGAAGTCACGGGGAATGTGTTAAATTGTAACACCGTGGCCCGGCTAATATTTTCGGCCTTGGTACAATGAGACATCGATACCTGATACGATACTCGTGGTGTACTGATCGGTAATTATGTCGAGAATTTTTGGGTAAACGGATACAATAGAATTCTCAAATTTGAAAAACTCACACCGTTAAATAAGTCAACCGTTGAAGCAAGGTCATTTAGCGCAATGGTCAGCGTCTCCGACCACCGACTTACGACTTGCTGCCTCGTATCCACATGTCTTGCTTCTTTTATTACACTTGATATCTTATTACTAGAATTTGTTAAAATGGTGGTACCGTGTGGCAGTAGGGTAACGGTAGGGGCGTGAGTAAGGGTAATTTTCAACTCGTATTAGATCTCGACAGTACCGCGAGAGATAGTTCAAAGCGACAGTATGTTGCACGCTAAATAAATACGCGCAGATGTGACGCCCAAATGGTGTAACGTTCCCTTCGAATATGAATAAATATCTCACGCATTTCCCTGGGGATTCGAATATAGAAGTCCGCATGTTTATTGCACAATATCCAATAACGGATTGCTAAGTCGTGATAGGTTTGAATGTAGAAAACATGGTAAAAGTAAACGTCATGTACTGAAGTTAAGTGCCTCGGATATGCAATTTTGGCCATTCTTAGCGAAGAAATCCTACACGATTGAGTTCGGCTCGTCAAGACGGGTCGATTAACATAGGATTGAACCTTCTGGGTCTTATGGGACCCGAGATGGGTATGCGATCTTAGCTATTTTTGACGATTTTTGCGGTTTCTTGCGTTTTCTCGGCAACCATTTCTAAGAATCTAAAGAAATCCTACGCGATTGAGTTCGGTTCGTCAAGACGAGTCCATTGACGTAGGATTGAATATCCTGAGTTAGATAGGAACGAGACCGATATGCAAGTTTGGCCATTTTTAATGATTTCTTGCGTTTCCTCGGCAGCCATTTGTAATAATCTGAAGAAATCCTACGCTATTGAGTTCGGCTCGTCAAGATGCGTCGATTGACGTAGGATTGAACCTTCTGGGTCTTATAGGAACGAGATGGGTATGCGATTTTAGCTATTCTCGGCGGTTTTTTGCGATTTCTTACGTTTTCTCGGCAGCTATTTCTAATAATCTCAAGAAATTCTACGCGATTGACTTAGGCTCGTCAAGACACGTCGATTGACGTAGGAGTGAGCTTCCTGGGTCTTATAGGAACGAGACGGATATGCGATTTTGACCATTTTTAGCGATTTCTTGCGTCTTCTCGGTACCCATTTTTAATAATCTGAAGAAATCCTACGCGATTGAGTGCTGCTCGACAGAACGCGTCGATAAGCGTCGATAGCAATAAGACGGCTATACAACTTTAACCGTTTTAAGCGATTTTTGCGGTTTCTTGCGTCTTCTCGGCAACCGTTTTTAAGAATCTGAAGAAATCCTATGCGATTGAGTTCGGCTCGTTAAGACGCATCGATTGATGTAGGATTAGGCCTCCTAAGTTCCATAGGAACGAGACGAGTATGCGATTTTGGTAATTTTTAGTGCTTTTCTGCGGTTTCTTGCGTTTTCTCGGCAAACATTTCTAAAAATCTGAAGGAATCTTGCGCGATTGAGCTCACCTCGTCAAGACGCGTCGATTGACGTGTGATTGAACCTACTGAGCCTTATAGGAAGGAGACGAGCATGCGAGTTGGGCCATTTTAGGAATTCTTTGAGGTTTCTTGCGTTTTGTCGGCAACCATTCCTAAGAATCTAAAGAAATCCTACGCGATTGAGTTCGCCTCGTCAAGATGCGTTGATTGACGTAGAATTTAACTTTCTGGGTCTTATAGAAAGGAGGCGGGTATGCAGCTTTGGCCATTTTTAGCGATTTTTTCCGATTTCTTGCGTTTTTCGGCAACCATCTATAAGAACCTGAAGAAATCTTACGCGATTGAGTTTGGCCCATCAAGATGAGTCTATTGACGTAGGATTGAATCTCCCAAGTTTCATAGGAACGAGGCAGGTATGCGATTTTGGCCATTTTTAGCGACTTTTTGCGGTTTCTTGCGTTTTCTCGACAACCGTTTCTAATAATCTAAAGAAATCCTACGCGATTGAGTTCGCCTCGTCAAGATGCGTTGATTGACGTAGAATTTAACTTTCTGGGTCTTATAGAAAGGAGGCGGGTATGCAGCTTTGCCATTTTTAGCAATTTTTTCCGATTTCTTGCGCTTTTTCGGCAACCATCTATAAGAACCTGAATAAATCTTACGCGATTGAGTTTGACTCATCAAGATGAGTCTATTGACGTAGGATTGAATCTCCCAAGTTTCATAGGAACGAGACAGGTATGCGATTTTGGCCATTTTTAGCGACTTTTTGCGGTTTCTTGGGTTTTCTCGGCAACCGTTTCTAATAATCTAAAGAAATCCTACGCGACTGAGTTCGGCTCGTCAATACTTGTCGATTGACAGACGATTGAACTTCCTGGGTCTTACAGGAACGAGATGAGTATGCGATTTTAGCAATTTTTAGCGATTTTTTGCGGTTTCTTACGTTTTCTCGACAGCTATTTGCAAGAATCTGAATAAATCCTACGCAATTGAGTTCGGCTCGTCAAGACGCGTCGATTGATGTGGTATTGAACCTCCTAAGCCCCATAGAAACCGAGGGGTGTACGCAACTTTGATCATCTTCAGCAATTTGTTTGCGTCTTTTTGCAAAAAGGAAAATCGTAAAATAGTCGCATACCCGTGTCGGTTCCTATAGGACTTAAAAGCATCAAAAATGGGAAAAGAAAGAAATAATTTGATACAGACCGTAGGCAAAGATTGCAAAACAACGGAAGATTGATATAGGTGTAGTTTAATTTGGGGATGAGGAGCTCGAAATGTATATATATATATATATATATATATATATATATATATATTTCTTTTTTTCCTTTGTGTTGCTGCAATAAAAGATATTAGCAAAATTAGGTCTTTTCACCTTGACCTCCCCGAGAGTCTAATACGTTGTTAATCCTGAAGTTTTATGTAGAAAGTGTAATAGATCGCGCAGTAAAGCCGCAAAAAGGGGAATCGAAGGGGGATCGAAGAGCAGTAAAGGAGGAAACGGGCTGAAGTACCAGAAATCCAAGTTATACTCCATCCCCAATCTATCTCGTGGCTTATTTACTCCTTAGAAACTCCTAATTTATGGCTCATTAGACGACATCAAACTTTCCCTCCTCATATTTCGCCTAAATTCCCTCCCCCTTACGCATCATCTATTCATAACCTCCAATCTAAATTTCCGCCATTATTGCCGCGACATATTTTACCGACGTCGCCCCGATACGCTTTTTCCCTCCGCTTCGAGCCGCCGGCAAATGTATGGAAATAAAATTAAAAAGTTCTAAAAGAGCCATCCGCGCCGCCCTATAATTGCTCATAAAGCCGACCAACTTCCGACTGTATCGTAACTCAACTCGGCTTCCCTCGCTCGTAACGGCCGGGCGCGCTTTAAAAAAAAAAGCGAAAAGAAGTTTCGACGTTAAAGGGAAATCATGGGATCGCCCTTTTAGGCCGTCGTTTAGCCGCGCGTCGTGTGGCGATTGTTTCTGAACCGGCGCGGGGGACGGGGCCCTTAACCTCAAATTTAACGATCCGCTTCGGCGATGTTTCCGAACGAAACGATCGCTTTCCGAGGATCCCGAAGAGCTTTTTCCGTTTCCCTCATGGACGGTCTTTAAGAAGAAACAATAATTGATTTCGCGATCGGAATTCGGATAGCTTAAAACGGTTTTAAACGAGGCGACGTCCGATTTTTCCCGTCGTCGGCGGTGATAAATTGAAGTTGAAGATGAACGATGGGAGAATCCGAAATTGCGAATTGCACCGCGAGATTTACCCGACATCATCGCAGATGTATTTTGACGCGCGTGCATCGAAATACAAATTGCTCGCGCTATAATAAAGACAAAAAAGGAAACGTAATAGCAATAAAGCCCATCATTCCCGTCCAAAACCGAATAATTTCCATCGGGACAATAGAGGCAACGACCGCCGGAACTGCACTTCCCCTCGAAATTTCAGTACGATCGCGCCCGTTCGAAATAACAAAAATACGCGCGTTCGCGAGGAAAACAAACGAAAATCGCCTGTCTCCACGTATTTCGCCCCTACGTCTACCTACGGCCATCCGATTATAAATTCGATTATTCGTCGCGTCGACGTTCGGATTTTAATTCGGAACGTCGGCGTCCCGCGGCATAAACTGCATTTGTTTTCCCCCACCCTACTCCACGACCGATATTGTTCGAATGATGCCGGAGGACATATTCGATACTGTCGAGACCGTACGATGCAATTATTGCTAAATATCGAAGGCGAAACGCTAGATTGACGTTTAATTCATTATAAACGAGACGAACGCAGGTTTATTATGACTTTTTGGAACGATCGCGCAGAAAATTTAACAGATTATTACCCTCGAGAGTCCTCGCCCCGTTGATGAACCACGGATATGATGAAACCAGTTGACACCCTCCTGTCAGTTGCGAATGAAATATAATAACTAGTACTTTGTTTTTATATCACTTATTTTTGTATATTTTTTATTAAAGAAAAATGTTATAGTTATATCTGGACGTAATAGACGTAAGCTGCATAGTGTTACAAATATAAAGAAGCCGGTCCTATGAGTCATTCAGTACTTATCGATTTGAGGGGTGTCTAAATAAGGTAAAGAGAGACTTTTTCACTTGTTTTATTCCAATAACATTACAAGTTCATGTAAGGCACACACCGCTAGACGCGGTTCTCCCACTCCTCTCAAAGCAGCGCTGGAACCCGAATACTGGTACAGCCTTTGTTGAATTTTGCAGCCGAATTTTCACTTTTGACGGTGTTTTCAGCAAGAATAAAACACTTTCTTACTGGGCACTTTAATTTTAATTTAATTATGCTAATACATTTCACAATGAAATTGTAACTGTTCCTTCAAGGTACTCTTCGAATCCTTTTCATGTGGTGGATTAGTCCACGCTCTTCTTGTTTCTTTCTTATAAGTTTTTCTAAGTTTTCGTCTTCTCTACGATTCTTCTCCACTCCTACCCGTCGTTGATTTTTCTTTCCATTTCCCTGGATTCAGTTTCCCGGGGGTCACTGTTGATGAACCCCTTCGGAAAGGAAATCCTTTGGTTTTTCTTCTGGGGAGAGTAATGTTCTCGTACACTCCCACTTTTTATAGCACCAACGCCAAACCCGACGTATTTGACATAGGATTGAGTAAAAATGTTCTTGCCGGTGATTTTAGGCGATCAATCCTCGGACCGCAATTTCTTCTTCTTCACGCTGGGAACTCCATATTCTGGAGTGTTCGCGTGCTTCTCGAGAGGAGAAGGGTGAATAGGGCATGGGGGTGAACTTGGATCATTTGGTTTCAAATATAGATCTGAAGAGTTGTGACCTGCTGGAACCTTCGGCGGGGACTTAACAGGACTCCTCTAAATTCAAGGCCAAGTTTTCCTCCAGATATACGTAAGATCTCTTCGTCACCTTAGAGGAAATTCGAGAAGAAGTTTCAAGCCTTCTCCTCGACTTTCCCCCTAAGTCCGAGCCCACCCTGTCTACGGGAGCGGTCGCACTAAGATCGCCAATGGCCTTGTGTCCCCTCTTTGTTGAGGATGAGTTCGTATAGAACCTTTTACTCAAGTTGAGAAATCTCAAGCTCTGAGGCTCGTGTTTTTAACTGTGGTTCGACGAATGTACTGGTTAGTTCCTGGTCTATCTATGGCGGCCAGATTTGTGAAGACGCAGGGACTATCCTATAATGAACTATAAAGTCATCGTTTGAGATACTCTTCTCCTCTAGTGTCAGACAGTCAAGTATCTGTGGGTCACCCTGAACCAACGATTTTCTTTGCGCCCCTATGTTCAAGCCGTTTGCTCTAAATTTATGACCGCGAGGAACGCCGTTTATCCCTTAATGAACCAGAACAACTCACCACCTCTGAAAGCCAAGGTATTTATACCTACATTCTCGCTCCCAGCATCCTCTCCTCGGTGAGGGTCTGGATCACTACGGCCAAGAGGCGTATTCCCAAAATAAGAGGCTAGATGTGATTCGAAGGCACTCCAAGATCGAAATGATCAAACCCCGATCCATCTGGCTACTCCATCTTTGTCTTACTACCTTTATGTCTTCAGTACGTCAGCTTCGCGCCACGCCGGGGAATCCCCAATAGTAAAGGAACAGCCAAACTGGTCTTCAATCGTGAAGCTTCGACGAATCCCCGAATCCCTGAAGTTCTCGGCCCTAACTAATGTTGAGTCAATTTTCTTGTACGATACGGGTGATTTTAACTTAACCATTCCTCTGAGAAACGACTCGGGGGTCAGAGGTACCTCCTCCATCAGAGGATAAGGCAGCTTACGGGCCATGTGCCATTACTCCGAAATTACGGTAATCTTCAATTGTTTATCCACATTTGTTATTCTCTTGTTCGCCGTCCCACATTTCAATAACCTCGGGAAAATCTAAACGGCGCGTCGTATTTCAAACCAAATAGAATTACGACCGAGATAGCCGAGACTCGCCTTTTCCGGGATTGTACGGTTAACAACCGCAACTAACCTGCGACATCTATTTAATCGCGTCCCTATTAAGTAACAAAAGCATCGCCCTCCCCCATTCCACCCCTCTCTCCCGCCTTCCCTCGCGCGCCACACACACGCAGAGCGATAACAATAAGCCGGGTGGAATGGTGTTTACTGCTTGACCCTTGCTTAGCGGTCCTTCCTCCCTTCGCCTTGCCATCGCCCCGTTTCGCAATTCTCAGACAACGGCACGAGCGATAAAGCCCGGAACCTCTCTCAAAGCCGGCTAAAGCTCGTAATTATTTCTTTCTTCTTTTCGCGCGCGTGCTGTACCGTCGACTGTGTGGCGGGGGGTGAAGGATGTGGGGCGAGTCCGCGATAAATTTCCCCGCTATATAACCGGATGACGGCGGGGCGGGAAATTAAGCGCGAGAACGGAGAAAAAGCGTCTCGAGCGGTTATTAAGTCCGCGTTCAATAAATTACGAGGTTTCTCCGCTTCGTTTGTTGTCGGCGCCCGCCCCGTTCTTGAAAAGTTATCGCGAATCCTAGGGAGTCGAAGGCCCGGAAGCGGCTTTTACGGAGCGGATTAATTATGTATCGAAGATAAATCATAGGCGTCTGCGTCGGATGAAGGGGCTTTTGCCGCTCGCTTACTGTCGGAAATTGTTAGAACGCGAGCGTGGCGGATTTAATTTAAGAACTTGGAAGATTTTAGAGAATTTACTGTGCGCTATTTTATATTGGGTGCCTTGAGTTGGTGACGGCTGACTGCAACAAACTGAGTCATTGGGACTCGAAAAGCGCTAATTAATCTGAAGTAAAAGGAAGGAATCAGGGGCAGGTACGTGTCGAGCTACTTGTCTTCGAAATCTGCTAACTAGAGAAAATTTAGCGGTTAGAAGCTCGGCGTTGAGAGTATGAGGTTGTAATTAAGAAACGAATCGTGCAGCAGCGAGATGACGAGCCATCTCCCTTTGAGATCTGTTAACTACAGAAAATTGTCCGGTTACACACTTAGCGTTGAGGATTTGGGGTTGCAGCTAGTGAGAGAATCTGGAGGCAGGTAGGTACCAAGCTATTTCCCTTTAAAATCTGCTAACTGCAGGAAACTCTCAGGCTAGTAACTCCGCGTACAGGGTGTGGTGTTGTAGTTAATAAACTACTAGCTAACAAATATCTGCTAACTACCGTGAAAAAAGTAAGATTTTAGCCGAACGTCAAGCTCGTCCAGAAAGGCATTATACTGTTTGTGGAAGCCGAGCTAGCAGGGGAAATCTATGATTGCCTAACCGTGTGGCATCTTTTCCCTTCGCCACCGCTTACGGGGAATTTTGACAAATATAACTGAACCTCAAAAATTCTTTAAGAACACTGGGAACTAAAACTTTAAAGCTAGGTACAGGTTACAAACCTAAACCAATTTAATTTTAATTTTTTTTTTTTTTTGGCAGAGGTGTTTCTGACTAAATTCCAGAAAGTCTAGTTTTGACATTATTGATTTGAGAAACAGAAATTCCCGAATGGGCGCGGCATTCTCTTGTCCAAGAAACTTATGGTTACGTAGCCATGTAACGTATTTTCTTTCGCCAGCTCTTACGAGGAATTTTGACAAATCTGACTCAATTTCAAACAATTTTTAACAGGGACGTCTCTGACAAAATCCCGAAGAGAGCTGCTAAGCCTAGATTTCAAAATATCGATTGGAAAGACAAGAATTCTTGAATTGGTGCAATATTTTCTTCTGCTGGGCGTCCATGATTGTGTAGTCATTTGGCAACTGTTCTTTTCGCCGGCTCTTACGGGGAGTTCTAACAAATGTGAGTCAATTTCAAGCAATTTTTAACAGGGACGTCTCTGACAAAATCCCGAAGAGAGCTGCTAAGCCTAGATTTCAAAATATCGATTGGAAAGACAAGAATTCTTGAATTGGTGCAATATTTTCTTCTGCCAGGCGTCCATGATTGCGTAGTCATTTGGCAACTGTTCTTTTCGCCGGCTCTTACGGGGAGTTCTAACAAATCTGACTCAATTTCAAACAATTTTTAACAGGTACGTCTCTGACAAAATCCCGAAGAGAGCTGCTAAGCCTAGATTTCAAAATATCGATTGGAAAGACAAGAATTCTTGAATTGGTGCAATATTTTCTTCTGCTGGGCGTCCATGATTGTGTAGTCATTTGGCAACTGTTCTTTTCGCCGGCTCTTACGGGGAGTTCTAACAAATGTGAGTCAATTTCAAGCAATTTTTAACAGGGACGTCTCTGACAAAATCCCGAAGAGAGCTGCTAAGCCTAGATTTCAAAATATCGATTGGAAAGACAAGAATTCTTGAATTGGTGCAATATTTTCTTCTGCTGGGCGTCCATGATTGTGTAGTCATTTGGCAACTGTTCTTTTCGCCGGCTCTTACGGGGAGTTCTAACAAATGTGAGTCAATTTCAAGCAATTTTTAACAGGGACGTCTCTGACAAAATCCCGAAGAGAGCTGCTAAGCCTAGATTTCAAAATATCGATTGGAAAGACAAGAATTCTTGAATTGGTGCAATATTTTCTTCTGCTGGGCGTCCATGATTGTGTAGTCATTTGGCAACTGTTCTTTTCGCCGGCTCTTACGGGGAGTTCTAACAAATGTGAGTCAATTTCAAGCAATTTTTAACAGGGACGTCTCTGACAAAATCCCGAAGAGAGCTGCTAAGCCTAGATTTCAAAATATCGATTGGAAAGACAAGAATTCTTGAATTGGTGCAATATTTTCTTCTGCCAGGCGTCCATGATTGCGTAGTCATTTGGCAACTGTTCTTTTCGCCGGCTCTTACGGGAGTTCTAACAAATCTGACTCAATTTCAAACAATTTTTAACAGGTACGTCTCTGACAAAATCCCGAAGAGAGCTGCTAAGCCTAGATTTCAAAATATCGATTGGAAAGACAAGAATTCTTGAATTGGTGCAATATTTTCTTCTGCTGGGCGTCCATGATTGTGTAGTCATTTGGCAACTGTTCTTTTCGCCGGCTCTTACGGGGAGTTCTAACAAATGTGAGTCAATTTCAAGCAATTTTTAACAGGGACGTCTCTGACAAAATCCCGAAGAGAGCTGCTAAGCCTAGATTTCAAAATATCGATTGGAAAGACAAGAATTCTTGAATTGGTGCAATATTTTCTTCTGCCAGGCGTCCATGATTGCGTAGTCATTTGGCAACTGTTCTTTTCGCCGGCTCTTACGGGGAGTTCTAACAAATGTGAGTCAATTTCAAGCAATTTTTAACAGGGACGTCTCTGACAAAATCCCGAAGAGAGCTGTTAAGCCTAGATTTCAAAATATCGATTGGAAAGACAAGAATTCTTGAATTGGTGCAATATTTTCTTCTGCCAGGCGTCCATGATTGCGTAGTCATTTGGCAACTGTTCTTTTCGCCAGATCTTACGAGGAATTCTAACAAATCTGAGTCAATTTCAAACAATTTTTAACAGGAACGTCTCTGACAAAATCCCGAAGAGAGCTGTTAAGCCTAGATTTCAAAATATCGATTGGAAAGACAAGAATTCTTGAATTGGTGCAATATTTTGTTCTGCCAGGCGTCCATGATTGCGTACTCATTTGGCAACTGTTCTTTTCGCCAGATCTTACGAGGAATTCTAACAAATCTGAGTCAATTTCAAACAATTTTTAACAGGGACGTCTCTGACAAAATCCCGAAGAGAGCTGTTAAACCTAGATTTCAAAATATCGATTGGAAAGACAAGAATTCTTGAATTGGTGCAATATTTTCTTCTGCCAGGCGTCCATGATTGCGTAGTCATTTGGCAACTGTTCTTTTCGCCAGCTCTTACGAGGAGTTCTAACAAATGTGAGTCAATTTCAAACAATTTTTAACAGAGACGTCTCTGACAAAGTTCCAAAGAGAGCTACCAAGCGTAGTTTTGGGAATATCGATTTGAATAACAAAAATTTCGGAATAGGCGCGGCATTGGCTGATGCTGACCGCTTCTTTACCAATGCGGATGTAAGTAAATAAATGACGGTGTTTTTGTCCGAGTAGTAGTTGTTTTTCAAACGAAAACTGCCGATTACGTATGTATTTATAAAATTAGATAATTACTAGAGAATACGGGGATATAAAAACTAACTTCGTCTCAAACTTGAGACGGCTAGACATGAAGAAATAGTTCCAATCGTTGACTAGAATCGATTCGATTCGAATCCGGTTTTTTTGCGGGGAAATCCGCTCGTTCCCTTCGTCTAGGGTCGCAGTTTCTGCCGCAGCAGTCGATAACTACCTACAAGTACTCGATTTTTAGCGATTCAATCAACTCCGTCTGGCGGAGAACTATGGGGCGGCGGGTGCGGTGGGATAGTCGTTATATTCCGCCTGCGATTTCGAGGGGAAGCTCCCGTTTCGAAGTTTCCGTTGTAACGCCGCGTGCGTTACGTTTCCGTTCCCGATTTCTCCGCTTCTGAAACCCGGGAAATTTAAGTACAATGGTATTGAGGTCGAAAAGTTGATTTTCAATCATAGTAAGTGCTACGTTTCCAGCCACGTGGCATCTTCTTCCCCGATTATATTTGCGAATCGACGAAAGGAGACGACATTCGAGAGCCAAAATCTTAATAAAATAAAATCCGGATGACTCTCCAGATAACGACATGAAAATGTAAAAATCAAATACGATGAATATCTGGAAAAAGTAAACGTGAAAATAAGCGAGGAAGAAACGAAAACTACTTTAATCGGCAAAAGGAGGAAAAAGAAACATGAAATCCTTCTAAATCAGAGAAAAATTGGGATAGGTTAGAAATTTCAAATATTTTATAGACAATTCTAACAGAAGATGGGGATGGGGGGGATGATGAAGAGATGAACAATAGAAACGAAGCAACAGGAAAATTGAATAATAATAAAAAGAGAGAGCAAGAAAATAAAACAAATTTTTTAAGAAAATGGCTGCGCACCAATACTCACATCCGGATCTGAAGTATGGACAACAATCAAGAATCAAAAACGAAAACCACAAAGCATCGAGATGAGATTCCTCAGAAGGATAGATAGAAAAACGAGACTAGATAAAGTAAGAAATTGTATAATCAGAGGAAACGCGGTCCATACAAAACGAGATAGAAGAAGGACAACTCAGATGGATAGGACATGTTATGAGAATGGCAGAAGATCAACTGGTAAGAAGAGTTTTCGAGGTCAAGAACGATGCAAAAGAAAACCAAGAAAGGAAGATCAAGAAAGTGTTGGATAGAAGAGAGGGTAAGGGGAGCGGGGGAGAAAAGAAATATAAATTGGAAGGAAATCCGACAAGACAAGTGGAAGACAGGCACATTTTGTGTTCATCGACTAAAGTAGGTATTCTGAAACTTGATAATTAGCCTCTACCTACGACAGCGAAAACACACGAAGCTCGCTCTCTGACTCGCGGAAAGTAGTATTGATCTATGCTCGACTCGAGAAATTTCTGAGCTTCAACGCTAGGAGGGCGGACCTCGCCCTAAAACTGGACAGGGGAAGCTTAAAAACACTGACAGGGGCACTCACAGGCCACTATACCTGTAACAAGCACCTTCACAAAATGGGCTTATCCAACACGGACACTTGCAGATTCTGCGGTGAAGAAGAGGAGTCAATGGAACACTTGATCATTAACTGTGGGGCACTAGGCGACAGGAGATATAGACTACTACATGCATATACGCTGAGTGAGGAGGACCTATTTACACTCCCATTGAAGGAGCTGATCCTGTTCCTCAGCGTATTAAATAAATAAACAAAACAAACAAAAGGAAGCACAATAGATCAACGTGGTCGCAGTGCAAAGGGCCATTTTGGGCCAGACCCCACCTCATTACAATACAATACAATACAATGCTCGACGGAGGGGGGCATTTATTTTTTGACCGATTGTACATGGGGAGTCATCGAGAGTCATTTAAATTGTATTTTTATTAAAAGGAGACGAACCAAGCGAAAAGTTCAAAATTCACGCCAGAGGAGAAAAGTTCCTAATTCCGAAATTTCGTCACGAACCGCGAAAACTACTCGACTTAACCGGCTCAGAAGTCCTAAGCTTTCCCGCTTTCTGAAAATAATTCACCCGCTAAGCTCGCGCTTCGTTCTTTCGTTCTTCGCGAGGGCGCAAAAACTTTCGAGTAGGCCGAGACAAGTGATAAATTTTTCCATCGGAAAAATTTCGAGCTGAAAGAGACGACGAGGACGGCCCGTGAAAATTTCGTAAACACCGCCCCGTCGCGGCTTTACTTCTGACGCCCGCGCCCTCCAGCGATGATAAATGATCCGTTTCCGAATAGCGCACGCGAGGGGAGAGAGACAGGTCGGTTTGTAGACGGGACGGAGAGGTATCGACAATACATATAAGAGAAACAAAAACGCAGTACCGGCCGCGCTTGTACAGATGATAAATGTCGTCCGGCTCGAGTGATACGGATCGTTCGCGATGAAAGAGACACGGCCCGTATTTGTCAAAGTGAAACGTCGTAAATATGACGCACGTTCATTGTATGTAGGTACGTAGATGTGTGTGTGAATCCTTATTTACATTTTCCAGCGCGCTGCGTAACTAAGAGAGAGGGAAAGGAAAAAGAAATCAATTTAAGGTGGATCACACCGGCAAACTCCTCAACACACAATTGTTTCATAATAAAATGGGTGACACGTGTTTCGCTAGCTCGGGGCAAGCATTTCCAACAACCGCATTAAACGAAGTTGACAATCTCATTACACCTTGTAAGAAAAAATCATCACGCCACAGTTTTATTATTAGGTCGTTTATACATTTTTTTACATTTTATTTTATTAAAATTTGCAATGTTTCGAACAAGTTTTCTCAGAGTATACGACATATTTGAGATTGATAATAGAACCATACCCTAGTTCACTCCTTTCACTTTCGGTTTCTTCATGATTTTATTAGAAAGAATGCTTAATTTTCCAGTTTTGTATCCTACAAATTAGTGCCGTTTTTCGATAGTGGTGCCATCTGCTGACTATGAACTCTCAAGTCGCCCCCTTAAGGGATCAAAGCCCATCAATTACATCATCATCACAAACTATCAAAATTGTAAAACACTTAACACATCAAATTGACTGTAGGATGTCAACGAGAAACTTAACAAGGGCATTGTACATTTCAATGTTATTATAAGTTAGTAGTAATATCATAGAAGTGGGTAATGCTACTTTAAGTGCTACTAAATTCTCAAATAAATTCCGTCTTTGGCGCTTATAGACGCGGCACGCCAAAATGGGATGGTTTAAATCAGCCACCCCACACCCCCACGCGCGGAGAATCCAAAACCTTCATTTGTATAAATAGGCAGGAAAGCAACCATGTCCGAATTTTAGTCTACTAATTACAGAATAGGCGTATCGTGACACTCTAGAGTTACTATTACTACTATTACATAGAACGTGTATGAAAGATGGAGGGGTGGGTCCATGGTGGGTCATAGCATACTGCGTAGGATGAGGTTCATATAAAGCTGTCCACCTACTTTCCGTAATAAATCTTGGGTTTCATCCCAATGAATAAATGCTAAGCGTCGGACGTAAAACGAGCTCGAGGCAAGCAAAGAAAATATAATATACACATTTTCTAACCGCCAAAAGGTTAAATTATTAGGTTAGAAATCGTTTGAATAGGGCGCGGTAAAATTTTGTCAGGGAAAGTACCATTTGAATCGACTGTGCTGCTGCAGGTGCTCTGGGACGAAACCCCTCGGACGACACAAACTACCATTTTCGCTTAATTAACACAATTATTTAACACCTGCCACTTGTGGGTTCGAAACTCGACCGCGGCGGAAGCGTAGTAGTTTAAAAATCCTAAAATGGATCTGCAACCTTCAATACGCTGCAGGAAGGAAATGCCACTAGGCGGGCCAGGAGCGGTACGGTATACGTGCGTATACGGCTCGGTGGCTCCGAACCCTTACACCGAAAGATAGAAAGGGTAAAAGATTATATATATATTGAACACCTGCGGGGGAAGGGGGAGGTGTTGTGCAAATCTTCAGCTGGACTAAAATTTCCAACATATTCAGTCGGTGTAATAGCAGGTGGGTGATATGTCAGGAGCTGATCATATGTCACTTATCTGACCTGTCCAGCGGTAGAATCCCGCAAGGGCGGTGCTTGGCTAAATTGCAATCGATTGTTTTAAAATAGGCTAAATTATAAAATGGACAACCGTTTGAGTTGGGCTGGGATATTTTAAAGAATCCGAGCTTGAACCAAGTAGTTTTGTGTCTTCTACTATCTACGTCTTCTCATTACTGTTTCAGTTCACATTTATTCCAAAATCCTCATCGTTTATTTGCCGTTTTTTTATAGCGAGGATATTCTCGTAATATCCAGGAAAAAGAAAGCTTCCAAATTTGTCCGTATCAACTACCTTACTACCCTACTTTCCCTTTTAGTCGAAAGCTTCGCCCGTCGAGTCGCCTCCTAAAAAGACTAAATTGAGACGGATTTTCCGACGCTAACGACGCGATTTCTTCGTCCGTAAGAAGAGGGGGATCCGTCGGCGACACTTCATACATCATTTACCATCCGAAATCCCGCCGTTTACGTCACCTTAAGAAATCGAGTCGAGAACCGCTCCGAACCGGATCATCTACGCCCGACTAACTTCCGATAGACGCAGCGAGATAATATTTTAAGGTCCCGTGGCGCGTAACGGAGGGAGGGGGAGAGGGGAGGGCGCCGTTCGTGTGTGTTTAACGCCGTGATACGCATATTTTCCCCGATAAATCCCCCAAAAAGTGAACGGGGGAACGAAGGGCGAAAGGGGGAGAGGGGCTTTCCGCTGACGCTTCCCGAATATATGGGCGCGTAACGAGTCGCTAATGCAGTAATTTAATTGGACGACCGACCGACCGACCGACCGACCGACGGGGAAAAGGCGAACGCGGCGAAATCGGCGAACCGTAACCGTTCGAGTTTTAGCGTTATGTTTTGAGCGATCGACGGACGCCCCTGCTTCGCTTCAGCGGCGGCGGCCGTTCGAAAAATCGTCGACGCGACCGAATTGAAAATCGCCGGATCGTTTAATCGGGCGAGGGCGCTTTGATTGATTTATTAACTAAAATAGCTCGACGGCGTAGAAACGAGCCGAAGCAAGAGCCCCTCTCCCCCTACCCTCTGCCCTCGCCCTCTCGTGTTTAATTTAATGTAAATGACGACGGGTTGGGGGAGGGAGAGTACCGGGAGATTTTCTACCGCGTTTAGCTTCGCGCGTAAAAGGTGCCCTTTGATAAGTAGGATAAGCATCCGGGCATTTTGTGCTCGACGCCGTTTGGCGCGATTTTTGATGCGTGCCGGTCGTAAAACCGCTTGGCCTCTTCGACTATCGAATTAAGGTTTCCGTTGATAAAGCGGTTGCTTGCTAATTTAATTTCGTTTTACGTCCGACCCTTAGCATTCCTTCACTGTGATGAAAACCCAAGATTTATTACGGTGATTGTGGCGTGATGATTTTTCTTACAAGGTGTAATGACATTGTCAACTTCGGTTTATGCGGCTGTTGAAAATGCTTGTCCGGAGCTAGCGAAACACGTGTCACCGATTTTATTATGAAACAATTGTGTGTTGAGGAGTTTACCGATGTGATATTGTGTCATCAAATCTAGAAATTAATTTAGGTTATGATCATGGGGTATGTAGATTTAACTTGAGTTAAACAATTAGTTGATAGTTGCGAGAATTACCCAGAACTACGTCTCCGCCCTTACGGGCTTCTGCCGCCGGACAGGTCCAGGTGAGCTAAAAAGTTACCTCCCAACATTAATAATCGGCTGATTTAAAGGCAAGCAATTTAAAGGCAAGTGTTACTTCGTTAAGCAACATCGTTCTCTTCTACGGTGCCACACAAATCGATTTCAGTCATACTTAACTTTAAGAATGACTTTGTTAAGTAATCCTTGTTTTACATACGGTGCAAACGGGCATAAAAGAATTAAATATTTCGTTCAATAAATACATTATTAAATTACCCGAAAACCAATCTGTTTGCCCCCGGTCGGTGTAATCAGTTGCATTTATATTTATATTTTATATTTCTTTTTGACGTGTCATGTAACATATTTCCCAAAACTCAACGTATCAAAAATAAAATGTATATATATATATATTTCGTGACCTTTTTATACTTATCTTATATGATAGATCTCTACCACTAATAGGTCAATAAAACAAGGCTGGTTTGAACGATAGTATCAAAAATATAAATAATAATGGAACTTAACGTAACGTATTTCCTATTGTCAAACTTCGTACGGCGTGGTACTCGGTATCGGGACGGAAACTGTCCAAAATGGCGGGTTTCCTCGCACTTGATGAAAAGATGTCGGGAAACCAGCTACTAGCTCTTAGTTCTCGGATGTTTTCAAAATTAAATCTTAGCTCTCTACCAGCCTACACTAGTGTCCTCCAATCGAGAGAAACTACAAAATTTTGATCTTCTCTTGCCATCCGTTTTGCGGTTATACCGCTCGTCAGTACGGCTTTGCAAGAGCTGTAATTTCGTATACAAATTTTATGTATATATCGTCTAAACATTGGTGTTTAATAATACGTGCATTGTGAAAGAATTCATGTCGAATCCCTCTCACATGTACAAACATCAATCGAGAGAAAAGCAAAAATTCGAACAATAACACTTACACAACGATAATGTAAGACTTCACAGAGTCGAATTTCCGCGTATATTCTCGACAACGAGACTTAAAAGCGGAAAACAACCCGTCCAACCAACCAACTCAACGTTACAGAACGAATGCCACACACGCTCATCCAACAGGCGCAAGCCATATAAGATACTTGCGAAAGCGGGGCGCCATCTACAGCAAAAGTTGGAAGGAGAAACGCCACAAGTAACGGTACGGAAAACTAAAGTCTATTGTAGTTTGTAGACGCGTGAAAAGAATTTTATAAAACTGCTGTATCGTAAGATTTCAAAAGGGATTAGTAATATTTTAGGAAAACAGTACACGAAGGTGTGTTCCACATCTAAGAACACCTTAAAGATTCTCTTAGGTAAATCGAAAGTCAAAACAGTTTCGGAACAACGGTCCGGTATCCATAAAATTGATTGTAGCGAATGCGATAAAGCATGTATAGCACAGTCGAGACGCACAAATAGCTACTACACGATTGGAAGAACATGTGACACTTTACCCTAATCGTAGGATGGATTCTTCAAGTATCGCGAAACATACGCACGACACGGGGCACGAGACATAAAGGTGGAAAATTTAAAATTGATAAGACGGGTTGATTCATCGCCAGAACTTGATGCGTATGAAGCGATACACAAACGTAAAAATACAAGACTTCTAAATCGCGATGGGGGGCGATTCAACCTAGTTTATTCCGGCTATTATAATTAAATTAAATAATTAAGTAATATTGCGGATGGAAGAGTAACTAGCTTTTTTAATTTTAATTTTCTTCGGGAAATTAACAAACTTTTTCTAACGTTCAAACTGATTCGAGTTAACAGGTACTTTCTCTTGCCCGTCCACTCGATATGGTATGTAGGAAAGGGCGTTTACGGGAGGTGAGAGTCGCCCCAGCCGTTTTCCAGCGGTAAAGTATTTGAATGAATGGTTTATTAATCATCAAATACTACATGACATGTCAAAGAAGATAAAAGGCTGAAAACATATAAACATATGTATACATAACTAAAATAAATCTTGTCACAAAGTAGTACGAAATACATAAAAAGGTAAGTTACAAATCATTCAATATATGGTCATACAAAAACAAAACATTTAATCAATATTTATTGAGAAATTCATTTGTGGTGTAAATTGTCTTTTTCGGTAGAAGGTGAAAACTTATCCGAATTTAATGATTTCATGTCCTTTGGAAGCTGATTATATAATTTGACTCCCCATCTGTCCACACCACGTTGTGTTACGTTGTTTTCGCCACACACACGCATACAGTAAAGAGAGAGAAATTGGCTCAAAGTTGGGTATCACGCGGTTTTGAAGGTGTACAACCTGAATTTCCTGTAACCTGCACGAAATCTGCCTCGTTTGTTCCTGAGGACATGCCAAAGTATTTTTTCTGAAAACTGGTTTTACCTCTCTCTCTCTCGTATTTTCTTAAAATCGTTCCTCCCGGCTTAAATATTTCATATTCGTAATCTACGCGTCGAGAGCTTTAATTCGATACGTAACATGTCATATCTATGGACAATTGCATTTCTTGTGGTAGTACACTCCGTTCAAAAAAAAAATTGACAAAAAATGAATATATTTGGAATTGGCTGAAAGTTAGATATCACGTGGTTTTGAAGGTGTACAACGTGAATTGGCTGTCAAAATCCACGAAATTTCTCTCGTTTGGTCCTTGGGACTTGTCAAAACGATTTGTTCTAAGATTTGATTTCATTCCAAAGATCTGTATAGGAAAAGTCGTGAGACCCGGTCTACCAGCGCGCACTAATCACCAGAAAAAAGAAACTTATCCCTAGATTTTGTCTATTATGTATTCGCGCTGCACTCAGTTCTGGTTCGTCCGACTAATCCAAGTTTAAAGTTATTTTCCATTTGGAACATTTCAAGCCATTATTTTATTACCTCGAGGATTTTGCTCTCACTCCCGCCCAAAAAGAGAAAAAGAAACGATACGATACAACTTCGTGCACTTGCAATTCGTAACTCCACCAACCAACGCGACCATCTCGCCACGTACACATAGCGAACGATTCGCCGCTGAAAGCACTAAAAATATCGCCACACTACACAACACGTCCAGTTGCATCTCGCTCGTCTCCCCGTCCCCAACCTGCTTTTTACCGTTTCGCCGGAAATAGTCCGGGAAAAGTTGCGCTATTGCGAGCTCAGCTGACCCCTAGCGGCGGGCGACGTGCGAAAAGCACCGCGCTCGAATCGTCGGCAATCCGGGACATTCGACCCCTTTAGCGATATAAAGTCCGGTACGAGTCGGTACGTGTACTAATCCGACGCCATCTAACACCCGTCGCGGCGGAAGATTGCGCTCCAATTGAAAGGACTTGAAGTAACCGATGAAATGAAGCTCGCCCCGTCTCGGCGGGGGTGCGTTGCGAAAATACCTTCTCGCCACTCCCGGTGAAATAGCCGAGATGCTCGAGGAGGCGGCGAGAGAATGGGCGGTTTTTATTGTACACGGGATCCTCGCGGGACGTATATCGAAAGTGCATAAGTGCTCCTACGGTCGTAATGTTGTTCTTAAAGAACGGGGGTAGATTCGTTCCGGAGTAAAAACGGTTTTAGTTTCTTTCTTATATACATACGTGGCGGAGGAAGGAAGGGCAAAAGAGCATGATAGACTTCATAGTATATAAAACAAACTTACATCTCACGGTAGGAAGACTCAGGATTAAGGAAGTAAGTCCGTATATAAAACGAACGAAACCCGCGCGAAGAGGGGGAAGTAAGTATTTTTCTTATCGGATTTCAAACGGAGTTACCCTTTCGGTTGCACACCGTCGCTTTTCAATCTGGTTCTCGAGCGTGACGCAGCGGAAACGAAATTGTCCTCTAAGTTCGAGTGTCGCCCAATACTTTATTTTAGCATAGTTTAGCGTTTTTAACATATTTTACCGTGGAAATAAACGTGAACCATTATCGTTTTTGTGTGCCTCGACAGGTCTCTCCGAGAAAATCGGCTCCACGTTGGGCGCCGAAATTGCTGTTACGTCGTGTTTTGGCGCTACCTTACAAAAGACTGAATTTTCAAGGCCGCGATCGAAAACTCACCAATTTCGTCCCAGGAATGAAGTTTGTTATCACTCAGGGTGCCAGCCAGCTAGTCCGCGAGGGAATGGGTGAAATAATTCCAAAAAGCTGTATAATAAAGACTCCATCTATTTTATACTTACCCTGGTCAAGCCCTGGGATAAACAGGAATCCTTGTACTTGGACAAATCCCCCGGGTCAAAAATGGTTTGCGGTATTAAAAAGAGGAAAAACAAGAAAAGACAAGCAAAAAATAAGTAACTACCAAAAGAAGAAGACAGTAATCTTCCCAGGTATTCCATGTACTCCATATATTTAATTTGCTAACCATTTACGGGAACCAATCGATTATCTTGGCCAGCGTTATCGCTTGCAGCGGTTTCAATTAAAATTCAAATAATAAACCTACTTAATTAAGACAAGTTAAATATTGACACAAAATTTGAAATTCCTCACTATTTCGATTTAAGGCTAGATAAACGTTTAACAGGCATTTCGTTCATATTAAGAAAAAAAACTAAACTAAGATGTGCGACCAGTAGTCGGCCAGATGACAGCGTTATCCCAATATTAGAACGACAAGAATTAAACGGCCCCGACGAAAACCTGCCAGGATTAAAACGGCCAAGACTAACACGGCCTAGACTAACACGACCTAGACTAAAAACCCCAAAAGAAACAGGAAATTCTAAAAATACGATTACCAAAAAGTATAAACTGAACCTCTTACCGTTAGAAGGGGGTTAAATATACAAAATGGCTACGGATGTCACACGTGTTTCAATTAATTCGAAATGAATCAGTTCTTGCGATCCTCAATCAATACCTAACACCGGTTCGGCGATCCAAATCGAATAATAAGGCAACGGAAATGAGAAGTATTTTTCCATAAAATCCACAAATGTGCCGAGATTTCAAACGATCAAATCTCTTGAAGAAAATTACTTCGCGAAAACAAACTGTGTGTGAACTGCGCCAAGGTCTACGATCATCTAACTTAACCCCCGAATAATACGTCAAGCGAAAAACGTCATTTTCCTCAAAACAGGCATGAAGGTTCCCTCTATCTGTGAAAATCGATAAGCTATCGATAACGTATGTTGGGTTATCGACCGCATAAAATGCACCCCGAACAAAGATTAATTAAAAGCAACAACTGTAACGACAGAAATCGTAACACCACCTGCCTTCCTGGACGCTTTGTTTTTGCCTTGTGTCATCGTCAGAGCCCTTAAGAACTTTTTTCCGCTCGTTTTAGATATTTTTCATTTGCGAAACTAACGGAATGAAAGAACATACGTGGCACTCTCGCCGTCGTTTTAAAGCGTTCGAGCGCAAAATCATGGCTAGCCAGTTCGCTAGTTAAGCCCAAAAAGTTAACACGAGTCATCGAGCAAAACCTACCCCTCGACGAACCGGGATTGCCGAAAATATCGGGACGGTACGGGGAATACCTTGAAGTGCGAAATGGGTACAAACAGAAGAATAACGATACGTTGAGGTACTGTAGCGAGATCAGATTTTCCGAGAAAACCAATGAAAACCGAAATAATCGACTATCCTATGCTTGCAATACAAAATTTACTGTACAATCCGACATACCAAACTCCCCATGTTTACAATGATGCGACAAATTCATCCCTTACGGGCACGAATTCGTGTCTAACGCGACCGACATATTCGCTTAAACAGCAGAACTTCTTCTACTGCCCCCCTCTTTCCTCCCTGGCTCCTCATCACCGTTTAAAAGAGGAAGCAAACTTTCGACAAACATCTCGAAGTTACATACGCTGAACGCAGACAGATCGATTCAAATATTAGCGCTGGTGAACGGGCGAGCCGGCGAGAAATATGCCGAAACTTCGGAAATATGGCGGAGAAATGAAAGAGAGAGAGAGCGAGAGCGAGGATATTCCGGTTTTAATTAAGCGTTTACGGCTTGTCGTCTCGTTTCTTACGTTTCTGGGGCGAAATGACGCTGCAGGATGAATATGCATCTATCCTATCCTATTTGCACTCGCTCTAGCGGATGGTCGGTCATGGTACCGGCGCGAAGTTGTGGAAGTTGCGGAAGTTAGTCGCCGAGGGAGGATGTTTTGTGGTAGGAAATTTCTTTTGTTTCCTGCGAATTTCCGGAAAGGAACAATCGGAGATTTTCGTGACGATATTTAGTGGGAAAACCGAGGATTGGTCCCAGAATTGGGATATTGCCTCGTAACGGCGGCCAGTGGTGAGTCATCATAAACCGGGCAAATATGCGGTATGATGAGTCATCTCTTCTTTGTCCTCTGTAATAGAATATTCTATTGTGGAAAGGATAGAGGACTCATCATACCGCATATTTTAAACGGGGCAAATGTGCGGTATGATGAGTCATCTGTCCTTTGTCTTCTATAATATAATATTACATTGTGAAAAGGACAGATGACTCATCATACCGCATATTTGCCCCGTTTAGAATATGCGATATGATAAGTCATCTGTCCTTTCCACAATGTAATATCATATTACGGAAAACAAAGGACAGATGACTCAGCATACCGCATATTATAAAATGGGCAAATGTGCGGTATGATAAGTCGTCTGTCCTTTGTCTTCTATAATATAATATTACATTGTGAAAAGGGCAGATGACTCATCATACCGCATATTTGCCCACTTTAGGATATGCGGTATGATAAGTCATATATCCTTTCCACAATGTAATATTATGTCGTAGTTTGACAACGTCGTAATCTTGGGCTATTGTACTATTGGACCGAATCTTGGTTTCGAGTCAATTGGAGTCATCTTCTTGGATAATGCTGTCAATTGTCCGTGATGCATCATCATGAGAATCTGATGAAGGCAATTGCACTTGCCTCACTAATACTTGACACTTCGCCGTTAGCTGTCAGTAAACATGGAGGGTGTGTGTGTTTCCGCCCATCACGGTTTTATTCTGATCATTCCCTTGCCTCTTACAATTTCTCACCAGCACCTTCCACCCGTTTTCGCACTGTCTTTTACTGTACTGCAGGTTATACTCTTCCCTAATTTTTGTACTGACTGATTTTCCGCAAACAAAATTGTCCCCTAAGTTCCGGTGGCGCCCGATACTTTATTTTACCATCGTCCAGCGTTTTTAACATCTTTTGGCGTGAAAGTAAACCACGCTTTAGCATCCACGACTCTGCGCAGTAGGTCCTATCGTTTCTGCGTATCAATTTCACAGTCGCCTGTTTCTCGAACACAGTATTTCTGCCTTCGTGACATCTTCTAGAGCGTTTAATTTTCTTGTCGTCGTTCTAGCTTCCTTTGTTTGGCGGAACACGCGATTAGTAAGGTAGCACGTAGCGCTCGCCCCACTCGAAATTTCCGATTGAAGATGATCACGTAGTTACCGAAATACGCATCGAGGGATATTCACATCGGCGTAGCGAAGACAAATACGGATTTCGTACGAATATTCCGAGTTCGAGCGTTTATCTGGCGCGAAATATGACCGAATCGTTGGGCGAATTTGCAAGAGGACGTTGATACGAAACTATCATCGCCGAATCCGTCGTTGATAACGCCGCCACGTACTCGACTAATATTCCGTGTCAAAAGCACATGCATATAGTAGGAAAAGGACGTAATGCCGGAGCGGCGTGAAGGGGGTAAAGCGGGAGAACGTCCTCGCTTCGAGTTCTGGAGGGATATCAGGCGAAAATTTCAAGTCGGGCGGACGCCGCAATTTCGTCATTACAAAGTTTACGAATTCGCGCCGCATCCGAATCGGTTTATTAATTCTGCTATCGCCGGAACTGGAAGGCGAAATACCTATCGAGTACGGAATCGATTCAATAACTGGGGTACTTAGAGAAATAAACTGGCGCAGCTCGCAATGCAGAATTTATAATGGCGGTTCGAAAGGTATTTCTTCGTTCTTCAGTAAATTTATGACATGATATAATTTCGAAGGACGCCGAGGTGTACGATGGAGAACTTTGAGAAGAAGTAAAAATAGTCATTAATCTTGAGCTAGGGAGAAATTGCCAATGGACAAGATCGTATCACGCAAAGTGAAGAATTAGTTACTGGCTCCCAAGTCATCATATTAGTCCGTAGAACTGTTAATTCGGATGGCTAATTAAATTAAATTTAAGAAAAATTAATCTGGAATCAAGAGAACCAGTCCAGGTAATAGTTACCAATACATCGCAGAACGACGTATGCTTATTTCGCAACCATGCCGATGAGTTCTGTCTCTTTTTTCGGTAGTTTAAAGATAATTACGCGTAGCCTATAGTGGTCTTCGACTTATGTAAAAGCCGGAAGTATAACGGTAAATTCCCCAACGCATCTGGTAAAGATATCGTACAACCATGATGAAAGCTTCGCTTCGCGCCCATTGAGGATCCCTGCTGGAGGCCTGGTCGTACTTGGGAATCGAAGAACGGACTCATTCACAGCCATTACTTATTGTTACGAGAGTTACTTTGAAAATTACAAACTGAAATTTCGTTAATTTCCGTTGCGCAACGCGAGTATACGCGAGTATACGCGAGTATACCTTACAATTCGCGTCGACAATTCTTAAATAAAAAAACTTCTTTCCACGAAGAAATAAGAAGTGAGATGTTGATGTCGATCCTCAATCTTCCCCTAATTGCTTATATTTCTTTTCGCATTACCTTCCATTCGGCGTAAAGAAAAGGAGATCAAGAAGCCGCTCTCTGAAACTCTCGACGATACAGCCCCTTCCCTCCCTCCAACCTCCGACTGCTCGAAAACGGCGAAACAAAATAAGCGTTTACTTTCCCCAAAAGATCGTATAATCGTTCCCGACCCAATCATCCCCTAGTAACATCTTTTCTCCGTCCTCCCTCTCCTTTGCCCCGCTTAAAAAAAAGTTGATTTCCCGGGGAATTTCTCCGATTTCTTCCCCCAATTCTCGCCGACGCCCCGACGACAACACAATCTGCTAAATATTTTTCAATATAAGCCGAGGAGCTCGATTCCCCCTTCCCTTCTACCCGCCGCGCGAAAAGCTCCTTACTGAAGAACGACATCTTTTTATGGGATCGTGCGGCGCGGCGAAGAGGCTTTTTGCGATTCCCCGGGATCGACGAAGGGTGAGGGGGCGACGATGACAGTATTTGCGACAACAGTCACGCCTCGCGAGAAATTGCCTTCTTTGATGCGGCGGCTGCTTCCTCTCCCTCCCCGTCGTTATTATTAGAACGAGCCGGTTCGGTTGCCGCGTGGTGACAGTCGTACGGGGGCGAGAGGGGGAGGAGAGGATTTCTTTTTCTTTTTTCTTTTTTTTTTGTTTACGAGCCGGAGCGAGATGTTTTCTAATATTTAAGAAAATTATGCGGCAAGGGATAGGGTAACACGTGCCGGATCGTCGCGAGATACGTCGGAATTTTATATTAAAGGGGTCGGGGAGAGGACTAGCGCAGGTGTCGAAACGTGAGAAAGTCAAAGCTGAAAATTCTATTAGATACTGTACGTGGTGGGGATGGCGTGGAGCAGTGGGAAGGGTGGAAACAGATTTGGGGTAGGTTCTATATGCGGAGGTCGTGAATACCATAAAGGATTTGGCAACGGTAAAGTGTGTGATGTCGCGTGTTCGTGTCGATTTTCCATTTTCAAAATCGAAAGAAACGGTTTTCGGTAGAATCGTGCACTTCCTCGCCCGTTCTCTGAAGATGGAGTGGATAAACAGAGACATTTAACGGTACACTATTTTTGTTTACATTACCCTGGAGATGATGGGTGAGGATTTTCCGAAACATCGGATAATCTGGACGCTAATCCATTAGCTGTTGAATGCAGTGCACCCTACATTTCGTTTCATCCAATCTTTTATCAGACCATTCTCGACCATCCTCAGCATAGTTGATGCCAAACTTCAATAGATTTTTATATCCAATGATTGTTAGGAATTCTTGTGACGTGAAAATGTTGAATGTATGTTTCAATGTTTACATATCTTTCAATCTTTTAATCGATACTTTTCATAATAATTGATAATTTTATTTCTAGTTACATTTTTTTCTCCCATTAAACGTCTCTGGCTGGACTTAAAAGAAGAAGCTAACACCCGCAGGGTAATTAAATGCTTGAAAGGCGGTATGCGTATTATCGAAAAAGTATAAATAGAACCCAAAACTAAACCAAATTTCCCATTTCGTCCGACGTTTTGTTAGATGATTCTTCATGGTCCTCAAAACAGTTAATGTTCCTGCAGATCTGTTGGAATGGACGTCCAATTGAACTCGTTCCTTTTACCTCGAATAAATTTGCAACTCGATTAACCATCGACGCTTCGTCGGCGTAGAAAGCTCGAAAATTCCTCGAAACGTACGTACCTATTAATCCGACGTCTATCACTTCACGAAGTACGTTACGTTCACCGCACGCGCGGGCGGATTATCCGGTCGGATCGCGCCTTCAGCAGTCTTATCGCGCGCAAATTTCAATCATTCTAAAAGGATTTTCCGCGGAAAAATACTACGGACCGATGACTACGACGAGGAGAAGGACGAACACGAGGACGCATCCAAACGTAGTCGGGTCGGTTTGACGGCGCGCCGTAATGCGAATTTATTACATCCGAGTTTGTTCGCGAACAATGCGGCGTGTACATGCTCGAAATGGGTTCGCGATGGATACCTGTGAGAAGGCTCTTTAGTTCTTTGCCGTGCATAACCGCAAAGTAAGCATTTGTACGTATGTATGTAGATGCTGACGAGCCCTATTCGCGTTGATTTCCTCCTTCTCCGCGCGGTTTCTGCTTCGTTTTCCGCGTTTATTTTTTGATTAAAGAGACTTTTACGGGGGAAACGAGAACCGGAATAGTATTGCGGTATCAATAGTTAGGTAAAAATTGAGCTCAAACAATGCGGTTTGTATCCCGATCGCCCGATACGGTAGCAGCGGGAGATGGCGGATACTGGATCCACCACATCGTCTCCCAAAATAGTAGCCAAATAAATTTCTGATAATATTTCGCCTTTTCTGCCTTTTCCGCTTCTTCCATAACAGTAGTCGGAGGTGGCATATTCTGGAACCACCCCTTTGTCGCCCAAAATGATAGTCAAATAAATTTTTAATACAATTTAGCAAAAAAGGAAATATATGGGAAAACCAAAATGACAGTCTATAAAACAATCTACAAAGCAATTCTAACGTATGGATGTGAAAACTGGGTAGTAACAAAACAAGTGGCAAATAATATGCAAGCCATTGAAATGAAATATTTGGGAGGGGTAAGGGGGATAACGAGACTATACAGATTTAGGAATGACAGAGTGAGGGAAGAATTAGACATGGAGCCCGTAGTGAACTCAATCAAACGACAGCAATTGAAGTGGTTTGGACACCTAGTAAGGATGGACGAGGGAAGAACACCGAATAATGTAAGGGAGGCAAAATCATGGCAGAGGAAAGAGAGAGGAAGACCAAGGAAGACGTGGGACCAGGAAATAGTGGATAACCTCCGAGAAAGGAGTTGTAGCTGGAATGGAGGACGAACACTAGCAAAAGATAAGAAGACATGGGCGAGAATGTTGTATAGTTAGTACAGATTAACTTGTTATGTAATTAAGCTTAACCTTAGCACCTAACCGAACAAATAAGGTTTTTTGACAATATATATACAATTTCGCCTTGTCCGATTCTTTGATAACCGTAGCGGGAGATGGCGGATGCTGGGTCCACCACATTCGCCTCCGAAAATAATAGTGAAATACATTTTTTATACAATTTCGCCTTTTCTGCTTCTTGCACTTCCTTGATTACTTCCTCCTTAAACAATCGAATTCTGCGTCTTTCTTTTCGTTGCTTTCTTTTACCTTTCGGCATATACATCTTTCTTCTTCGTTTTTTGTATCTTTCGCCTTCCTGCTTATCTTCCGCTTTCTTCCTCGATCCTCGTTTGCGTCTCCCGTTTCTTCCCTTAGAAAATCGAGTTTTTCGTTTCCTTAGCCCTTTTCATGGTTTCTTTCCTTTCTTTCTGATCCTTCTTTGTATCTTGTTTCGTTTTCTATGTCTTCTAATTCGTTTTAACCTTCTGTTCCTTCTTTCCCTTTGCGTTTCCCTTCTTAGAGTTGCATTTTCTCTTCATCGTTTTCTTTCTCTTCTTTTGCTTCCTTTCATTTGAAATAAACTAGGATGTCGTCCTCAACGTAAGGATAACAACGTATTACGTTCAAGGAATTTCCAATTTAACTTTGTTTTCTCGTCCTTCCATCTTCGTTGTTGTAATCGTCGGAATACAAAATTTTACTTTCTTCTAGTATCCCGTTCCTGCCATATCTATTAGGCCGGAAATTTAACTTTCAAGTCTCGCAGTTTTTAACAGCGATATTTAAACGTATCGGGTATGTAAACGTAGTACATCAATCGTGCTTCTGTTTTTCTCAATGCTTTCTCCCAAGACTGATCGTCTGGTTGTTCCCCCTCCCTTCGGTTCATAATTCCCCTATTCCCCAATGTTAATGCGAAAGACAAAACGCGCGGGATTTGTCGTAGAGAAAATAGCCGAGGGATGTTCAGTTCACGAGGCGATCCGGAATTGACCGTTAGGTTAGGGCGCAGGTCGTAGGATGCGCGACCTCTGCATCCACCTTAATTACGGTTGCCGGCGATTGTGCAAACATTCGATCCGCGTCGACCGACAAACTCTCCCCGCCCCATTCTCTCGCCCGCGCGTCCTCGATTTACAGGCCGGCTTAACTCCGACGGATTTCGGCGTGAGACGAGACGAGACGGGTCCCTAGTCGGATAATTGACGACGAAGGCTTTCGATACCTTGAGGGATAATTGAGATTAACCCGCTACTTCGGTTTCGAAAAGATACAGCTGGTCGTGTGCCGTTCGAAACGCCGAATTGCAATCCACCTTCGGGCACCACATCGCCCTATTTCTAGCCGCTTTGTAGACAATATCGCAGAAAGCCTTGGAGATGTTCAATCGTCGAAGAAGATACTAGGTATGAAGTCCAAAATATTTGGTTTTTACTTCTCAGACGACCGTTAGTTTTTAATCCATGGGATCGGTAGGGGATTCATGAGAAGCATTAGTCACAACGTTCGATTTTGGCTTCTTCAAGCACGAGAAAAAATAATAACTAATAACGACGGGGTTTGGTTCAAATAAGCTAGCCTTCTTACATAATATTTATACAACTCTCGGTAATCGTTGGAATTCCTGAGATTTCACAGACACATTACAGCGTCAGAACGTCATTAGAAAAGTATGTGCAAGTGACAAGTAAATGTGTTTCCCTCCTTAAAATACTAAACAGAATTGAATGTTTCGTTCAACAAATATCTAACTAAGTCGTTAACTATAAATTAATATAAATTCGAGACTTACCAAAGCTGGTTTAATTAAATAATTCTAGGGATTTTTTCCCAAAACTGAACGAGACAAAAAATAAAATAAAGGCGCCACTTACCGTGACGTTTTTCCAGTTGTCAACTCTCGTACCACGCTGTAGTCGGTGTCGAGACGGAAGCTGTCAAAGATGGCGGGTTTCTTCCCACTTGGTGTTAAAATGTCGGGAATCCAGTCGCACAGAGCAAACTGAAGACTAAATTTGTTTCTAGCTTTTACGATGATTCCTAAATGTTTGTAAAGTTCTCAGATGTTTTAAAAAATAAATTTTAGCACTCTACTAGTCCTATACTAGCCCCCTACAACAACGTGAAAAAGAAAATAACGGCATCGTAATTAATAAAACGGAAAACTCATCTCCAATAGACGGTTAAGGCAACGTACCACGTGGTCGAAAGGTGGAACATCAAAATTGGGGAAGCGTAACTTCCAGATTCGCAAAATCAAAAACATTAAATTTCCCAGAGTCGAATTCGCGTGCATATCCCCGACAAACGAAATTTTGAAGCGAAAACCTGTCCAACTGAACGCTACCAGCAGAATGTCTCACGCGTGCATCCGAAACAGAGACGTCAGAAGTGGAGCAAGAGATCAAAAGTACTAATAGCGGAACGCTGTGACAAACTGGGTGTAAGAACAGCATCGATTTAGTACTGACTATAGAGTGGGGAGTCGGCGATGTTGTCGTAATTTATTTCGTAATCGTACGTTGTTACCGCGTGTAGCTCAGACTACTAAGGAGCCTATTGGGTACGCGCAAACCAACCGAGCTTGCTCGGTTTCATACGCTAAAGGAAGTCAAAGATCATAACGGTGTTTGTATTGGTGGCGGTAAGAAATCGATAAATCCCGGGTAAGGGGGCAGATAGGGGAGGAAAACGATGAAAATCCAAAAACAATTGAGCAGGCGGTCATAATAATCAACGGGCACGACGCCCGAGTGGCGGTTCATTTCGATCGAACAGACGACGCCGCGGCCATACGCTCTCGATGAATGACCGACCGCCAAACGGTCACCAATTAAAGGGCACTTAAGCTTTATGCGCCCTAATACGACCGTCCCGGCGTCGATATCGTGGGCTCACCTCGACGTGTACCTCAAAACCGTGTGACAACCGTCGTCGGACGAACGAACGAACGTGTAGCCTATACCGGCGTGTGTACGTCGCTGTTCCGGCGGCGAGCAAACTGCATCCGGTTACGGGGATAACGGCGCGCCGGGGACCCCCTCGGCGCGCCGAGCTTTATCTTTTATGACGCAATTAAACAAGCCCCGCGAGTAGCGTGCGGTTAATTTTAGTGTTGCCGCTCGTACTAGCAGATTGCGGCAATATCGTGCTCGTTTACGAGAAACTTTAGCTGCATATACGTACGTACGTGCCCGATCGTCTATGGAGACCTATTGGGGATATATTAGAAGTAAGGGGAAAGTTGAAGTCGATCGAGGGTTTGCCGGCTTGACGTTTGCGTACACACTTTAGGGCTTTTGCTTCCTGAACAATTGTGAATCAGCACGCTTCGTACGTGAGTCGATATTGTAGGAAAGGGAAGTTTCGGAAGTGACGTCAAAGGTAGGTACAATTTTTAACTGGAGCCGCATCATATAGACTCAGGTACTGTTACATTCATAAGCGCTCACAAATTTAGATGGCCAGAGCGTCTAGGTATCCAAGGTCAAGAATAAGGGTATTGCATATATACAAACCAATCCATTTTAGGAACTCTAGGATGTAGGAGAAGGAAAGATTGACCGCGTGAAAGATGAATGTAGGAAGTCAAAGGAGGTTTTAAAATTTGAGGGATTGAAGATGGACAAAACTCGCTGGTAATGTCGAGGCTGGAATATACGGACCCAAAGAAAGAACGATGGTCCAGATGAGTCAAAGTAAAGATACTACGGTCTTTCACTATTGTGTCGGAGAAATTAATAAGCCAAGCAGATCACATCGTACGGTGCCCATTTTCCCCGACAGCCGAGTAATGCTGAAGGCACTAGATTCGGTACAGGTAGACTCAAGGTTTGTATGGGATTGTGTGTGTGCTCTCAATGAACTCGGAAATTGCGTAAAAGTGACAATAGCTTCGCTTCCGGGGGCACGCGGGCTACCGGAGGAAATAGAGAAACTGACTAACTGATCCGAGAAGCTTGGTCGATGGCATTCATAGGACCAGAGCCCTCTTTTGGTACTGCAAAGACACAAATTCAAAACTGCCATAAGAAAGTGGATCGAGGATGACTTTCGGGAAAGATCGAGAAACTCCCCAGACGAGAGATCGGAAAAACAAGAGAACAAATGACGAAGTTTACAACGGACCTACTGCGCAGGGACAGAAATTCTGTCAGGGTGATAGTAACCCTACCAACAGGACACTGCAGGCTCAACAAGCACATGAATCAAATGGGCTTGACAGAAGAAACGATGTGTAGATTCTGTCAAATTGAGGAAGCAACCGCGGTCCACGTACTGTGCCAATGCGAGGAATTAGCAAGGAGGCAACTGTCACACATGGCAGACGAATATTCCGAGGTGCTCAAAGCTGCTAAGTCTAATTACAGGAACAAAGGTGGAGAACGTACTCTAAGGACGTATGAGGACCACAAAGATCTGGAAAGGTCGCAGTGAAACAGGCCCCATTGCCACCTCAAGTAACTTAATCTAATCTAATCTAAGATCTAGCAGGGATTCTCCAGCTAACTATTGTAACGAATCCGTCATCAGTCTCGTCGTTCGTTACTTGAAATTGCAAACAGGTTTCTTATATAATCCTCCGTTTAAACTTCGCGTTCAAAAGTCGGTTAAGTTTCCGTCTTCGTATAAAAGCCTTCGAAAAGCGGTTCCCCAGCTCTTCCTCACTTACCGGTCTCTATACCAACGTTTTCTTTCGGCTTTTCCACCTTCGACGCCGTGTTAAACTTTTTCAAGGTGGTGATGGCTGTTGGATTGATTAAATCCGTGTCATTTTCAAAGTTTCAATTAAAACTGAAGTCACTGTGTGATTTAAATAAAGTGGTATACTTCTACTAAGTTATTAAATTCGTTTATTTCTATTCATAACGAATTACCACAAAGTGACGCCTGCAATTACTAATTTTGTAAAGTAGGTAACTTCGTTTTATTAGTTTTTGACATTTTCCATATTACTTCGTTCGTATTACTTTCGTTCCCTATAATTGCTGCGCACGCGTACGTGCAGGTACTATTCGACCGCTTGATGTACGTTGCGATACGCAGTTTCTGAGGTTGCAACACGGGTCTGTGCTGTACGGTAGACTAACGAAGCGTTAATTATACCAATTCTGGAAACAATCACACATCCGGGCCACTACGCAAGCTTCCGTCGTCCCGCAAGCCGTCCGTTCGTCGCTCATCATTCCATGAATCCCATTCCTTCGACCGAGACAAACTGCGCAACGGTTTTAAATAAACATTGAGACCGGAAAGAAATCCGCCGACTTCGGAAGGTCGAAGCAAACGTTTCCCGACGGACCTCCACGGAGGTCGCCTATCGATTCGAACTTTTCCGGACGAAAAGGGCCCGACAAGAGGACCAGTAAACCTCTCAGACAATGGTGGCTCATGCGTGTACGTTTCTAACGCGAAGCGGGAGCGCTTTGTCCGTCTTTCCCCGTTTTTCGGCTCGGCTCGCTTCGAGTGGCCGGTCGTAGAAGGGGACGACTTTTTCCATCCGGTTGAACCGTCAAAAACTCAGCGGGAAACCGCTTCGCCCGCCGACCGACGTTTCTCGACGGGAAATAGGACGGTCGTTAAGTCTTCGTTTACTCAAGAGGGTTCGCTTTTAAAGCCGTTCGCCGTTCGTCTTGTACGGTTTAAAGTGCCTCCGCGTGTCGTACGAGATGGAATAGATTTTAACAGTCGCAGAAATAGTTCTACGCGAGTTCGTGTAGGAACACGCAAATACCGTCAGAAAATTGTTAATTTTGAAATATATCGGTTTGGCCGGTGTTTAACTCGGATCTGGAATCGGAGAAGCGTGAACTGTGACAATGAGACTGAATAAGATAAGGCGTGAGGCGTATAGTCAGGCGTGTCTACACGCCTCACGCCCTATCGATCCTATTCGATCCCCTTGTCAGGGAGTGCGAACGAGAACGAATAAGGGGCATTACAGTGGCAATGAAACCGATAAAGATAGAGCGCGAAGGCGTATCTACACGCCTCACATCTCATTTTATGCGATTTCATTGTTGTTGACATTACTGTTATTATGAGATGCGTAGGCCGACGTGTCCACACGCCTCACGTCCTATCTTATTCGATCTCCTTCTCAGGGGAGTGCAGGCGAAAACAAGTGAGGGGCATTACTGTGACAATGAGATCGAATAATAAAGGGAATGAGGCGTATAGACAAGTGTATCCACACGCCTTACAATCTATTTTATTCGATCTCATTGTCAGGGAATTGTAGGTAAGAACGAATAGGAAGATTGTTGTGACAATGAGATGGAATAAGATAGGGCGTGAGGCGTATAGACACGCCTGTCCACACGCCTCACGCCCTATCTTATTCGATCTCATTGTCGCAATGTAGCTGTGCAATGGCCTACCAAGCAAGCAGAATTAGCATAATACATCTTTCCTCCATCCAGCACGTGTATACCTAAGGTAAAGACAAAGTTGTTACTTTGATCATACTAAGCCGAATTGTTTCCCCGAAATTTAGAACTTTCGGCTAGCAATAAGGAGCGCGTAGGAAAAGGCGTTAGCGAGAACATTGGGTGTTAAATTCCACTCTTACGGTTCGGACGTCTCGACAAATGATATCCGCTCGTTTTTTTGACGACGACGACGACGGCGCGACGATTCACGGCTTTCCCAGTTGGAGGAGCTTTTAAACGCTGACGACGCGTCAGACAAAGGAAGTAAGTGGGCGAATTTATTCCGTCGTCTGCTGCTGGTCGAGCGGCGTCACCGCAGACAAAACGTCGGTCGGTTCGAGCACATTTCTCGCCGGGAAAACCGAGTCTGTGGCCGGGCTCTTAATTCTGAAGCACGGAACGAGGAGCGCGTCGCGTGAAAAACGACCACCGCACGCGAGAGAAAAATTACGATATTTACGCGCCCCTTCATCGTTCCGCCGATATTTCTCTTTCACTCTCGTTCCTGTTCGCTCCGAGGATAAACGAGGCGAATACCGTGGACGTATGTTTCACAAATTTTGTTGGAAAGCGGGGAAGATGAAGGAATGAGGGAAAATACGTATATGAATTTGTACGATTGACGAGAAACGAATATTACGAACGGAACTTGTCCTCGCCGCGCAATTATTTAATTTAATCCCGGTGACACGTGTTTCACCTGCGCATCTCCAAACCGTCTCTTACCGAATGAACCGTGATTTCTTAAGTTCCCCCTGTACAACTCGGGAAACATACGTTCCTATCTATGAAGAGGTGAGAAAGTCATTCCGGGAAAGGGACACCCACGTCATCTCAAAACTCGTAGATAAAATCCTTTTTACGCTGACGTACCCATCGCTTGTCCGAGCAAGCTTTTTATTTACTAAGACACACGCAAAAGAAAAGCTATTTATTCCTAGAATAGATCTAAAGGTGTCGAGTGGCTCATAGGACCGACATATTCATTTATATAATAGTAATTACGCGCCGGCCGCACTAAGTCGTGCCGACTAGGTAATTTTCCCGTATCATCGAGATCCGTACAATCGAATTTCGGATACGTTACTCTTCGGATATCAATTTTCGGCAACCGAGAAAACCGTGACGGACAACTTCGATGAACTACTGGTATAAATACAAATAAAACCGAGTTTCCCTCGCCGATAAATCAACGGTTCAAGATTAGACGAGCTATTTAAACATCCGATTTGGACGTTTGCGAGAGCGCCGTGATATACGCGGCCGTTTACGCGAGTCGGGAGCTTTTATTGGGGCACCGGCGGATCCGGGGAGGCCGTCGCCGCCCGCCATAAACCACCGGATTTTTATTGTGACGTGGCGAGCGTTCGACGACCAGACATCATTTCCGCTAATGGTATCCCAGCCCTAACGCACGTCCACCCCTTGTACATGTATATCCGTGTAAGGGGATGAATGAATTATAACCGTGACGGTGGAGAAGGGGGAGGGGGAGGACGATTCGAGAAAAACGCAGGAGGGATATCGAGAAATTTACAGGTGGTATTGGAAACTTATACGACTGGAGGTGAAAACGTTTGGAAATATGCATGACGCAGTTACCCCGCTTTGGATCAGTTCAGTCATGTCCTTGTTCGCAAAGAGAAGAACCAGCAACGTATATGAATGTTGCTTCACAATTGCTTTCAAGATCGCATTTTACCGCTTCGAAATGGAACTTACGTAGACTGCAGATATTTCTTTCGTGTCGTGGAGAAGAAATACTGTTTTTATGTAAAGTAGGTCATTACGGTAGGATGGGCATTGCAAATGTTTTTATCTAACGATAAGTGATCGCAGGGAGATCACAAAACTAACGTAAGGTACCCTCGCGATGTCTTTTAGAGCAGTAAGAAGTGATCAGCAGAAGGGCGTAATCGATCTACTTGAAAGTTTATATTTTAGCTAGTTATGTAATTTAAAACAGCCTTCGTATATCCCCCTCCGACTAAATGGTCAAGAATCTAATGTCTGTCTATTTCCTGGTTTCGCCAGTTACATCGAATCCGGCTCTCGCTTTCCGGCCGCTCAGAATCCGGCGTATTCCCCGATATTTCCCAGTTGTTCCGAGTCCAGTAACTTTTTGATTACTTTCCCCTTTATTTCGAGTCTAGTGGATTTTATTACCGTTCCGGTCGCTCCGAGTCCGGCACGTCGTCTTCCGTTTCCAAAATCCGCCCTTCCGTGTGCTGCGGCGCCTAAAATAGTACTCAAATAAATTTTTAATACGTCATCCGCCTCCTTTACAACCGTAGCAGAAGGTGGCGGATTCTGGCTCCGCCCCTCGCCTCCCAAAATAATTAAATACATTTTTTATACAACTTCGCCATTTATTATTTCCTGTCTAAACAATCGAATTATGCGCGCTTCGGTGTGCTGCAGCTCCCGGCGCTTTCTAATCTATGCATTCTTAATTCCTATCAGTTTCCGTTTATTCCGAATCCGTTTAGACTAAAGGAATATCATGTGTCTTATGAGGTTTAAAATTCTAGAAATATCCATCCCTCCTGAGCTACCACTATACTATATTACTACTAAGGTGCATTAACCACACATCTCAATACTTTATTTTGAAATTTTTGTATTATAGCTATATTACTTTTGGCTGCATACCTCTCCCCCTCCCCCAGTGGTATGCCATAGGTCCAAACAGGTTTTAGGACTTGTTTATATAATAGCAGTTTGTTGTATATTGACAGCTTAGATTTTCTTCCTAGAAGTCAATACGTTTTTCAAATTTGATATCAAATTCTCTTCGTTTCTTTTTATGTGCTCCCTTCATTTGAGTCGTGCATCTAATTCCATACCATGTTTGTGATGTAGCATAAGACGATTTGTTGCTTATGATACCCAGTCCAGAGAATAAAAGAGTCAAACTAAAGCGTGGGCAAAGAACGAGGAAGGAGCCCGATCATTACGAGAAACGAGACGACTTGGTTGGAAATTTCCGCGTACGATCACCACCAGTAGTAGCAGCAACCGTTTTAATTGAACGAACAGCAAGGCTGTTTTAACGATGTTTAAATACAAACAGGGGAATAGCCTCCTCCTATATTATTGTTTACGGCCCGTAAAAGAAGCATTCGGCCTAACGATCATTACGCCCCACAAAGCCCTTACGACGACGACGACGACGGCGTTTAGGAGGGTACAACCGGGAGAAGAGGGGGGACAAAGGGTTAGTACCTTTTTCTTTTAATTATTCTTTCGTACCCGTTCCAATTTCTTAATTCCTGCGATTTTATCGTGCACGCGCGTCCGTTTAGATCACGACGGCGTACCGCGCCGCGCTGCGCGGCGCGACCTTCTTCTTCCCCTTCGACCTCTTCCTATTATGTTGTGTATTTTAATTACGTCTTTAATGATCTCTCCGCTTTGTAAAACGAGGCGGTTTTAAGTGGGCGACGGCTGTTAAGACCATAAAATCCGTGCCATTAGGATCAACTTGCGTAATTACGGTAAGTAGACGGCGGCGGCGGTGGAGGCAGCGAGGGTGGGAGCGGAGGCGGAAGCCGTTCCGCTATATAAGAGAAGAGGAAAGCCCGAGGACGACTCGACTTTTTACGACGATTAAGCGGGGAGCGCGAGTCGCAAGGAAAAGCCGAAGAGGAACGGATAATCTTTAGACGGAGAAGGAAGGAGAGATCGAGTCTGGTGGCTTCCTTCCTTTGATACATTGCCGTATTTACATATGTTCTGCGTGTCGTTTTCATATGTATTCATGGCGCGGAACTTTAGATTGGGGCGCGCTAAGGGCCCGACAATTCGCGAATGCGAGGCACCGAGAAGGAGGAGGAGGAGGGAAGGGGGCGATAATGGAGAGATAAAATTGCAAATTCGAGCCGAGTTTATGGCGAAAACGGGTTCGAAACGATGATGCGATGTTAAGACGTCGAGAACGATGTAATGACGGAAAAATGGGCGGAGTTCCCGCATATTATATAATACAGGGTGCGGCGAAACTCCCGCCCCGTAGTTTTGGCGGTAAATCGGAAAAGGACTATTGGAAATTATGTATGAAGAAACTTCAAGGTTCATATGTCAAATGTCTCAAATTTATTTACAAGATTGTATGCGGTAAAAGCGATCTGGTGACTGTAAGATACAAAAATATTAAACAAAGCGGTTTTGAAACCATTGTCGTATTATATGCTTAAATGAATTTGCCGTGGAAGTAAATAAACAGTTTGTGTTCAAACATCTAGTGAACCTTCCAACTGTTACGGCCAGTTTCTCACAGCGTTCCGGTATTGTTACTTTTCGCCTCTCGCTCTACTTCAGACGTGTAGATGGCGCCCCGTTCTCGTAGGTTTCGATACAACTCGCGCATTTTTTGATGCACGTGTAGACATCGTGCCTTTGCCTTTCGGTTGAACAGGTCCTTTTCCGTGAATACGTTATTCCGTTGTTTTCGCTTTAAGGTCTCGTTTGTCGAGGATCTGCACGCCAATTCGACTCTAGGAAGTTTAATATGATCGTTATGTGAATTTTGGGAGTTACGCTTTCCCAATTTTACTATTCAAACTATCGGTCACGTTGGGCGTTTGCTTTTCCCTCCATTGGGGGTGAGTTTTACATCTTGTTAATTACGATGCCGTTATTTTCTCTTTCGCGTTGGTGTAGGGGACTAGTAGAGTGCTAAGATTTATTTGCGGAAACATCTGAGAACTTTAGGAACATCGTAGAAGCTAGAAGCCGACTTAGTCTTCAGTTTGCTGTGTCCGACTGGATTACCGACATTTTAGCACCAAGTGCGAGGAAACCCCCATTTTTGACAGCGTCCGTCACGATACCGATTACCACGCCGTGCGAGAATTTACAACCGGAAACACGTCACGCTAAGTCCCGCTTTTATTATTTAACAATTGCAGTAAGCAACCTCAGTTGCACAGCACATTCGTTCAGTTAACGATGTTAACTTAACTATAGCCTGCTGGATGTGATTTCCATCAAATTTCAATTCTAACTTGTACGTCCGTTTCTCCCCACTAAACTTCCGCAAATCCCCGCAAATACGAGAGCCACGAATTCGTATCGGATCAAGCAAAAGCAAACAACCGCCGTTTAGCGTATTTAACAATTAGGACGCAATCTAAATACTCTAACGCCGCTACTCGCGCTGTATATATATCCTATGCTCCTTGTGTCTCCCATTTCGGGGAGCTTAGATATCGTCAAAGGACCGCCCTAGGTTATCGCGCGGAAAACGAGAAACAACAACGTGGCGATGACGTCTCGTGGGCGAAACAACGCATGTTGCAATAACGGAGGGAAGGTTAGGGGAGGGGATAAAGGACCTAATAAAGACGACGACGACGAAACGTTGAACGTGAAACGAAAGTGAACTTCTTTACGCGTCGGATGAGGGTGAAATTGAGCCGACGGCGCGCGCTACGACCGCCCTTAAACGCTTACGGACGGAGATAAAGAAGATGTGAGATTATCAGGCACCACGTTAGCTTAAATTAGAGGTACGTTTTTGTAATTAAGGTAAGTTACGACGTCGGGAAGGAGAAGAAAAAGATTCGTTCTCCTTGAAGGACTTGTCCGTTCTAACTAACTAAAGGACGCCACTACAATCCATTGCAACACAAATACTTGTTCTTTCCAAAAATTCATAGTTTAGTAGATTTAATACTCGAAAATTGACGTTGGGCGGTGTCTGTGTGCGGGAAGTAGTTGTTTTTCAGACTGTCCGTTACCTAATGATAAAATGATGAGGATAAGGAGAAATTACTGGAGAACTGCAAAATTTATCTATTCCCAATTTTTAATGGGTTATAGTTTTTTATGATACTAACAACATTAACACCTCCAGAAAGAAGAAAGAAGGGATTTTAGCCGATTCACTTTGACGTTTAAAAGGGCCGGTATCAGATTACAGAAATACAGACTCGACTAGACAAAAATGACAAAACTTTAACGCGTGGGCGTCCTCGTGTGCCTACAAACAAAGGAATCCCTACCTTCTCTTCGTCGCTGTCTTTAACGGGATGGAGGGGGGGCATGCGGAGGTGACTGACGTTGTGCCGAGACTTTCGTTTATCAGAAGTCTCCTCGCTTGCTGACCCGTCCAGCGATCAGAACTCGCGTAAGGCTGGCGAAGACAAATTGCCACTCGGCTAAGCAAATAAGAGGTTCCTCGCAGAACGGATTTCCTTCCGGTTCGGTTTCTACGCAGTTGCACGACATAGAAATAGTATGTCGGAAACATGACATACTAGAGAAAAGGGCTACCAACGTTGATTAGATCCTTACAATGAATACTTACGTAAATTTTGGGATAATCCAAGTTATTTGAAACAGTTTGAGGTCGGAACTTTTTTTTTCGTTGCCGTTGTTACAACGATTGGACGCTTAACATTTCGCCTTGTTACGTCAGTGATTGGTTGAACAAAGAAAGAGGCGGGTGGGCGTCCTCGTGTAGGCAGAACAACTAGGTAGAAACTCCTACCTTTTCTTCGTCGGCGTTTCCAACGAGTGAACGGTATCCGGAGAGGATTAACGTTAGGTCGAGACTTCCGTTTACCTAAGTCTCCTCGCCTGCTGACCCGTCCAGAGATCAGAACCCGCATGAGGCTGGCGAAGGAGAAATTACCATTCGGGTTAAGCACACCAGGGTTTCCTCGAGTAAACGAATCTCTGATTCGTGCGGTTTCCACGGATTCGGACGAAAGAAAACTTCGCAGAACAAACACAATTACTGAAACACAGGGCAAGGCGGGAGAGAGGGGGGCTGAACCGGGCTTAAAACCTTCGTCCGGCTAAATTCGACGATGCAATCTCTACGCTTACTAGACGACTAGTCCTACCTTTTTCTTTGAAGAATAAAGGCACCAGGAAGCTAAATAAAGATTGAATCTCAGCAACAGTCGACTTCATTGTGAAAAAGTTTTTAAAGGAAATTGAGGCTGAAGAAGAAGCGTCTGAAGGAAAGGGATGGTACTAGAAAACGGGACGGAAAGCAGTACGGAATGATCACGGCCTCTCGAAGGGTTCACACCATTCACTCTGTACCATAGGAATTTGACGAATCTTCGCTGGACAAGCTCCAAGATATATTTTTGAGTTCTATAATGGGGATACCAGATCAAACCAGCATATTCCAACTTCGTCCTCACCAACGTAAAGTATAGCATATTCAGTACTGGAATACTAGTAAAGGATCGACAGTTCCGAATCACAAATCCTAAGGCTTGCCTTGTCTGCCTCGTCACGTTGTTAACATGAATATTGAAATTTAACTCTTCATCGAATGTGACTCCCAAATCCCTAACGGTCTCATCTCTAGAGACAGTCATATCCCCAAGCATATATATGTAGTTAGTGGGAGTGGGTCTTCCGGTATAAGCGAGTACTTTGCATTTACTAGGGTTCACAGGATAGGCTGTTAATTGTACACCATTATTGTATATTGTCCAAGTCCATTTGCAACAAAACACCGCATCGCTAGAATTGGTGATCGTACGATACAAATAAGAAGCTTATCGCATGCGATCTTGTCAACCACATCATTAATGAAGATGATGAAAAGAAGTGGTCCCAGATTTGAGTCCTGGGGAACTCCAGAAGTGCCTATATAAGGCGAAGAAGTGTATCCATTACAAAGTGCACGTTGAGGTCTATTGCACAGATAAGAGTTCAGAAAAGCAGTTAAAAGTTCGCTAAATCCAAAATTTCTCGACTTAATTAGCAGACTCTGTCAAACGCCTTGGCAAAGTCAGTATGTACAGCGTCAACTTGAAGCCCAGTATCCAAAGCATTGGTGACACTCTGTGTAAAGACAGTTAGGTTAGTAATAGTAGACTTCTTTTCCATAAAACCATGTTGATATGGGGAAACCGAGGGTCTGATCAGTGGATAGATTCTAGTCTATATAGATGTTCCAAAAATTTTCGCAAAGTTGCATAAAATGGCAATGGGTCCATGATTACTTATATCTGAAGACTGGCCCGACTTCGAAACAGGAACAACTCTGGTAGCCTTCCAAACAGTAGGAAATGTGAACGTTGTAAGAGCTAAACTAATTATTTTCGTTAGTGGTGCAGCTAGAACATTCCCACAGTCTCTCACCAAAAAAGCAAGAATACGATCATTTCCAGAGATAAATCTATCTTTAAGCCTACGAATGCTACGTCGAATGTCGTCCTCGGACAAATTCTGGAGATGAATGTGTCCAGGGAGTAAGCAGATGTATCTTCAACGTCACTAGATGCAGATGACGTAGTGTAAACGCTTTTGCAGTAGTGGGCAAAGGCGTCAACAATAGCCTGGGGATCACTAAAATCAGCACCCGACAACTGCATCCTACCAGGAATGCGACAACTCCTCCTCTTCTCCCCAATGTACATAAGTCCAAAATTTCGGGATCGGTTAGTATAGGTTGGGACATATTTATCAAATATGGAAAATTCCATATAATAAAGCGCATTATACAATTGAGGAAAATTAGCTCTACGAAAATTGAAGGATTTAACATAGTTAGGAGGAGACCTGGTAGGAGAGTTTGTTTTAATAGAGGTTCAATAAAAGTTACAAATCATTGAAATCAGTACGGTTAAAACAGTTGCCATTCTCCTAGGACCAATCAACGACTACTACACCCATTATTACGACTCAAAACAAATCGTGCATACTCCAACGGAGATATAATTCATGTAAATAAGCACACTCACACGCCGATCGGCAAATCATCAAAACATTTACCCATTTCGTACGAGTACCGGAAATTTATACACCGTTGCCGTTATCACATCCTCATTCGAGCATTAAATTCGCTCGCGAACGATTTCAATCACCATCAAAGGGTCCATCGTGCGATCGCTCAGCCCACGTAATAAAAGACCAGCGCGCTTACTCCGACGACGTCGTCGTCGTGGGTCTGTTCGTTGTTTGCCGGCTTAATTGGACGAACATCGCGATTCACGAGGGATCGCGATCGCTCGTTTCGGAAGCGGGCTATTAGCGGGACTCGCGCCCGTCCATAAAAAAGGGAATTAGCATGTATACGGGACGAAAACGGGGGAAGGGGGAGGCGAATTTCGAGGATCGTTTCGACCGTCTAATTAGGATAACTTCGAGGGCCCACTCGAAGAAGAAGAAGGGGGACCGATTTAAGCGGCACGGATTTGGACGGTTTCCCTTTCTTAATCGGACGGCGGGACGGGGGAAGATTCGAAGATGGTTGAGATCCCCTAATAGGTACTAGACTGCTCGGGACAATTAAGGGATTTTTTCTTCTCTTTAAATTGCTCGTGAAGGGAAATCGCGAATTTAACGAGTTTCAGGAGCAATCGTGAAGGAAAATGGAATACCGGATATGGAAAAAGAGGGCGTTCTGGACCGCAAATGATCGTTCTACAACGAGAAGACGATGATTCACTGATAGAACTGGCCGAAATTCAATTCAATTGACTGATTTCTAACAGCTTCCGGAAAAGTGGTCTAGTACTTATAAAACTTAGACGTCGACTCTTTTGTTTACTTGAATAAATGACATTCCGCTGGAATCAGCTGATAGAGACGCGTCGATTGCTGTGTGATTGGACCTCTTAAGTCCGATAGGCTATTTTTAACGTTTCTTTGCAGTTTCTAGCGTTTCTTCGGCAACCGTTCCGAATAATCTCAGTAAATGACATACCGTTGGAATCAGCTCGTAGAGGTGCTTCGATCCATGTAGAATTGAACCTGCGAAGTCCAATAGGAATCGAGATCTTGCCTATTTTTTGCGTTTTTTGCGGTTTTTTTGCAATTTCTTCCGTTTTTCGACAACCGTTTGGAGTAATCACAATAAATGACATACCGTTGGAATCAGCTCGTAGAGACGCCTCGATTAGTGTAGAATTGAGCCTGCGAAGTCCAATAGAAAACGAGACCTTGGCTATTCTTAACGCTTTTTGCAGTTTCTTGCGTGTTTTCGATAACCGTTTGGAATAATCTCAGTAAATGACATAGCGATAGAATCAGCTTGTAGAGACGCGTCGATCGCTGTGTGATTGAACCGCTGAAGTCCGATGGGAACCGAAACCTTGGCTATTCTTAACGCTTTTTGCAGTTTCTTGCGTTTCTTCGACAACCGTTTGGAATAATCTCAATAAATGACATAACGTTAGAATCAGCTCGTAGAGACGCTTCGATCGGTGCAGAATTGAACCTGCGAAGTCCAATAGGAAACGAGATCTTGGCTATTTTTAACGTTTTGTTGCAGTTTCTTCCGTTTTTTCGACAACCGGTTGAAGTAATCTCAATAAATGCATACCGTTGGAATCAGCTTGTAAAGACGCTTCGATCCGTGTAGAATTGAACCTGCGAAGTCCAATAGGAAACGAGACCTTGGCTATTTTTAGCGTTCTTTTGGGTTTCTTTGCGTTCCTTTGCGTTTTCTCGACAACCGCTTGGAATAATCTCAATTAATGACATACCGTTGGAATCAGCTCGTAGAGACGCTTCGATCGGTGCAGAATTGAACCTGCGAAGTCCAATAGGAAACGAGATCTTGGCTATTTTTAACGTTTCTTTGCAGTTTCTTCCGTTTTTCGACAACCGGTTGAAGTAATCTCAATAAATGCATACCGTTGGAATCAGCTTGTAAAGACGCTTCGATCCGTGTAGAATTGAACCTGCGAAGTCCAATAGGAAACGAGACCTTCGCTATTTTTAACGTTTTCTTGCGTTTTCTCGACAACCGTTTGAACTAATCTGAACGAATCATGTACCTTTGGAATCAGCTTGTAAAGACGCGTCCATCGGTATATGTTTGAACCCTCCAAGTCCGATAGGAACCGATACCTTGGCTATGCCTAACGACGACGCGATTTGTTGCGTTTCCTCGGCAATTGTTTGAAATAATCTCAATAAACGACATACTTAAGAACTTCTTGAAGTTTAGCCATCACCATGAGAAGACTTGTAGTTAGGAGCGTTCTATTGATGAAGGACGATTGTCGTCTTCGCCAAACCTTTTTGGTCGAAACGCGGTATTTCTCTTATTTTGCCATATTTACTTTCTCCTGAGCGCCATACTGGAGGAAATTGAACCCAACGTTCAAATTTTTGAGGCAATGAAGCCCAAATATAACAACTCTCAAGGAGTTTACTGAAATCGGTATAGCAGTTACAAAATTTGGACGTCGGCTCTGGTAGATCTACCAGCTCTAAATACCGCCACACCATTGCTCCTACCACCTCAATCAAGTTTCTAGGGGCTTGCCGAAATCTGTATGGCGGTTACAACATTTGGAAGCCGACTCTCGTTGATTTGTATGCTTTTAATACCGCTACACTATTGGTTCTAAAGCCTAGACGTAACAAGTTTCTAGGAGTTTGCCGAAATCGGTATAGCAGTTATAAAATTTGAACGCCGACTCTAGTTGTTTTACGCGCTTTAAATACCGCCACACCATTGGTTCTAAAGTCGAAATATAACAACTTTCCAAGAATTTGACGAAGTTGGTGTAGCGGTTACAAAATTTGGACGTTGATTATCGTCGCTGTATGCACTCTAAATGACGTCATCATCGTCAGCATCGATCGTAAAGTGTAAATATAACAAGTTTCTATGAGTTTGTCGAAACCGGTATAGCGGTTACATAATTTCGGCGCCAACTCTCCCCAACGGCCCATGCCACTCGAACACTTGTTATTAAGGAACCGAATGTACCATCGCGTTGTAACGTGTTTCGACAGGTTTGTACACGCTCGTCCTTGATAGATAAGTTTCAGCACACACACACAGTTTGAAGATCGTCGCATTCTTACGTACGGGCGGTGAATTATTATGTGATTTGAGGTTAGCATCATCAGAGCAACTTCGCGATTTATCCGATTTGAAGAGACGTAGATCAGCAGGTCAGCTCAAAGGTGGACGTACCGAAGGAGAACTTGTTCGATTTGTTGCTGCTTTTCGATGAGAACGAAAAATGCTTCACCCGTTGCTCCTGATCTAGCTTTGATGCGATTTCGACGGTAAATCGTTTCATCTTCCGGGCACAACACCACTTTCTCATCCCCTAAAACATGCCCGAGGGCAACGATCTTTGCATTTTGCGCAACTTTGCAACGTGACGTAATCGAAGAAAGAAAAAGGTACGATCTCCTTCCTTTTTTTCGGAACAAAGCATCATCGACGAAGTGCCCCTTCAATCTCTACGCCACCTTAATAAAAATTCCGCATAAATTCGATCATCGCACGACGAATTCTCGGCGACGATTCGGTTCGAAAACACTAGCCCAAAAGACTGTATCGTCGAGATTTCTTTTCGGATACATTCCAATAAATCACGCCCTAAATATTATCTTCGCTATGTGTGGGGCGCGTAGGGGGTAGGGGAGGAAGGAGGGCGAGCCTGCCGATGGTGAATGAAGTAGGAGCCGAAAAGGCAGAGAATTTCGTCGCCGCCGTCCCCAAAAACAAAATGCTGAATTATGTTCGATAACCCACCCCCTTCCCCTCCTCCCGAAAGCTAAGAGTAGCGGGTGCCTTACGGCAGTCAAAAGAGTCAGCGCCACCGAGCAGAAAATGGACAGACGGGAAAGGTTATAATAAAAGTAGAGTCGTACACGCGCCCGTTCTTCCCTTCGACGTTGTTCCCGCATAAAATCGCGATTTATTAAAAAAAAAATGGGGGAAAAGGAGAAAGACGAAGATCCGGGCGGTGCCCGTAAAATATGTGGGATAAGGTACAGATGTTGATCGGAATCCTCCCCGGCTATGCATACATATGGTGTTCTTTTTTTCTGTTCTTTTTTTTTCGTTCCTTCCTATTCTGCGGCGTTTTGTGGGATGGAGCGGGGCGATCTAAGTACTCGTGACGTTTTCATAAACAGGCGGTGGCGTTTGGTGAAATATGCGATGCTTTATCCCCGAATCGGCAATATCTGAATTTCGCGCGTTCCGTACGTATTTTTAGGTTATTTCGTTTCGTAGCTTTGAAAATCCGATTCGAGATATATATAGGGCTAACCTCATCCACCAGAGTCCGAAAAATCTCCAGCAAAAGAGTATATTCAGAACAAACTTTAGAAGCAAGGAGAAGAAGGCTACAGCATATAAATCCTAAATTAAAATTGGGACGTCCACTTCCGTTGCTTTATGTGCTTTAAATGCCGCTACGACATGGGACTTGAAGTCCAAATCTTATCTAGTAGTGTCTAGGAGTTTGCCCTTTCATTGTTTTAGGTTCCATATTACTTCGTTCGTATTATTTCCATTCCGTATATCTGTTGTGCACGTGTACGTGCAGGGATTATTTGACCGCTTCGTGTACATTGTTGCAATACGTAGTTTCTGAGCTTGCAATCTTCTTCGAGTATCGGCGTAAGATGACCGGATGCGATTTCGATGTGGCTTCGATGTAGTTCATCATCTTATGGTTTGGCGAAGAGGCCCACTCTGTTGCGGCGTTGACGTTCACTGGTAAATCACGTGAAACGCATAGATCTTAAAGGCGGATATTTTGGAAAGCAATCAAACGGTTTGTTCCCAAAAAGTATTACCTTGCTTTCGTTCAGCACAACGACAAAATGATCCGGACTGTCATTACAATTTTCAAATAACCAATCTTCGAACTCGTTGAATTGTCTTTCATTTCCAGTAATATCTAATGGTATTTAACAATGGCAATAATTTCCTTCCTAGTCCTCCTGTTTTCTTCTTTCTAATAGTCAGCATAGTAACCGTATGTTCGCGTCATAATAGGGTCACGTCGACGCACGTACGAATTCATCGAAAAAGGCGCATTGTTCGAACGATGTTCGATTTCGACGTTTAGGTCCTATTCGTTCGCTTTACTCTAACCGTCCATCGACGAGCGTCGAATAGGAATCGATACTGTGATATAGCCGAGCCATTATTACATCGGCACGCGTTCGTGCTCGATTTGCAGCCGTAAAAGCTGTATTAATCGGATTCGCTTTTGCATACAAATTATCGTGAAAACGATCTGAACGATTCTTTGAGGTTATGTTGCCCGAATAAATCTACGAAAACAAATAAATTTTTCACTTTTTCGTAGATATTTATGTGATAACTTGAGCTGTTATATGTACTTGACGTCAGATAATACTTACCCAACACTAAATACCAATAATTAGTTAAGGAAAAAATTATAAAGTTTTCACGCGTGTTATGTCTTATGGGGAAAAGGTTTGTTTGGAAACATTATACATATGTAGTTTTACCTACAATAGTACTTAAGATTGTCAGTGAGGGAGTTATTATAATTTATTTATAATTTATCTTTATGTATTTTAGGAATACCGTATTTTGTAGGAGACGATATTTTCAATACTCGAACTAAAACCATCTGTCGGTATGACATTAAAGTCTATGGAAAACTTAGGACCTACACTCAAAATTAATTTAAAATTTTGACAAATCTCTTTATCAGCTGGATAGATAAATAGTTGGTATAAAAATATATTTCCAAAAATTTAAGTAACTATTTCAAAATTCTCCTAGGATATACGGTATTCCTAAAATACAATCGTAAATTATATTAACTCCCCCACTGACAATCTTTCCAAATTTTTATCTAAAATTTTAAGCAATATTGTATATTGTCATTCTTTGATAAACATCGCGAATCCAAAATCGCCAACCAACGCTCTCCGTAACCGTGATCGATCTGTCATTGCAAATCGAATTCTCTCGCGAGCTTGACGCAACCGTCTCTTATAATTCAAAGGGGATAAACGCGCGCGGCGTCGTAAATTTCCGGCAATCCGGGCGCAATAGGCCGCCGTGAAAGGGATGAACTACCACCAACAAGCAGCAAGTCGGCACCGCCGCCGTATACGTATACGAAGAGAAGTGCATCGATAGCTGGCACGTACGAAGAGCTCTTCTGCTCGCCGTAATACATACACATACACATACGTGTTCTCGCGTCATTTAACTTCGAATGTATGTCCTGGGAGATTCGCCGGAGTAAATCCAATTCCCGGTCTAAAACCGCGCGCTCGCCGCCGTCCCCCGCCGCTCCCGCTATCCGAACGATGTTTTAGTACGTCCCGGAGTAAATGAAAGATACATATTATGAAATGCACCGACGCCGACGTTAAAATAACAACTTATCGACGTGAGTAATTTGAAATATGCGAGACGATTCGTATCAAAAAGATGCCTTCTCATCTTCCGTGCTGGTTGTAATTTCGAGCGAAGTTTCCCAACCACATCAGCGTCGAGTTTCCCCGATAAAATCAAATCTGGTGACTCTCCATATAACGACCTGATTGCTACAGATCCTTTGATGTCGTATCCGATAAGGCATATTCCGAACTTCTCTCTATCTCGAGAACGGGAAGGGATACAGCGTCCGGGGTGGAAAGATTTGGATTCTACGGGACAGAATCCATCGGATTTCTACCCCAAAGCGTAGAAATTTAATCGTTTTTTCGCGATAGTGAACTTCCGATAGCGCTAGCCGGTTCAATCTCGGTGGACTTAAAGTACTCGAGCAGCTGATTCGAATGAAATAAACCGCAGGCCCCTAACCCTTACCGTTCCGGAGATATGCTAGTTTAAAGTTTGAAAAAAGTTTCATACCTAATTTCGCTCTAGCGCATATACCGTTAGAGATAGCGCGTGCGTTCTTATTCCATTCGATTTCTAATCGAAATCTGCTTCTAGGAAGGTGTATTCGATCGCGATCGAACCCTATATAAAGTAGTGTGAACGATTCGAAATCGGTCCCGAAATGGAAATGTCGATTTTCTGGTCATTCGACGCGAAAATTGATGCTCTAGTTTCGAAGTTATTTTCCGTCAGAATATAATTAAGTGTGGCGGATTGGGACTTCGAGAATACAGATTCAACGGTTAAAATTCTATAGTAACTTTGAAGTTTGAAAAGATTTCTTACTTAATTTCGGCCTAGCGCGAAAATCATTAGAGATAGCGCGTTCGTTCTTGCTCCATTCGATTCTAAGACAAAATCTGCCTATGGGAAGGTCTCTTCGATCGGAATCCAGCCATAAATAAAGAAGTGAGAACGCTAGCCGGTTCAATCTCGGCAGGCTTGAAGTACTCGAGGAGCTGATTCGAATGAAATACACCGCATGTCCGTAAGCTCTTACCGTTCCGGAAATATGATAGTTTGAAGTTTTAAAAATTTCATAACTAATTTCGCTCTAGCGCATAGACCGTTAGAGATAGCAGGTTCGTTGTTATTCCATTCGATTGCTAGTCGAAATCTGCTTCTAAGAAGGTATACTCGATCGCGATCGAACCCTGTGTAAAGTAGTGCGAACGATTCGAAATCGGTCCCGAAATGACAATATCGATTGATTGAGGAGTGCCAGCGGCATGACGGTTCGATATATGGACAACAACATCTTTTCTAAAATAATTTTCCAGTTCAGTATCTGTAAATAAAAAATTAACGGTCAATGTGGTATGAACTTATAGCTTTCATTTTATTTAACTATCAAGTACCCAATACCCTTTCAGGACAACCTGGGTAACACTAATATCAACAACAACAACTGAAAATCGTTCTAACGAAGGACTGTGTTTTGACGACCTGAAAACAAAAACTATTCACACACACGACGGTTCTAATTTTTCTGTATTTTCGGGTTTGGGAACCTTCCCTTATAAGCGAGCCCAATTTTCATATGCCAGTAATCCAATTTTTTTTAATTTGAACTACAAAAATGTTTAGTGGGGGAGATGATCGGTTCTAGGACCACCTCTCCACCTTTCATACATCCGTTGCGTCAAAAGGGGCGATTGCCATATCAACAGGGACGGTTGCCTCGCAACAGCTTTAGAGTCAGGCGGGGTAAAAATGAAATGGGCAATAATTTAGGTAAAAATAAGACCGGCTTGTTGTTCCACGAAATAAATAAACTAAGTGAAAGTCACACCCGGAAATAAAAATTTATTATTAATTTTACAAGACAAAAAATTATATACCTAGCCTAAAAAAGTGTTTCATAAAATTTTATTTCGTCGGTATTTTTACTTGTACTTTTGCGAAAACTGTATTAATACTATTGATTATTTCAACCTTAACTGCGTTGTTATTATATTGCCCTTTTCTTCATTTACTTGTACAGACAGTATACAATGGTTGCTAATTTTAAGTGTTAAATAAACTTCTTTTTCAGATATTTAAAAAATGTCATATATAATCCATTCGACGATGTTTTATGTAGTTTCTAAGGGCTTAAAATAGCAAAAGATTCGATCTTCTCGGTCTTATAATTACCCCGCCTTACTCTATATCAGTTGAATCTGCAGGGAGCTCTTAGCGGGGCGATTGACTTGTCAATAGGAGCAGTTGCCGTGCTCCTCAGCAAAGGCAACCGATCCTTTTGACGCAACGGATGTATGAAAGGCGAAGAGGTGGTCCTAGGACCGGCCATTTCTCCCTACTATTTTCCGTTATATCTCGTTCTGTTATCGAAATCTGAAGGACTTTTTCTTTCCTTTCGCAGGAGCCTCTATGACCGCCGGCGCTGCTAGAATGGAAGGCGCATGATGCAGCCGCATGGCGCCGTCTTACTGGCACTGGCGTGCTTCCTCAGGCTGCCACCGCATCTGCCCGCCCAAGAGAATCAATGTCCGAGCTTCGCGGCGAACCCGTCCTGTCCCTGTTACAGTTTCGAAGACGGCATCTTCTTGGAGTGTCCGGCGGCGACCGCTCATTCCCTCAGGAGCGTCCTCCAGATCGTCCACAATCCGATCCAGTCGTTGAGCATCTACGACCTGGACAAGTCGGTGCGAAGATTATCGGCGGACTTTTTCCCCGACACCACCGTCATCAAGCACCTACAGATATCGCAGAGTAACCTGGAGGAATTGCACGACGATTGTTTCTACACCCTGCGTTCCGCCTTGGAGTCGTTGAGTTTGGTCTCGGGGAAATTGAAGGAGATCCCGCAAAAGGCCTTCAGCGGTCTGATCAAATTGATCGCTCTCGAGCTCGAATCGAACGAGATAACGGACCTGCCGAGTTACAGCTTTTACGGCTTGCGCCTGGTCAGGCTCAACATCAAAGGGAATCAGGTGCTGAAGACTTCGGAATACGCCTTCGCCGGATTGGAGGATACCCTAGCCGAATTGGATTTGTCCGAGAATAAACTGCAATATTTCCCTATGGCGGCGTTGCGACGATTGGAAACGCTCAAACTCTTGCGGTTGTCGTGGAACGAGATCAGCAATATACCCGACGACAACTATTCGAGGCTAGAATCGCTGTTATTTCTCGATCTGAGCTCGAACAATTTCGAGAATTTGAACGAACAATGCTTCAAGCCGACTCCCGCCGTACGAACTTTATCGCTCTATTACAACGCCATCGACAGCGTCCATCCGAACGCGTTCGCTTCGATGAAAGATCTCGAATCGCTGGACGTCAGTCACAATAAGATAGTATATCTGGACGCGAGGATATTCCGAGCGAATAAGAGATTAAAATCGATCGATCTCAGCCACAACCACGTCCATTACGTGAACGGCGTCTTCTCGAACTTACCGGAGTTGAAAGAGCTGTTCTTGTCGGAGAATAACATCCTGGAATTACCGGCGGACGCTTTTACCGATTCTTCCAATCTGTCGGTGATATATCTGCAACAGAACGCCATACGGCGGATCGACCCCGAAGCGTTATCCACCCTCTACAATCTGGCCCAGTTGCATCTGAGCTCGAACTTCGTTCCCAACATACCCAGAGGGTTATTCGCGCAGAACCACAATCTCACCTCGCTCAGTCTCGATAGCAATTGGATCGTCGACTTGGAACCGGGCACCTTCGACAAGTCCCTCCATCTCCGCGAGATACGCCTGCATAATAATCGATTGCGAAACGTCTATCGGGGCGTGTTTGAGCCGTTGCCGTCTTTATTAGAACTTCATCTCCAGAATAATTGGATTTCGTCCATTGACACCGGTTCTTTCCGGACGTTACAGAGCTTGCAGCATATTAATCTACAAGGCAACGTGATTTCGGAGCTCGGCGACGTGTTCATGCACGAATCGCCCTCTCTGGTCTCGATACAGTTGGATTCCAACAGCATTACGACGCTGCACAACGACTCGTTACGCGGTCAAAGCAGCGTGCAGATCATGTGGCTGGGACACAACCGATTAAAGCGTCTCGATAGGGCGCTCTTCAGCGACCTGTTACTCATCCAGCGGGTGTACTTGAAGAACAATAGCATTTCGTTCGTCGAGGATCGCGCGTTCGAACCGATGCAGGCTTTGAAATATCTCGATTTGAGCATCAACCAGCTCAGATACGTGACGGCGAAGACGTTCGCCGAGCTGCACGAGTTGGAGGAGTTGTATTTGTCCAACAACCACCTCGAAAGCATCGAAGAGAAATCTTTGACGAACCTGAAGAAGTTGAGGGTGTTGGATTTGTCGCACAATCACCTCCGGATCCTTCACGATAACATGTTCCAAGAGGGCCTGCCGATACGCGTCCTCAACTTAATGAATTGTTCGATCGAGAAGATCGAAGGGGCGCCTTCCGCGGGTTGAACAACCTGAACGAGTTGATTTTGGAACGGAATCGATTGACGTCGAAATACTTGAACCACCTGGACATACCAGGTTTGCGCGTCCTCATCGTCGGCCATAATAATTTCAGCGATATCGGCGAGTACAACCTCAACGGCTTACCGTCCTTGCAGCAACTATCGATGGAGAACTGCCGGATAATATGGCTGCCGGAAAATATCTTTTCCAACAACAAGAACCTGCTGAAAATCGACCTGGGCGGCAACGACTTAATCGAGCTTAAACACGGAGCGTTCTACAGCTTGAACGTGCTGAAGGAGCTCAAGTTGGACTCGAATAACTTCATGGACCTTCCCTACACGGCCCTGTTGAACATTTCGACTTTAGAAACGTTATCGATGGCCGATAACAAGATGGCGACGCTGGAAGCGTCGCGGTTGAACGGCCTACCGAACTTGCGCGAGCTCGATTTGAAATCCAATCGGATCTCTTCGCTATCGGGCTTCGCTTCGGCCAACCTCACCCACCTGTTATCGGTCGATTTAAGCGATAACTTCCTCGCGGCTTTACCAGCGAACTTCTTCCATCATTCTCTGCATCTGAGGCGCATCGACTTGTCCTCGAATAAATTCAAGCAGATTCCGACCAGCGCCTTATCGGAGAACACCCTCCCGAGCTTAGGTTGGCTCAATTTAACCGGGAATCCCCTCGTCCGGATACACGACATCTCCGCTTCGCATCGATACCCGGCCCTCGAGGAAATTCACATAAGTTCCACCAACTTAAGCATAGTCACCAGTAAAGACTTCGAAACTTTCCCCGCGCTGCAACACGTCTATTTAGGACAGAATAAAATCAACAGGATCTCACCGGGGGCCTTCGGGAGCTTACCGAATCTACTGACGTTGGATTTGGGCGTGAACGAATTGGAACTGTTGCCGCACGAAAGACTACAGGGCCTGCTCCACCTGCGCACTTTAAACTTAACCCAGAATAAGCTGAAGGATCTCGAGGAATTCCCGCAGGATCTCAAATCGTTGCAGATCCTAGATCTGTCCTTCAACCAGATCGGAAGAATCAGCAAAATCACGTTCCAACACCTCGACAATCTGGTCGAGCTGTACCTGTTCGGAAATTGGATATCTTCGGTTTCCGGGGACGCGTTCAGACCGATGAAGAAGTTGCGGACGTTGGATTTGAGCAGAAACTATCTCGAGAACATTCCTTTGAACGCGTTCCGGCCGTTAGAGACGCAAATCAGGAGTTTACGCACGGAAGGTAAATTCTTTTGCTATTTTTTGAGGTTATGTCGCTTGAATAAATCCCCTAAAACAAATACATGTTACACGTTTCTTGAGATGTTTTTATGTTAACTTGAGCTGATATATGTGCTTGACGTCATACAGTACTTAGCCGGCGTTGAATATCAATAATTATTTAAGAAAAAAATTATAAAGTTTTCACGCGTGTTATTTCTTATGGGGAAAAGCTTTATTTAGAAACATGATCGAAATTGTCCGAAGTAAGACTTATTACACATCAAATTAAAGCTCTTCTAGTGCAGATTTGGGATAAAATAATTTCGAATACGAGAGACGGTTCATCGAGGAAATATTCGATGAGAAAGTGAAAAGTGGTTCTGGACGAATCGCTCTGGTACGCTCTAGCACCCAAACGAAACAAATTTCACCAGTTTTGACGTTAAAGTCGTATTCTACACCTTCGAAAACATCTGTACACAGAAAAAAGAAAATTAATTTAATGGCTCCATTCAAAATTCAAAAATTCGTCTATGGAATAAAAACTATAATCCAACAAATGTTATTGTTGATGTTTCACTTTTTGAATTGGGATTTCCAAGGTGAATTTATTAATTTCACCTAACAAGTAAAACATTAAACTATCAACAAAATTACTAACCAAGAAAAATTTTACCACGATATTTGTGTAACCCATGCAAGAACTTTTTGTTTTCAGAAAATCCCTTATCGTGCAGTTGCGAATCGCAAGAACTTTGGGAATGGCTCAGAGATCATCGAAAATTGGTCGAAAGGACCAACACTTTGGCGCTGAGGTGCGAGCATCCGCCCGAACTACGAGGGCGCGTCTTTTTGGAACTGAACCCCGAACAGTTCTGCGATCAACCGCTGGTCGTGAAGTTGGGAATACAAGATATCCAACCGTTTTCGGTTTTGGTATCGTGGCAGAGCCGAAACCATTCGGGCTTGTACGGATATCAAGTGGCGTATTACACCATAGACGGCAGCGAGCAAGTAAGTGGGGGTTTCTGGTCGCAAAAACGTACGCAATATTTATCGGAAATTGGGGGAGGGTGACGGAATCTGATCGCGTTGCGAATTCGTTAGGTGATTGGCTATTCGAAGATTAAATTTAAGCGCCGGAAATGACGGGCCATGTTCATTCTGTCTGTTCTGTGAAAGACGATCAGTTTACGTCTTTAGGTTCCATTTAAAAGAGCATTTTCTCCATCTCCAAGAGAAAAAAAAAAAACAAGAGCACACAAAAATAGTGCAAATCAACATCTTAGGCTGATCAAAATTGGAACGAAGCAACCTTGCGCTGTTCAAAGAGCTTATTTCTATCTTCAGCAACAAAAGAAGAATATCATAGAAACGCTAAAAACGATCCAAGTCGCCCAAATTTTAAAGAAGTCAGCTTTGGAATGCCCAAGTGGCCGTCTCATTTACAAAAACAAAAGAGAACTGTTGATGAAGCATCGACGGGAACCCCAAATCCTCCACATTTGAAGTATGAATCATCATCTTCCGATGCAGGAGTTGCCGTAGAATTTCCAACGGCGTTCAATCAAAAGCACAAGAAGTAAAGCTGATTTAGCATATCAAACGAAAAATGCTAGGAAAGCGCTTCCCTTTTTCCGAAAACAACCGAAAAATGCAAAAAAAACATTAACAACCGTCCAAATCGTCTAGATTGAAGAAACCTGTCTTTATTTTCCTTTAAAAAAAACAGAAGAAAAAAACAGAGGAAAACGAAAAAAAAACAGAAGAAGAATGATAACAAAGCATCAAGTTAAATCTGTTATCTTAAAAGATAAAACAAAGGAAAATTGGCGAGAAACTATAAAAAATTGACATCGTCTGAAATTATCCTCGAAGATTTTGTTATCTCATAAAAAATACGAAAAGGACATCGAAGAGCTTCCAGTTCAGTATGCCAGAGAAGCACCTCTTACCATCAAAAACAAGAGAAGATCGCCGACAAGGTATTGAGAAGGACCTAGATTTGGAAGAAATTTCGTAGAAACTACCTGAGGATGCCGAAGGACCTTCTCTCATCATCAGAAACAAAAGACGTTTGCCAAGAAAGCATAAAAATGGCCCAAAATCAACTCAGTTTGAAAAGTACGGTCTTGATGATGTCGAGGTGGCTTCCTGTCTTTATGTGATACTGACAATTCGGTCCCAATGTAGCCAACTTCTTCAGGAATGCTGAAGAAACAGTATAAGTCTGAAAAATAACTGTCTCATAACATTAACGTAGTTCTTTAAAACAAAAGAAAGAAGTAAATAAAATCAAAATTGACAAGAAACCAGATCGTTTAAATTGAAAGAAGAAGACTTTAGTAATTTTTTGTTTTCCTGAAAGACGAGAAGAAACCGACAGGGGATCATCAGTTTAGGGCGTCGGATTAGCTTGTCTTATTTTCAAAAACGAATGAATCCCAAAAATGAGAATGACCATAACAATTGCGAGTGGCTACGATATATCTGTCTACATTTGGCTATTGTAAAGCGGACTTATGACGTCGCTTCTCCTAATTTTCAGATAATGTAGTACGAAACCTTTTGTTAAAAGAACTGAAATTCATCGCCATTTTGGAAATTGCGTCGTTTCTTAGTGGTCGCAATCAATTGTTTCAACTCAGGACGTCGAATATCTTGTCTTCATAAACGAGAGAACAACCAAACGCGAGTAACTATGACAGTCACGGCTATCTATGATATTTCCCGTTAGTTTTAGCTGTTGTGAACCGGACTCGTGGCGTCATTTCTCCGGATTTTGTAACACAACATAGAAAATTTGTGTTAAAAACTGCCATTTTGAAAATTGTGTGATATCTTAGTGGTGGCAATCATTTGTTTCAACTTAGGATGTCGAATTTCGTATCTTCATAAACAAAAATGATGCCTAAACGAGAACAAGCCGAATAGTAGCTGCTACCTATGATATTTTTACTTTTACCTGTTGTAAATCGGACTTGTGACGTCACTTTTTACAATTTTGACACAACGTAGTGCGAAAGCATTTGTTAAGAACTAAAATTGACGGCCATTTTGAAAATTGTGCGATATCTTAGTAGTCGCAATCATTTGTTTTAACTTAGGACGTTCAATTTCTTATCTTGATAAACAAAAGAACACCGAAACGCGAGTAACCATTAAAGTCACTGCTATCTATGATTTGTTGCGTTACTTTTAGCTATTGTGACATAACATATTGACATGACATATTGTGACAACGTAGAAAATTTATGTTAAAAATTGAAATTGATCGCCATTTTAACAATTGCGTCATTTCTTAATTGGTCGCAATTATTTGTTTCAAATTAGAACGTTGAATTTCTTATTTTCATAAACAAAACAACGTCGAAATGAGAATCACAATAACAATCACTGCTATCTATGATATTTTTCGTTACTTTTAACTGTTGTGAACCGAACTTCTCGTGACGTCACTCCTCCTAGTTTTGGCACAGCATAGAAAATTTTTATTAAAAACTGACATTGATGATCATCTTGAAAATTTTGTAGTGTCTTAGTAGTCGTCATCATTTGTTTCAATTTTAGTTGACAAATTTCTTATCATTTGTTATTCGTTTATTCCAACTTGACAAATGACAAATGACTATCGACGTGTTAGTTTGACCTTCCTATACTCACGCATACGGTGTGTGAGACCGATTTATATGGTATAGTATACGTCTTTCATTTTGACGTGAGTATAGGAAGGTTAAAGATAAAAGTTTCTTTCAAGGTTGGGTGGATTTTAATGAGGAAGCTCTTGTTTCGTGTAGCGTAGTTTTTTGTTTCTCGTAACGCGCGTCGTGTCAATTTCAAGTTCTCGACATTCTAATTAACGATTTTTTGTATCTTGTTGTGTCCAATTTATGTCCGAGCCGTCATCATGTTCGAAGCTATGGCATAAATAACGACAGATATTTCGACTGTTGACACCGACTGTACAACCTTGCGAGAATAAATAGTTACTTTTACATTATGTCTGTTGGTTGTTTAATATGTCCCTTCGTTTTGAAGTGGAAATGCCACCTGGGGAATTTGTTCGATAATTTTATTAAAACTTTTCAATTGTTATTTATATAGGGTAATGCCAAATAAATATATCCTCTCAAGATGTTTCGTAGAAATTTCTTTAGGGTTGATAAACCATAACTTCCTCCGTGAAAATTATTGACATATCCATGCAATTTGTGCACTCATTGCACAGCCGCCCAACAACACACCTCCTAATAAGATAATTTCGTAGAGAGTCATCTAAGATTCTTCTTTGAATTGTTTCAGATCAAAGGACGAATGCTGGACAGGACGTCGCGTTCCACCAAACTATCCATGCTCTATCCGGACACCAAATACCTCATCTGCGTCCTGGCTCTGGGCAATTGGATCTCCTGGAACCCCATCGTGGAGGACATGCGCGTCTTTGCCAAAACCGCCTCCGAAAACGGCAGCCAAAACAACCATTGGGAGATCTTCACCGACGCCATGCTACCGCTCCTCGTCGACTCGCCCACGAGCAAATGCACCGAAGTCAACACTTTGGGCGTTCCGGATAGCATCCATGGAGGTCTCGGAAGCCTACCCGATCAAAGCGTCGGCGTTCAATCGATCTTGACGCGTCGACTCCGGACTGATCATCGGTTGCTGTATGGGTTTCATAGTGTTCATAGTGTTAGTGTCGATCCTCGGCTATCTTAAAGTGAAAAAACAGCGGCGCGCCATCAAAAGGGACCAACCGATACCGCCGGAATACATCTCCTATCGACATTTTAGCATACAAAGCGGGGAGACGGGCACCCAACACGGCGGGCACCCGCATTTCATCACCAGCATGAACACCACCACGTTGAATTAAAGATGGTTCTTTTATTATTGAAATGAACAACTAAAAAAAAAAGAACGTGAATCATATCAGATGTTTATTTTTCTTTTATCCGTGTTGTTTGGAGGACGGATATTTAAGCGATTTAATCGGACCAAAATAGAACCCCCTCCACTTTAGCCCCGTCGTAATCACTAAGAAAATCCCGCGTAAAAGAAAAATAGGAACTAATTGTAAGTCGTTCATACTAGAAAGGAAAAGAAACTAAAATCGCTTAAATATCTATCCAGTTGAACGTGGACGTTGCTACAAATCTTGGTGTTTTTTTGGAATTTGTCCCCCAATTTCTATACAATCTGTCTTATCTAGTAGGACTATAACTACATTGATTTGATGACTAAAAACTCAAAACTAAGCATTACTTAACCAAATCGAGTCTAATAGTAGGAGGGTTTGAAACGTTTGAGACGGTGTGTGTCACGAGTTTCTGTATAGAGTTTTTTGTCTAATGTGTTTGGATGTACTAAAGTTCGTTTCCTGTAGGATTTACTAAACTTGCTGATAACTTCCCTCACGTACGTACCATGGCGTCTTTAGTGCCGAACAGAACATTTTGTTCTGAAAACGTTGAATTATGTCAATATTTGAATTGCAAGCCGTTCCCCACAGCTGCCCTATCGGTTAAAGAATTGTCTTACACACAAGCTACTGATTGCCTGTTGTTAGTTGTAACTTTCCAACATCCAATATAACTTGCTGTATTGGATGCCCAGTTGCTTCCTTTTCGTCATTATATGCTTTTGCCACGTCATCCGCCTGTTCAAATGTATTTCCAAATATGGTCGTTGAAACTGATGGAAGGACAATTCTGTTTCCTCGTTGTAAATGTAATGTGTACCGACTTACGAGGAGAGGTACGGTAATCGGATTTTTGTAATTTTTGATATTTATGGTACGTGTAGTTTGAACGTTAAATAAGAATATTTTGGAGTAGTTCGACGCAACGTTCATAAATTACCGAGATAATCGATGTTGAAGTTTCACCCACCATTTAAATCCACTAGATATAATACGGTTGTCAACTGGACTCGTGGCCTAGTCGATAGCGTTTTGGTGCGATACTCACGAGATCGCTGGTTCGAGTCTCGTCAAGGGACATTTCTTTTTCTTCCATTCAAAACGCACGATATGTTCTTTTTCATTCTTCTTTTCATATCAAAAATTATAAACAAACGAAATATGTGAACTATATGCAGGAACATTCTTAAAGTACATCATTAAAATGCACAATCGGTTGATAAACAATATTTATTTTGAATTAATGATTTTTGATATCGACGTTTCGATTTTCATGCTGGCAACTTCTGAATGCTGAAGTTCCTGCTCCAGTATGCCACCGTATTCTCGAAAAAGCTTACTTACTACCTTGTGGTGCATCTTCGATAAGTTTAAAACTTCTGGTAATGAGCAAGTAAGTGTGGCACCAATTCCTGTCTTTTCTGTTGTTAAAAGCTGATATTCGTCCAAAATTCGATGGGTGTTACACCAACTTGGGTTCCACTTTCATCACCTAGGATGTTTCCTACCAATATCGTACAAAAGTCATTGTAACATAGCTAATTTTCAACGTTTACGGGTATAATCGTTTTGTACCGACTTCTCCCAGACGAACTATACATTACGGATTTATCGCCTTGTACAGTGCCGAAAACACCCTCCCCCTCCCCTCCGTTTTCCGTATTCAAACCTCGAAATATATCGCCCGAAATATATTAGTTTAATGTATCCAAAGTTTCCACAAATTTTCTTTGCGCAAACTCTCCTAAATTAAGTGGTTCTATTCACGCGGCAACAATGGTCGTGGGAAGATATATTTCTCCATTCCTCTTCCCACCCCATTTCTAACCTTCCCTTCACCAGGTATCGTCCGCGGGCGAAATTAATATCCTAATATCGTTCCTGCGAAAATCCCGAATACATACACACACGCCCAAGCTGTGTATTTCGAAGTTGGGGCGCACCGCTCGAGACGACGACCAACAATAACGACAAAAACTTTCCCAATTTCGTCGCACCACGTATACTCGTACCTACATACATATATATATACGAGAACGAAGATACATATATTTAGAAACAAACAAACAAAACGAAATGAAGGAACGACACGAACAACAAGTTAGCTTAATTCTACCTACTACGGCTTCGTTGATTAAATCGCTTCCGTGTTTTCCGGTTAAATGGGAGGGGAAATAGAGGAAGAAGGAAAGAAAAGGAAATCGGCGGAAACGAAGGATAAGAAATGACTTATTTGCGAATTATCCTTATCTTTTCGACCAGAACGCCGGTAAGACGAAGATGCGCCCGAAAAAGTTTAGCGATATTTTACGATTAATTGGCAATTGAGGCGAAAGCGTGGGAGAGGAGGAGGAAGAGGGGGAGAAGGGGAGCTTTCGTCCTCGGTTTGTTTCCTTTTTCCCGAGTCGGAAGGAGATAAATAAGTGAAACCGATTAAATTTGTTTTCGATGCTCTCCGTAGCGATATAATCGGCCGGAAACGAGATTAAATTCTGACGTTGAGGGGCGGGGGTGATTGAAGAGAGAGCAGGATATTTTTCTCGTCCCGGGGAAAAGTTGTGGAAAAGTTACTTACCTTTCCACTTATTAACGAAGCAACACCACCACCGGTAAGATGCGGTTGACGATGTCGGTTTCGAAGCTGGCGAAACGCGTGCGTCAAATAAGTTGGGAGTCATGCAGTGCGGAGTTATCATCCTTGCAATCATTCTAAAATAAAACAACAACGTTGAAATCAATCACCTTAGCGGCTCTCTGCACCGCTTTGAAAACAATCACAAAGCCATGTTTGCATTTGACCTAAAAACTTTTTAAATTTTCTCGTCCCACCATTTTTGCATTTGACCTAAAAACTGTTTATATCTCCCTAGCCTATTTTGGATTTCCACGTCTCGCCATTTTTGCATTTGACCTAAAAGCTTTTTAAATTTCCTCAACTTATTTTAGATCTTTTCGTCCCGCCATTTTTGCCTTTGACCTAAAAACTTTTTAAACTTCCTCAGCCTATCTTGGATCTTCCCGTCCCGCGATGTTTGCATTTGATCTAAAAACTTTTTAAATTTCCTCAGCCTGGTTTGGATCTCCTCGTCCCGCCATTTTTGCATTTGGCCTAAACAAAAAATTAATTTTCTCAGCCTATTTTGGATCTTCTCGTCCCGCCATTTTTGCCTTTGACCTAAAAACTTTTAAACTTCCTCAGCCTATCTTGGATCTCTTCGTCCCGCCATTTTTGCATTTCACCTAAAAACTTTTTAAACTTCCTCAGCCTATCTTGGATCTTCCCGTCCCGCAATGTTTGCATTTGATCTAAAAACTTTTTAAATTTCCTCAGCCTATCTTGGATCTTCTCGTCCCGCCATTTTTGCATTTCACCTAAAAACTTTTTAAACTTCCTCAGCCTATCTTGGGTCTTCCTGTCCCGCGATGTTTGCATTTGATCTAAAAACTTTTTAAATTTCCTCAGCCTGTTTTGGATCTCCTCGTCCCGCCATTTTTGCATTTGGCCTAAACAAAAAAATTAATTTTCTCAGCCTATTTTGGATCTTCTCGTCCCGCCATTTTTGCCTTTGACCTAAAAACTTTTTAAACTTCCTCAGCCTATCTTGGATCTTCCCGTCCCGCAATGTTTGCATTTGATCTAAAAACTTTTTAAATTTCCTCAGCCTATCTTGGATCTTCTCGTCTCGCCATTTTTGCATTTCACCTAAAAACTTTTTAAACTTCCTCAGCCTATCTTGGATCTTCCTGTCCCGCGATGTTTGCATTTGATCTAAAAACTTTTTAAATTTCCTCAGCCTGTTTTGGATCTCCTCGTCCCGCCATTTTTGCATTTGGCCTAAACAAAAAAATTAATTTTTTCAGCCTATTTTGGATCTTCTCGTCCCGCCATTTTTGCATTTTACCTAAAAACTTTTTAAACTTCCTCAGCCTATCTTGGATCTTTCCGTCCCGCAATGTTTGCATTTGATCTAAAAACTTTTTAAATTTCCTCAGCCTGGTTTGGATCTCCTCGTCCCGCCATTTCTGCATTTGGCCCAAACAAAAAAATTAATTTCCTCAGCCTATTTTGGATCTTCTCGTCCCGCCATTTTTGCATTTCACCTAAAAAAAACTTTTAAAATTTTCTCAGCCTATTTTAGATCTTCTCGTTCTGCCTTTTTCGCATTTGACCTAAAAAAAAAAATTGTCTCAGCCTATTTTGGATCTTCCCGTCCCGACCTACCGTCCACGAGGTTTGGAAGTCAGCCTATTTTGTATCTTCTTTCGTTTATACAAATACGTGTTATTTTATCAGTTGTAACCAACAACAAGAATCGTAATCACTAGAAAGTTCGATGAAGATCCAGGTGCAGTGTAGCCAATGTTAAATGCACTTTTAGCTAAATGTGCTTTTATTTGTTTTGTAATACTGTTCGGCGGTTTAAAAATAGTTTTAGGTTAAATGTTTTTACTAAATCTCCTTTTAAAAGATGTTGGTAATACCGGGCGTAAAAGAATTAAATGTTTCGAAAAAGTTAACTAAAAATTCTAGGGAATTTTTCCCAAAACTCAACGAGTCAAAAATATAAATAAAAGCGGGGCTTAACGGAACGTATTTCCGGTTGTCAAACTTCGTACGGCGTGGTAATCGGTGTCGGGACGGAAGTTGGCCAAGATGGCGGGTTTTCCTACACTTGATGAAAAGATGTCGGGAAACCAGCTGCTAGCTCCTACGATAGTTCTCAAATGTTCTCAGAAAATTGATAGTTCAATTATGATTCGTTTCGATCATCAGCGCCCTCATCATAGGCGTACAGATACAATTCTCAGTTGTCATTTTATTAACGTTTTCGTACAAATTTTACAGATTATTCCCAACGTTTTTCACTTATCTCATCACAAACATTCTTCTTCAATACTAAAACGGCGAATATATTACATTTTCTTCTAGGTTTACGATGGTTTTCACCATCGATGACGATAAGTTCCTCGTCGAGGCTTAATTTCGAACAGAGCAATTGGCTGTATTCGTACTTAAATTGTTATGAACAATCTCAACAGATGTTTCCTAACCTTGAAGATCAGCTTAATGTCATGTTTGGACAAATAAAGTAATAATATTCGTTTCTCTGTTCCTTCTTTCGGTTAAATTCGCGGTTTTTAAGAATTTGATTTAAATTTTGAGTGACAAACGAAATAGATTGTCGGCACGCCTGTGAAATTTACCGTTAACGGCATGCATGTGGAGCGGCAAATGTGATATTAGTACAGACCGGCACACGTCAATTAGTCTGGATCACGGTGTATTACACTTCCCAGAGTCGAATTTCCGTGTGTATCATCGATAAACGAGATTTAAAACCGAAGGCGGTACAAATTAATCACGCAAAACGACCTGTTCATCTCAACGTTACGAAACAAATGTCAGCGCGTGCATCCAATATGCGCGAGTTGTATCAGAAACCTACGAAAGCGGGGCGCCATCTACGGCAAAAGTTGGAGCGAGAGAGGCCACAGGTAATAATTACAGAAAACTGTAGCAATTGGTCTCAACAACGCGTGCGTATAAATGTATGTTTGACTTTCCCGATTTACTTACTTGGACCTACCGTCTACACTATCACGAGGTTTGAAACTCAGCTTATTTTGGATCTTCTTTCGTTTATACAAATACGATTTATTTCATCAACTGTAATAAACGTGTTCCTATAAATTTATGTATGTATGAGTTTTCCGATTTACTCTGTGTTACGTCGTGCGTTGGCGCCACCGTATCTAATTACCGAAGACTGAATTTTAAAACCGCAACAGAAATCTTACCAATGTCGCTCCAGGAAGGAAGTTTGCTATCACTCAGGGTGCCAGCCAGCTAGTCGGCGAGGGAGTGGGTTAAATAAATCCAAAGAGTTGTATAAATTATTAATAAAGGCGCCACCTGTTTTACACTTAGCCTGTCAAGCCCTGGATAAACGGGACTCCATGAAGTTAGTGAAATAACCCGCGTGAGATATGGTTTGCGGTATTAAAGAAACAATAAAATCCACGAATGTGTCGAGATTTTAAACGATAATCTCTGGCGGAAAACACGTCGAGGAGCGAACCTCCGTACTGTACCAAGGTCTTACACCGAAAGCTGCAGATAATCTAACCTCACCTAATCGCCCGAATTCGACGTAAATATTAATTTTTCCTCCAAAACAGGCGACCGACGTCGAGATAGGCGCGAAGAAAAGAAAAAGAAACACAACTGACCTGGACCTACCATCTACACTACTACGAGGTGTGGTAGTCAACCTATTTTGGATCTTCTGTCGTTTATAGCCATCAAATACATCTTACTTCATCAGCAACCACTTTCATAAATAGAATTCGTCGATATCATCGATATGTACAAACCGATCGCGCTACCATCTGGCGCCCGAACTTTCCCAATTATCTCCGTTGATTCTAGTATAGTTATCCGTCTTACCGGCCATAACCACACGCTTGCGGTGTAGAGATCCATTATGGCACAATCGAAGAGGAATCTTTTAGATTGGTAGCGGTTCATTCTAAGACCGCTTAACATTTAGAATTCCATCTGCGCTTGGAAAGAAAACAATTGAAACCGGTCGACCCGAACAAACAAAAGAATCCCCGACCTAATCCACCAATTATCTTTTCTATTAGCTTCCAATAACAACCGGGCTTCGGTCTTATCCCCCGACCGACCGGTGTTTACAGAATATTAACCGGCGGCGGCGGCGGTGGCAACTCCGTCGATCTTATTTCGTCATCGAAAACGCTTAATCCGCCAATTACTAAGCCGGCGGGCGTCCGCGAGGAATAAGGCTTACCGAAACCTCGGCGCACCTTCACTCATCAGTGGGACGCGATCGGAAAGGCTCAAGCCCTCGATCTATCTGGCAGACTTCCGGTGGCGACCGTTCGCATCGCCGAGAGCTCTCCGAGCCGGGAGAGATTAACATGACAGATTGGTGTAAGCCGAGACGATCGATAATACCCTCCCAATGACGACGGCGGCGGTAGATACACCGGGACACTCCCAGACACGGCTGCAACGTTTCGGACTACCCGTACCCCACCGCCAATTTATAAAGGGCGAAGTCGGATCGTCTTGCGGATCATGATTAATGCAGGAGCGTGCCGGGAGACTGGGAGAACCGAAACTGTAGACGGCGGTGTAGTTGTACGTGCGTGTCTGTATGCAGGTTACTACGCCCGGTTACTCGCTCGCTAGCGCAGAACTTGAGGAGTTGTTGTTGTCGCTCGCTACTGCTGTTTCTGTTGTTGTCGCGGTAGTTGCTAAAGTTGTCGGGGCGGTTTTGTATTCGGTCTGCCGGGGTAGGTATAATGCGGGAATTAATCGGGGAACGTCTCCGCGGTTAGCGGAAATCGGGCCGGAAGTTTGAACACGCGCACACAATTTACTTCAATTGGATCGAGAAATTGCGAGGCAAACTGCCCTGGGCGACAAAGTTCGTGGTTGCTTAAATTTTTTTATAAATGAATTTAGTGTACCGAATATGATTGAGGAAAAACGGAAGTGGTAACAGTTTCTTTGTTATGCGAAGGAATTTTGAGGAAAAAAATGTATACCGTTTCGCCTGACATCCTGGAGCTCATCGGAGGGGAGACCCCGGGCCCTTGAAAGAGCTCAAACCACTCTCTTCCTAGGCGATTTCGCCCGGCTGGTTTCTTCCATGGCCAGAAATAGAGACCGTCGATGGACTGGGTACCTCTCGACCTTGCCTGCGGAGGACGGATCCATGTGGAAAGCCATTCGTACTTACACGAGGGGAGGCACCAGTTGCAACTTGCGTTTACGTAGCCCTTACCATAGCAGGTGTGACCTACTCTTCCAAGGGAAAAGTTTCCGTCTTTGCCGACATTTCTACGTGTCGCGTGTGGCCGGTAAGGCGGATAACTATACTAGAATCAACGGAGATAATGGGGAAAACTCGGGCGCCAGCACGATCGGTTGATAATATCGACGAATTCTATGTATGAAAGTGGTTGCTGATATAAAACGCATTTGATGGCTATAAACGAAAGAAGATCCGGAATAGACTGACTTCCAAACTTCGTGGAAGTGCAGACGGTAGGTCCAGGTAAGTAAATCAGAGAAACTCAGACAGACATTTACACGGACGCGTTATTACGGTCAATTGTTACAGTTTCCTGTAATTCTTACTTGTGGCCTCTCTCGCTGCAACTGTTGTCGTAGATGGCGCCCTACTTTCGTAGGTTTCTTATACAACTCAACAACTCAAATGAAGGAATGGTAGAAGCCACTCAGTCATCCAACTTCGCGTTGTCACCCGGTGAAATATACCAAGCGAAGACCGGGTTTACAACCACGAGCTGGATGACCGAGTGGCTTCTATCAAACTTTCATTGCCACCCCTGGAAGCTAACCCATCTTTAGCTCCAGCCAGGACGCGGGAATTGAAGACCGTCAACCAGAATACGTGCGCGAGGAAGACCCCCGGTCCAGACGGGATAATCACTTCGGCCTTCAAGCAGTTGCCGAAGCGATACCTGAAATATTTGCTAACCATAGGGAAGACTGTGCCCCTTTCTAATTATTTCCCGACACCTTGAAAACAATCGAGGTCATCGTGTTTTCAAGCTGAACCATCGCCCTATCGGCTTGCTGGCGAACTTGTTGTAAAAAATATCGTCTCCAGATTGTGGGAGAGGATCTGGAACGTAGACCCCTCTCGTTTAAAAAGTTTGGGTTCAAAGGTGGGCCTACAAGGAGAGGACAGCGACTCGTCATCATCGATTTCGCTCAAATTTACAGCATAAGCAGGGCTTAGCTAGAAATGAAACTACCCGAAGTGGAAACTCCAGATGGCCAAACGTTTAGAAAATAGAATTTTTACGCGGCTTTTGCACCATAAGAGCCGTTTATGTTAACACGTTTACCGAGCAGCGGTTGGCGTAGTGGTAAAACCTCGGACTCTTAATGCGATGGTCGCAGGTCAAATCCCCGAGCGGAAACATTTTTTCTAGTTATCGATTGCCTGTCGATTTCCATTCTTACGGATAGAGGGAGCCTTAATGCCTGTTTTGGAGCTCTGAGGGTTGATTAAAACTTAACACATTTCGAACGAAAAATAAAGTTATTTCTGTAAGTATTTCTCACCTCAGCAATTGTAGCAACGTTTCACTTCACCAGAAAATGTTCCAAAAAAAAAAGAAATTGTAAAAATTATCCTAAGTACACAAAAGCAATGTAATCCTTCCCTCCCCTTCCTACCCTTTTTGCACCAATCCTACCCATCCAGATATCCTTGCATATATACAAGTACATAGCCACCGAAACGATTTGACCCTCCCCCACCCCCATTTTTATAGAATTTCCGAAATACTTTTCGTCCAATTTTTCTTTACGACCGGTTCTTCTCTATTCGATCCCTTGGTCGAAGAGAAACCACGAACTCTTATAATAAATACTGTATAGCGTGACCTACACCGAGAACAAACTAAAAAATAGAACAAAAAATGTAAAAAAAACAAACGCATAGGTTCTAACAAAACTAATTCGTAAGCTAACCACTAATAAAATTAATGTATTTGGATAAATCGACTTTTCATTTTTTTTTTCGTAATTTTCTTTTTCTCGAAGAAGAAACGAAAGAAGAACGTTCCGGTCCAATGGACGTAAAATCACTTCGTTTTTTTTCTTTCGAGAAAAATAGAAGAAGAAGAAAAAGGAGAAAAAGATGAAGATAAATCGTATAGTAGTACGTTGTTTTTTATTACCAAAGAGATTATATATAAGATATGAGAATAAAGTGATTATTTCGAAGTTTTAAACTTTGTTGCGTTTTGTTTTTGTTACTAAACCTCTCTCCTATGGGAATACGAACACAGCTTTGATAAGGAGAATAGTAAAAAAAAGTGAAAAAGATGAAAATGAAGAAGAACGTATAAAAACAAAGCATTCCTTCCTCATTGGTCGCTTTGAAGAAACAACCGTTCTGATTTGTTACTTTAAATAAGCATACTTCTCTGATTGGTCGCTTTAAGTAAAACGTCCTTTCTGATTGGTCGCTTTAAGTAAAGCGTCCGTTCTGATTCGTCGTCTCAAAACAAGCACTTTCCTGATTCGTTACCCTGGAAGAGATATGCTTTCTGATTCGTCACTTTCAAGAAGACACTTCCTGATTGGTTATTTTAAAAGAGATCTCTTCTGATTCGTCCCTTTACAGAAACATAATTTCTGATTGGTCATTATCTTATATGAGAGAGATCTACCACTAATAGGTCAATAAAACAAGGCTAGTGGTAGATCTCTATCATATAAGATAAGTATAAAAAGGTCACGAAATATATATATATATATATATACATTTAATTGGTCATTATGAACGCTCGTACCCTTTTGATTGGTCATCTTCAAAGACGCGTCCTTTCTGATTCGTCCGTTTAACAAAGCCCCATCCTGATTCGTTGCTTTGAATGAAACCTCCTCTCTGATTCGTCGCTTTTTAAAGAAAAACATAAATTCTGATTTGTCACTTCACACAAGCGTACGTTTCTAATTCGTCGCTTCAGAGAAAACACCTTCCTGATTCGTTGCCGTGGAAGAGACATGCTTTCTGAATCGTCGCTTTCGAGAAAGCACCTCCTGATTCATTGTTTTAAAACAAATCTCTTCTGCTTCCCCGCTTTAAAGAAACATAATTTCTGATTGGTCATTGTAAACGAGCGTACTTCTCTGATTGGTCATCTTCAATAACGCATCCTCTCTGATTCGTCCTTTTAAGAAAGTCCTTTTCTGGTTAATTTTTCTGATTTCTGTAATTCCCGCTTTGAAAAAAAAAAACATGAATTCTGATTTATTATTTTAGACAAGCGTACATTTCTGATTGGTCGCTTTAAGTAAAGCGTCCTTTCTGATTCGTCGTTTAAAAACAAGCGCTTTCCTGATTCGTTACCCTAAAGAGCCATACTTTTTTGATTCGTCCATTTCAAGAAAGCACTTTTTGATACCTCGCTTTCAAGAAAACACTTTTTATTCGTTGTGTCGAAAGAAATCAGTTCTGATTGGTCATTTTCAAATATGCGTCCTCTCTGATTCGTACCTTTAACGAAATACCTTCTTGATTCCTTGTTCTGAAAGAAACGAGGCGGTTTCTTTATATAAACATGAATTCTGATTTGTAACTTTACATAAGCCTACTTTCTGATTCCTCGCTCTCTAGAAGGCACTTTCTGATTCGTTGTTTTAAAAGAAATCACTTCTGATTCGTCGCTTTACAAAGACATAATTTCTTATTGGTCATTGTTAAACGAGCGTACGTTTCTGATTGGTCATTGTAAACGAGCGTATTTTTCTCATTGGTCATCTTCAAAGACGCGTCCTTTCTGATTCGTCTTTTTAAAAAAGAGCCCCGTCCTGATTGGTTGCTCGGAATGAAACCTCCTCTCTGATTCGTCGCTTTATAAATTCTGATCTGTAACTTTACACACAAGCGTACCTTTCTGATTGGTTGCTTTAAGTAAAGCGTCCTTTCTGATTCGTTGTCTCAAAACTAGAACTTTCCTGATTCGTTACACTGGAAGAGCCATGCTTTTTGATTCGTCGCTTTCAAGAAAGTGCCCTCTTGAAAGCGACAAATCAGAAAGTATGGCTCTTCCAGGCTAACGAATCAGCAGAGTGCACTTTCTCATTCGTTGTTTTAAAACAAATCTCTATCCAATTTTCAGCACTTCAAGGAGCTGTCGAAGCCTTCGAAGACCAAGTGCTTGACATACCAACTTCAGAGCGAAAAACGTTTTGAAAATTGGTTTGTACGCATGCCAAAGTGTGTAAATCTTAAAGGCGTATATTTTGAAAAGAAATAAAACGCTTTGTTCAAAAGGAAAATTTCGTTCTTAGTTTTTGTAACAACTTGAAAGATATTCCTCGTACTATTGGTAAAAGGAACCACTTCTGATTCGTCGCTTTACAGGAGCATAATTTCTGATTGGTCATTATTAAACGAGGGTAGCTTTCTGATTGGACATTTTCGAAGACGCGTCATTGCTGATTCGTCCTTTTAACAAAACACCTTCCTGATTCATTGCTCCCAAAGAGACCAACTTTCTGATTCGTCGATTTGAAAAGATATAAATACTGATTTCTTTCTGATTGGTCGCTTTAAAAAAACATGAATTCTGATTTGTCACTGTACACGTGCGTACCTTTCTGATTGGTCGTTTTAAGTAAACCTTCCTTTCCGATTCGTCGCTTCAATAAAAGCACCTTCGTTATTCGTTGCCTTGGAAACAACACGCTTTCTGATTCGTCACTTTCAAGAATTCGCAATTCTTGATTGGTTATTTTGAAAGAAACCTCTCCTTATTTGTCGCTTTAAAGAAACGTAATTTCTGACACAATAAACCACTTTGTTCAAAAAGAAAATTTTGTTTTTAGTTTTTGTATCAACTTGAAAGATATCTCTCGTAGTATTGGTGATAATGTACCATAGGTTCAGTGAATCGCACAGCTATTGAGCGTCTGGACTGTCCTATGTATGCTTCATCACATTCGCTGCATTCAACTTTATAAGTTTGAGGTTTGATGGTTTGAAGTCAGTCTGAATTTAAATAGTTGTAAAATACTGAAATAAACACTTCAAATTTCACCCCAAAAAAAAAATTTTAGTCGATTGATCAGTTTTTTATTGAAATTGAGCTCAAATCAACGATTTGTAAAATGGATTGATTGAGCGAATACAAAACGATTCTTGTTCCCCTTTCTTCCGGAAACACAGTCGCCAGTCTCACACAAAAGATGATTAAATTTTACATCCGGTTCCGATACAAAACACGCGATCCCCCATTCCATTAACTTCTCCCCTTTTCTATAATCGGACGTTACACACAACGCCGTTTTCCCCCTTTCGCTAACGCTTCCCCCTCTTATTTTTATTAAACGCTTTTTATTCAAAAATCTACCCGTTTATCGCTGCTACGGCAGCACGTCCCGTTCCGAAGGAGAGGGAAAAAACAAGAGCGCTTTCCCCGCGCGCCCCGTATAATGAAAAAGAAACCCGACGAATTCCGAATTGAAGTAATTTATCTTCTCCGGTCTAGGGAGAAACCCCGATCCGAACCCCGAATCTCACAATTAATTATTGTTTCTGTATTTTAAATAGACGGCGGGCCCGTCGCGTCGCCCGCGATCTTCCCTCTTTATCGTTCGCCCCTTTTTTTCCTCTTCTTCCTTTCGCTGCTTTTTTCCCGGAAAAAGGCTTGTTTGTTTAAATCCTTCTTTCTCCTCCTGCTCCGACGCTCCGTTCCGGCCGTTATCCCGAGAATTTATTTTCGCGCGCAGCCCGTTCGAAAAATTAAAACCCGTATTTTTCGGCATCGACGAGAACCCTTTGTGCGCGCGAGGATGGATCTACGGGTCTAACGGTATAATGGGTTGTTTTTCCCCCGAAGAGAAAAGGGAAAAAGGACCTTTCGGCCGGAATTAATGCTGGATGTCGACTTCCGGAAAAACCCCAAGAATTAGTCGTAATTTCGCGTCCACTTCGCCTCCCCCTCCGGTTCCCGATCGCTCGCTTCGTATATCGATTCGACGTGTGCGTGTTCCAAATAATGTGACTTTAAGTCAGATCCAGATCTTACGAAGGGTTTTCTCCTATAACCTTTTTCTTCGTTTTGTCCAAAGGAAACGTTGGATTATCTTCGTTTTCGATTAATTCTTTGTAGGACAAAAATATTCTGATTTGCTATATATTTGCAAGTAGTTGTTTAATTATGTGTAGAGATTGTTAGAAAGGTGGCAGAGAACGACAGTAACGTAGTGGTAGGGGTCGATAGGGGTAATTGCCAACTCGCAGTCGATCTCGACGGTACCGCGAGAGCGAAAGTTCAAAGCGACAGTTCGTGGCACTCTACACGCTAAATAGATACGCGGAGATGGGACGCCCAAAAGGTGTAACGGAGGTGCAGCTTAGCAATTTTTTGCGTTTTTCTTGCGTTGGAGTATAGTGAAAAATCGTACGCCGTTAGACTCGGCTCGTCAAGCCAAGAGTTAATTGATGTAGAATTGGGTCTCCTAAGTTCCACATTAACGAAAATGGGTATGCGATTTTAGCGATTTTTAGCGAAAACAAAAACAAATTGATAATTTTGCGAAACCGCAGAAAAAGCTGAAAGAAATAGTGTATGTGGAGAGGAAGAGAGAGATAAAATAATTATATCAGGATACCGTAGAATAATAAAGGATGGGGAAGAGTAAAGATGGGATATTGGGACTAACAAGTTGACAAAACGGACACTCAGATAATGAAATCAAAAAACTAAGTAAAGAAAAAAAGGAGAAATAACGAAGACGACTGGAACAAAGAAAGAGCGCACGGATAGGAAAACGAGCAAAATGGGCGAAGATATGGGAGGGGACAAGAAAAAGGAGCAAAAGAGAGAAAATGGGAAAGAAGTCAGGGTAGGACAGTGGAATGTGAAAAGGAGCCAAGGAAAAGAGGAAGAACTGGTGGAAGAGATGATTAGACAAAACATAGAAATACTAGGAATTGCAGAAACTAAGAACAACACGCAAGACAACAATCAACATTTGTCAAATCCCATGATGATTATGGAGAGTAGGACGTCCAAGCAAAAGATAAATTTGGATTCCAAAACGCAAAACAACAACAATTAACATCGGTCAAGTTCCACGTAAGGTTATGGAGAGTAATACATCCAAAAAAGGAGGATTCTGGATTCAATCACGCAAGACTATAATTGAAATCGGTCAAACCCCACGAAGGTTATGGAAAGTGACACAGCAAAGAAGGGAAGAATCTTGAACCCACAACGCGAGACAAAAATCGACATCTGGCAAATCCCTTAAACATTATGGGAAAGAAAAGGAGAAATCTTGATCCCACCATGCAAGACAACAATCGACATCTGTCAAATTCTACAAAGGTTATGGACAATACCACAGCCAAACAAAGGGGCTCTCCAACACATCCAAAGAAGAAAAATTGGGGGTGTATTATAGAGCAGAGGGTTCAAGTGAATCTTCGAATGTCTTCAGCACTTCATAAATTCATATAAATACATATGATCAAACATTAAACCTAACAATCAACATCTGTCAAATCTCACAAAAGTTACGGACAGTACCACATCCAAAATAAAGAAAAATTTTAAACCCACAACGCAAGACAATAACAATCGACATCAGTCAAATCCCTCAAAAGTTTTGGAGAGTCACACATCCAAAATAAAAAGTTAGGATGTGTTATATAACGCAAGGTTGAAGTGAAACTTCGAATATATTCAGCACTTCATAAATTACAGAGAAACGACAACAAATACGATCAAACATTAAAACGAATATTAAGAAAATAATTTAAAAAAGGACAATCAATACAACCAAATCACAATAAAATCCTTATTTAGTCGTAAGTGTAAGTAAAATGTTGAACTAAGCCAAAACGTACAATTACTCAGTCACTATGAATGAAATAACGCAAAAGTTAATGCTTGAAGATCAAATAGAAACAAATAAAACGCGCCGCATGACACGTTTTTAGGTTATGTTAGTTGATAATGACGTAGAGTGGTACGTTACGGCTTTCAACGAACGCAATAGGAAACACGCCTACCTCGATTTTTACTTTCCACGCACTTATTTTTACCAGTTTGATCAATCCTCAACAGCATAAACTCGACGATTAATAAAATTAGTGATTCCCGATGATTCCGTTTGTGTCAACTCGTCAACGACGCGGGAATCGGGTGAGAGGAAGGGAAAAGAGACGATTCCGAGTAGTGCGAGTATACGTCTTTCTCTTACGGTCCGACCATTGAAAACACCCCTCCCCTCTCTCTCTCCTTTCATCTTCTCCTCGCTCCCCCTTCACGTTTTTGCTTTCGCCGTCGCGCATCTCGCGCGTAATTCTCGATTTACCCCAAACGGGAAAAGCGAAGTTTTACTTCAAAATACCGAACAAATTCAATACTAACGGCAAGCTCACGCTTGCCCCCTTTTGTACCGCTCACGTATTCGTCCCCGTTTTAGCCAGCTCTAAATTCATAATTGATATTATTTTAACCGTTCCTCCTCGAACTCGATGCGAGAGGGAAAAAACGAAAATATCGGTATCGCCTCCGGGCTGAGTGCCATGGCGAAGTCCCCCTCCCCTCCCCCTCCACCCCCTTTCCCCTGGTACGACAAAGAAAAGTTCGGTTGTTGACGTAACGGCGCGCGGCCGCTCTCACCAGACCAACGACGGAGTTTAATTGAGTCGAAATTATTCTTTGAATTTGCCCCTTTTGTCGGACGAAATCGTTTCTCTTTTGAAGGAAACGATTCCGCGAAGAGGATGAGGAGGAATAGGAGGAGGAGGGGGAGGAACGAGACGAGCCCCCGGCCCGGAGGAGAAAAGCGAAGTTTTCGAAGTAAACGAATCGCTTTTCGCCGAAGGAGGAAGCGGAAGAAGCGGTAACAAAGAGAGACCAGACATTTTGGCGAGTGGAAGATACGCGAAAATCGCGTCGCGGTAGTAACGACGAGGAAATTTGTTTGGTGGAAATGAGCGATTTAAAAAGTTGTCGAGAGGAACGAAATTTTCGCCCTTTTTTCGCCGGGAGTTGGAAATGGCGCGCGAGCGGAATGAAATTCGGGAGATGAAGCCGGTCGTAATCAAGTTTGGACGTTGAACTTTGAAAATTAGACTAAGAAGTAATTGTTTTCCGTTGCTTGAACAATAGATCACTAGATTGGTAATTCCGTCTATCGAACAACTACGTCCCGTACAAAAACATTATCCGATTATGAAATGTACTGTTTCATATTTAATATTGGACAAAGGGAATAGTTTCCAAACTGAAAAGTTATACGAGGTGTGTTAGTAATATAATGAGACTGGCACCATTGCGAGCGATCTGGCAACGTCGTAGTTGTTCTCCTTCACTAGGCATGTTTAGTTTATTCCGGTCCCAACGCTCGATTCGAGTTTGAACTTCCTACTGTCACCACGTGATTTTTGAGAGCGCTATCAGTGAAGTTGTTGTTACGTCCTTCTTTTCTTTCATTCCCGCGTATCTCGGTTTCGGTCGTTACACTTGTTGCTTCTAATTAATCTTTGATAATTGATTCTATGCGGACGACACCTATACATTATCGATGACTTATCGACATCCATGATTTGCATCCTCACGGATAGAGGGAGCCTTCATGCCTTATTTCGTTTTTTTCTTTTCTTCGCGCGTATCTCGGTTTCAGTCGTTACACTTGTTGCTTCTAATTAATCTTTGATCATTGATTCTATGCGACAACTATACGCTATCGATTACTTATCGATTTCCATCGTCACGGATAGAGGGAGCTTTCATGCCTTGTTACGTTCTTGTTCCCTTTTCTTCGCGCGCGTAACGTAACAGCTTATTTTGGAAATTACGATATACGTTTTCCGATTGACGTATGATTCGGGGGTTTAGTTTAAATTATCTCTAGTTTTCAATGTAAGATCTTGGTGGAGTGCATACGTTTTGTTTTGTGTTATGTGTCGCGGAGAATGGGACAGCGGAATTTGGAGCAACGTTATGCCACTAAGTTTCGTGTCAAGCTTGGGAAATGCGCGGGTGTAACTTTTGAACAGTGGAAGCAGGCCTTCGGGGAACATTGTTTATCAAGTTTTTCGGCTGGCACAAATCATTTTTTTGGGTGGGCGAGAACTGGTGGAAGATGAACCTCGCTCAGGGAGTTTCAAAAACCAATGAAACCATCGAACGTGTGAGGGCTCTTGAGAGGTCAGACCGTCGTTTTACAATAAGGATGATGATAAGTGACCAGCTACAATTAAACAGCTTCATCAAATTTTAACTGAAGATTTGTACGTGCATCTGTGCCAAAATGGTGACTAAAAACGTCACAATTAAGCAGAGGGACATTCGAAAGGACGTGTACCTTGATCTTCTTGAAAGAATTACCAAGGACTGCGATTTTTTCAGTCGTGTGATCGCAGGTGATGAAACATGGATTTTTGGATACGATCCTGAGACGAAGGGGCAAAGCCAAGATTGGATTGGAAAGATCGAATGAGCAAATCAAAGATTAAATCCAAGCTGATTGGCTTCTTTGACGGTAGGGGTACCCTAGACGAAGATTTTGTACCTCCAGGGCAAACTGTCAGGCAAGTTCTTTTACAAGGGTGTCCTTGAAAGACCCACGAGAAGGGTGATTCGTGTGAGACCAGGAATTGCAGATAAGTGGATGCTCCATCCTGACAACGCCCCATGTCATCACCGAATTTTTGACGTCAAAAAGCATTCCTTTGGTGAATAGGGGATTCACCTGATCTGGGTTCTTGCGACTTGTGTCTTAGAAGGACGTCATTTTGGGACTTTGGAGAACGAACATCCAAAAGAATGTGACGGATAAGCTAAAGTCCATACCGAAACTGAAGGCCTGCCAGCACTGCCCAAAAGGACCTACTTTGAACGGGATAATATTGTTATTTGAAAAATATCAAAATTTTGGTAACTAATTGATTTTCTAACACACCTCGCATGAAACAAAAGGAACGTGAAAGAGTTGCGGTTCTCTACTGTTAAGTTGGATTACTTATCGATTTCCATCCTCACGAATAGAGGGAGCCTTCATGTTAAGTTCAGTTGAAATAGACATTTTGCCGGTTTCTCCAATTTGATGTGTTAAACATGAAGAAGTTACGATACTTTAGTTATTGACTTAAGCGAAGCAAGCACATCGTAAGTGAGTTGAATTTATCTCTTGAACGAACTTTCCTTCCACTCCAACTCGTATCGACATTTACCTCAAACGACTTACATCGCGTTTTACCTTCGAAACCTTCCCTTTTCCCCGGTTTCTTTTCCCTCGACCCAGCTCGTCGTCGTCGAACATCCATTTCGCGAAGCTGAGATGCAGTTTAAATAAGTTGGAACAAGTTGAACTACTTCGCGCCGGACGCTGCAACGATTGTAAAATCATTACGGACAAGAAGTAGGAAGCAACGCACCGCACGACCGTCCGGATTTTCAGCCGCTTTATCCTCGTAACTTTTCTCTCGCACGCGAGCATTAATAATTCAACGGCCGGACGCGAGTTTAAATTTATCTTTACCGCCTCGACCCGTAAAAAGTCGGAATAAAAAAATGGTCGTCCCCGACCGAGACGACGACGAGGCGAAAAAGTTCCGAGCTAAACGCGCGAAAAATTATTTCGTACGTGTTTTAAATTTTAAGCGGATCTTGAGGTAGTGACGCGATAAAGGTCCCGGTGGAAAATATCTGCGGGAAATTCGGCTTCCACGGACGGAAAGGGGTGTCTGCTTCGTTTGAGTATTTCGCCTCTAAAGATGTTTACACCCCACGGTTGATTGATGATGACTAATAAGAAAGTAACAAAAGCGCTTCCCGAAGTGAAATAGGGTAGGAATGAAATAACACCAAGATAATTAATTCCACAAAAAGAACAGCAAATATCAAAACAAGAAGAAAACGAAACGATAATAAACAAAAAAATAATAAAACAAAAGAATAACAGTAATAGAAATAAAATTAAAATAAACTTGATATTTCAGCTTTGTAAGACGAAAGCTGGTACCTCTAGAACGATTGAAAATATCGTCAAATTTCTGTAAATGCCCAAGTCGCCCTATCAAAATAATTGAGTTTGGTAACAATTGAAGGCTAGAAGATACGTCATCAGCGTCCTTAAATCAAGCATTCCAAATTATTTTGAAACAAAAGCCAGTATCTTGAAAACAAATGAAGATATCGCTACAATTTTTAAGTCATCCAAATCGCCCTATCGAAATGCATGAGTTTCGTAACAATTGGAAGCTGGAAGGTACGCCATCAGCGTCCATAAATCAAATATTCCATTATATTTCAAAACAAAAGCTAGTATCTTGAAAACAAATGAAGATATCGTTACAATTTTTAAGTCATCCAAATCGCCCTATCGAAATGCACGAGTTTGGTGATAATTGGAAGCTGGAAGATACGTCATCAGCGTCCATAAATCAAATATTCCATTATATTTCAAAACAAAAGCTAGTATCTTGAAAACAAATGAAGATATCGTTACAATTTTTAAGTCATCCAAATCGCCCTATCGAAATGCATGAGTTTGGTGATAATTGGAAGCTGGAAGATACGTCATCTACGTCTATAAATCAAGTATTCCAACATATTTTAAAACAAAAGCTAGTATCTTGAAAACAAACGAAGATATCGTTCAAACTCTTTAACCGTACAAATCGCCCTATCGAAATGCATGAGTTTGGCGATAATTGGAAGCTGGAAGATACGTCATCTACGTCTATAAATCAAGTATTCCAACATATTTTAAAACAAAAGCTAGTATCTTGAAAACAAACGAAGATATCGTTCAAACTCTTTAACCGTACAAATCGCCCTATCGAAATGCATGAGTTTGGCGATAATTGGAAGCTGGAAGATACGTCATCTACGTCTATAAATCAAGTATTCCAACATATTTTAAAACAAAAGCTAGTATCTTGAAAACAAACGAAGATATCGTTCAAACTCTTTAACCGTACAAATCGCCCTATCGAAATGCATGAGTTTGGCGATAATTGGAAGCTGGAAGATACGTCATCTACATCTATAAATCAAGTATTCCAACATATTTTAAAACAAAAGCTAGTATCTTGAAAACAAACGAAGATATCGTTCAAACTCTTTAACCGTACAAATCGCCCTATCGAAATGCATGAGTTTGGTGATAATTGGAAGCTGGAAGATACGTCATCTACGTCTATAAATCAAGTATTCCAACATATTTTAAAACAAAAGCTAGTATCTTGAAAACAAACGAAGATATCGTTACAACTCTTTAACCGTACAAATCGCCCTATCGAAATGCATGAGTTTGGTAACAATTGGAAGCTGGAAGATACGTCATCTACGTCTATAAATCAAGTATTCCATTATATTTTAAAACAAAAGCTAGTATCTTGAAAACAAACGAAGATATCGTTACAACTCTTTAACCGTACAAATCGCCCTATCGAAATGCATGAGTTTGGTGATAATTGGAAGCTGGAAGATACGTCATCTACGTCTATAAATCAAGTATTCCAACATATTTTAAAACAAAAGCTAGTATCTTGAAAACAAACGAAGATATCGTTCAAACTCTTTAACCGTACAAATCGCCCTATCGAAATGCATGAGTTTGGCGATAATTGGAAGCTGGAAGATACGTCATCTACATCTATAAATCAAGTATTCCAACATATTTTAAAACAAAAGCTAGTATCTTGAAAACAAACGAAGATATCGTTCAAACTCTTTAACCGTACAAATCGCCCTATCGAAATGCATGAGTTTGGCGATAATTGGAAGCTGGAAGATACGTCATCTACGTCTATAAATCAAGTATTCCAACATATTTTAAAACAAAAGCTAGTATCTTGAAAACAAACGAAGATATCGTTCAAACTCTTTAACCGTACAAATCGCCCTATCGAAATGCATGAGTTTGGCGATAATTGGAAGCTGGAAGATACGTCATCTACATCTATAAATCAAGTATTCCAACATATTTTAAAACAAAAGCTAGTATCTTGAAAACAAACGAAGATATCGTTCAAACTCTTTAACCGTACAAATCGCCCTATCGAAATGCATGAGTTTGGTGATAATTGGAAGCTGGAAGATACGTCATCTACGTCTATAAATCAAGTATTCCAACATATTTTAAAACAAAAGCTAGTATCTTGAAAACAAACGAAGATATCGTTCAAACTCTTTAACCGTACAAATCGCCCTATCGAAATGCATGAGTTTGGTGATAATTGGAAGCTGGAAGATACGTCATCTACGTCTATAAATCAAGTATTCCAACATATTTTAAAACAAAAGCTAGTATCTTGAAAACAAATGAAGATATCGTTCAAACTCTTTAGTCATTCAAATCGCCCTATCGAAATGCATGAGTTTGATAAAAATTGGAAGCTAGAAGATACGTCATCAATGTCTAGAAGTCAAGTATTGCAAAATATTGTGAATTATTTTGAAACAAAGCCCAGTATTTCAAGAAGGTTTATACGGTGTTGATAATGCTTGTTTCGTGCTAGCGAAACACGTGTCACCGATTTTATTATAAAACAATTGTGTAGTGAGGAGTTTATCGATGTGATATAGTGTCAATAATAATAATAATGGTAAAGTAGTAAACGAGACCTGCGAAGAGGGGCTGGCTACAAGGATTTAGTATCTTGGCTAACACACCCGGTTTCGGCGTACCAATCCATTCCTGAAATGATATGTAATGATGTGGTGAACATCTCACATGCTTCAATTTTTATTTATCGCCTGAACTTTGAACGCATGCCACCGCTATCAAATTGACCGTAACTTTGACACCTTAAGTTAGGACACGCCGATTTCAATAAGAATAACCAAAAAGAGAAATAAATAGATACACTCTATGCTTTGCCACCCTTCTAAGTAGCTTCTCCGCGAGTTAAAATGAAGGGAGGAGTTTCCTTTAACTCCCCGTCGAATTTGTTTTTATATACTTTCATTATTGAAGTGAATACTTTTTAAGTGACACCGGACCAGCTCGAGCGTAAGCGTAACCGTAAGCGTAAGAGCGTTAAATTTGGGCGGAGCCAAGCGCTCGCTTCGTGTGAAAGAAAAGGAGAGACAGGGAGAGCATGATGTGCGGGCGGAATTACTCACATTAGACGTGCGTAAACCACACACGCACCAATTTTATTTGTTCTCTTTTCTTATTCTTTTTCCATTTATTATTGGTTTGTACGTTATCCTAATTCCGCCCTCTACATATACGAATCAGTGTATAGGAGCTCGTTAACAACTGTAGACGGAAACTGCGTCATTTACGTTCAGAATTCAATTTTTCGAGCACGATTTAAAAATGGAACCCGGTATCTTAAGAGAGGAATCAAAGATATCGCCGATATTCCATTCTAAAACCGTAGTAATCTACGAATTTGGAATACGCAACGTACGTTGGTCAATGATTATAGCCGGAAGCTACGCCATAGACGTCCAAGATTAATATTTTTTTTTAGTTTTTAAAACAAAAGCAGATATCTGAAGACGAATCGAAGATATGGCTAAAATCCCTTCACCATGTGAATCGCCGGATCAGAACACATGAATTGATCAATGATTCCAGTAGAAGGCTATGTCATCGACGTCCAGAAACAAATTTTTCGATCATGTTTTAAAACAGAAGCTGGTATATCAAGAGAAATCGAAGATATCGCTGACATTCTTCAAGCGTATGAATCTACGGATTAGAGTGCCCGAGTTTGTAAATTGTTCCAGCCGAAAGTTACGGTAGCAACGTTCAGAAGCCATTTTTTTCTATAATAAATCGGAGAAAAGGAAAATATACGAAAATGTGGCGCAAAATAAAAAAATATTTTATTGAAATTAAGAAATTATTTCTGAAGGCAAACAAAAATGAAGTGATATAACAAAAACAAACAACAAATTGACGAAAATATAACTAAATAACGCAAATATATTAAAAATAAGAACTAAATCACACTCGAATTTTATAAAATTTAAATTACATTACACACAAATTACTGTGAGATTGACCTCTACTTTTTTAAATTTATCTTTTCTAGTGTTAATATAAAATAATGTTATACTTTACATCTACGTACACCGTTTACATTATGATAATCGGGGCGTGTGCACTCAAAAAGCGGACATTTACAGCTTCCACGAGTGTACATATGTACGTGTCGTTACACTCCATCATCAAACATTTAATTAAATTTACATCTCTCTACATTTCATCTTATTATCAACTCCGTCTGAGCGAGCATCTCATCGCCGTACTTCATCTTTTCACTTCGTCCTCTTCTTCCTCGAAACCTCGAGACTAGGAACTCGACAAGAAAACCGACCGTTTCCGTTGAGACCAGAAGACCTATTGTTCGGGGTCCTTTGTCGTCGGTACGGTAGACGCGTGACGTTAACGCGACGATGTTTTGAACTCGTCCGTACGGCAAGAACACCCCCGAGATCAGAGGAATCGCAGTCAAAGGGCCCGAAGTCGCCTCGAGGCGATTTCCTCAAATTCGCGCACCTATCAACAACTGTTAGCAATTCCCAGACGTTCTCTCTTCTTCCGTTACGGAAGTTGTAGTACGGTCGCGTTCTCTCTATGCATTCGTCTATGATGATGACGACGACGACGATACGAGGTAGTCCCGTTGATACGTTAATTCGAACGCGCCGCCGGGTAATAGAGGGCGAAATTCTCGCCCTGCGACGTCGAAAGAGTAAGAGCGAACGTTGCGGAGAAGTCGAAAGGGGTGAAAAAGGACGCGACAGGTGAGGAATTCTTCTCCCCTAATTCGATTTTAATTGGAAATTGCTGGCGGAAGGAAGTTCTCCCCTCGGTTGTGGTCACGCTCGCTCGTCGTGTACGCGTCGGTATCTATGCAAATGAGGAACTGGGCGTCGTCGTCGTCGTTACATTTTATTTGCCGGCGACGACGACGACGACGATACGGTTTGTGTTAAAGGGGCTGCATGTGACGTCGACCGACTAGTTCTATGATATGGTTCTGTGAAGTGGTGAAACATTAAAGGGCTAAAACAAATTGCAGATTGGAAAGGAACGTATATATGTAGAAGAGAGGCGCGTGCACTGAGAAAAACGAATTTATAAAAAAACACACTGAATATTTTATAATTGTGATTCACAATCGCATTTCACAAAGACCAATCCGTAATTTTCAAGATATCACGCGCTTTTTCACTTTTAAGAAAGACCCGTTTTCGCGCATCAAAATGAATTTATTTTTGTTTGAGATTTTCGTATATGACATATTTATGAACAATATTATTCAATTTCAAATAACAGTTTGTCTCCGTACCCCACTGTACCCGCTGTGCCGTGTCAGTGTACCCACCTAATCGGGTGCAATAAGACAATTTACTTTTTTGTTTTGTGATAAGTGGATATAAATTTACAGATTTTGAACAATATAAAATTTAGCTTAACACTTAGATAGATATTGGTACTACATGATATCACTACCTACAGTTATTTGTTTACGGATCAACAGCAACACCTTCCGACCAAAAGTAATACCTTCAAACATTACCTACAGTTACCTGTTTACGAGCCAATAGCGATATCTTTAAGCACTACCTGCAATTATCTGTTTGCAGACCAACGGTAACACCTTTAAACACTACCTACAGTTATCTGTTTCCGGACCAACGGTGACATCTTCAGGCACTACCTACAGTTATCTGTTTACGGACCAACAGCGATACCTCTAAGCACTACCTACAGTTATCTGTTTGCGGACCAACGGTGACACCTTTAAACACTACCTACAGTTATCTGTTTCCGGACCAACGGTGACACCTTCAGACACTACCTACAGTTATCTGTTTACGGACCAACAGCGATGCCTTTAAGCACTACCTACAGTTATCTGTTTGCGGACCAACGGCGACACCTTTAAACACTACCTACAGTTATCTGTTTGCGGACCAACGGTGACTCCTTCAGACACTACCTACAGTTATCTGTTTATCAACCAACAGCGATACCTTTAAGCACTACCTACAGTTATCTGTTTGCGGACCAACGACGACACCTTTAAACACTACCTACAGTTATCTGTTCCCGGACCAACGGTGACACCTTCAGACACTACCTACAGTTATCTGTTTACGGACCAACAGCGATACCTTTAAGCACTACCTACAGTTATCTGTTTACGGACCAACGGCGACATCTTCCGACCAAAAGCGAGGGAGGTTGGTACGAATTTTTATTGTTCGAGGTGATTGTGACTACCTTCCGAACATGCGTGCTCCGCGGGGTGACTATCTTTCAGCATACACCCTCGCCGTGTTGACCATCTTTGGTAAAATGGAGAGGTGGTGGATGAACCGGCCGTCTCCCTGTACTTACAACGTATCTTCCGGTCACCAACGGTTATCGAACTCATACATTTGGACCCGGGAATTTGGATGGTTAAAGCCTTTTTGTTCTTAAAATACTGGCTCTTGTTCCACATTATTTAACATAAATTTAGTCATGGACGTTGATGGCAAAATTCCTGGCTAAAACTATTATTAAACTCGTCCTTCCTAATCTGTAAATTCAGCTGGTTAAACAACTTAAAGGATATCTTCATACTTCCTTGAGACACCAACTTTAGTTTTAAAATAGCTTGGACCAATGATTCATAGACGACGACGACGTATCTTCAAGCTAGCAGTTGCTACCAAACTCTTACATAGGTAGCTTGTTTGGATGATATGGATGGTAATTCAGATATTTTCAATTGCACTTATAACCAGTAATGACTCTCGTTGCTGTCTTCCATTACTCCTTCTTAATTCTCTTTAAGTTTAAAAATTGCCCCAATGCACGCGCCTCTGTCCTAGTTACTAGATTAGAAGATGAGAGAGGAAACTGATGACGTAACTTCCGACTGCAATTGTTGACAAACTCGACTATTCTACTCGGTATCTTTCATTTCTCTTGAGATATCAGCTTTTGTCTCCAAATATACCCGAAAAATTGGATTATGGACACTGATGGCGTCGCTTTCGGCTGAAATTGTTGACCAACTCGTGTATTCTAGTTCATAGATTCGTGCTGCAAACGAATTTTACCAATATCTTTGATTCCTCTGGAGATACCAGCTTTAGTTTTGAAATATACGCGAAAAATTGGATTATGGACGTTGATGACGTATCTTCCCGCTACAATCGTTGACAAACTCGTCTATTCTAATCTGTAGATCCACACGGTTTAAGAATTTTAGCAATATTTTCGATTCTTCTTGAGATACCAGCTTTTGTTTTAAAATATCCTAGAAAAATTGGATTATGGACCTTCATAACCTAGCTTCTGGCTGCAATTATTCACCGTCAAGTGTATTCTTATCCGTGGATTCCCAGGGTCACAGAATTTTAGCGATATCGTTGATTCCTCTAGAGATATCAGCGTTTGTTTCCAAATAAACTCAAAACATTGAATTATGAACGTTAGCGACTTAGCTTCCGTTTCCAATCGTTAACAGACTCTTGTATTCTAGTCCTTAGATTCACGGCGCTAAAAGTTTTTAGCGATATCTTTAATTCCTCTGAAGATATCAGCTTCTGTCTCCAAATATACTCGAAAAATTGGATTACGAACATTGATGACGTGCCCTCCGGGTGCGATTCTTAAGCAACTTATGTATTCTAGTTAGTCGATTCGCACTGCCAACGATTTTTAGCGATATCTTTAATTCCTCTTGTGATATCAGGGTTTGTTTCCAAATAAACTCGAAAAATTGGAGTATGGTTATTGGTGACGTAGCTTCCACCTCCAATTGTTGACAAATTCGTTTATTATAGTCCGTAGATTTGTCCTGGTAAGAACTTGAGGAATATCTTCGCTTCTTCTTAAGATGCCAACGTTTGTTTTAGAATATACTCGAAAAATTAAATTACGGACGTTGACGGCGTAGATTTCGATTTCAATTATTGACGAACTCGTGTATTCTAGACCGTAGATTCACGCTGCTAAAGAACTGTAGCGATATCTTCGATTATTCCCTGGGTTTTGAAATAAACTCGAAATATTGAATTAAGGACATTGATGACGTGGTTTCCGGCTAAGATTAATAATCAACTCGTGCTTTTATATCATTAAATGTTTCCCTATTCAATAATTTAGACAAAATCTCCCATTTCTCTTGAGATACCAACAGTCAACAACTTCCCATCTCGACTCTACCTGCGCTGCTTCTTCGTCGGCGAAGGAATCCTATTCCACCGTATCCTTCGTCGATTCAGGCATAACAATGACGAGAACTTTCGAAAGACGCACTCCGAATTACACACGAACCTGCTCATCCTTAACCGGCGAATAATCGCGTAATTAAACCCATCCCGTTCGGAATAGGTTTTCGACGAGAGAGGAGGCGGCACGCGGGGCTTCGAAGCGAACGAATTCGCTTTTATTAGGCTCGCAATTGATCCGGACGGCATCGCCGGTGGCTGATCGTAAGGCACACAAGCGTAATAATAAGAAAGAGGAAACGGCGTTAATTAAAATTGCTCGAGATTTAGGGCGCGAGAAAGGGGAAAAGCGCGCGCGTGTCGGAGCGTGGGAAAGACGGGAACGAAGTCGAACCGACTCGCGTCTCCTTATCGGTTTATGTAGTTCTAGTAAGTCGACGATATGAAGTTCGTTTTGGGGCACCCTTATTTAGGGGCGTCGATCGTAAATAATAAATTTCTCAATTATAACGCCGGCATCGATTAATTAAATTTGGCGGAAAGTGAACCCAAAGAGGTGGCACCTGGAAAGGAGATCTACCACGAGATGGAATTGCGCTTAAAGAGAAGGTCAACATTCCAAGGAAAGTCCAGTTTTTCGAAAGCGAATGAAGATGAAAGGTAAAAGAATGTTGCATTTCTAAACCTTAAGAAATTCCACCTTATCCCTCAAAGTCCCATCCATACAATTTTTTGTTTGTTTTTTCCTTTGATTATGCAATACTTTCCAAAACTCTAATCATGCACATTGATGGCAAAATTTTTGGCTTCCTGAGATGAGCATTTTAGATGATATCTTTGATTTTGTTTGAAAAAACAGTTTTTGCTTTAAAAGATGTTGAAATAATGACTTACGTTTCGGGTTGCTAATCAAACAGCACGTGGTATTTTATAGCATACAACTAATCAAAACGCATTTATCCTGTTTATGATATCATGGTTAGGGCAACGTTTTGTGACTCGCACGAACAACTCTAATCATGGTATTGCCTAATACCTTATTAGCTGCTACCTGTGGCTATCTGTTTTAGCGACATCTTCTTGTGACATCACGCGTAATATCGTTTAGGTGCTACCTACGATTCTCCATTTTTCGACATCAACAACGCCATCTCTCGAACAAGAGCGATACCTTCGGATCAACAACGATACCTTTTAATGAAGAGAGACAACTTCTGATAGCGTCATAGATAATACCCTTTAATTACTACCAACAGTTATTTATTTACGAATCAACAGCGACATCTTTCGACCACCAACGACACATTCAGACACTACCTACAGTTGTCTGTTTACCGACCAACATCGACACCTTTTTGACCAACAACCATACTCTCAGATACTACCTACAGTTATCTGTTTACCGACCAACAACACGACACCTTCTTGTGACATCCTGCGCAAAATCCTTTAGGTGCGACCTACAGTTATTCATTTGCCGATATTAACAGCGACATCTTCCGAACGAGAGCGATACCTTCGGATCAACAGCGACAGCTTTTGATCAAGAAAGAAATCTTCTCGCGTCGTCATGGATAATACCATTTAAGGGCTACTTACATTTATTTGTTTACAAACCAACAACGACACCTTCAGGCAGTACCTACAGTTATCTATTTGCCGACATCAACAGCGACACCTTCCGACCAAAACCGACACCTTCAAACACTACCTACAGTTATCTGTTTACCGATCAACAACGACACCTTCTTGTGACATCATGCGTACTATCCTTTAGATGTTATCTATAGTTATGCATTTGCCGACATCAACAACGATATCTTCTAAACAAGAGCGATACCTTCGATTCAACAGCGAAGCCTTCTCATCAAGAGAGAGAACGAGAGAGATCTTCTGGTGGCATCATGAATAATATCTTTTAAGTGCTCCCTATAGTAATCTCACGACACTACCTACAGTTATCTGTTTACGGTCCAACTGCGACACCTTCCCACCAAAAGCGACACCTTCAGACACTACCTACAGTTATCTGTTTACGGATCAACAGCGACACCTTTAGACACTACCTACAGTTATCTGTTTACAGACCAACAGCGACATCTTCAGACACTACCTACAGTTATCTGTTTACGGACCAACAGCGACATCTTCCGACCAAAAGCGAGGGGGTTTGCACGAATTTTAAACGTTCAAGATGGTTATGACTACCTTCCGAACATGCGTGCTTCGCGGGGTGACTATCTTCCAACATACACGCTCGCGGTGTTGACTACCTTTGGTAAGATGGAGAGGAGGTGCGTGAACCGGCCATCTCCTGTACTTACGACGTATCTTCCGATTACCAATTGTTACCGAACTCATACATTTAGACCAGGGAATTTGGATGGTTAAAGCATTTCTGTTCCTGAAATATTGGCTTTTGTTCTACATTATTTCCCATAAATTTAATCATGGCCGTTGATGGCGAAGTTTCTGGCTAAAACTATGATTAAACTTGTCCTTCCTGGTCTGTAAATTCGTGTGGTTAAACGATTTAAGCGATATCTTCATACCCCCTTAAGACACCAACTTTTTCTTTAAAATAGTTTGTACCATTGATTCATAGACGATGACGGCGTATCTTCCAGTTAGCAGTTGCTACCAAACTCTTACGTAGATAGTTTGATTGGGCGATTTGGATGGTAATTCAGATATTATCGCACTTACAACCAGTAATGACCCTCGTTCGTATCTTCAATAACTCCTTCTTTATTCCCTTTAGTTCCTCCGCCCGTCGCGATTGACGATTCCGATAGCGTACTTCGCGATTCCACCGTCCGAAACCCAATTACGTACGTAGGTACACGTATTTCCGCCGATACTTACGTAATAAAGTCGTCCGGAACGAGTTTATTTTCCAAGTATCGTCGCCAAAGTCTAATGACTCGTACGGGGCTTGCTTAAAGTCGAAGACGAGCAGCCCTCGGCTTCGCACTTCGCTACGGACCCGAGGGCAAATTAGAGAAGTTTACTCCGCATTAAAGTTATAATTACTGCTTTCCGGAAAAGTTTGCGCGTCTTCTGACTGCGAGGAAGGAGAATAAAAATAAAGAAAACACCAGGTTGATGAGGGCATTAGGCGACGACTGGTAATGTTTCGAGTAAACGTAAAATTCTGGACACGTCGATGTTGCTACGAATGTTCAGATAAAAAATACAAATGCCTGCGATTTCGTTAATGTCAGGACAGGTTGACCTAATTTATCCTAACGTTTCCAATGTCAATTATGTGAAGTGTAAAGTATGTCCTTTGCAAGAGGGGAAAATGAAGAATTGCGCAAAAAGGAGCTGCGGAAGAAAAGCACAGGGTAGGACAGGACAGGACAGGGTAGGATAGGACAGAACAGGGTGGTACAGGTTGACCTAATTTATACTAACGTTTCCAAAGCCTTCAATACCGTTTGATCATGGCAAGAGGAAGTTATCGTCAAGCGAGGCAACTGTTCGAGGAAATTTTAGTATCGTACAGAGAGTTTATCAGAGTGGAAATATTTAATATTTCAAAAGGATGTTGCATAAACAGTTTTCAACGATCCTTCATCTGAAATATGCACATAGGTACCTACGAACATATCGTACAACACGACTTAAACAAAATATAAATACAAGTACATCCGATTCGTTCAACTGTATTAGGTCCTTTACTCGCGAGCAACCTCGTCCCCCTCCCCTCGTTTTCCCCCGTCGATACGGAAATGGAGTTTCTGCGAACGACAGGAACGTTCCGATCGCGTTGTACGTCCGGCCGACGACGCCATCCACGTCGAACTCTTTAACTTTTAATGAACCGTTGAAGTGTGCTGAACTCGTTTCGGAATTTACGGTGCAGTACATTTTTGCTATTTATCGGCGTTCTTTTTTCCTCCCTCGTCGGCATCACTCCACTAATGTGTAGGTTACGTAGGTACGTACGAGCGAAATAAATTTGCGCGGCGAATTTTAATGACTTTTAATTCGGTTTCGAAAAGTTTTTCTTCTCATATTTGCGGGCAAATAAATGCGCGTGTGTGTGTGTAGAGGGAAGTTTAATCACGATTTTGCGGTATAGGAAAAATCACCTCGTAGCGAATTTCGAAAATAATACTTGTATTTTGACCACAGCAACGTGAAGACTAAATCAGCTTGTAGCTCCTACGATAGTTCTCAGATGTTCTCAAAAATAAATCTTAGCTCGCTACTAGTCCGATACTAGTTCCCTACGACAACGTGAAAGAGAAAAATAACGACATCGTAATTAAGAAAAACGAAAGCTCACCTCCAACAGAGGGAAAAGCAATCGGACAACGGCCGATAGTTTGAACAGCAAAATTGGGGAAAGCGAAACTTCCTACGATATTATTACACTTCCCAGACTCGAATTACCGTATATATTCTCAACAAACGAGGCTTAAAAGCGAAAACGGAATAACCTAGTCACGGAAAAGGACGTATTCATCTCAACGCCGTAGGCGGAATAACCCCACACGCGCATCCAACACGCGCAAGCCGTATCAACAACTTACGAAAGCGGAGCGCCATCTACGGCAAAAGTTGAAACAAGAGGCCAAAAGTAACAATTGCAGGACACTGTAACAATTGGCCGTAACAAGTTGTTACGCCCTTCCTTGTACCGAATGGTGACTAGAAACAAAAGACTAGATCCTAAAGGCTCTCAAAATGTTGACTAAATCAGAGCAGGATGGTCAGAAGCCAATGTGGTTGTCAGTTTTTATCTCCTTTCTGACATCTGTTGACTGCAGAAACTTTCGGGCTAGACGCAAGATGAAAATGTGACTCACAAGGAAACAATACTACTAAGTTCTCCTGCCCGATTTAAATGAAACTTTGTGGTTTTATAGACCGATGCAGTGCCAAAACAACCGCCGACTTTCTTAGCTGTCCAATCTCACATTGCCTGAGTGTACCGCGCCTTAACCCTACTAACACTACCCTTCGCTGTTTGACCCATAACTGACAATGAGAGATATCAGATAAAAGTTTTTGTTGGTTTTGGTATCTCTCGTTTACTTAAGAAGGTATTTTTAATGCAATCGAATAGTCCGGCTGCTTGTGCTCTTGCCAGGATTTCTCCGTTCAACCCTCCGTCTTTCACCACAATCGCCCCCAAACTGTTTAAAATTTTAATACGCCCTGCATTCGAAAGGGTCAAAAAGTCCGTAGGATTTTATACTTAGTTCGAACTATTGAACAAAGCCAATGGGAGCAAATCGAATTTATGTTGGTGTCATTGAAATGGGATCCTCAGTGCTCGTACATTTAACATACTTGTTACAGTTTTCTTCGCGATTTCTTCGTGCGTTCTCGTTACGTAATCACCCTCATTCCCCGCCCCCTTCCTCCGCGCGCGAACGAAGTGTTTGTCTTACAGCTCGCGGAAAGAACACACGAAAAACTTTCCCGCTCCTCCTCCCGCGCGTTTTCTCGATTGTTTTTCGAAGAATTCCGACCGATGTTTTCCGACGTAAGACAACAAACTCGGCTCTCGCCGGCTCTGTTTGTTTTTAATAAAGATTGAGAAAATTTCGCCTCGTTCCTCGTTATTATACGCTCTTCCCCGCCCCCTTCCTCGACCCGTCGACGTTGCGAAAACTTCGCTTATCGCCTCCCGTTTCCCTTCTCCCCCTATTCATCCACTGCCGAATTCCTCGTCCACCCCGCGCCAGAGACTGAGGAACCTGTTGATTGATGTTCGAATAAATCCTTCCTCTTAACGACGCTAAATGATTAATAGGGGATCCAGAGTGCCGCCGAGGATTCTATAGGTGCTTTGAGCGAAGGAGCACCTCTTTAAAGTTTAGCAGGTAACGAGGTGTGTGTGTGTGTGTATGTGGAACTCCTTTATCTTCCCATCAATTTGCTTAGGATTTAGGAGACAATTTGTTTTGAGGCGGTAATGGAGCAGTACATCATAGATATAAAGAGTGTACATATTTATCGATTTTCTTTGTTTATGAACGTTCTTTATAACCTCAAAACAATCTCTCATATAAAATGGTTCTTACCTTTGCAACACCGACGATCAACATCTTCTCTACTTAGGTTGCGTTTGGAGAACGAGTGATGGATAAAAAGAATATGTTTGATTCTTGTACAGAGAAATGAACAATTCTTGTCCACAACGTGGAAATTGAATACGTCCCTGATGGTCTCGTGGATACAATCGTTGTGCCACTGACACCTTGTATGGATGCATGTACAAACTCCTCTTCAAAGCCTTCTTGCAGCTTCGTATGATAAAAATAATGGAGCGAAAACTTAAAGAATGATAGTAGCGAAAATTGTGAATAACGATTGTACGCCTATGTCAAATGCTAATATGATCCTAGTAATATGCAGAAACCATAAACCTAAAATCCCCGTATTTAAACAAATTACTGATCACGTGACGGGCAATCATTCTCGATAAGTCTGTAGAAACAACAATTAAGATAAGGTGGGTGTACACTGTACACTGAACATTCCGTCACGGAAATCGCCCCATAAAGAAACGTACGCAATACAAGCCGTGGAAACCGGGACAAACGTTAAAACAACCGCAATCGAAGTACCGGCGAGGCCCTCGTTCTAATCGCTCGCATTTCCAACCGGAATAAATCGCAACCGTCGAGAACGATACACGCTTCCCCGAACGCGCACACTTTTCCCCCGAACTCGAGAGCCCCATTCCGATACTTTACCGCTTATTTATTCCGCGGGGACACCTCCGAAAGGCCGCAACGTATAATTCCGCTCTAACTGATGACGGTCCACGGATTTTTCTCTCCGGAACGCGATCGTCGTAAATATCCCGCCCGTTCCCCCTTTTCTCCCCCAGAAACAAATCGATAGACGGAAGTTAACACGGCGGAAACCGAGGAACTTAACGGAACGGAAACGGACTCGCGATCTCTCTATAAGCGAATTCATTTATCGTTGTTGCTGCGTCCCGGTACCCTTTTGCCCCTCCCCCTCTTTTCGGCGGATACGCGCCCGCTTTTCCAATAAAAACTTCTTTGTGCGCGAACCGATCGTTTCCGATTCGGGCGGCCGGCCTGTCAAGCTGTCTGGCGGCGCGAGAGACGTTGAAAGGAAACCGATTACTCGCACCCGCCGTTGATGAAATAAACCGCGCCGCCGACGGTCCGATCCCTCCCCTTTTCCTTCCTTCCACGCTTCCTATTCACGATGGGAAGGAAAAAATGAAAGGGGCGAAAACTGAAAAGTAACTAACTGGAAGGAAGGCAATGCCAGGTAAAAGTTGGAAGATTGGTTTTCCTTTCTGACGACGACCGTCGTCGAGGTATCTAGAAAGCTATGACGTATCGAGATTAGCCGATCGAGTTCCCGTCGATTTCTTCTTTTCTATAACGCGAAGCTGTTGAAATATCCGCAGCGGATACGGTCCTTAACGGTAAGATGGCAATTATTTTACTCGATGGTGGTAGCGTTCAGGATGTCATGTTGTAAATTGCTGTTGTTACGTTGCAGAAAGCTACTTATTCGAATTTCATCGTAAATGGTTGTCTACAGAGCTTACGCAGAACAACAGTTACTTCGATGATTGATAATTGCTTGTGAATGCAACATTCGTAGGTGTTTCTAAGTCTTGCTTTATTTAGGAAGCCTGGCAAGTTCCCAGCTGATCGTTCCACTTCTGTTTCCTTTGTCATCAATCTCATACCTCTCCCCTCCCTCTTCTGCTCCCCTTCCCCTCTTCCCTTCCCCCATTCCTCTCCTCCAGTAAAGAAACAACCATTGCCCCAGGTCACCATGATCATCATCCTCAGAGTAGTTCAAAAAGGGACGGATGACCTACAGTCTTTATTGCGGCGCCTGGGAACGCAAGGGTTTAAGGGAAGACGTTCCTTAACATTATTAAAGATACAGGTCAAATGTAGATCTAGAGCGTCTTCGAACTTAAAAGCTTAGGGAGGAACAATCCCCAAGAAACAGTGGCGATGTAGGCAATATTCACCCCCGATGACGCGCAGTCCTGACAACATGGGACTTTAAGGGAAGATGTGCCTTAACACTAATAAGCGATGTAAGCATCAAACGTCCGTTTTACCCCTTGAATATGAAGGCCGAGAATCCTAGCTAGATTCAAGGAACAATCTTTAAAAGACAGTGATAATTGGGACATTGGTGATCTCCGATAACCCACAGTCTTTACTAGAAGTCTAGGAAGTCGGGGCACTAAAGGAGGATGTACCTTAACATTGTTAAGCACGGGGTTGGATGTTAACCTCGAACGTGTATTCGAGTCCTCGAGGGTCAAGTCCGGAAATCCTACATAGAGAAAGGAGCAATCTCCAAAAGAGAGTGAGAAGAGATCTGGGAACTTGAGGCTTTAACGGAAAATGCGCCTTAACATTGTTAAGCATAGGCCTCGGGCACGAGTCTTCGAGCGTAAAAACTGAAAATATCGACTAGAGGGAAAAAGAGACTTCAAGAAGCAGTGATAACGTGGGCAATTCTCGTGCCCGATACATGAGACGGTCGAATAATCCCTGTACGTACACGTCCACAACAGTTATACGGAATTGAAGCAATACGAACGAGGTGATATGATAAATATCGGAAATAATGAAATTCATGAGACTTTACTGCAGACTTTCGTTGCTTGAATCACTTGTAGATTTAAGTAACGTTTAAAATAGTAATCAATAGTTTTGAAGAATTGTAACGCGGCGTTGAAGATGGAACAGGCCAAAATCGTTGGTGCGGAGATGGTAGGTGAGCAATGGGTAGAGGGTCGCTTTTCGAAAGCTGTTATACTTGTGGCTCGTGACGTAGACAACAAGAAAACCCAAGAATCTACGTAGAAGAGTCGTATATTGATTAATACGGAGGGGTGGAAAATTTGACGGCTTTGAAACGAAATTGGAAATGGAAATCTGATCGAATTTTGTACTTGAAGTTTTAATGGGGGATGATATGAAAAGTCTGTTTCCTATTTCTAGTACCTAACGACAAAACTGATGACAGAGCTATACCGCACCTAAAGTTTTAAGAGGGACTACAGGAAGTTTTGACGTGTTACCAATCTATAAGTTATGCAACCAATTTGACAGAAGTCAGGTCGCGTCTCTTGAGGCAAACTATCCTGAGTTCGCTGTAGATACAAAAGCAAATATAAAAGGGGAACTATATTCCAATTACATTTCGAATTGCAATACAATCGAAATTAGAACGGGCATATATCCATATACCGACCTAATCGACAAACATTCCGGATCAGCGTTAGTATTTACTATGTACAAACGAGCACACACGCGCGTGGCCAGTTCGATTTAATTTAATGAGAGAAATCGAATTCGAAAGTTATCGGAACGCAGGCAACGAACATTAACGCAAACGACGCCGACGATTGTTCGATCCCAGCGATTCGTCGCGGTCGGCGTACGTATCGGTATTGTACGGAGGGGGAGAGGGGAGGGGGACATCGCCTGCGTAATTAGTTCGTTTTCGCGTAAATTTATTTCGATTATCGGTCGCGTTTGTGCAAAACTACCGCAGAACGGGGGAAAGGGGAGGGTGCGCGGGGCCGCAAAGGGGGTTCGATCGTCCCCTTGTTTGCGGTGGGAGGAAAGCGAATAGAGTATGAATATGAAAATACGGTCGCATTAAATCGGAATAAACCGAAACCACTCCATCCGCTGACAAAGACGTCGAATACTTGAATCGAGCTGTCAAGGACCAGGTGAGAATGAAGAGTGCACAATAGGTGGTGCAAATTTTGGTTGGTGCGCCTTCTGAATTTTCTGTGGGGAGGTTTCAAAAATACATGCACGGTGATTGACTATCTTACAAACATATATGCTCGGGGAGTTGCCCTCCTTTCGGGAGGTGGAGAGGCGGTTTTCTTTAACCCGGTATCTTTCCCTACTACAACAATGAGGCACGGAGTCGCTTAGACTTTATTAACCACTGGCATACTCCTGCCAAAGTCCGTTTGATACGACAGGCTTGTCATTAAGATGGCTCGGCTCGGTGTCAACGCCAATCATATCTAAAGTAGTGGCGGTTTCCAGTCAGGATCGGGAACCATCTTTCAACCTCGAGGATGATAAAAACTGACTTTCCACAGGGCTCCCTCTTCTGTCCTCAGCTCTTTCGAATATTCATGTCCGATCCTCGACGGACTCCAGAGGTGCCATTGACAGTTTAAGCCGATGACGCGAAAGTAAAGACATTCTCGCTTGCACAGGGCGCCCATTGTGTCCTGAGCCCTTTCTAATATTCATCTCCGATCTCCCACGGACTCCGGAATTGCGACTGGCAGTTTCATCCAACGACACGGAGGTAAATACATCCTCGGTTGGTGCGCCTTGCGAATTTTCGAGGAGAGTTTTCAAACAGATGCACGGGGATTCACTGTCTTCGAGACATAATGTGCCCGCGGAATTACCTACCTTTCGTGAGATTGAGAGGCAGTTTTGAATCCGGCATCTTCCCCTACTACAACAATGAGACACGGAGTCGCTTAGATTTGACTAAGCAGTATCATATTCCTGCTAAACTCCGTTTGATACGACAAACTTGTCATTAAGATGACCTGGTGCGGTGTTAACGCCAATCGTATCTAAACTAGTGGTGGTTCTCCGTCAGGATCGGGAACCGTACTTCAACATCGCGGATGATGAAAACTGACTTTCCACAGGGCTCCCTCTTCTGTCCTCAGCTCTTTCGAATATTCATGTCCGATCCTCGACGGACTCCAGAGGTGCCATTGACAGTTTAAGCCGATGACGCGAAAGTAAAGACATTTTCGCTTGGTGCGCCTTTGGAGGGGATTTCTAAACTTACATACACAAAGATGGACTACTTTACAAACATACATGCTCGGGGAGTCGTCTACCTTTCGGGAAGTGGGAACCCGGTATCTTTCTCTACTGCAACAATGAAATACGGAGTCACTAAACGAACAAATCGGCGCTGCTGTGACGTATACCTGCCGGACGAAAGTAACGCCATCTATTGGATTTCAAAGGATCCTACTAAATAATGTTCAATTTGTACGGTTTTATCCATTACAATTTACTGCATTTAAACCTATCATTTCGTTAGAAGAGCAACACGCAACGTAATCTCGATATAGTCACATTTAAACGGGTTAAAGGGTACAAACACTACCATATCTCACTGCTTCCAATCAAAACCATCCCCATCGGGCGAGACGAAGCGAGTTGTAACTATGCATTAATCCGTATTCATCTCAGATCTGTCCGCAACGACCGCCGAGATGAGGCGAACGAAGGAAGAAACGAAGATAAACACCGCGAGGGCGTGATAACTTTTCCCTTCCCCCTTCCCGGCGCGCGTCCTATCCGATATTTCCTCATCGACGCTGGCGAGCGTTTTCATTTCGCCTTTCTCATTTCGAGCTCGCATTCGCTCAATCAGCGAAGACTCCTCGCGTCGAGCGCCTTCGATCCGAACCTCTCTCGAACAGCCGGCTCCTCCGGCTGGATATTATTACCTCGAGTGCCGCGGATTCGGACGAGCACTCGTATCGGGCGGAAAATGTGAGCGAACACAATTGATTCCAGACGATTCGATACGACCGGGTATATCTATATATATGCCCTTACGTATACGTATTATGGGGATTTCTGGCGCCCATCTATCCGAAGTATAGTGACGAAAGAAAGACCGAAGGAAATTCTGCGGGAAACGAGAAGTAGGAGCGGACGGGCGAAGGGAGCGCGGCGCTGAAATAAAGGGGGATAAAACGCATCTGTCGACGCTTTGGGCTGGATGGATGGTTCGAATTCGAAATATCTACGTACACATACACTCATATATGGTATATCTCGAGATGTCGAGCTTTCTTTTAGATTCTTCCTTCGTTGCTCGCGTCCGTTTCGTGCGCCGCCAGATGAAATGTTTAGCTACTGCTGTAGGTGGAGAGAAATCGGAGGAAATTGGATGGCGACCGGCGCTAATTGAAACGGATCTTATCCGCAACCCTATCCCCATTTCGTACGATAGAAGGGTGAAACGAAAATTAAGTTTGGGACTACGGTAACCTGTTAGGCCCCGTAGCGATTACATCCTAAAGTGCAAATTATAGTTCTTTTGGAAGGCAAATTTAAGCAAATTAATTGAAGTTAGTCTACGTGTAAGTTTCCATGTTGAGGGGCATCGCCGTTGCTAAATGAATAAGTTTATAACATAACCTCACTTTCATTTTCAATTTATATCTGCCTTCCCTGATTTACTTTTCCCCAACTACCGAGTATGTTACCCACGAGGATTGGAAGTAACAAGGTCTTCCTATCAATTTATGCCTGGTTTGCCTGATTTACTTATCTTGAATCACCGACTGTGCTACCCACGAGAATTTGGAAATAACAACGCCTTCCTATCAATTTATGCCTGGTTTCCCTGATTTACTTACCTGGAACTACCAACTGTGGTACCCACCAGCATTGTAAGTAACAACACGTTCGTACAAGTTTATATCTGAGTCCCCTAAGTTACTTATCTTGAACCACCGACTGTGCTACCCATGAGGATTGAGAACAACAACGCCTTCATACGAATATACATCCGATTATCTTGATTTCCTTACCAGGAACAACCGACGGAGCTACCCACGAGGATTGGAAGTAAGAACACGTACGTATAAATTTATGTCTGATTCCCGTAAGTTACTTATCTGGAACTGCCGACTACCCACGAGAATTGGAGGTAAAGAATCTACTTCTCAAAATCCGAATCGATAACCTTCATTCGTTTCCGTGAAGAGCTATTAGAACGAAACGCCCTGCAAAAGAACCAGTTCGGTTTTAGGACGGGTTTCTCCACGGTTTTTCAACTTTTCCGCTTAACAGAGGGCACCAGACATACCTGCCCGAAGGATGAAGCGACTAGAGTGATGTTCTTAGACCTGATCAACTCCTCGTAAATTCCGTTTTGCACGACGTTAAGATAATTCGGTCCAATATAAGCCCCAATCAGCCTTACACCTAAAAGTAGAAAGGCTCAGGACTAAGTAAGTAAGTAACAACGCCAATTTGAGCAGGTTGATGACATCGTATCTAAAGGAGCGGTCATTTTCCGTCGGGATCGTGACGCATCTTTCCACCTCGATGGTGATGAGAGCTAGCGTTCTACAGTCCCCCCCCTCCCCGGGCCCGGAGCTCTTTCTAAAATTCATATCCGATTTCCCAAGGACTTTGAAGGTGCGACCGGATGTTTATGTCGATGACCCGGAAGTCAATACATCCTCCTGGGATGGGATCATCCAACGTCTAGGGTAGGCCATCGACGAACTCGACGAACTTGGGTAAGTAGATGGAGACTTGAAATTAACGCTGACAAGCACGCAGTGATGAACTTTATGCGCAACAAGAAACCTTCCTGATGACAAGGTCTTCATTGGTACCCTGGAACTCGTTGTCAAAGTATCTAGAGACGATATTGCATATTTGGACTGATAGTTCAGTTTCACTCCAAACGCATGCTGAAAATATTCAGAATCGCGTGACAGATCATGCTGCTTTTGATCTGTCGAAGGTTTTGATTTAAGCTGTTTACAAAACGTTCTTTCAACCCATCCTAACAAATAGAGGCCTGACATGGTACGTTGTGGCACAAAATGAGATCCTGAGGACTATCATCACCGCTCATTGGTTTGTTCGAAATTAATTCATAAAATCTGGAATCATCCTGATGATCCTGAACTAATATTTGGGGTCTCGAAATATACTATTGTCCGAAATACTCATCTATATGAAGATCTACAAATGTCCATCTTCCAGGGCTACGCTGTAGAGCTGTCCACATCAACTCTTGAGAGAGTAATAGCGTCAAAGAATCCAATGGCGAAGCAGAAGAATTTTGGGACATAATTCTGCACAATATTTAAGTTTTCAATACAGATTTGAAGTTTTAAGCACGATTTTGAACAATTTTGAGTATAATTTTGAATACTTTTTTATAGTTTGAGTTTAATGTTGAATCTTTTGAGTATACTTTTCAAGATTTTTGAGCATGGCTCCTAAGAATTTTCAGACATAATAATTTTTGATAGTTTGAGTATGTAATTTTGAACCTTTTGAGTATGTTTTTCAATGTTTTTGGAGATGGGCCAGAAGAATTTTTGGACATAATTCGAAACAGTTTTGAAATTTTGAATACAGCTTAGATCGGCTTTCAAGTCTTGAGCGTAATTTTTAATAGGTTTGATATATTGAGTATGATTTTGAACATTTTTTATAGTTTGAGTATAAAATTGAACCTTTTGAGAATACTTTTCAACATTTTTGGGCATGGGTTGGAAGAATTTTTGACATAATTCGAAACAATTTTGAAGTTTTGAATACAGCTTCCAGGTTTCAAGCGTAATTTTAAACAGTTTTGAAATATTGAGTATGGTTGTGAACATTTTTTATAGTTTGAGTTTAATTTTGAACTTTTTGAGTATACTTTTTCAAAATTTATGGGCATGGGTCGGAAGAATTTTTGGACATAATTGGAAACAATTTTAAAATATTGAATATAGCTTCGAACAGGTTAGGTTCTAAGCATGATTTTGAACAGTTTTGAAATTTTGAGTAGGATTTTGAACATTTTTGATAGTTTGAGTATAATTTTGAACCCTTTTCAGTATACTTTTCGAGATTTTTGAGCATGATTCAGAAGAATTTTTTGGACATAACTAGGAACAATTATGAAGTTTCGAATTTTAATTTCCTCCAAATCGACTCAAATTCGAAATCTTGCGTGGATATAAAATATGACTTCTGATTGTAAAGTCGTTTTATCTGTATAAGCTTAGAGGCACCACAACAGATTCGGCGATATAGGTCCTGTGTCCCTGCGGGTTAGTAAAATCTCCATTTCCTCCGGAATTTACGCCTGAGATTCAACATTGAAGGACTTGAACGATAACATCCTTTGAATTTGACACGCGCAAGCTCCGTGGGAGGACTCAATTATTTCGTGGGAACATTGGGACGTTGACGACGTAATTCGAAATAAACTTCTCCGATCGTAATCGACATTAATAAACCTCATCTAAGGGACGGGCCGGCAGAACTCTCTCCGGACTCTAACACTCAACGCTCGGCATTTTCTTGTTTTCCATTAACGATTTTAACTTTCGACCGCGAGAGATTCCCGGGCACAGAAATTCCCAGAACACAAAAAAACACATTTCGAGGGCTCTTAACCGGTCGTCGTCGGTTTAAACGTACGACTTCGTGGCCGACGGCTATGCCGTCGGCTTCGTTCCAAAACTATATTTTCAAAGTCTCCGACGCTCTCTCTCTCCGGGCAAAGTGGAAAGCTCCCGCTACAAAACTCATTACGAGAGTATTATTTTAGCATTAGCGGCGGCGGCGCTAAATATGGCCGTCGACGCGGTCACCGCCGGAAACGGCACTTTCCGAGGGCGAATTATGCATCGGCGGCGCCGGCAATTACGGAACCGCGGTCGCGGCTGCGAACTGCGAACTGCTGATGGGAACGGTCTGCCGAAACTTTTTAATCTCGTCGTCTCGATTCCGGCGATGCCACCTCCATTAAGAAAAATACGCGGCGATTACGATGTTTATAACGGCGAGGCGAATTAAAAGGCCTTAGGATATTAAGGCGAAATGCTCAGATTTGTCTTCATTTCCAGTTTATTCCGTTTTTGGTTTTTGTAACACGAAATTTTGAGGGGAATGATCGCATTTTTAGTGGAAATTTGCCCGACATATAATTCAGATGTCCCGGCAGCATCACTAGCTATGGCAGCGGTACGTCTCGGTGAGCATCTATGTCTGTGAACAGTTTATATAGTCCATATTAAATTAATTTATATTAATCCAATTCGTCAATCCCGAGTAACTAGGTACATGAAAACGCTACGGAATTATTTCCAGCTTTGGAAAAACCACTAATGTCTCGCTGTCAACCTACTTCCCCGCCACTATCTAAGAGGAAAATTATATAGGGAAAGTTGGGGGAATTGTGGCCCCTTAAACACTTTTGCTCCTACAATCTACATTTTTAGGAAAGTCGTTATCAAAAGTTCCCAGTAGGTAAGGAAAGAAATTATTATTATTAGGTATTGGGTCGTCTTCTCGTACGTATTTTAGAGCGTTCCCTCCACGCATCGCGATGATATATATATCGTCGTTTTCGTATTACAATGCAGATTTGTCGAATGTATGTTTCATCGCGATACGGGTAACGGAACGCAGGTGAGAGTCCCTAGAGTGAGAAGGTGAGAATGTACGAGCGATTAAGACGATTACCTTTCGAATGATGCGAAGGGTAATTTTGGGCGCTCTTTCGATTGGCATAAGTAGTTTTTTGATCTGACCCTCCCTTGCCCACTTTCTCCCCTTTTTACCTTAAAATTTTGATCGACGGTGTCGACGACGTCGAATTCGTTGAATATTTGAAAGGGATAGGCAATGAAACTGCTCCCACCTTTCCACAATTTGGTAACGATATAATCGAAATATCTCAAGAATTGATTGGTAATGTTGATAACATCATAGATGATATTTATGGCAATATTGGTCAAAATTTATTGACTGATGAAATGATAACTAATTAGTCTGCAGTTGCATTTTGCGATTGGCACATTCAAAATTTCCTACAGGATTATTGACATATGCAAATCGTGCTTACTTTGTAAGCTTTTGCACGGTTACTTGTTAACTGCCCATTAACGAACCTGATTTATTAGGTCGTTTATAGAGAGTCCTCTACATTTCATTTTATTAAAGTTTGGCTCTCGAAAATAGTTCCCCACTTAATTTAAGATGAGGATTGCAGTCAAGGATGAGATGTAAAATAGAAGACTCTGTTTCGGTAACTCTAAGCCTTCGAATTGATTTAATTCTTCATCGGATAGTTTTCACTAAAGACACTGATAATCATCAGCAACAGCAGCGCCAATCACAGAAAATTACTTACATCAGGGCTGAGAAAAACTGCTTGTCACCAACTGAACAGAACGATGTGACTTTAGTTTCATTTGCTCTTTTATCATTTCAATATATTTACCTTATTCAAAGTTTCCCCGATTTTCTTTATTTGTGTTGTTGTATGCATCAATCCCCTTTCCCCCGTAGACAGGAACCACCCAGGGAGTAGTTTTGGTAAGCGCTCGTTGGTGAACAGGTTTATTTTATTTCGTTTGTGCGTATTTGGAAGTCTGTCTGCCGAACGCCCCCTCCGCTTTTCTGGTTCATAGACGCGACGCAATCGGAAACCTTTGCTCCCAACGAACCAGTGACGCCCTTAATTTTTTAACATCTTTAGTTCTTCGCGAGCCACGATCCTAACGCGCAAGCTAGCCGTAGGTTTCCTGTCTAACAACAAGCGTCTTTGAGGCAAACTGTCAGCCACTCGCTCCACGGTGTTGAAATGAGCGCGTAGCATACTTTTACCTTTTATTGACGTCTCGATGTCCACCGAGGCGAAATATTAATCGAACGACCGTTCACTTGCACGGCTATCGAATGACTAAACTCTCCACTGGCTTGTCGGCGCTTCCACCGTAGCACGCGTATGTCGAAGCTTGTTTATCACAGAGTATACTAGAATTTTCCAACCTTCCCCCGGTTTTAAGGGATTTTAACAAAGCCCATCCGTAAGAGGTATCGACGATTAACGGGATTTCATGCTCTAAACTCGACAACGACCAATATTTCCCAAAATCTCCATCCCAAGCAGTCGTTCATAAACACTTCAAGCGCAAATTATGCGACAAGCATCAGAACCCACGCTCGAGAACTATACATTACCCACCGCATCGCATCCCATCAGTCTGGAAGCGTTAACTATTACATCGGTTCGCCAGCCCTCGTCGTCGTCGCCGTGCAGAATATAATTCAAGACCGGGCTGGCGGTTGTAGCGTCGGCGTACATTAATATATCTGATGTGTTCGCATGTGTAAACGTCATGTTCGAGAGCACCGAGAGAGAAATTGAGGCGACGGACGAGAGGACTGAATGGCCAGGATACGTCCCCATCGAGCCGGGATTAGAGCCGCGTAGCGATATAATGCAACTGTTTAAGGGATATTAGGCGAGATTGGAGGTCGACATACCTGAGGGCGCTTTCCGAAGGGGAGGAATTCCGTCGAAACTCACTCGACTAGGGACGTATTTAGCGGTGATTGATGATGTTGCTACGAAAGGCGGTCTCTGATGGCGAAGGATTGTTTCGAAGTGCGGGACGGAGCGGGCGGAAGGGGAGGGGGTATCGATTCGATGCGATCGAGATTCATTTCGATAAAGTACCGCAGAAGGTGGGTGGGGAAGCGGGGAACACGCTCGGTTTAATTTCTACTTTCCACACTTCCATTACCGTTAATTTTACCTGGCTTCTTCGGCTGATTAATCATGGGGTTAATGTGGAATCGTTTCGGCTCCTCTATTTTGTTCGCGTGGTCACCGTGAAACCATGTTGGCGCCTGAGGCATTTCTACAAAGATATCAGCAATTCCTAGTCCACCACGTGACTATCAAATTAGGCAACCTAAATAACAGCAGTTGGTAGTACACTACTACTTTATGTAAAATATCGTAGAAAGTAGCGTATTATAAAGTTTTAATTAGGGTGCACATTTTCTAAATAAAAAGAAATTGTTTTTACTTTTTTGTTGACGTTAGACTTTATCGTGGGATAGATCGTAAGTTTTCATTCTATGCCTCTCAATTTCAGATAGATTTAAGTTTAATAATTGCGACAATTTATTCAGTTAGTCTAACAGCTATTGTTGCATTACGAGTAAAGTAAATAAATCCTGTCAAATTACAATAAATGCTCAAAATGTGGTCCGTCCTGTTCTATACATAATTGTATCCTCCTTTTAAAATTGTCAAATCCTTTTCTCATATGTTCCACAGTGATATCTTCAATTGCATGCCTATGTCAAATGCTAGTATGATTCTAGTCATATGCAAATGCCATAAACCTATGAACACAAAAATGACCCGATTTTCAAAAATTACTAGTCACATGGTGGACAATTATTCTCGATAAGTCTATATATACAGTCCCGGACAAAAGTAAGTTCCCTTCACCCCCTACTAAACAGAAAAAACATCGAGGTACGTTGCGAGGTTCAACCGAAACCTCACAATTTCGAGCAAAATCACTTTCGAGATGATCATCGATTAGATGGGCGGTATCAATCTGATAAAATAACCCTAATTCACGGTTCACGAATCACTGTTTCAACATAACCTCACAGAAACATGTACCGGGGCAAAACGCCCGTTTTCTCTAAAAAAAAACCATCCCCTAATATCCTTTAATATAAGCAATATCTCGGCGAATTCGCGTCTCGAAGACCGTTACTTGTTCGTTCGTTTTAACATATGAATAAGGAGAACACAGACCGTAATTTGGCCGGTCTTTGTTCGCTCGAACGTTCTACGCGAAGCCAGACGCCGCACATCTGCATTGCGTTATTCGGACGAAAGAAAAAGTAATTTTCCGTCTCCCGATAGTTTCCTATTTACCGTGTGCATGCACGAGGTCGCGTTGGTTGTTAGCTCATCTCCGCCGCATAGATACGTTCGAAACGTGTATGTACACGCGCGCAAGGATGATTCCGAACAGCGTTACGAAGTAATATGCGCGCACCTTGCGCCTCGGCAATGCTCAATATGTACGGTTTGTCGATTATTCGCATTACATCGGTAGTTCTGGGTAGGGTTAGATGGCGTTAATATTTCCCAGATCTATCAACTACAGGGACGCTTTTTTTCTTGTCTTGTTCCTTGTACACATCTGGACTATAAGAGTGAACTTCTTCGGCCGGGTAAATCCACATCCAGCCCAGCCGCTGGTGTCTGTGAGATCCTAACTCACCCTTTCCCCAACGAAAATTTGCCCCCTGAAATCGTTCTTGGGAATATACATCAGAAATCAGAGGCGTAATTATTGTATCTGGTCTTGCTGCCGGGTCCTTTCCATGGGCATAGCTGGCGAGGGACAAGGGTAGGTATTACCCACCCTAGAAAATTGATTGCCTCATCTAGAAGAATCCTGTGACGTATATATAATCAGCTGACCGGCTGCCCCCTTATAGAAATCCCTAGCTACGCCCATGGTCCTTTCCTTCTTTTCCTTCCAGGATTCGTCTTATATAGTTTTGTATTAGCTCCCATCTCCGTTTTGGAAGATGTCATGGACCGCACGATATCTTCGAGATCCGGTTCAATGGTTGCCCCCTGGCCCTACCCATCTTGGATACTCGAGGAAAATGGGCTTTGCGCAGAGAGTTGCGCAAATATCATTTGGGGACTTCTTTATTCCATGAACGTAACTGCGAAACAGCCATGTCGCGTTAGAAGCCAAGTCAAGAAGTACTCAAGTCGTCTATGTTTGCACGCGATCCACGTTTCCAGATGCGATATTAACTTTCTGGTCCAGATAACAACCGGAGTCCCGGACGTCCGTTCCACCTGCCGGGTGTCGAAGGTACCCTACAACTCTAGTCTAGATCCTTTTTCCGTTAATAGATATATCAGTGGGACCTACGACAATTACTTGTAAAACTCTGCCAGATAAGAGCGAGCTATTAATAACGAGAAAATAGAGAAAGTGTGCGCAGAAATCGTTAATTTCTGCTTAGTCAGAGGAGACTCAAGTCGATGTGGACGTTCAACCCTATTTATGGGGAGCTCCGCCTTCCCCACGAATCCTTCCGATGTGACGAAGCCTAGGAACTTCTACTCAGATACTAGGCTCGGGGAGGAGGGGGAGGGGGGGACCGCTCTGCACCCTCCTACCTCAGGGGAAGGACTGCGGCAGTCGTGCAGCCTTTGGGGTTGATGAAAGAAATTTAGTTTGCCGGACAAGCTAAATTGTCTTCTCGTACTGCTACGCATTTAGACTCCTTTACCCTTAGTCTCCACCGACTCGTCCACTTCAGGAAATCATCAGTAGCCCTCTAGAGGCGTCTACTGATCAGCTTCTCGCTTCTGCTGGCTGTAAAGATGACTTTGTGATCTGCATAGACAGCAACTGCTGTAGCGGGCTCTCGGTGGAAATCTGAGATGAAAACAAGGAAAAGGCGGGGTCTCAGGAGTGATCCCTGCGGGACACCAAACCGGATTCCACGGATGCCCGACTTTACGGTGTGGTATTTGGTGCAGCCAAATACGACCTAACAAGCCTAACCATTGAAGGATTTATATTCGAAACGATCATTTTGTGGATCAGCTCGTCGTTCCATATTGTGTCAAGATGTGACAATGTAAACATTGCCTCTCCTTATTACCGAACACGGCTCAAGCGAGAGCCGCGATGACGTAACTCAAAAGTGTTCGGGGTCATTTTCGTTAGACTATTCGTAAACGAAGGGCAAACCCGAGTGAATTTTATATACACGAAAATTAAAACTTAGACTGCTTAAAGCGACGCGACGCTGCATCTGTCTGTTCACCGAACACGCCCGAAACGACAACCGCAATTAAGCAACTCAAAAGTGTCCGGAATCATCTGTGTTCGATTGTACGTAAACCAAGGGCGCACTGTGAAGTGCATTTTCCGCGCCCCCAGCTCGCCGGTCTACTTCGGGCGTTGTTATACGCGAAGATGAAAATTTCGCTATTTAAAGCGACGGAGGCGGCGAGATCGCCCTCCGCCCCCGCTTCTTAAAAATTCATATTACACACGGCCTGGCCGACTGCCAGTAGACTTCCATCCGGGCGGAAAATTACCTGTAGGTCGCAGGTAAGTACGCGTACGTAACAGAAACGTATGCATATATACGTAATGTAGTTGTAGATGCTCTACGTACGACGTTCTAAAGATGTTTCGAGTAACTCCAGGGCGCTAGAGAGGCGGGTCGATTCCTTACAGAGGCCAGGTTACGGAATATTTATTCTGGCCGGCGCTTTAGGTACAGAAAGGCGTGACGAAATTAGATCGAAACGGAGAGGAAAATACAGGATTTTGGAGCTATTACGCGGTACATGTCGGCGGGTACTGAATTACGAAATTTCAACAATGACAACAACAACAACAACAACAACAACAACAACAACAACAACAACAACAACAACAACAACAACAACAACAACAATAACTACAACGATAATATTGCTTCCTGAAGAGTGAGTTTTGCGTATACCACAAACGTTCAATTCGAGATATGGAAAGATCTAGTTAGTTAGTTACAAGTCTCGGAGGCGATGACAGAGAAGTAAAAATTCGCAATATACAAAGAGCAAAAGGAACTGAATCAATATTTAAGTTTCGAACTTACACAATTATTACTTCGACCACTTTTCAGGTCAAGAAAATGATAATGATTGCACTCAGTTAACTGACAGTTCAATCTTGTATAGGTTATGTATCCTTGTCAAATTCTACTACTACCAACATCAAATTTTGTATTATGTGATGAGCACTTTTGGTTCTTCACTCTGTATCGGTAACCTCCTCACCACACAATCGTTGAATAATAATACAATTCGTTGACACGTGTTTTCGCTAGTACGAGGCGAGCATCATCAAAACCGAATGAAACCGCCATCTAACGAATTTTGAGTTAATAAATGGCGAAAGAAACCCTTCTTTATTCTTAGCATTCGCAAGGTAAATTTAAATGATAAATACACAGAGTACAAACTCTGATATTATCTAATTATAATAGTCTGAACAAGGCGGGGTTTTGAATGGGCCCGCTATCACCATTTCGAAGATTTATATTTTTACGTGTACGTATCGTTTTATACGCGGTGAATTAACACGTTTACCGATACCAACAGCGATACCTTTAAACACTACCAACAGTTATTTGTTTACTAACCAACAGCGACACCATCAGGTACTACCTATAGTTATCTGATTTACCGACGCTGTCTACAGTTTTCTGATTTACCGACGCTGCCTACAGTTTTCTGATTTACCGACATCAACACCGACAATTTCCGACCAATACCGAGGGGAGTTGGCGCTAATTTTGAATTTTCGGAGGTCGTTGATCACCTTGCAAACCGGGAGATTGGATACCTCCTAAACATGCCCGCTCGAAGAATTAACTAGGGATTAAATCTTCCAGCACATACGCACGCGGTGTTGCCTATCTTTCGCGAGGCGAGGGGCGGACGCAAAACCCGCTATGTTCCTTCTACTTAAATTTTAAATATTCCCTACCACCTTTCTTAGGCAAATTAAGACAAGAAATTATTTGTTTATACATACTGCATGCGGGTAGTTGTATGTATATATAGGCTGTATAGGCTAACTTATTTCGTAATTACCGCTGTTTTCCCAAATTAATCATCATTCGGTCAAATCTTTTGTGGGAATTTGCGCAAGTGATACGAAATCGATTTTTTCAAAGCAACCGTCCCGTTTCGCGTACCATTTTCACTCAAGAAGAAAACAACTCAAATTTCCTTTCGACTTGCAAACACTAGAAACGTTCGAACGTTTTTATCCTGATCTTGCGACAGTTTTCGTAAAGTTCTCGCATATTATTTATATCCCTCGGGACATCTGGCGATTTTCCTTCCGCTGGCTCGTAAAATTCGGCAACTTTCGAGGTTCGGACGGGGGAGGAGGCACGTGCGGGGGCACCTCGAACCCGCGTCAAGCGCCGGAAAGTGTCGAAAAAACATCGTAAAATTTTAGAGCTATCGCGAAACCGTGATGAAGCCGAATTTGATGCGATTTCCGCCGTTTTTCCCGGAGATCCTTTTAAATTTGTCACGGGGCAATTCGATTATTGTGAGGGAGAGGGGGAGGGGAGAACAGACTACGTAATTAAAGACACGTACGTTATGAGTTTAAAGTCCGGATCCCCAGGGGTGGATTACCCGGCTAAAACGCTATTTTTCGCGGATAAGACGGGTAGGGAGTGGGAAGCGGGAGGCGCACGAAGAGTGATGTATCGTCGCTCTTTTTTCCCGCGTTTCCCGGGAATCTACGGCAGCGCGATACGCTCGAGGAGATTGTTTGGGTTTTTACCGAAATTTCGTAACGAGACGTAAAATTGAAAATTAAATTGTAACTTATTGAGGGTGGCTCAAAATCCATGTTTAATTTTATATCTATATATATATATAAAAACGAATGTATGTCTGTGTATGTGTCCTTTATACATTGCTACACCATTCATCCGATCGCCATGAAACTTTCGGAAGTTGTTGAGTACACTCCTGCGAAGATTGCTGGCATAGTGGCTTCAACGGATTCCAATTCAATTTATTTGATCAACGTTTTCCAAAAAACAAACGGGCCATGAATTCTCATACGTGTAATACTGATCCTACGATAGGAGGCGCGCGCGTGTCGAATATTTTTGGCGTTTTTAGTACATATATCTTACGATAGGTGGCGCGCGTGTGTACAAACAAATTCAATTCAATTGAATGTAAATAATGACTAATGATAAGTTACGTTAAAAATGACACAATGTAAATTGAATGTTATCATAACGAGTTTCCCTTTCTTCTGAGGCCGCAGCAACGCGCGACGGGTGAGCTAATTTTTAATAAATCACATATTCCAGTTGCATTTTGATGTTTATATTTAAATATAAAATACAGATATGGAGGTTAGATGTGACACACGGAATCCGAAAAATTTCCGCCTCGGTCTTTGTTGGGTAAACGTTCACCCGTTTCACGAAATGTCCCTATCGTCCCCACATTTCGGCATAATTGGGGATGAATTTCGTCAATAACTCCGGAATTTGTTGTGGATTGTTTGCATACAATGTTTCCTTCAGAAGCCCCGCAAGAGAAAAGTCCAATGGTGTCATGTCACGTGATCTTTCTTAGTTTCTCTTTTTCTTTTCTTTGTCCTCGGGCGTTGTTGCGTACGCAACCAAATTTGAGACACCAAACAAACTCCCGGCAAGATGACGACTGCATTACCGTCATCTCCGTAGTTTACGGTATTGTCACGAGATGTCACCGGCGAAATTTCGAAATCAACACTACGTGGAAATCAAGGTGTGACTTGTTGGCTTGCATAAGCCAAACTTTTGGCTTGCGTACGCCAAACTGTTGGTTTTCTTACGCCAAACTTTCAGCTTGCCTAAGCTAAACTTATGGCTTTCGTAAGCCAAACTGTTGACTGCCTTTCCTACGAATGTTTCCGGTCTAACTAATAGTAAGTAAGTAATTGCATTTGTATTGTATACCAACCAATGATATCCCTGCAGCGCCCAACGCCAATCGGTGCTGCCAAACCAAACTTCCGGGCTGGACGTTACGTACTGTTTGGGTAGCACCAAATTCAAACGCCAAGCTAACGCTCGGTAGGGTGACTGCATTACCATCCTCTCTTTAGCTTGCGTTATTCTCGCGAGATGTCACCGGCGAAATTTCGAAATCAAAACTACCTTGAAATCAAGGTGTAACTTCTCGGTTTGCACTAGTCTAAAAATTGGCTTGCGTAAGCCAAAGGTTTGGCTATTTCTGCAGCGTTCAGCACAAATTGCTGCTATAAATTCTTACAACAACGATTTTGGAAAAGCCGTAAAGAATCAACCTTCCTCAGAGGAAAACGCAAAGACAAGAAAACACAACTGGTGAAATTTGGTTAATGATGTGCCCTCTTAAAAGAGACCTTACCATCTGACAATCGATACCACCGTAAAAACTAATTTATGCAAGTTCCAAACCATACTCGGAGGCATCTTTACTTCCATTTGTTTAAGGATTCATGCGGTCGACGGTGGCGACTTAGTTATCGAAACACGTATCTGTATTTTTCCCCAAAACCAAGTTTGTGACGGTAAAGCGCCGAGGATAAACAAGAGGACAAATTAGCTTCGACTTGGAACGATATCCCATTTTAAACGCGATACTCGCGGGAAATAACGATAAGCTCGCGGCGGAAACTTCGCGGAAACTATACGGGAGAAAATTAATAATTAACGCGCGAAGCGCGAGGAAGAAATTGTAAATGCGGACGAGGACGAAGGGTGCGAGCGGCAGGAAGAAGCGGTTCGAATTTAATCGCCGTCTCTCTCTCGCCGGACCGGGGGTAGCAATTATCGCGAAATTCCCGCATCGGTAGAAGTACGATCGTAAAGCGACAACGTTCGGGGGTCCGTGGAACGTTTTCGCTTACTACGTATATCGTTCGGGCGAAACTTCGGAAGTTGTTCGAAGTGTCGTTTTTAGTAATCGTCGTACGGTTAATTTAACTTAAAAGTCGCGTCAGATAGCGTCCTACGAAGTTAAATTCTAACGGTGAAAGGCATATTTGCGTACCGACCGTGCATCCGGGTCGCTTCGATTAGTCGTTTTTAAATTTATTTCGTCGTATTGTCGCAACTGGTGATCCGTTCGAAGAGCAATTATCGAACAATCCCGCGGGAAATATCGAACTTTTTCCCCGGTAAAATTAACCGAATTTCAGCAACAATTACGCTGTTTACCTGGTGATAGTTGTCATAGCAACGATTCGTTTTGTTACTAAGCGAGTGTGTTAGGTTTCCTGGATCGTCGTTGTAGCCGGATCACCCCCAAGTTGGCTACGGCAGGTTTGGTGTATCGTCGTTCAAGTAGGCTTCGGGAAATTTAGGGGGTAACCTCCAAATCGGCTACGGCAGGTTCGGTGGGTTAACGTCTAAGTCGATTCTGGGAAATTTAGTGGGTCGACCTTCATGTCAGTTTCGAGAGGTGTAGTTGGTTGACCTGCAAGTCGGCTACGGCAGGTTTAAGGAGTCGTCGTTTAAATAGGGTTCTGAAAATTTAGTGGGGTAACCCCCAAATCGGCTCCGGGAGGGTCAATGGGTTGACCTTCAAATCGACTACGGCAGATTTGGTGGGTTAACTTCCAAGTCGGCTCCGGGAAACTTAGTGGGTCCACCTCCAAGTCGGCTACGGCAGGTTTAGTGCGTTGATTTCCAAGTCGACTACGGCAAGTTTGGTGGGTTTACCTCCAAGTCGGCTCCGGAAAATTTAGTGGGTCGACCTGCAAGTCGGTTCCGGGAAATTTAGTGGGTCGACCTGCAAGTCGGTTCCGGGAAATTTAGTGGGTCGATCTTCGTGCCGGTTCCGTGAAACTTACTAAGCCCACCTCCAACTTGGCTACGGCAAGTTTGGTAGATTTACCTCCAAATCGGCATTTACGCAATCCAGTTTTTGGACATGTGCCAGCCATTTCCACATAGCATAGTGTTGATTTCAAAATTTCGCCGGTAACATCTCGGGGATTAGGGCAAACTACAGGGAGGGCGGTAATGCAGTCATCCTACCCAACGTTTGAACGTGGTTGCGTGCGCAGCAACGTCCGACGGCAAAGGAAAACAGAAGAACAACAGAGAAAGGTGGTATCCAAGCAGTGCGTAGCGTCTCCCACGAAAGTGGGTTCATTTCTCGAGGCCTAGTTTGTCCTGTTGGTATCCGAAATGCAGTGGGTATCGAGGGGTCAGGTCTCGAACGTGCGCGTAGAATACGCGGAAAATACTTACGTAGCATCAGCCTCAAACTTAATTTGCCTCCGAGCCCTCCCTAAGTGCTAAGCGCGCCACTGACTACACTATCACGTCCTGTACAAAAATTCGCTAAATAACTAACATACGAACTCCCTTGCGTCCTTAAATTAATTAAATAAAAAAAATTCGAAACGAAACTAGCCTCCGGACCTTTTCGAAAGTAGACCGCTCGACCGTCGATTTAAACGCGATTATAAAGTTCGAAAGTTCGACGCGCGTATTCCCCTCCCCTCTTTTTTTCTTCCTTCACGTAGGCGCGTCGCTCCGTCGACTCATGTAACGCGAATTAAATTTGCTCTTTTTTGACGGCGACGTCCGTCGGCATTTTATCTTTTTCTTCTTCTTCTTTCCGAGCCGGGGAGAATCCCCTTTTTCAACCGGCGAAACTTTCGATAATTCAATTTCGAGAGGGACCGGCCGAGTATGCACTCGCTTCTGTCGTCATCGTTGAAAATAGGATGGCCTCGAAACTTTCGGATAATTCCCGCGTCCATTAAGTAATTATCAGTTTTCGGACGGGTCCTTATCCCGTTAGGGTGGGGTTTTTCCTACAACCTCCCCCGGTTTTAAATCGGAAACGTACAGCGAGGGGAGAATGGCAGCTTCGCCAATGACGGGGGTGGATTATGACCGGAAGATAAATTCAATGCGCCCTTAATAAATTATTTATGTATGTACGTACATATACGAACAAAACATAGTTAGTTTGCTAGCTGTAGGGGGAAAATCACAAAATAACGATCGTAATTATATATTCATTTATGTTTAAATAATGGCGGGGCCGCTCTGCGGCATTATTCAAATAGGTGGCGGAGGGCGTGCACCATCGTGCGTTAACCTAATTAAATTGTATTTTATACGATTTCCCTTTACGGGTGTGCGGTTAGTTCAGTATTCGTTGCATTATTTCGCTTTTTCGACGGATCGTGCACGTCATTACCGCTTTTACGCACACGATGACCGGTAATTTGCGATGAATGGAAATAATTTGGTAAGTGGGAGACCTAATGGGGTGGAAATATTACAAGTGTTACTTTGATTAAATTTTGTGCACGTACAATCTAGAATTTATAATAATAGTCGGTTGAATATCGCGGATAGTATAATCGGTGATAACAATGATGATAACAAAAATAATAATAATAATAAATTTGTTCTTCTATTGTTTCTTCTTCACTCGGTTTAAATTTCGAACCCGTATACATACGTATACGGGTACCTCCCAGCAAACTCAGGGGCGTTTCCTTATTTTCACAACATTTTTACAAGCCCGAATTCATTATTTGGTCCCTTTCTTTTTCAATTGCCGGTTAATTGTTGCAAACGCACCTCGGTGGTTGCTATCGTTAAACAGACGAACGGGCGAAAGAAACTTACGTTTGTCCAGAACTGTAAAACGGAAATGCCTCGGGACGCCAACGTGGTTCTTGACGGTGACCACGTGAACTAACGCAAACGTTGTTCAAAGTAGCAGCCGAAAAGTTATAAGTATCAAAGTTATCACCAAAAATAAGTGAAAGGAATACAAATACGACGTGCTCGGAAACGAACGGTCATCAACAACGATCATCGAAAAAATACAGTCTCAGAAACGAGGTATACGAGACGGTCGAATAATCCCTGCACGTACACGTGCTCAACAGATGTACGAAATACGGTTAATATGAAAAATCCAGATACATATTTCGGCAACTAAGTTGCTATCCTCAGTGGAAAACTGGGAATCCGGCTAATACTCAAGACGTGGTGTATTTCCCACGTTCATTGTGCAGTGTTTTGATGTTGTACAGTGTTCGTTGTATGGTGTTCATCTTGGGTATTAGTCGGTAACGTTTGAAGATGCTAAAGAAAGAAAAACGAAATCATCTGCTTTACCATAAATTCGCGCGTATTGTGTCACACGCCAATTTAACTTGAAGGGAAAACGCTACTTTTTGGAGATTTTAAGACGGCGTCGATGATGAAAAAAGGCCGAAGACGTTGGTGCGGATGTGATAGGGAAGCAAGAGATCGAGGATTGCGTATTTTTATCGTCGTTTCCGAGTCACATGATGACCTTCATGTGACTCGGCAAGGTCATTACTGAATTGGTTCGTCGAGGTAGCTATAATAAGAAACAAACTGTATAGTCTACGGATGCAGTCCGCGATTGACAAAGCACAATTCCCTCGGTGATTATCGGTATATTTACGTAAATTATACTTATTTCTTAACCTTTTGCACAACCACCTAGTAGCTGCCGATTAACGTATTTCATTTAATCAGGTCGGTATATGGAGAGCCAAGCAGATTTTCCTTTATTAGACGAAGACATGTAAACGCCAGTAAAATTCGCTCCATCACTAAGCAAGGTTAAGAATATATTAGGATAGATTGCGTTGCTTTAATTTCACGCCCACCGCCTTTGTCTGTATCGAAACGTATATTTTGCCCCGCGAAATATATAACAATGTGTTTACGATGCATCATTAAATGCTTATAATCGTGTGTACCTATACGTATCGATTAGAACCGAGGCAGCTTCCACGACGTCGCGAATACGTCAGCGCCCTTCTCGTTTTCTCCCTTAATGCGATTCCGACCGTGCGGAGGAAGACGCCGAGGCCAATGTTATGCAAATTCGCCCCTCCGAACCATTTGTCCGCATTAATATAAACAAGATTGTCGTTGATTACGCGCGCCTCTCGCGATAATGTAACAAATTACGCGCCCCGGCTTGCGAAAATCTACCGGGAATCTAACGCGTTTATTTATTGCCACTTGTCCTCAAAACTGCCGGTTTGTTGATCTAAAAGGAACGAGGCGAGAATCGTATACGAAGTTGTGATTCGTGGACATATTAATATGTAGTAGAAAATTGAAGTTAATCCTCATCACGAATCCGTGAAGAGAAAATTCGGATGTGTATATATTTCGGCGGTTCCACTCAATCATGGTAGAAAAATTGAGTTCCTGCGTTCATTGTGAACAAGGGGTAATAATGCGGCGATTGCATAAGGCGTAATGTTCATCACATCATCACGCATCATTTCGGAATGGATCCTATTTTTCTTTAGTTTTTCGTTCATCGATTCGAAATCTATTTCCACAGAATCCTAGACATCTTTGAGATAAATTTCCGAGCTTCCAAGCTTAAAGATTAGAGCTTCGGGTTATATAATTAGTTTTGAAATTTCGGTCATAGAGTCACTTGAAGAATTTAAATGAAATCACGTGTAAAGGGGTATGGGAGGCCCTAATTACGAAGGTGGCATCGGATTTTCGAAATTCAGGAGGGCAGGTCCAATATGGCGTATGGGAACCCCAAAATATCCATAAACTTGATATTTCTGACTGAAATTACGTATATGAGGTCCTTCTGGGATTTCTCATTACGGATCTAGCATCAGAACTTTAAAATTTAAAATGACGGATTCAAAATGGCGGATGGGTGCAACAAAAAGTAATAAACTCAATACTCATGGCTGAAATTACGTGCATTGGGGTTTTAGGAGTTGTTGTTAACGAAGTTGGCATCAGATTTTCGAAACTCAGGATAGCGGATGATAACCCCGAAAAATCCGTAAACTCGATATTTTTGTCTGAAATTACATACATGGGGGCAGGAAGGTGGACTTGGAGTCGCTGATTACGAATCCGGTTTGATATCTTTGAAATTGAAGATAGCAAAAGGATTAACAGGCTCCTACGCTTGTGAAGAAATCTGCCGCTGACTATTAGACCTGTGTAATCTGTTTCCTACTAAAATTCTTTCCTTTCTTCAGTACCCCCCTCCTCTCCCCTCCCCCGAATCCTTCATCAGTTAAACCGCTCTAATTTCGACTAATTTCCCTTTAATACCCCGGCCCGGCTGTAATTTTACGGACCCAATAAATAATAAACACCTGCGTATAAAGTCCGCCGTATAATCCGCACCCCCGTTCCTCTTCCGTTCACCGCCGCCTCGACGACGCAACGTTCTTATCGCCACCTTTCCGAAAACACGATAACTTCGTTTACTCAGTTAATTTAGTTTAAATTTAATTACAGGACGCGGGCCTCTGCAAGGGCGGCGAGGGAAGCTCAAAGCAATGTTTGGGCGTTCACCGCTTCGCTGCTCGTTCTCTGCCCCTCCCCCTCCTCGCTTTGGAACTTCCGGTGACACGGATGAATGCTTACCGCGGCGGTGGTGGTCTCGCGAAATTCTAGAGCTCGAGCCCAAAATCTCGACCTACAAGAACGCTATGTAATGTTCGCGGCTATATATTATAATCTTACAGCGTCCTCATTTCATGAGCGTAGCTAGGGATTTTTCCTAAAGGGGAGGCAGCCGGCCAGCTGATTATATGTAATACATCATCAATTACGATTAAATATATTTAAGTTCACAGTAAATGTTGGCGTTTTGAATGTTGATGTTCAAATGACATTCGGTTTAGTTCTGGGTTCTATTTATACTTTCCTGATACCACGCACGCTACCTTTTAAGCATTTTATTACCCTGCGGATGTCAGCTTCTTCCTTTAAGTCCAATCAGAGACGTTTAATGGGAGAGAAAAATGTAACTAGAAATAAAATTATTACTTATTATAAAAAGCATTGATTAATAGACAGAAAGCAATGTAACCATTTAAACACACACATTCGACACTTTCACATCACAAGAATGTTCCTTATAACCACTGGATATGAAGAAACCAAGGATACATGGGCATCAACAATATAGATCTCTATAACAACGTCATGCCATGATAAAGTCTTATCCATGCCAAATAATAAACAGCTAGTTATTTGGACAACGGAGAAATAATGTAGGGTAGTCATGGTTTCCGAAAAAATGAGGGTATGTTTGGTTGACGACCGAAAATGACAAGAGAAAAAGCTCATTAAAAAAACGTGTTTACTGCGTTGAAGGTGGATTGAAATAGAAGTTTCAACTATACTTGGACCAAAAGGGTTTTAAAAGAATTAACCATTAACCATAAACAGAGCTTCACCACACCGAAGAAGAAAGAATTTAGGAGAGGGAATCCGTGGGAAATAGAGCTGCACCGAAGAAAGAATTTAAGAGGGGATCTAATTACATATTGACACACACACAACATAATAGGTAATTATTTTCAATTTATGTCAAATATTACTTAAATCTTGTAAATATAATTTGTTATAATGCATGCTTTTTATGATATCGTTAATTAAGAGCTAAGCCGGTGCAATCTTGTTAATAAAATTATCTAAATTCTCAGTACAATATATATATATATATATATATATATATACGTCAGAGATTTCTTCTAGGAAGGGCAGGATGGGCAATGCCCCCCTCCCTCCCCCTTCTAGTTATCCCCAAACACTACTCTTGTACGAGAACGTCAACATCGTCGACCATGCTCGAACTACATCTTCATCTCCTAGGCGTTAAAATCCAAAATCTAAAGGAGATTTCCAAACAAATACCTAAAGAAATTTCCCCCATACCGCTTCGAAGAACGACGGTTTCGAGAAACCCGGTAATAAAGCAAAGAACCGTTAATATTCGTACGTTCACGCGTGCAAGTAGCCGTCTCTCGATCGGGAACGACGTAATACAAGAGCGAGAAACAAAGAGTAATTCGTAAAGTGGGTGGCGAACGGGAAGAACGGGGAGAGGGGCGAAACGGCTCCTCAACCCCGGGCCGCGTCGCGTCCCTTGTCATCAGTCAAAAAGGACTTTTGCTAACGCGCCGCACTCAAAACTTCGCTCGCTTCGCAAGAATGTTCCTTTACGCCTTCCACGAGGAAAGGGGGAAGGAAGGGGACGACCGTGAGTAGGTACATTAATTCCGAGAGTTGTGACGTCTGCGAATGCAATTAAATCGTCATTAGATTTTCGGCAATTTCGGAAACGAAAAGCGGGGAACGAACGAACATAAACTATTCGTTTAGGGTCGATATTCCTGTCGAAAATATCACAGAGGCGATGGAAAATGCGATGATTGTCGAAAACTGCGATGTTGGTGAGGTGATTTCTTTGATTTTGTGGTGCGTTCTTGTCAGTTACTTGATTCGCATCTTTATCCAAGATTATTAAGGAAATCACCACCAAATGCTCCATCCGACATCACCCCTTCCCACCTCATCCCGGTCACACACCGCCGATTATAGGGGAGACACTCGTTAAGCACGGCGTGGTATTCGATATACGAACGGTAGTGGTCCAAGATGGCGGGTTTCCTCGCATGTAAGGAAAAAGATGTCGTAAAAAAAAATTGCTTCTAGCTCCTATGATAATTCTACACTCGTTAATACTAGCCTACACTAGTTATGCCAACCTATAGTAGATATACCAGCCCTTACTGGTTCCCTCCAACAACGTGGAAGATGCGATAACGACATTGTGTTTAACCAAAAAGGGGGAATCGCCTCTAATCGAGAGGAAAGCAACGTGGACGATTAGTTTGAACAGCAACACTTGGTGAAAAGAAACTTCTAACGATACTATACACTTCCCAGCGTCGGATTTCCGTGTATATCCTCGACAAACGAGACTGAGAAACGAAACGGAATAAACTTAGGCACGAAAACCGATCTTAACGTTACAATCGGAATGAACACCACGTATCATTGAATCAAAATTACAAACGCAGGGCACCATCCACACGTCAAACGTTGAAACGAGACATCGCAGAAAGTTAAAGTAGAAAACTGCAACGATACAGAAAACCTAACGATCGACAGCAACAATGCGTTACGAGGTAGGCCTGAAGTCGGATGATTTTATGTCGTTTTGAGGAATGTCCTGGTAACCCTCTGAAATGTGGACCGGGGAATCAACGAAGTTGATTCGTGGATGGAGCAAATTGTCCTGTCGAATGTTTATTAAATTCTAGATGTTAATTAAGTTTGGACATACCACCACCAAATGCTCCATCACGACATCGCCCCTGCCCCCTCCGCCCTCCCGGTCACACATCGCTGATTGTGGAGGAGACACTGGTGAAGCAAAACGTTGCAACGCTGCCCTAACCACTTTAACCACTCCAAGATTGGGCTTCCCCTGTCTTATTTCTGTTTCCTTCGGATCAAAAGGAGCCTGAAAGGACATTGTTTCGGGGCGATTCGGGCTATCCGCTTGAAAGCTGGATGGGATATCCGAACTGCCTTGCGGTTGCTGATTTCCAGCAGGTGTATAAGCCCTGTAAGAGGTGCTGGCAACGGTGTATTGGTGCAAGAGGATCTTATCTTACATGTACTTATGTATATATAAATATAAATTTCTTTTGATGACTTCGGCCCCGATACTTATCGGACGAACCTCGTATGCTAGATACCAAGAACTATTCGTTTAGCTGTGGACCTTCTATCGCCTGGTGCAAATCGCGACGGTGCTGGATTGGATGAAATAATAATAATCATATTAATAATAATAATAATAGTAACTGTATTGCCCAACAGATATTACATCCATTAACAGGACAATAAACTTAGTATGATACAAATAACTACAGTACCTACTAACAAAGATAGTCAAAAAAGAAAATTAACACAAAACAAAAGAAATCTACACAAAAGTAATTACAATAAACAAGGGAATTACGTTTTATGTATATGTACATACCATACTACAGGTTACTGTAATATTTATTGAAACATCTACCCATATGCAAAATCGGAGACTTTATCATAATGTATGTCCTTGCCCTGGGCACACGATATGGTAACTAATTGGAAAACGCGCAACAAGTCGAAATTGCATCGCACTGAGCCTCCCATTTCGTCTATTTTCTTGTCATCTTCGGCGAAAGATGCACAAAAGAATAAAACTAATATAGCACTTTTCCCGCATAATGCACGTTTACAACCGATAAATTTTAGATTTTGAAATTATTGTGTCGTAACTAACTGGAAAAGGGACAACAGCGTGACATTGCATCGCATTGAGCCTCCCATTTCGTCTATTTTTTCCCCTTTTTGGGTGAAAGAGGCACAAAAGAATAAAACTAATATAGTACTTGTCCCGCACAATGCATGTTTACAACCATAAAAATTCGAGATTTTGACATTTTTGGGTCGTAACTAACTGGAAAAGGGACAACAGCGCGACATTCCATCGCATTGAGCCTCCCATTTCGTCTATTTTCTCGCCTTTTTGGGTGAAATAGGCACACAGGATTAAAACTAATATGGAACTTGTCCCGCACAATGCACGTTTACAACCATAAAAATTCGAGATTTTGACATTTTTGGGTCGTAACTAACTGGGAAAGGGACAATAACGCGACATTCCATCGCATTGAGTCTCCCATTTCGTCTATTTTCTCGCCTTTTGTGTGAAATAGGCACAAAAGATTAAAACTAATATGGAACTTGTCCCGCACAATGCACGTTTACAACCAAAAAATTCGAGATTTTGACATTTTTGGGTCGTAACTAACTGGGAAAGGGACAATAACGCGACATTCCATCGCATTGAGCCTCCCATTTCGACTATTTTCTCGTCATATTTAGCGGAAGAGGCACAAAACAATAAAACTAATATACAGCTTGTTCCGTACAATGCACCTTTACAACTACAAAGTTCTTGATTTTGACATTTTTATGCCTTAAACACCAACCAAATATGCTCCTAGTTCTCGGTTTGCGTTTCCTTAACGCGATACACGTCAAGAACAGTAACACCTGCGCTAGCTATACGATATACCTACCTGTTATTGCAACGATTTCTCACTAGTACCAACCTGCGAAACACCGAAACCCCAACGCTAACACTTCCCTACACACACATCCCATCTTCGGGTACTAACGTTAGAAGCCTGCGCGTAAATCGGAATCGGTTTGATGTCGGGGGTGTCCTTTCAGGCGCCCCCCTTCCCGTTTCTCCGACTGCGGGTGCTTTCGGGCGTCGGTGACGGGGAAGAAGGGGGAAGGGGGCGAAACGTTTCCGGCCGCGTTGAATAATTTATGTGTCGGGAGTATTTTTCTTAGAGCGGAAGAGCAGTTCGCCAAAGCGTAATAACCTGTACTACCTCCAACCACCTACCCTATCTTATCTCCTGTGAGCCAGTATCTTCGAGAAAATGTGTTTTCACCACTTGCCCGCGTGCATCCGAATCCGCACTCGCACATATCCACTCCGACCGCACACCGATATGTATGTAATTTGCTGAAATGCCTCTCCGACTTCGTTAAGAAGTCTACGATTTTATCTTTTCGCCTTTTCTCTCCTCTTTTTGGACATTTTCGTAGTGTCGACGGCGTGTTTCTTTTTCCCTTTTTTTTTCAATGGGTAGTAAGTTTAAGACGAGATTTGTAAAAGTGATAGAATTTTTTTATTTCCCTTCGTTTCCAACTATATCAAGTAGGTAATACGAAAACAGTGCAGTAAGAATATATGAAATACATTTTTACTTCCTCTTATGCCGTTACTAGAAGAACTTTTGTTAAAAAAAAATGAAACTAATAAAAAGAAATGATAAACGGAAAGTCAGAAACGTGACCGATACCGATACAGTACGGATAACCCATCTCGTTCGAGAATTAGTAACAAGGCGCCACTTTCCAATTGTGAAACTGGATCACCTCTAAATGACTGGAGTCGGAAAGACCCTCATTAGTAGATGGTACGAAGATTGTCTATATTAAATTAAATACTATTTAAAATTAACATATGCTTAATAAAAATTGATCTGGGGCGAGTTATCGACGTTTAACAGCACTTTATTGTCACTTGCCGTATATGAAAAAAAAAAAAAAGGAAAAGAATATCAATTAAGCTAGTTAAGCTTCGTTCGGACACTTTCATGGCTGTCTGCAGAAATGAATACTTCCACTCCCTGCGCACGTTATTTTGGCCACATGGGCGCTGTGGCCTCTACGTTATAAAAAAATGGCGAAGTACAACTGCCCGTTTATGCATTTTGTGGGTTATAAAGCTCGATAAATTCTTGAAAGTTGTGATGGTGTTTAATACGGAAGCTAATTTGTTGATTTCGGGACTTCACCTACGAAATATGAATTTTTGAAGAGGGTGAAAGGCCCTTTGAGTAATTTCCAGATTTAGCTAGCGCCTAGAAGCAATACAAATGTCGTTCTTTAAAGACAATACAATAGATGGATTTCTCTCTCTCTCTCTATCTCTCTCTTTCCATCCTCATTACGTGCCCCAACCATCTTAGCTGACCTACTCCAGATCTATTTGCAAGTTTTCTCTGATTGTACTATTTCTCATTTTATACGGTTGTTGATGATGCTAGCGAAACACGTGTCACCGATTTTGGCGTGGTGAGGAGTTTACCGATGTGATATTGTGTCACGAAGGAAGTGGTCTGTTATTTCCTTGTAAGAAAATGGCGTGTGGGTAAGAAAGGATTGATTAAATCACTACTGGGATTAGTGAGGAAACACCACTGAGCATCCTCTGTCCCCATTGAATGGGCTATGAACATTGAAAGAAAAAGAACAAGAGGAAGAAGAAGAAGGAAGTATTCCGTTATTTTCTTTTAAGAAACTGATATGTGGGTAAGAAAGATTTGTTTAAATCCTGGTACGTATCATCATTGGGATTCGCGTGGAAACGCAAACGGGCACCTTTTATCTCCCTTGTTGAGTTATGAACCTTGGAGGAAGAAGAAGAAAAAGAAGAAGGAAGATAAGAAAAAGAAGAAAGAGCATACCACGAAGGAAGCGTTCTTTTATTTTCTTGTACGAGTTTGGGATGCGCGTAAGAAAGGATTGATTAAATCCCCATTGGGATTAGTGAGGAAACACCAATGGGCACCTTTTGTTCCTCCTTGATGGGCTATGAGCCTTGGAAGAAGAAGAAGAGGAAGAAGTAAGGGAGGAAAAAGAAGAAGGACCATACCACGAAGGAAGCGTTCTTTTATTTTCTTGTACGAATTTGGGATGCGCGTAAGAAAGGATTGATTAAATCCCCATTGGGATTAGTGAGGAAACACCAATGGGCACCTTTTGTTCCTTCTGGATGGGCTATGAGCCTTGGAAGAAGAAGAAGAGGAAGAAGTAGGGGAAGAAAAAGGAGAAGGACCATACCACGAAGGAAGCGTTCTTTTATTTTCTTGTACGAATTTGGGATGCGCGTAAGAAAGGATTGATTAAATCCCCATTGGGATTAGTGAGGAAACACCAATGGGCACCTTTTGTTCCTTCTGGATGGGCTATGAGCCTTGGAAGAAGAAGAAGAGGAAGAAGTAGGGGAAGAAAAAGGAGAAGGACCATACCACGAAGGAAGCGTTCTTTTATTTTCTTGTACGAATTTGGGATGCGCGTAAGAAAGGATTGATTAAATCCCCATTGGGATTAGTGAGGAAACACCAATGGGCACCTTTTGTTCCTCCTGGATGGGCTATGAGCCTTGGAAGAAGAAGAAGAGGAAGAAGTAGGGGAAGAAAAAGGAGAAGGACCATACCACGAAGGAAGCGTTCTTTTATTTTCTTGTACGAATTTGGGATGCGCGTAAGAAAGGATTGATTAAATCCCCATTGGGATTAGTGAGGAAACACCAATGGGCACCTTTTGTTCCTCCTGGATGGGCTATGAGCCTTGGAAGAAGAAGAAGAGGAAGAAGTAGGAGAAGAAAAAGAAGAAGGACCATACCACGAAGGAAGTGTTCCGTTATTTTCTTGTAAGAATCTGGGATGTGAGTAAGAAAGGATTGATTAAAGCCTGGTAGATATCACCAACGGGGTTAGTGAGGAAACGCCACTGGTCACCTCTTGTGCCCCCGGATGAGCTATCAACCTTGGAAGAAGAACAAGAAGAGGAAGAAAAAGAAGAAGAAGAGGAAGAAAAAGAAGAAGAAGAGGAAGAAAAAGAAGAAGAAGAGGAAGAAAAAGAAGAAGAAAAACAAGAAGGAAAGTACCTAGCAGACAAAAGTTTAATTTGGTTCATCGGAGCCGTTCCAAGACTTCTTCCCAATCCTACGGTTTTTTTCCCAACTTATGCATCAAATTGAAACAAAGGAAAGTGCATCATAGATAAAACAATTTTTCTAAGAGGAGAAATTTTCCCCGTCTCATAGGAAAGTCGAAATGAATTTTCGAAGTTTTTGAACTGATTGGGAATTGCAGACAGTGAGAAACAAAGGCGAATGTTTATTATTTAGGGAAAGAAATCTAAACACTGGTAAAATTCGCCCCTTATGTTAAGCAAGGTCAAGTGGATATTTGGGTAGGACGCGTAAGTTTAATTTCGAGGCCTGCGCGTTCGCCTGCATCAAACGCAACAAACTTCTCAAATGAGACGTCTGTTGCGATAAATAGTTCAGTGTTTCTAAAACAAGACTGTTCTGGGCCCATTTTTTTTTTACACTCATTGACTCACTTTTACTTAATATAAGCTTATAAATAGATTTGACGCATTACTTGTAAGAAAAACGCTGTATGGCGCCCTACCGCCTATAATTACGTAATTTTCGTAATTATGCATTAGGGGACTTCGTCTGTGAAACAACTGCTACCCGTATAAACGTACCGCGTAGGGGTTCGTGCGATGATTTACGAATTTAAACGCCTGTAAAATTCGCTCCATATATTTAGGAATGTCAAACGGATATTAGGATAGGACGTGTATGTATGTTTAATTTGACGGCCATAGCATTGAACGCCGAAGTTTTATACAAACGCTAGTAAAATTCGCCCTCGCCCCCTCCATATCTTAAGCAAGGTAAAGTGAATATTAGGATAGATCGTGCGGGTCTAATTTCACGGACATCGTGTTACGCATCTAACGCCAATTTTTTCAAATGTTTATCGAGACGGCCCGGAAATGACTTCGTACATCCGTTGCGATAAATAAGTCAGTGTACATTACTTTTATTCGGCCCAATTTGTTTAATCACTTTTTTTTTCTTTTGCAATCATTGACTTACTTTGCCCTCGTATAATCTTATACATAAATTTGAGGGTTTGTAGTTGTAAAAGATCTTGTATATCGTGTTCTTTTTAAGTAACGATAATTATATGTCATTTTTTTCTTCTTCTTCTTTCTTGTACATATGTATCTGCATGTTTATTTCTAACTTAAATGCATGGATTTATTCTGTTGGCTGGTCTGCTTTGTGATTTCTTCCCCACCGCCAATTCGAATTATTTCTCCTTTCTCGAGGCGTGTTGTTCCACCTTCTTCTTTTATTCTCGTCCATTCATAATATAATAATAAGCTTATCCGATATGCGTTTCCTTTTCGGCTCTAATTCTCGAAATCAAATTCGTCCGAACAATCGAATATCGCAGCTTTTTTTTGTTTGTTTTCATTTTCAAATACGTAATCAATTCCTATCATTACTATCGATGACATCGTGCGATACACATCCAATTGGATAATAATTTCTTGCATCGCGCGCACAAAGGAAATTCGTTCGAGGGGACATGTCGAAACGCGCGTTACCGCGCTGATTAGGTAGGCAATTTTTCCGTTCTACATTCCCAATTATCGCTTTGTTTGGAAAAAAACAAATTTCCAAACAAACAAAAACAAACGCGAACGATGACGTAGCGGGAATATTCAATATGTAATACGTTCGCGTCTTTGTAGGAGGTTGTACAGACGTTCGTAAGAATGCCCGTCTCGTGTCTCGTTGACGTGATTTTTCAAATTCTTTTACTGCTTATGTAACGTATGTAAGATGCTCTAGAAGCGTGCTGTCTTCTTAGGCACACGCTTCAATCTACGTTCCCAAACTAACTTTTTTTGTCTTTCCTCAACTGAGGATGACAACATTTCGGTGATCGATACCTGAAGTGTTACCAGAGCGGTAAATTTTACTCCGGAGCACTTTAGACAATAAATATATCATCATTATTATTATTATTATTATTATTATTATTATTGAGGTTCGTATATTAGTCAACTCTCATGTGGCATACGCAATTTCTGGTTGCTATGCAGGCTATTGCACAGCTTTCTAAAAATCTGTCTTGTCAAATAATAACCCGCACACAATTGCCCTCGAACATTTTTATGTATTTTTATGTATAAAAATAAGTGAATCTTTACATAGGAAATAGTCGAAGGAATTATTTTATCACCTCCCCAGTGCGTGAATAAATGAATTTAAAAAAAAAAGAAGAGAAAAATCATTGCGACCCTTTTGTCTAATTTGAGAATAAAATTAGTAAGGAACCGTCAAAAATAAAGAACTTTTAACGGTGATCTTGACCATATCAATTGTATAAATAATAATCCGAAAATAATGTCCATGACCTTGACCTTGACCTAGAATATTTTTATGTCTAGAAATATTTAAGTTCAAAGTGATTCTTTGCACATGAAGGAGTTGAATGAATTATGTTAATACCTCTCCAGTGCAAAATGAATTTAAAAAAAAAAAGGAAACAAAAATTATTGCGACCCTTTTGCGTAATTTGATAATTAGTAAGGAACTACCAAAAATAAAAGCAATAACTACGTCAATGGAGAACGAATGGATTCTCGCCGTTCTAGGTCTCTCGAAATATTTAACGGTGATCTTGACCATATTAATTGTGTAAATAATAATCCGGAAAACAATTTCCTTCGCTTCGACCTTGACCTTGACCTTCAATATGTTTATGTATAAAAATGCATAAATACAAAGTGATTCTTCGCATAAGAAGGAATCGAATGAATTTATTTTTTCATCCCTACAGTGCGTGGATGGATTAAAAAAAAGGAGGAGGAACATTTGCAATTTCAGAATAAATTTAGTAAGAAACTGTCGAAAATGAGAAATAACTACATACGTCAACATCGAACGAATGGATTCTTACCGTTCTGGGTATAGGGAAAAAATTATTCGCAATCCTTTTATATAATTTGAGAATGAAATTATTAACGAACTTTCAACTCTTCAATGCGTGAAGAAATGAATTAAAAAGAAAGAAAGAAGAGAAAAGTTATTTGCAACCCTTTTATATAATTTCAGAATAAAATTAGGAACTGTCGAAAATATAAAATAACTACTACGTCAATGTCGAATGAATGCACTCTCACCGTTTTATCTCTCTCAAAAGATTTGACAGTAATTTTGACCGTAATAATTGTCAAATAATAATCCGGAAATAATTTCCTTGCAGCTACGTATTATTATTATTATTATTTTTATTATTATTATTATTACCAGTGAGTTTCGTATATCAGACAGCTTTCATAGAAAGCTGTGCAATAACCTCCATAGCAGGCATACATTATTGGCGAATGCAATTTGTGCTTGCCATGCAGGCTATTGCACAGCTTTCTACAAATCTAAATTGAGAATTACACGCGAGATGAGTGACGGCGAAATATTTGACAGCGATCTTGACCATATTAGTTGTGAAATAATAGTCCGATAAACAATTTTTCTACCCTCGAACTTTGACCTTGAATATTGTTATGTTATGTTAAGTTCAAAGTGATTCAGCTCTCATGTGGCATACGCAATTTCTGGTTGCTATGCAGGCTATTGCACAGCTTTCTAAAAATCTGTCTTGTCAAATAATAACCCGCACACAATTGCCCTCGAACATTTTTATGTATTTTTATGTATAAAAATAAGTGAATCTTTACATAGGAAATAGTCGAAGGAATTATTTTATCACCCCTCTAGTGCGTGGATGAATGAACTAAACAAAAATAACAAAGGGAAAAATTATTTGCAACCCCTTTGTGTAATTTGAGAATGAAATTAGTAAGGAACCGTCAAAAGAAAAACTGCGTCAATATCGGATGAATGGATTCTCACCGTTCTAGATCTCTCGAAATATTTAACGGCGGTTTTGACCATATTAATTGTGTAAATAATAATCCGGAAATAATTTCTTTGGCCTTGACCTTGACCTTGACCTTGAATATTTCTATTTATAAAAATACAAAAGTACAAAGCGTTTCTTTGCATAAGAAGGAATCGAATGAAATTATTTTATCACTTCTTCAGTGCGTGGAGAATAGAATTAGCAAAAAGAAAACAAAGGAAAAGTTATTTGCAACCCTTTTGTTTGAGAATAAAATTAGTAACGAACTCTCAAAAAAAAAAAATAATAAGTACGTCAACATCGAACGAATGGATTCCCCCGTTCTAGGTCTCTCAAAAGATTTGACACTAATTTTGACCATATTAATTGTCAAATAATAATCCGGAAATATTTCTTTGCAGGTACGTACTATTATTGTTATTATTATTATTATTATTATTATTACTACTATTGATGTTCCTTTATTAGGCAGCTATCATAGAAAGCTGTGCAATAACCTACAAGGCAAGCATACACTATTGGAAAATTCAATTTGTGCTTGCCATGGATGCTATTGCACAGCTTTCTAAAAATCTATCTTATGAAATAATAACCTGGAATATTTTTATGTATAGAAAGTTCAAAGTGAATCTCTGCATACGAAGTAGTCAAATGAGTTATTTTATCACCTCTCCAGTGCGTGAAAGAATAAATTTAAAAAAAGAAACAAAGAGAAAAATTATTAGCAGCCCTTTTGTGTCATGTCAGAATGAAATTAGTAAGGGTACTATCAAAAAAAAACTACGCCAAATGAATGGATTCTCACCCGTTCTAGGTCTGTCGAAATAGTTAATGATCATGATGATGATCATATTAATTGTCAAATAATAATCCGGAAAACAATGTCCCTGCCCTTAACGTTGACCTTGAATATTTTTATGTATAAGAATACATGAGTTCAAAGTTGCATCAGTTCTTTGCATAAGAAGGAGTTGAATGAAATTGTTTTATCACTTCTCCAGTGCGTGAATGAATGAATTTAAAAAAAAAGGGGAAAACATTTTTTGCAACCCTTCTGTGTAATTTGAGAAAGAAATTAGTAAGGAACTGTCAAAAATTAAAAATAACTACGTCAATGTCGAATGAATGGATCCTCCCCGTTCTAGGTCCCTCAAAAGAGTTGACAGTAATTTTGAACACATTGTCATATAATAATCCGGAAATAATTTCCTTGCAGGGACGTATTACTATTATTATTATTATTATTATTATTATTATCTATATATTAATACGCAGTGGGTCGTCTTCTCGTACATATTTTACAGTGTTCCGTCCATGTATCGCGATGGTACATATATCGTTGTTTTCGTATTACAATGCAGATTTGTCGAATGTATGTTTCATCGCGATACGTGCAATGGAACGCAGGTGAGAGTCTGTAACATATTGCATATATTACACATTGGAAATGAGCTTAAGTAACAGGTATCAAGCCATCTCTAATCAGAATGACACACGCAACGTGATATACGTCGACCACGTCAAACAATGACATATTATTATAGTAAATACGTTCGAGAAACGGACAAAAATTGTGTGGCATAATATTAATTGCACTAAAGCAGATTAAGTTGGCCTCTCAATACATTGCGAGTGAGTAAAATAATTTTATGTTCAGCTCGTCCGTTCGTGCCAAGCATTTACATTCGTGTATTCGTCGTTAACAAGCGGAACACAAGGATTTTCATGGGTCTTATAATATCTAGGTATGAGCTTTTGTCCTAACGTGCTTTATTTTTGAGAAAATACAATAAAGATTCAATGTAAATCAGGTATGATTGTTTGTATTTGACTGCGTTGGTTCTGGAAATATAACCATCGTTCAAACCATTCTTGTTTTATTGGCCTAATTAGTGGTAGAAAACTATCATATAAGATAAGTATTAAAAGGTCACGAAATATTAATATATATGATTCACATATGCAATCTGTGCTTACTATGCAGGTTATTGCACAGCTTCCTAAAAATCTAAATCGGGAATTAGAGGCGAGATGAGTGAAGGCGAAAGCGAGAGTGATGGATGAAAGATGATCCTCGTAACTTGTGTTCTCACCGTTCTAGACCTCTCGAAATATTCGACAGTGATCTTGACCGTATTAATTGTCAAATAACAATCCGGATATAATTTCCTTAGCCTTGACCTTGACCTTGAATATTTTTATGTATGAAAAAAAGTTTAAAGCGCTTCTTTGCATAGGAAACCACGGAGTTGTAAACTTTGCAAACTCCTCGCGACACAATTACTTAACTAAATTCGGTGACACGTGCTTCGCTAACATTGACCCAAGCATTATCAAAACCTTTTACCGATTGATCACTATCATCGAGCTGTGATCTCAAAGTGAACAGTCCTCGTATTACGCTAAGAAAACTCGAAATACTTCTTGAACGCAGTATTTTCTCTTTGTTTAATCGAAATTCTCAAAAGCAGATATTTTTACGGACGACTGCATAGAAACCGAAGCAAGAAAGAAGGCATATCCGCACACACACACGCATACATCGCGTTTGTATTGCTTTACACACTTATCCGTATGTATCGAATCCAGCTCATCAGCAATTCTTCATCGAAGTGGAGCGCTCGGGCATATTTTAGATTGCAACACACGACTATAGACTCCCGTCCCGGAAATCTACTCTTGTACCAATCTACACCTACGTACGTACAACATACGTTACGTACATTCGTTTCGAACAGCCTCGAATTTCGGATCGAAGCGCCGTCGCCGTCGAGCTCATTTATCCGAGAAGGGGAACGAAGTTTGAAAATGAAGTGCAAAATTGTGTTTAGAGTTCTTTATTGTGTTCATCTGCGCCAGTTTGGCAGGTACGTTTCTGATTGTCTCCTTATTTCTTTTACCCGGAGGGAAGGGAGGGAACAACGCTAAAATAAATATGTACGAAACGGGGAACGAAGCCACGATGAATATCTAGAAAACGAGATCGATAAGAAGTTAGGAAGTAAATGTTTTATGGGAGTAAAAACGTCTTAAAATTTTCGCTTCTAATCCGATTAGTGGTCGAGTGGTAAAGCGGGCGCTTCGCGATGAGAAAGTCCGGCGTTCGAACCTCGGTCGAGGCGGAGCGACCAGTTCCCTCAAAATATTCGTAAGTTTCACCAAGGACGCTCTTAAATTAACAGTTTTGTATAAGGCATCTTTCTTATTCACACCAGCGTGTACAAAGCTGTTCAAGCGTGTCACAACACGTTGGTGCACTTGATTCCTCAATTGGTTAAGTGTTCGAATGGCATGGAATAAATGTTTCTAAAACGTTAGTTCACAATTTTGTCGGGAATTTGATTATAATCCGTTGGCATAGCGGAGGAATAAATTTCTTCCTTAGCATTCAAGTGCGGCTATGGTAAACGTTTCAGGATTAAGAAAGAAACAATTTGTAAAGTAAAGACTCTTCAATGTATTTAACACAAAATATAACGTTTGTTTCGCCGACACAGTAGCTTCGTCAGATTATACCATCAAACAGTTTGATGGTATATATTGATTCTTGATGAAGTAACTGTGGCAGAGAACCAAACGTTGTATATAGTAAAATCTTTTACTCTACGAATTTTTTCCTTACTATTATGGACCTTCACCAAACAAAAGCCAGTTCTATTCAAGTTTCAGGATTAGTTAACGAAACAGAAGCAAGGTGCATGTGCTACGCACAAGACAAACCATCTAACGATATATTAGGAATAACAGAAATTGAGAGCAACCTTGTCAGAAACTTCAGACGATTGCTAGAAAGTCAAACTTCACACCTCAATCTCTAATTTTTACATTGACCGGTGAACGATGGCGTAGCATGCCCCATAATAAGAGGGCACCGTTTACCAACGCAGCCAAGGGAATAGGAAACAAGGGACACAAAATTAAAAAGCCGAAGCGAAAAAGATAGATGGAAACACAACGAAAATCACTAAAGAGAAAATTAAGAAAGAACAATTGTACGTTTTGGGGTTTAATGTAAACGTGCTTTCCGAGGGATGATGGAACAGGAAAGGAATGAAAGGAACAGAGGAGAAGACGTACAAGTTATTGAGGAATATGGGATGAAAGGTCAAGTGAAGTTTGTTTGATGAAGATGCTGACACCGGGAAGACTATGCACAAAGAAATTAGCGATGACTAGACTGGGGAAATATGCGGTATGATGAGTCATCCGCCTTTTTCACAATTTAGTATTATATTACAGAGGACAAATGACAGGTGACTCATCATACCGCATATTTGTCCAGTTTAATGATGGCTTTCTAAGCAAGTGACGATACGTAAACCAGTCAGCAGGATACCAGTAGAAAGACACCCAAAGGATGGAAGGATAGTTGAGAAACCACTGCATTTATTGCAAAAAGTTCTTTTTCTTAATCTTCGGAAGCAAAATCTACCTTTATGGGCGTATGAGTGTATCAGGAATTGAATAATCTCTCGGGTTTCTTTTCCATAGACTTCTCCACGCTTTACACTAATTAGGGTCCGTTCTGCACCTCTTCACCGCATTTCCTCAAGGCATTTCCAACTCTATCGTTTCATATCCTCATGGGTTTTCCTCTTCCTCTCTTCCTAAACGGCGCTGCTTCGTATAATTTTCTTAAGGTGTCCGTACCATTAATTGGCTTTCCTCTATGTTGTGCCATGGCGGCTAACCCTGTTCAACTGAAGATGCAGGGAACAACGCCCTTTCAGTCATTTTCGTTCTTCGTATTTTATGCTCATTCCTTACATAGACAAATTCGCTTTATTTCTTTTTATATATTCCGGGTATTTTGGCTTCTTTCATGTCCTTTAGAATTTGTCGAGGTTTTCGTTCCATCTCTATTAACCTTTTATCAAATCATCCCTCATATTCCGCAACTCTATCCTTCTTGAGCTCCAGAGTGCAATTCTCCTTCTCAAAACAATAAGGTTCTATTATACCGCTCAGTCACACAAACTGCATCAAATTCTCGAATATCGTGGATAAAGAGCCTGCGTGGTAGCTCTGACGTAAAGGTTGGTGGAAAAACCGGTTCTCTTCAAGTTTGTGCTTACCATCCTGCTACGTATGCGCGTGTTTCTTTTTTGTCTTTTATTAAGTGTTTTGCTGTTCGACTTTTTTGGCGCAAGTCCAAGTGCTTTGAGGACTTGCAGTAATCTGGTGTGCTGTAATAAATCAACACTAACTCAACGCTCAAATTTTTTACCAAGTTTTTTACGTTGTGAAATTATCGTTGCTCGTGCTTCAATGCACTAGTTCCCTACGTCACTCGTGCCCAAGTTCTAAAATTATTTGTACCAATTTATGTCGCCATCTACCCGGAATTCCAGATACCAATACAATTGGAATGTAATTAGAGAACTGTTACGTACTCGTAACACATCCTCTGTAGAACCTCTCGCTGAGTTGATATTACAAAATCTCGATGAATTTCGTAATTCATAACGTACCAGGGGGCGTGGAGGGATCAGCGTTGAACCTTTTTTATTCATACCAACATGTACAGAGCTGTTCGAACATGTCCAGAACACGTCGGTGCACTTGATTCCTTTATTAATTAAGTGATGCAATAGCATGGAATGAACGTTTCTAAAAGATTAATTCATAATTTTGTCTCTGTCTCATCAACAGTTTCTAAAGATATCCGTTAATTGTTTCCAGCATTGCATGTAGTTTTCCAAGAAAATTGAAGGAAACAGGGACGAAGCAAGTCGTCAACGTTATTTCTTCTTGTTCTTCTTCTTCTTCTTTCGCGCATCGAATTTATAAGTCCTTGTTCCAATTTATTCATATTTTCCGTTTTTTCCGATCTCTGGCCAAAATCTATTTCATCGTTTCATTCTCGATCTTCCTTGTTCCTCTATACGTTACATTCAACTGTACCTGGGTCCTCCCTCCTCCCCCTTCCTTTTCTCTCTTGTGCCTATTTCGTGTACTACCTTGCAGAGGTAAATTCTTATTGTGTGTCCATAGTTGAGTTGCTCACTAGCGCCAACGAGCAGTGGCCGTGGTTCAATACAACCCTCAGTATGACCACAGAATAGACAGAAGCGACAAAATTAGAAAATCTTGTGGTCAATTTTGTATGCGCATGACCGGGAACCATGTTTTAAATACGACGAAAGTGTTATATTTGGCTAGCTTCATTAATGTTATTATGCTGGGATGGTGTGTGCATATTAAAATTAAAATATACGGTTATTGTTGTGTATCACTGATTTAACTTTTTAGCAAATACTATTCTTTTAGCATATCCAAAACTCTAATATTTTTCAATTAATACGAACAAATGTGCAGCTTTCGTATTCTCAAAATGGCGTTAGCTAACTTCTGAGCTATTTCGAGGACATTCAAAGTCGACCACATGAACATCGAAGCTGCCGACACGCTTTGTCGCTTCTGTCTATTCTGTGGTATGACGAATCGAGTCTCAATGAGGGCTGTTGTGTATATTGTACTGAGAATTTAGTTAAATTTCTTAAAGTAAATTGCACCGGTCTAGCTCTTAATTAATGATATAAAAAGCATAAATTATAACAAATTATATTTATAAATTTTGAGATGTATTGAACATAAAATCGAAATATTTACCTAGCGTGTGTGTGTGTGTGTGTGTGTGTGTAAATGTAATTTCTTTCCGTTGACGGTTCTTCTTATATCTCCTCTTATCACTTCTTTTCTCGATGCAGCTTTATGGATTCTTCCCTTTTATAAACTCTTTCTTCTTCTGTATGGTGAGGTTCTTTTATTCACTGGTACATCTTCTTAAAACCCTTTTATTCGAAATATATTTATATACTTATTTATTGACTTATCTATATTGTCAATTAATACGTCGTTAACCAAACAAACTTTTTATTTTCTTTTGGAAACCAGGACTACACTGCTTTATTTTTTAGTTGTCCACGAAACGAAAAACTTTAATTCACCTTGACTCCAGTTCATCGAAGTATATCGCTGTTATATAAATCTGTATTGAACGTCGATGTATCCTTGGTTATTTCCAATAAATTTACATGAATTCTTGTAAGGTATAAATGTTGTATGTACTGTGTTTGAATGTTAACAATGTGTTTATTATCCATTAATATATGCTTTTTATAAAATAAATAATTTTATTTCTAGTGACATTTAACATACTACAATATACATGTACACTGCCGTAAATACTATTTCGCAGGTTTCGATGTCGGTTTGCCACCGGTTATTGGCGCAAATTGAGCAAGTCTAGTCCATACCATCTCAGTTGTCGTTACTTCTAGAAATAGTTATTTTTTTAATATATCCGTTATTTGTTTTGATCAGTGCCGTTTTTATTTTACCGGATATTGCAGCACAGAGCACTGGATCATTATAACCGCACCATATTTAAATTCAAATCCGTCCGTACGCCAGCACCTTTTAACGTATATCGTCCCGGTGGCTTCGCGTTGAACTCGCTTCCCTCTCTACGCCATATCGCTCTAAGCAATAATTTATTCAAATTCCGCATGAATAAATGATATATTAGTAATTATTTCCCTCCGTTCCTCTTCCCCGTTTCCATCCCCTCGCATTCTCGCATGCACCCGTCCCTTTCGCCCCTTCAGCTTACGAATCCCATCAAGAATAGAACGCCGCTTCGTCCTATATGCTTATAGGCCCTTACGTAACTCGACGTTCTACTTTTAATCTAGATAATTAATCGGTTACAAGCGACGACGGAGCTTTCCGCGAAAGCACTAATGAATTATAAAGCAAGCGTGCGCATTTTAATTCGGTTGTTTTACACAAACTCCCGGCGTTGTCGGCGGATGTGCGGCGGTGCACCGACGCGGGCGGATTCGCGCGAATCGTCCGTTTTAATCCGATTTCCAATTTTTTCGCCTCCCTTCTGTTCGGGTCGTCTGTGAATGTTTAAAATCCATCATCCTCGTCGTTCGATTTAATCCTAGTTGTTTACCTTTCCTTCTGCTTTTACCAAATCATCCTTCATGTTGCGCAGCTCCAGAATGCAATTTTCCTTCTCAAAACAATAAGACTTGATTATACCGTTCAGTCGCACAAACTGCACCAAATTCTCAAATATCGTTAATAAACAGACTGGGTGATAGCTCTGACTTAAGCGTTGGTGAGAAAACCGGTTAGTTTCAAGTTGGCGCCTACCATCCCTTATAGAAATTCTGGCAGAATTCGTATTACAAAATCTCGATGAATTTTGCAATTCAGAACGTACCAAAAGGCGTTGGACAATCAACCTTGAACCCTTCTTCTTCGTACCAGCGTATACGAAGCTGTTCAAACATGTCACAACACGTCGGTGCACGTGATTCCTTTATTAATTAAGTATTGCAATAGCATGGAATGAATTTTGTCAAGAATTCGATTATAATTCTTTATATAGCGCACGAATAAACTTACTCCTTAGTGGCGTTGTCGCTCTGGCACCTGCCTTCCAAATTTTTTACCAAATCATTCGTTATATTGTGCATTGTCCATCTTGCTTGAACTCCAAATTGCAATTCTCTTTCTCAAAATAATAAGGCTCAGTCACACAAACTGCACCAAATTCTCAAATATCGATAATAAAGAGGCTGGGTGATAGCCCTGACTTAAGCGTTGGTGGGAAAACCGGTTCTCTTCAAGTTGGCGCTTACCATCCTTTGTAGAAAATCTCGCAGAGTTCGTATTACAAAATCTCGATAAATTTCGTAATTCATAACGTACCAAAAAGCGTTGGAGAATCAACCTTGTACCTTTTTTATTCATACCCACGTGTACAAAGCTGTTCAAGTACGTCACAACGCGTCGGTCCACTTGATTCCTGAATTAATTAAGTGTTCCAATAGCATGGAATAAATATTTCTAAAACATTAATTCACAATTTTTCTCATAACAAATGAACTTGCTCCTTAGTGACGTTGTCGCCCTAGCACCTTTGTTCCAAAGTTTTTACCAAATCATCCTTCACGTTGCGCAGCTCCTTCTTCTCAAGACAATAAGGCTACGAAGTGCAATTCTTCTTCTCAAAACAATGAGGCTCGATCATACCGCTCAGTCACACAAACTGCACGAAATTCTCAAATATCGTAAATAAAGAAGCTGGGTGACAGCTTTGACGTAAGGGTTGGTGGGGAAACCGGTTCTTTTCAAGTTCACGCCTACCATCCTCTGTAGAAACTCTTGCAGAGTTCGTGATGCAAAATCTCGATCAATTTCGTAATGCATAACGTACCAGAATGGGTTTGGAGAATGAGCCTTGAACTTTTGGCTTAAAAAGAACGATTCTCCATTGCATTATAAGCAACCAACTGACATTTTTATTGCATTCGAGCCCTTAATTGGGGATGACTTTTTGGTGACCCCCATAGATTACTGATTACGAGTGCAACGATTTTGAGGCGACCATCGACCTCCAAAAGTCCATTAATCGCGTGAATATTGCTTTACGTCAGCTTCGAATCGAAACGACGATTATGGCTCTGATTTGCACCCAATTCTCATCCTTCAGATGAAGTTTCGTGCCAATAGAGGGAAACATTAGGCTGCGATACTCTCGATTCCCCGTCAAGAATTCGGTTATAATTCGCTCGCATAATGAATGAATAAGCTTCCTCCTTAGGGCCGTTGTCGCCCTAGCATCCACGTTCCAAACTTCTTACCAAATCCTTTTTACATGTTGCGCAGCTCCATCTCTCTTGCGTTGAGCTCCAAAGTGCAATTCTTATTCTTAAAACAATGAGACTCGATGATACCGCTCAGTCACACAAACTGCACCAAATTCTCAAATATCTGGATGCAGTTTTTTGTCAGTAGAAACAAACATAAAGCTGCGAGAGTGTAGATTCTTCGAATCGAAGAATTCGTCGAGATTTCGATTATAATTCGCTCGCATAATGAAGGAATAAACTTCCTCCTTAGTGGCGTTGTCGCCCAAGCACCTGGGTTTCAACGTTTCTACCAAATCATCCTTCGTGTTGCGTAGTTCCACATTCCCCAAGTTTCAGGGTGTAAATCTTCTTCTCAAAACAATAAGATTGAATTATACCGCTCGGTCACACAAATTGCACCAAATTCTCAAGTATCGTGGATAAAGAGACTGGGTGACAGTTCTGACGTAAAGATATGATGAACCTCAGACAAGAGTTTTGAACCCTCTGAATAATACAAGTTCCATAAATACTTGAACAATATGTTAAACGTGACAAGACCAGGGAACCACAGAGAAGTATTTTAAGTTTCTTGGGCAAATATGATCTGTGGGTATACAGATTTCTTAAATGGCAATACGCACGTTGCATATTACCTTACCTTACCTTACCTTAAACCTTACCACTCATGTGCCATCTAAACACATTCCACACAGTGTCACCTGCCCGATGACTACCAAGAAAACCAGTATTGATGACTTTGATGAACATGGTCTTGAACAGACGGCAAAGACACAATTCGAGTCATATTGCAATTCATTTAAAGCATCATCACAATTGCCAACCGGAAACGAGCGGTATGTCTGCGTGTCGTCATCATACATTTGAACTTTAGACGTTGTTATTGATAATAGTGGATTGTACGTGTATATAGAGAAAAGCAGCGGTCCTAAAATTGAATCTTAAGGGACACCAGAGACTAATGAAGTTTTGCCAGGAATTTTATCTTCTAATTTTGACAGATTGTGTTCTATATGCAAAAAAGTTGTTTAGCAAATTGATAGCAGTTGACAGTAAGCCAATATAACTAAAGATGGACGAGATCTACCCATGATCAACTGTGTCGAAAGTCTTGCTGAGATCTAGCAAGATCAATCATCCTTCATCATGTACAGCTCCATCTTTCTTCTGCTCTTCTCAACACAATAAGGCGCGATTATACTGCTCAGTCACACAAACTGCACCAAATTCTCAAATATTCGTTAATAAAGAGGCTGGGTGATAGCTCTGAGGTAAGGGTTGGTCGGGAAATCGGTTGTTTTCAAGTTTACGCTTACCATCCCCTTCTCGAGCTCTGTTTCTCTCTCTTTTATATAAAAAAGAAATTAAGGCGTGTCTCTTAGTTGCAGATTCGAAATCTGAGAAGCCCGTAGGCGATTCCGAACTTCAAGCCATTGTTGTCCCAGAAAATCTAGGCAGCTTAGCGAAAAGGAACGAAGCCGTACCGGCGACTACGATTAAGAACATTGAAATTTCATCAACGGAAAAGAAACGAGGCGGTCACCCCACGCAATTGAAAAAGAAACGGAAATTCGAACCATCGACTTCCGGCAAGAAAGTAGCAATCACAGCGGACCAAAAGGAGACGGATAATAATGAATTGAGCCACATCGAAATCGTACCCAAGAAGACGAAGGCGATCGAACCTACTGGTGGGAGAAATGCGGAAATCGATGGTCAAAAGACGAAAGCAGATGAGAAAACGGGAAATCAAGAACGTGTAAGCTCGAAAGACTTGATTGAAGAAACGAAAGTTGATCCAAAACCGTTATGAAACATATCGAAATTTGTACCGCAAGCAACGACGGAAGATGGGAAACCAGCTGTAAAACGCAATCCGAAAGATGGCGCGCATAACGCGGATGAAACGCGCGAACCCATGGACGATTCGCTGCATCGTCCGAAATTCCCGATATTGAAAGGGTTCAAGAGACCTCCGAAGATCGGGGCGCGAGAAGACTTATCGGCGGAGTCTAATTTGGGGAAAGCGATGTTAGTGCCGAAACAACAGACGACTACTAATCCCTGCGCGTCCCCCGCCATCAAGAATCAACTGCGAAACGCGGCGGACCGCATTTCTCGCCTGACGGAGAGGATGAACCACGCCGGTTTCGGTTGCGCCGTCCTCAACAACGAAATCGAATCGATCAAGATGCTCCTGCAACAGGCCGAGGTGAAACAGAAGGAAATGGACAGGACGAAGATTCGCGATCAGATTCGCGAGAGACAGGCCAAAATTCACGCTCGATTCGGGAAGATCGAATTCGCCAAGCCGAAACGTCCGCTTTTAGGAAGAAGTAAAAGCAGAGAGGATGACGTCGATCAATCGAGCGGTAAAATCGTAAACGAGCCAGCGGATTTATACGAAACGTAGTCCATGTAAAATTATTTGATGTATCAATGATCGAAGAACTCTAAATAAAAGCTGTTTTATCATTGGTCGTTATGAGATTTAAAATGGTCTTCAAGTATCACGTCTGCGTTTCAATCAACGCAAATATAATCAAGTTCAAATTCCCATTTTAAATTATTATTTGAATTCCGTTGTCATTCCCGTATTTTCCCGAGTATAATTTCCCATTGAATTCCTAAAAATCTAATTCCAACCCTAGATATAAAACAGCTGTAACATTCCAAGTTAATTTCCGTCACACCATTTCAATTCTTATCGTATCAATGGCGTCATGATGGTAACGTCATCCAACCGGTATATCAACCCGACATAGTTTTCACCCATCCCGCTTCTTTCCCAGTTGCTCCGAATCCAGATAATTACTCCTGAAATGTTATCCCCGTACGTACCGCGATTTTCGTGACGCAATTAATTGCGTAAAACATTTTCAGTGACTTACAAATTTCTACGGATTCATCCTTAGACGATTTAGAAATGACGTATTAATTACGTAAAGTAATACAGTGATTCTAAAACGATCTGTAAAGAATTTTTACCGTTCTATTACTTAGAAATGACGCAAACATCTAAATAAATCAGTGACCCCCAAAATATTTTCACAATAAATGAAGACTTATCAGTTTATAACGTCATAATGGCTTACATCATATATCGCACTTCAAGTGCAATACTATCCCAAATCAAAATTTGGACAATTTCTGAATCGTTTCGGATCAACAACAAATACAACCGTATTTTTAAGATACCATATCATAAATAGTCTTAAAAGTACTATACCTTGTTTCAGAAATAAAGAGACCAATTTCTAAACGAACCCCAAGCCCAAATTACACACTATAAAATGTGGTATAAAATTTACGTGGCAAATTAAAGCGATACTTCGAAAGAGGCAGAGAGAGCAGAAAAATATAATACATACTACAATAAGTAGCGGTAATAAACAAATGTCGATGCATTTGACAGAAGGATTTGTACAGTGTAATTTGGTGCTGCTTTCGACCAATCAAAATCTATTATAAAAGTGGTATGTTCAGAAATTTGTCTCTCTATTTTTGAAACGAGGTGTATAGGTACTTTGGTAAAAAATGTTTATATAGCACCAGAGCAAACTTCAATGTTACGTGGTGCAAGACTATCACATTTCTAAATAAATGCAATGATCAAAAATCCGGTTATGTTTTCCAAAGTATGCTATAAATTTGTTATCATTTTGTTTAAGGTTGACATTGACAAAAATTTTGTCCTCCTGATAAAATGTATTTTCTTAGGAAACTGGTAGATTATAATGACGCTAGTAGTGATGACTGTGATGAATGTTATGATGTAAATACTATGAATATTAAATTATTAAAATGTATGTACACCCAACTCTTTTTTACACGGTAGATACGTTCCTTAGAAAAGCGTGCCAAAAAAAATCGTGTAAAAATACATGCGGCATAACCGATCAGAGAAACAATTGAATCGTTCAATTGGGAATTACTACCGCATGCGGCTTATTCCCCAGACTTGGCTCCATCCGACTATCACTTATTCGCATCGATGGGTCACGCTCTCGCTAACCAAGGCTTCAATTCGTACGAAAATGTACAAAAATGGCTTGATAATTGGTTCGCTTTGAAAGAAGAAAAGTTTTTTTGGCAAGGCATCCATAAATTGCCGGAGAGGTGGGAAGAATGTGTGCAATCCACTGGAAGTTATTTTGAATAAAATATTTTTTATCACTTTTGAATAAATTCCGGTTTCGTACTACTAGACCTGGTATTTGTCAGACCGTCATTAAAATTGCACACAGCGATATCAGTCGCTATATTTAAGACGTTTTCATATAATAATTTAGTTTGGAATTAATGGATTTTGTTGAACAAGAAGCATTAAGCATATGTAATTGCTTGTTGGAAGTGAACGCGTAATTAAAAGTAGAGGTAAGCTTTTCGTCGCATTTAACTACTTAAAAATAGCGATCGTGTTTTCGAGAGCCAAAATTTAATAAAATATAATACAATACAATATAATATAATATAATATATTAAATGTAGAAGACTCTCTATAAACGACCTAATAATAAAATTAGGTTCGTTAATGCGCAGTTAACAAGTAACCGTGCAAAAGCCTACAAAGTAAGCACAATTTGCATATGCCAATAATCCTGTAGGAAATGTTGACTATGTCAATCGCAAAACGCAACTGCAGACTAATTAGTTTCGTCCTCATTAGGACTCGTCAGTACAGTATATCGTTCTGCGAGTGACACAGTGAACATTTCCAGGCTATTTTCATTCGTCGCTGAACGCGATGTTACCGGGTATGCCAATACATCTTCTGCTCGGAAGATGGGGTCATTATTTTGACCGTATCCATCTCGCCGAGATTTCGACGTATCACCTGGAAATGTTCACTGTGTCACTCGCAGAACGATATACTGTACTGACGAGTCCTAATGAGGACGAAACTAATTAGTCTGCAGTTGCGTTTTGCGATTGACATAGTCAACATTTCCTACAGGATTATTGGCATATGCAAATTGTGCTTACTTTGTAGGCTTTTGCACGGTTACTTGTTAACTGCGCATTAACGAACCTAATTTTATTATTAGGTCGTTTATAGAGAGTCTTCTACATTTAATATATTATATTATATTATATTGTATTGTATTATATTTTATTAACTACTTAAGCTTGTTCATTAGACTGAACACTAATGTCACAATAACTTCTTCGAAACCTCATTACCTCATTCCGAAGCACTTAAACATTCGTGTGTGTATTGAAGAGTGTTGGAAAACTGTGGTGGAATAATTATATTCTCACCATCTTAAATGTGAGTCGAACGTCGCCATACAAACAGAAATGAATTGATATATAAACACATCGGCCCGTAGTAAATTATGTACTTGAATAGGACCGACCTGCGTCAGCTAAGATATATCATGGCGTTCAATATAAACAGTCTTCGGGTATCAAATGTATCGATGGGTGAAGTAACTTTGTACGAGTCGGTTGTAGATCGCTAACATAAACGGCCGGTCTTTCTTGTGCGTTGATATTAAATAAAAGAACTTTCTTTTATAATAATTATTAGTTTTTATTTATTGCCCTATCCCAATAAAGAGTTAATAATGTAAATCTTAACTATACAATTATTTCAATAGATTAACGATATTTATCTTATATGATAGATCTCTACCACTAATAGGTCAATAAAACAAGGCTGGTTTGAACGATAGTTATATTTTCAGAACGTTTACAAACGTTATGTGGATGACTGTTTTTGTTCCGTAAGAAAGGATAGTATCGATGAGATATTAGATTCATTTAACAGTTATCATAATAGGTTAAAATTTACATATGAGAGGGAATCTAATAACTCATTGAGTTTCCTGAACGTGACAGTCATGCATAATAACGGCATTGTAAAAACAAATTGGCATATAAAGTCTACCAATACAGGAAGACATTTAAATTATTTTTCAGAAACATCAAAATTACATAAAATTAATGTAGTTACCGGTTTAGTTGATCAAGCGGTTAGATTAGCTAATCCTGAATTTAGGGAAAAGAATTTAAACAAAGTTGAAGAAATCTTAGATAAAAATAATTATCCAAATGGTTTTTATGAAAAAATAATAAAAAATAGAATTAACAAATTATATAATAGAGGAATTAAAAATAATAACAATAAATGTTATAACGCTATTCCTTATAAAAAAGGTTTAAGCGAAAAAATAAAAAAGAATTTAATAAAAACAACATAAACATTACTTTCATTCCAAATTATAGTAACAGATCTCTTTTTACTAATACTAAATCTAAAATAATTAAACAAAATCAGAGTAATGTAGTTTATAAAATAAACTGTAAAGACTGTGATGGTTGTTACATCGGTCAGACGAAACAATATTTAAAGAAAAGGTTGTATAGCCATAAGCATTCTTTAAATAATGATTTTGGTGTAATGACCGCTGTAACAAAGCATTACAAAGATCTTGGGCATTACTTTGATTTTGAAAACACAATTATATTAAAAACAGAGAATAATTATAAAAAAAAAGACTAATATATGAAATGATAAATATACAAAAAGACACTAAAACTATTAATTTCAGAACCGATATTCAAAATTTAAGTAATGTATATAGCAATTTGTTAAAATGACATTTGCATTTCTTAAGAAGGAAACCTTTGGCTAGGTTTTTAAATTTGGGTTTCCCTAGTCCTTGAACAGAATTGTTAAGGTTTCGACAAAGATTTTTTGATATAAGGTTTTACTTAATTTGCATGTATGTTTACACATTAATTTAGTTTTTATAATTTATATATATATAAAAGTTGATTACACATCCTCTATATCAAGAAATCGTAGTCATTAGTTATTTTGTTGATAGTTCCCAAATAAAAAACAAATGTTTGTTTATATATTTATCTAGTTATATTTTCACTGACGAAGGTGTTCCGAAAACGTTTGTAAACGTTCTGAAAATATAACTATCGTTCAAACCAGCCTTGTTTTATTGACCTATTAGTGGTAGAGATCTATCATATAGGGAATACGTAAATTGGGTCCCAAGAAATATTAGACCCAAAATAAGGAGTAAATTGGGTCCCAAACTTTGTTTCTACCTGATACTGCATATGTAAATTCGGTCCCGGAATGTAAAGAGTAGAGATTATACCAACAAAATTAAAAAAATAAATAAACACTTAGTTTGGTGGATTATATTTATAATTTTTTGTTTGATAAAATATATCGGGGATAATTTTGCTTAATACTTAAGGAAAAGGAAACAATTTTCTTGCAAACTTAACTAATTTTATTAAGGTAGTTTTAGTTCAATAGGTAACAAAGGAGCAAAATACAGAAGATATAATAAAAATTGTTATAAAATACATCGAAATATTCATATCTTAAAAACAGATTTAATAACTATAATATGTTTCAAAGGTACTAATTGCACAATTAAAATTATTATTCAAAAGGCACAAAAAGTCATAAATGAAACCGCACAGTGAAATGAGACGCATTTAATGAAATGCAAACGACTGATTTCGTTTTTAACATATGAATCGATCATTTTTGCAATAAATTTTTTGACGATTTCTAACTTTGCTGATTTTGAATTTTCACCTTTAGATGTCTGAATGTTCATGTTCGCCAGAATGTCAAAAGTTTGTCCAATACTAGTCGGCAATGTTGGAAGCAGTTTTCGTCGGCCGTTGTAGAGATTCCTCCTTATCAATGCAACGTCCGTTGTTTTAATCGCTGCAGGCAGGTCATTTTGAAGTTCCTTCCGAATGATTTTTGAAGGCTTCTCGGATAAATCGTCAGTTGCCTTCCTTTTGCAAGCACCACTTATAATTTGACGCTGTAACTGTTCCACATTGGCAGTGTGGCAATGCTCCTGTACATGCTTTGTTATAGTTAAAGTTTCCACCTCGCCCACAGTAAGCACATATGATTTACATTTACTTTTGTTAGTGCAAATCCACCGTTTTTCCCCACTTTTCAAGGTTTTTTGAAAACTATACTTATAGTTATTTATAACTGCTAAGGGCTTTCCCTTTTCGCTTAAAAATAATTTTAAGATCCATCGCAAATCGAAAATATTCTTTTAAACAACACACACCGAAAACGCTGTTTAGCTCAATTCGAATTCACAACAGAAATGAATTAAAATAGGAAATATTGCATATTTATGGGAGACACGAAATCGATTAAGCAGCAATTAAGATGGTACCCGTAATAATCGTAATTACTTCTTTCCACGAAATCGATTAAGCAGCAATTAAGATGGTTGGAACCGAATTTACTCATCGACAAAAGGATAGAAAATTTTAAATTTAATCTGCTACCTGCTGGGACCCAATTTACGAACTCCCATCATATAAGATAAGTAGAAAAAGGTCACGAAATATATATATATATATATATACAATTAACGATATTGAAATAATATTCTCCTAGTTATAAAAGCAAACTTTTTACCAAATAGGAGTATAATTTTTTTTTTTTTTTTTGGACGAGCGTCGATAAACCTATCCAAATTTCATACCCTAATCTCAGGCACAAAATTCATGTTGACTTATTCTAATAATTCGAATCGACTTTTATATTTGTCTTCACCGACCGAATCGCTCTTCGCCAACTCTCCAAGCACACATATCAGAGAGCCTTCACGCTCCGGAAACGATCCTCGCATACTTGTCGCTTATTGCGAATAGTTTGGCAACGAGTTCCGTGTGCATTAGAATTTTCCGCGCAGATATAGTCCAGAATTCATTATTCGAGCGGCTCGCTCCCGAAGCGCATTACTTCTACGGCGGCGGCGGCGGCGGCGACGACGGAAGCAGCGATGCCCCCATAAAATTGGAATTTATTAATTGCTACAAAATTGCCAGACCTCTTCTCCCCCATCCGCGTTCCCGATGTCACTTTATTCTTGTTTACAATTCTTTCGACGATCGTCGCGTCGCGCGCTTTGTACTTTCGCCTCGTACGCCGACGAAGTCGGCGTCAAAGCGAGATGAGTGCCCCGAATTAAAAAACTTCAAAACTCAATTTCCTTCGCGAGAAAGGTGCGCGGCGGCGAAGCCGCCGCCTAGTTTACCCTCGCCCCCTCCCTCTTCCTCGCCGAATTTGAAAAGAACGACGCGACTATGCGACCAGCCAGGAAGGATTTCAAATCTCGTTTTGTTTATCTTGTCCACGCTCGATTCCTCTTTTTTTCTTCTTCTTCATCCTTTTCCGGTTTCGTAGTCTTATTGTACTTACTTACGTTCCGGAATCGTATCCTCCGACGATACGCAAAGTTTTAATAAAATAAGGTGCAAATACATAGGGCGCGCGGGGACAAGGCGAGACGATTCTTGTGATTATGAAAGTTGCACTCGGCTAGCTAACGACGACGTTGTAATTGGACGTCGCCGATGTCGAGAGTTTTCTGCGAATAATTTAATTACGAAGACCGCAAAGTAGTTGTTTCGAGGTGCGTTAAATTCGCAGTATAATTATCGTATGGATTTTCCCAGGAATTATCTGAAAATTAAGCACGATAGGCGGTTTCTTGGTCACTACTAATCGGGGCAAATATGCGGTATTATGAGCAGGTATCGGATTATATGCTTTTTTGCATATCGATAACTATCAACGGTACAATTTAACGCTTTAGAATCTACACGAATTAGGGTAAATAAAAGCGTTTACCACTAACAAGGGGATCATCAAACCGGTAAATCACGGATTTTAATGCGCTTCAAATATGTGCTTAATTAGAAAAGTACTTTCACTATTCGCAGACGCGCGTTTCGCGGTCATACCGCTCATCAGTGCGACTGTGTGAAGTAGTTTTCAAATAGAATCAAATAGCTGCAAAAATGCGTAGTTAATACATTATGCAAACACACTGACAAAGTCAATGCACAAATTTCCACTATCACCAAACAAATATTGCATGTCATGTGGGCCACATTTGATCATCTCCTGATGATGCTAACTTGGTTAGCGAAACGCGCGTCGAGAGACATGCAATATTTGTTTGGTGATAGTGGAAATTTGTGCATTGACTTTGTCAGTGTGTTTGCTTTGTTACACCAAAGGTTCCAAACCAATTTTCTGAATTAATACATTATGGCCGAATTTCGTAATTGAACTCTCATATGTACTAACATCTAACACCCGGGCTTATATAGAGCTTCTATAGAAAATGAAAACTACTTCACGCAGTCGCACTGATGAGCGGTATGACCGCGAAACGCGCGTCTGCAAATAGTGAAAGTAGTTTTCTAATTAAGCACAATCCTAAAATAGATGGAAATTTAAAAATTGAAGAATATTGTATAATTTCATTAGTCCTTAGGAAAAATTTGTCTAATTTAACCAGACTTGTATCTTTTACAATAAGCGAGATCCCCATGCTGGAAATGTTATCTGGGACACGTTGTATATACAGATTTCTGTTGGAATTTCGTCTGCCGGTTTCTCTCGTTTTATTTTAGCGATATTTCCAATTCTAATCTCGTATGGACACACTTTAAAGAGACTGTTAACGAAGCTACAAGAGGAGTATGCGGATCGATGAAGATCAACAACAGAAACGGATCAAAGGGGAACGGCGTGAATGAAACAATTCAAATGGCAGTTGAAATAAAAAAGAATAATTTTGGGGAAAATACCTATCAACGAGAAAGCAAGAAGATTGTGAAATCTACAAAAATAAAAGGATGCTTGTAAAAACGTCTAGTGAAAGCGGAAAAGCGAAAATCATGGGAGGAGTTTGGACAAAAATTGGCAAAAGCCCAATAAAGGGAATCAGAAACTCTCTTTTCTATGGTATCTTGAGACGGATGAGAAACCCGACAACGGTGACACGAAGAAATATAAAAAACGAAACGAAAGCGGAAAGATTCTTACCAAAACAGAGGATATTATGGAGAGATCGAAGAAATATTCTGAAAAATATTTCAGTGAAACAGAGGGAGGCCAATATATAAGAAGCAAGAAATAAAAGCAGAGCAAAAGTAGACAACAGAAGAAGAAGTAGCAGAAGCTTCGCAGAAAGTAAAAAATAAGAAAATCTCCTGGGGAGGACCAAATAACAAGAGAAATGATCAAATATCTAAATAAGAAGGGAAATGAAGAATTGTTAGATCTTCTCAATCTGATTAGAATGGAAAGCGGTTCTTATACATTTGTATGTGCTGATTGCGGGAAAAAAATGCTGAAGGTAATAGTAGAGCAATTTTAATTTTCGGTTTTTTGTAATTTTTCTGTAGGAAGTTAGTTTGAAGGCGATGCATGTCTAATTAATCTAATAATTATGATGTTAACTGGAGGCTGTTGTGTTGTAATGACACAATTACTATTAATGAGATTAATAAGATTCATATCTTATTAAGATCATCGAATAATTATGATGAGATTGGTTTCAGGAAGCGCACAACTGTCCTTCATTAAAATATCGAAAAAGTCATAAAGTAATATTATTTCTAAGATACCCGTCATCAGTCCATAGTTTATTAATCAAGGACGTTAGGTACCGCTAATACTTTTTCTAACGACTTCGCGTAAATGTGTTAACTCTCATGATGAAAATCTGTTACATTTGTTATGTTATGAAAGAATTCGTGAAGAATCTAGATAAACAAGGCGATGAATTCAACTATTTACTAGGAGTATTCCCATCTTTGTCCAAAAATAAGCGTTTTTATTGGACCTAATTTACGAAAACTGACGGAAGATAAAAAACTGAACCCCATCGGATTGGTAGCACAGGTATCGTTAAACGAGACTTCTTAAGAGCCCAAATTATCCAAAAAATTGACACATTCCAAAAATTCCCAAAGATTAGGTTGCTTTGCGAGCCTCAAACTTCACTTCCTTCGTTCTCGTTTAAGCTACATTCCCGATAACTTAGGAACTGTAAGTAACGGTGAAAACAAGACCAAAGATTTTATTAGGATATGACGGAAATGGAGCGTTGTTAGCAGGGCAATTGGAATACAAGCGCGATGATCCAAACTAGGCTGACAGAAGAAAATCGCCCAGCAGAAGCTTTAATGAAAAAATGCGAAGAGATACCCATAAGCCTCTGTGATATTTTAAAATTTTTACTCGTATGTAAAATAAGGGTGATTGCAAGGACTGTGGTGTAATTTACTGACACAAATATCACATCGGTAAACTCCTCACCACACAATTGTTTATAATAAACTTCGGTTTATACGGTTGTTGAAGATGCTTGCCTCGAGCTAGCGAAACACGTGTCACCGATTTTATTATAAAACAATTGTGTGGTGAGGAGTTTCCCGATGTGATATTTGTGTCGTATGTAAAAATCGACGTAAGTAAAATTACGACCAATTATCACAGTTCCAGTTTGTCACAATGTGTTACCTGCGACCTCTCGCTTCAACGTTTGATGTGTAGATGGTGCCCCGTGCTCGTTATCATTCTGCTTGTAATTTAGAGTTGGAACAAATCGATTTCAGTGACTAAGTTATTCCGTTTTCGCTTCTAACTCTCGTTTATCGAGGGTATACACGGAAAATCAACTCTGGAAAGTGGACTAGTATCGTTATGTGCATTTGGAAGTTTCGCTTCGCCAATTTTGCTGTTCGAATTAATCATCCACGTTAATCATTTGCTTTTCCCTCATTTGGAGGTGTGTCTTTCCTTTTGGTAATTACGATGTCGTTATTCTTCTCTTTCACGTTGTCATAGGGAACTAGGGAAACATATATTGTGTGTGTATATACATATGTACATGTATGTATTTTATTTTATTTATATTTGTATGTTCAATGTTTGTTTGTCTATTACGCGTTTTATACTAGTCTGTTTGTTGTTTGTTTTCTTTTTAAAAATATTGTAATTGACAACTCTGTATAACTTAATTGCACTGAGGAATGAATAAATATGAAATTTAAGGTAGTATATACGAGTATAGGACGGATAGAAAGCTAATATTTATTTTCGAGAACATCTAAGAACTATCGCAGGAGCGAGAAGCTGGTTTCCCGACATCGTTACATCAAGTGCGAGAAAATCCGCCATCTTGCACAGTTTCCGTCCCGATACCGAATACCGCGCCGTGCGAAAGGCGACAACCGGAACTACGAATCACGCTAAGTCCCGCTTTTATTTGATTTTATTTATATTTTTGTATCGTCGTGTTTTGGGAAAAATTCCCTAAAATCGTTTAGTTAATTTGGTGTTAGTAAATCGGAGATTTGTGTGCGAGTAGACAGAGGTTTTCTTACGTTTGAAGCATTCAATTCTATTGTATTTTAAGGAGAAGAGGAGGGGGATCGGATTGGTTTTTCTGATAAAAAAGTATTTTCCTTACATTTGCTAGGTAATACTGTATTTGTTGAACGAAACATTTAGTTAGTTTAGTAGTTTAAGGGGAGAAATCTGAATTGTTTGTTACTTGCATATATTCTGGTTTTAATTACGATTTGCTAAAGCTGTAAGATGACTGTAATGCTGCTGGAATTCCAACGGCTACTGAGAGTTTTGTAAACCTTAGATAACAAGCTACCTTGATTGAATTTATCTTAATAAAAGTGACAAATAAAGTGCTACTAAACGTCATTCTCTCGCCTCAATTTATTTTTTTTTCTTTCGTGCTATTTTTAAATAGTGGTCAAGTAATTTGGCGACAGGATAAAGATCCAGAACGTGGACGATTCGGATAACCTCGTACCACCTACGACGAAAGCTGGAGGGTCTCTCTGATTCTAGACACTCAGATGTGATCCAGTTCTATAATTGGAGTGTGGCGCCTTGTTAATCTTAACCTATGCCGTTTCCATTGGGCTATCACGTCCCGCGTTTCCATCTTTATCACCAACGAGTTGGGTGATTCGAACCGTAACGACGGACTTCCGTCTCGGCCACGTTTCTGACTTTTCTTTTTTCTATTTCCCTTTCACCAAAGCTTTTTAGAAGCCAGTAACAATAAAATAATATCAACTACTTACCCGGACTTCCATCGTGGCTCTCGTGCTGTACTGATGTGTTTGTCGCTTATTCCGCAGCGAAAATTCGTGGTAAGAGCGGTCTTAGTTTCGTATCGATATTTTACTACAAATAGAATGTATATCCAAAGAAATCCTGTAACTGGTTTTAGAATTGTTTGCCAAAGCGGAAGAACAAGAAGAAGATTAAGAAGAGAACATTACCTGCTACCCAGTACACTTGTGCATGGTGTATGAAAAGAGACAGGTTTAGCTCACTTTTTACATAGAAAAAGAGAAGAAGAACCACTTACCCCACTTTCTTCTTATTATGTTTTTGTTTTCACTTCAGTTGAACTCGGTTTTTGTGCGATTTTGACAGAACCTTTGACGATACATTGTGAAAGATCCCGATGTGATAGAAACAAACGGATTTCAGATTCGTAATTAGGAGGTCTCAAACCTCCATAATCAGCAAGCAAATCCGAAAAAGGGAAAGAAGCTTCTAATTTGCAGGTCTGCCACGTCTATTTAGGATAAGAAACTGTATGTAAAATAATTCTTTAAAGTAAATAAATACTTTTATTACTGTTATTATTTATGTAAATTGCACTGTATTACGCGATAGCGCTTAAACAACAGACAAACGTCAACAATTCCATTGACCCCCGTCGCGGAGATGACAAGGGCCAATCAAGTTGTTTCAAGGTGATATTCGTGTTGAGCACGTGAAATTCATTCAAGATTCCGGGTATTTCCACCTAAGAAGCAATTTCATTGCTGTCGAGTATATTTGACCAACCCTGTATATACCAATAGACCATAACTCGATTGTAAACTTAGGACGTTTGCGTCATAAATTTTTTACATGTACTGACAAGTGCATTTATACCGTGAATAAACGAACCTTCATCTCCTTTCTCCAAGGTTGCGTGTATTGTACCTACGCGTTCTTTTCTCGTACGTACTTGTTTATGTATTTATTATTAATGCGCCAATTATACCGGGCGACATGATTCACTAACCGTGGCCTCTACGGATGCTAATCCTGTTACAATTTACATCAAGGTGAGCTTTAAATGGATCAAAGGACGTTGTAAGGAAAAAAAAAAAGAAAACTCTCGTTATCGACTTGCAAATTAATTTTTATTTACATATTTTATAAACCAACTATAAACAAACGCTTTTTGCTCTCTCTCTCTCTCTCTCTCTCGTGTTTTTCCTTCTTTATATATGTGTGATATATATATATATATATATATATACAGTAAAGTGAAAAAGCTAGACGCGACATAAATAGCATCGTACGAGTACCTACAATACTTTCTAAAGATAATTACGTACATATTTATAATATATCATCCTCTTATAAAGAGGATTATTTTGTTTATGTATACATCTACGATCTACGATCCGTACCATCCGATTATAATTGCAATTCCGGGCGTAACAACCTTACCGTTAATAATACTACCAAAAAGAAAGCGATATAAATGATAACAGTCCAATATATACGCGTAATGGAATCGTAAAAATGTAGAGGGCGCCGGCGATTTATTCACTAATCTTGTGCGACCTGGCGAAGATGAGGTCCAGTTTCTTCACCGGCGTTTGGACCGGCCTCACGTTGTTGAGGATGTTGTGTTTTTCGCAGGGCGTCGATTTCATATTACGGAAGTTTTGCACCTTTAAAAGAAGAAGAAGAAAAAATCATTATTATCGCTATTCGTTTATTATTTCACTATTATTTTGACATATCTCGAAATGAGCGTACAAGACGATCAGGTGATGATTCAATTGTTACGACGGGGAGTTTCAAAAAAATAACTGATTTAGGCAATACAAGATGGCGCTACAAACAATCAGCTGATTCAAGCGTCTCAATATGGCGCCATATCTTATCAGCTGATCAAACGTCAGGTTATGGCACAGTCTACGATCAACTGATACAAACACCAGAATATGACGCCATAAACAAACAGCTTATTCAGATATCGTAAGATGGCGGGGCGAACGATCAACTGATACAAACGATCAGCTAGTTTAAACAACATCATATGGCGCCGCAAATGACCAGCTGATTCGAATGTCACGCCTAACTGATTTGGACGTCACAAACGATGAACTAAGAATGATTGGCTACATTATCCACTCCGTTTTGCTTTGTACATGAATCATGATGGCAAATGATCACTTCCTCCCGTTCGCCCTCACCTCTTCATAGGATTAATAAGAGCACACAGATCAACGATTATCATTTATAACTAGCTGATGAGTCAAGCTTAATTACGGAAATGTCATTTGTCAAACAGCTTCGCCATGGTAACGCTTATCAATATGCGCTCGAAACGGAAACAAACACAGACTGACTTAACATTTAGTTGCTGTAAAGCTGTCAAAGACGTAAATGTCATCTGTCAAACGATGTTGCTATGACAACAATGCAATATTTCATCCTTTTCTCTCGCAGTTTACATCCAACAGTAACAAAGAAAGAAACAATTCGCTCTGATTAGAATAATGGAATTGATTTGTTTGATAGGACATCGACGAATTTTGTTTCGAATCCGCGCCGAAATTTTACTACGTCCGACTAGTGACATTTTAGCACAACAACGACATCAATCCGAAAGCGTCATTTGTCAAACAGCATCGTCATGATAACGGCTTTTAATAACCACTCGAAACGGAAAAAATACAAAGTGACTTAATACGTCATCTGTCAAAAGACGTTGCGATGGCAACACAGCAAAATTCCATCCTATTCTCTCGCCGTTTATTTCTAAGAGATGAACACATCGCTATGGCAACGTTTATCAATATCCGCTCGAAAGAGAAACAAACGCAGAGTGACTTAACATTTAGGCGCTGTAAAGCTGTCAAAGACGCAAGTGGTATCTGTCAAGCGACGTTGCTATGACAACAACGCAAGATTCCATCCTATTCTGTCACCGTTTACTTCTAACAATTAGAAAGGGAAGAAACGATTCGCTTTTATTATATTTATTATATATTTTTTATTATACTATTATATTATATTTGCATTGCCATGGCAACGACTTTGAATAAACGCTCGAAACGGAAACGAACACAAAGCGACTTAATACGTTATCTATCAAATGACGTTACTATGGCAATACTGCAAAATTCCATCCTATTCTCTCGCCGTTTATTTCTAAGAGATGAAAACATCGCTATGGCAACGCTTATCAATATCCACTCGAAACAGAAACAAACATAGAGCGACTAAACATTTTCGTGCTGTATAGCTGTCAAGGACATAAATGTCATCTGTCAAATGATGTTACTATAGCAACATCGCTAAATTCCATCCTATTCCCCCGCCGTTTACTTCTAACAGTTACAAAGGGAAGGATTATGTCTAATGAAATCGATTTATTTGATAGGACATTGAAAAATTTTGACGCAGATGTACGCAAAAGTAGTTTTACATCGTCCGACTTGTAACATCTTAACACGACGACTATATCAACTACGGAAACGTCATTTGTTAGACAGCATCGCCCTGGTGACGACTTCCAATAGACGCTCGAAATGGAAACAAACATAGAGCAACTTAATATGTTGTCCGTCAGATGACGTTGCTATGGCAACACTGCAAAATTCCATCCAAGAATCGCTATGATAACGGTTATCAGTATCCGCTCAAAACGGAAACAACCACAAAGCGAATTCACATTTTCGTACTGTAAAGCTGTCAAAGACGTAAATGGCATCTGTCAAATGAAGTTGCTATGACAACACTGCAAAATTCCATCCTATTCTCTCGCCGTTAACTTCTAATAGTTAGAAAGGGAAGAAACGATTCGCTTTTATTATGTTTAATGAAATCGATTTATTTGATAAGACATTGCAAAAAATTTTGACGCAAATGTACGCAAATGTAGTTTTACATCGTCCGACCCGTGACGTCTTAACATGGCGACGATATCCACTACGAAAACGTCATTTATTAAAACAGCATTGCCATGGCAACGACTATCAATATCCGCTCGAAACGGAAACAAACACAAAGCGAGTTAACATTTTCGTGCTGTAAAGCTGTTAAGAACGCAAATGTTATCTGTCAAATAACGTTACCACGGCAACCATGACAAAAGTTCCTTTTTTGCGCACACAACACTTACTTGCTCTCTGGAGATATGAATGGGCTTGGGATAGATGATCCAAGTCACGCTCTCGAAATACGGTTCTGTTGTCAACGACCCCTGATAAGTGTAGTAGCCCTTGCAGCGTGCGGATTTCTGAATCCACGATAAGCAGTCTGAAAAGAAAAATTGAAGAAGATGATAATTATGTGGTGTGCTTGAAATTTTGTTTCGTTTTCTTTCTTTTTCGTCAATATTCAATGGCCACCCAGTTTAAGATTTCTAGATCTATTTCATACTTCTCCTGCTCGGTATATGGAGCTATCTCTACGAGTTATCGACATAGTATACGTCTCGGATCTGAGGTATTTTTATTTGTCAATTGCAGACCGACTAAACTGTACTGACGAGTCCCAGTAAAAATGAAACTAATTGGCAAAGCTTAATTGCGGATACGTTAAGCAAGGTTAAGTGTATCTTTGGATAGATCGTGTTGGTTTTATTTTATTAAAGATTTTCGCTCTCGAAAATAGTTTTGACTATTTTTAGACGTTGGATTGTTTAAGTAATTCGATTTTCTTCTTTGTTCTTTGAATTCACTCGTCTTCTTAATTTGTTTAACAACCGCTTTTTCGCCCGATTTCCGTATTTTAGCGGTCACCATTGTATATAAATACGCCCGAAAAGTAAATAGTTTCGTCGATAATGCATCGACACATATTATCGTCGTTCAATAAATAAATGTATTACCGAAATATTTACATTAGAATGTATACGTCGGCAAAGACAAATATTGACGCATGCGAAAATCAATGTGAAATTTACGTTGTTTTGCGGCCGGCTCGCGGCGATTTAAATCGAAAAACCGGCTCGTATCGGTTTGGAAAGCGCGTGATGACGGAAAAAAGGTAACGAGGACAAGTTATTTCGGATTACGTTTCGTAATCAACTTTATTCATTATCGCCTCGCCTATATATGTATGTTTATATTTTTACTCGTTGTTTCGTAATAAACAACAACGAATTCAAGCGGTCAACGTCAATAATAATCTTTATTTAAAATATATTGTGATATTAAAGTATGTATGAAGTTTCCCAGTTCGAAAAGGGGACAAACACCTTCAGAATTTTTGGGTAATAACATCATCAATTAATAATTAAAATTTACGACATTTCAATGGCACTTGTGGAACAAATTTGCGATCCCCTTCATTAGGAGTATGAGTAATAGTAAATAAGCTTAAGACGTTTACATTACTCTGCCTTAACAGTGCTGTATATTATAATCGATATTTTAGTTGCTCGACAAACGTGCTTGGGCGTGTATCGATAGTAAAATTTCGTAAAGTATTCTTAATGACTGGACTATTGCTTTAAAATGTAAATTATATTATGATATTAAACTATATGTTAAGTTTCTACTTCGCAAAGGGGACAAATACCTTTACTTTATTCATTATCACCTCGCCTATATATGTTTATATTTTTCCTCGATATTTCGTAATAAACTACGGCGAATGGAACCGGTCAAAGTCAGTAATAATCTTTTATTTACCTGGCTTAACTTCTGTGGTACTGTTGATCTTGACGATATCCTTGACCGCCTCGCTCAGTTTATTGAAACATTCGTTCTCGAAATCGTCGGTGGCTTGCAGGAAAAAGGCGACCACAGCCAGACCGTCGTGTTTGTCCACCGCATCCTTGAACGACTGGTACTTGCTGTTATAGTGAACCGCGTGCGCTTCCATGGAATATCTGATTAGGCAACAAACCGAAGACTAATTAGTCACGCCGATAAAATTAGAAGAAATTATTAAAATGAAGGGGAAAACCCTCGGCGAGTTACACTTAGCGGTTTTACCGGGGAAAGCCAAAAAAATTGCACAATAATTTACTTACGCTTTGCCTTCGAAGATGTGCTCGCAACCGCTGTGATCGTCGTTGCTCCAATGGAAATGGAGCTGCTCGAATACGAAAATGTCCTCGTGTAACGGGCCGCCCAGTAAGAACGGCTGTTCGCGATTTTTGAACGTCAGCGTAGCTGCAATGTTTGAAATAGTAAATATAATTGTAAAATTAATTTACGGCGCTGTATTTCCGAGATAAAATAAAATTCATCATGTACGATGTAAATACGAGGTATACTGAATGATTCAGCAGCAACCGATAATAAATTACGCGAGCGTATTTTTGAATTGTTACATAATAATCGCGTGTCGTAGCGTACCGATAGGTACGTACATATGTACATACGTCGTCGTGTATTAAGCTCGTCGACGTAATAAATTCATAAACGTGATTACACCTGTTCGTATTGTCTTTAGATTGTGGGATTTTAAGTAACGGCACTTCTAGAACAAATCTACGTTTGCTTTATTATGTTTATTTTTGAGGTGGAAGTATGAGTATGACTAATAATAAATAAGCTTAAGACGTTTACATTACTCTGCCCTAACAGTGCTGCATATAATAATCGCTATTTTAGTTATATTAGGTTATTAAACTATTTATGAAGTTTCTACTTCGCAGAAAGGATAAATACCTTCAGAACTTCTAGGTAATAACATCATCATATAATAATTCAAATGTACGACATTTTACTGACATTTTTGAAACAAATTTACGATCCTTTTATTATGTTTATTTCTGAGGTAGAATTATGAGTATGAGTAATAATAAACAAGCTTAAATCGTTTACATTACTCTGTCCTAACGGTGCTGCATATTATAATCGATATTTTAGTTGCTCGACAAACGTGCTTGTTAAACTATTTATGAAGTTTCTAGTTCGCAAAGTGGATAAACACCTTCAAGATTTCTAGATAATAATATCATCAAATAATAATTCAAACGTCACTTCTGGAATAAATTTACGATCCCTTTATTATGTATATTTTCGAAGTAGAAGTATGAGTATGAATAATGATAAATAAGCTTAAGACGTTTACATTACTCTGTCCTAACATTGCTGCGTATTATAATCGATATTTGTGCGTGTGTCGATAGTAAAATTTCGTAAAGTATTCTTAATGACAGCACAATTACTTTAAAATGTAAATTATATGATTATATTAAACTATTTATGAAATGTTTCTAGTTCGCAAAGGGAACAAATATCTTCAGAATTTCTGGGTAATAGCACCATCAAATAATAGTTAAAATTTACGACATTTTAACGGCACTTGCGTTTGCTTTATTACGTTCATTTTCGAGATAAAAGTATGAGTATGACTAATAATAAATAAGCTTAAGACGTTTACATTACTCTGCTCTAACAGTGCTGCATATTATAATCGATATTTTCGTTGCTCGATAAACATGCTTGTGAATGTATCAGCAGGACTAATACCAACAGTATAATATTTACTCCCAGTTGACGTAATCGAGTATGTCGAAGCACCAACGAGAAATCTTTAATGCGTGAATTTTTCTTCCATTCTAACTAGTTCTTCTTCAAGGCGTTGCCATTGTTTTGCTAGCGCTTTTGTTTGTTGATTACCAATTTCTTTTAAACAGTCTTGAATTATAATCAATTCCACTTCACTAGTATTAAGAGCATTAAAATCAATTTACTTGCTTATACTCGCACTAATCTCTAATAAACTGATATTTAAACTGGGCAAATATGGGATAGGATGCGGTCATCTGTCCTCTTCACACATGTAATATTATATTAGAGAGGGCAAAGGACAGATCACAGACACATCATACCGCATACCGCATATTTGCCTAGTTGGCTGATATCCTATAGTAGCCCGTATGTCGTCATGCATCTTATGTCATGTAATAAATAATTATACTTTATAATGTAATATTATAATTTTTTTCTTTTAGTCGAAGCCACGACACGAGGAGGATGGCGTGCTGGGGACTGAGCAGTCATCATCAACTGTACAGAAAATGCAACCTCTCAGAAATTACGTATACCTACGAAGCGGTCGAATAATCTCTGCACGGACACGTGCTCGACACGCAATAGGTATCTTAATTCATTAATTAATTGTTTTTCCTGCAGGGGCATCACCAAGGAAGGGAGGAGGGGGACAATTACCAGAAAAAAATTGTATTGATCGCACCTAGAATTCATATTTCACCCAACTTTTATCCGTTATCCCCCTGGTCCATTGGCTGGCGACGCCCTCGTTTTCTTGGCAATACGTTTATTAATCAATATTTATTTTCCTTATAGGAGGTAGAAAACGACAAGATCTATGTTCAACGTACAATTCCTAAATCATCAAATAAAGCCGTTTCGCCTCTTGAAGTTTGTGTGACGCGTGATTGCGCATAAACTTCGTTGGTGACTTACAAAATCGTCGGTTCTACCATCCCTTGCCGGCCGCACGATCGTTAACGAATATTGTGCAATGTTTAGGACAATATTTACCCGAAAAATCGCGTACAACGCGTTATTATGTTTCTGTGATGACTAAGGTTCGACAAACGAGCGCATGATAAGTTGTGTAAACCGGACTGACGCTGTAACTTCCCCAAGTTTTAATGTCGCGCCTTGCACGTAAGTGGGTCCAAGCGGTGAAGTGACAGCGTCAGTCCGGTTTATACAACTTTGTTGAACCTTTGCGATGACTAATAAACGAAGGAATAATTCGTAAATATTTCGTTTCGAGTGCGGTTTTGATTACGAATAACGATCTAGGCAGCATTTTAACCTTCACACCTGACCGCGGGCGAGCTTCGAAAAACACATTTTTTGAGGTAATTCATTCCCCGACGTTGAAACGTGTTCAAAATATTTGTTGCATCGTCCTTCGATGGTGTTCGCGGAAAAGTTGTCTGTCGAAAAATATGCTTACTGTTAGTATCCCAGTAGGTGTTTGAAACGTGAAATCGTCGTAAACACTCTTTTTCACAAATTAGGCATCAAATTAAATGAAAACGGACGGAAATTCGTAATAAATGAATAAAACGAAATTTTCCTGCTATCGCGGGAAAGCCGAAATGAATTCGAGAACTCCTCGTGTAAAGTCGTTTCTATGTTTTTGCGATCTACATGTTTGTAAGGCACGTGATCAAATAATAAATGCTACCAACATTGAACTGTTACCTGTACTGTTTAAGTGAAACTCCATTATCATTTTATTGTAATTGCGTTCATAACCTCTAAATATGAGATTTTCTAGTAAGTTTTAAAGTAATACCAACTGCTGGGTTAGTCAACCAACTTTACAGAAGTGACGTGAATTGTCAAAAATCTTGAATTCACTGTATGTATGTACGTATCATGATCTATGTAGTTATCGTTTACGTATCCTATCCTCTACCACTTTTAGATTTAATAAACAAGACGTTTGGAATAAAAATAGTAAATAGCCGAAATCTTAATAAAACAATTAAATTATTTTTATTAACAAATTTGCAATTGCAAGCCATATATATATGTTTTATAGAGTGCTGGCTTTTATTCCCCAGTGTGCTATACTTTGCAATGAATGAAAGTGATTGCAAGATAAACTCCTCACCCCGCAATTGTTTTATAATAAAATCGGTGACACGTGTTTCGCTAGCTCGACGCAAACATCATCAACAACCGTATAGACCGAACTCAGCGCAAAAAATCTTTCCTTAAAGTTCTAAGCATGCTTTTTGAAAAATAGTTTCAAGACCTTGGAGAAAGTTACATATACAAAACGAAAAAGTAGAAAATGACACGTAGAATTTTATATTTTACTTTTTCGCTTCTAAGCATGCATTTTGGACCCCGCTTTTTACTGTAACCGTGTGTGTGGCGTAAACAAATATTTTCCCGCTCGAAAACGGCTAGAACGCCTGTCAGCCTCATAAATGCCCTTTCCTACGTACCGTATCAAGTAGAGGGTTAAAGGAAAGTACCTGCTAACTCGAGTTTGAACGTCGTGGGAATAATTCGGTTAATTTCCCCGACGAAAATTACAATGTTAGTTACCGTTCAAATGAGCAATATTACTTATTTAATTTAATTATACTAGCCGGAATATACTAGATTGAATCGGTCCGTCATCTCGATTTAGAAGATTTGTATTTATTTGTGTATGTGAAACCCTTTTGAAATCTTCTTCGCTCACTTCGGTTTATGCGATTGTAATAATGCTTGTCTCGTCGTTAGCGAAACACGTGTCACCGATTTTATTATAAAACAATTGTGTGGGTTGAGGAGTTTACCGATGTGATATAGTGACAATGCTTTGAACTGAATAGTTTCTTCCACTTGAAGTTTTCGTTGGTTTACTGAACTACTCTACTAAAGTGTTGTATTACACGAAGGCGTTTCGTTTCCGTTAATTTTGACCCGGCTTCTTCGTCTTATAAGCTACCCCATGGGGTTAATGTGGAATCGCTTAGATCCCCGTATTTTGTTGTTATCGCACTCATCAACTGTAATATTCGTCGATTCACGTGATCACCGTCAATAGCCACGTTGGCGCCCGAAACATTTTCCGTATACAGTTCTGGACAAAAGTAATTTTTTGTTTCGCCCGTTCACCTGTTTAACGAATGAAACGACGAAGATGAGTTGCAGACTCTGCCGGGAATAATTTCGAACGTCTGCTGGCGATGAATATGTCAATACAACCAAAACAAAACTTTCGTTTGCCCAATTCATTTTTTTTTTTGACGCTCATTGACTTACTTTGTACCTCATAAAATCTTATAACTAGAGTTGCTCATGCGAGGCATGAAACGTTGCTTTTGTCAAGATTTGCATATATGCAAACACCAATTTCGACGATTCTAAGTGATCATCCTCAACGTAGGAAGGATTGAGGATGACAATTTACGTCCAAGGTGCTAGAAATGTTCAAGGTTCGTTATAATTTTTCTCGTCTTTTTGTTCCCATTTTAAGTCTCGTTCGAAATTACGCAGGAACGGCGATCCGCCTTCGCGATCGCATCGTATACACGAACATAAATTACTTATGTGTACAACACAGATACGAACGGACGAGTCTCGCAAAAAGTCGACCGGTTTTCGTCTCGTGTATTATAGGAGCGGATCGCGTGCGCCTTTGTAAACAAAACACTAACGACGACTACGACTACGACGATCTCCAGACTAATATCGTAGGTAACAAACGCGTACGTAGCAAGTTGGTAGCTTCGCTCGTGCAACAATCGTTCCCCGACATGCTTCGACGGAAACAAACAATAAGCGGCGGTGGCGGTGGCGGCGACGACGACGACGGAGGCGGGGAACAATTATTATCCGGCAGATCCGCCGGCTCCGGATTATTTAGTATGGAAATGTATGCATCTGGCATATATTTTGAGCTGCGGACGCAAAATAATATGTATAGAGTTGTAGTGTTAGTGTGCACATGTATATAGACGCAGATGCGCTCTCGCTCGTTTTAATTTATTAATAGGATGAGGTCGTGAATGCTAAATTAGATAAAAAGTCGTTCCGTTCGTCGCGCCGAAGCGATAGCCCATACGAGAACGAACGCAAAAATGCTAATGAGGATCCCGCTTGATTAGATCCTGGGAAGAAAAAAAAATCTGGAAATGTTAATTTTTGTCTCTATCGTTATCAGTTGTTTAGTCTACGGAGGATAAAGCTGTGGTCCGAGTCCTTGTCGGTCGATGTTACACAATCGCCATGGCTTCGAAAGACATAACTTTACGTCTTCGTCATCTTACGAATTTTGTATACAAAGCCAATACATATACAGGGCGGCTCACGACTAGCGCATCCGGCTGTATCTCTCAAATTAATAATTTTTAAAAATCTCTTTTGACAGGATGGTGTATGTTTATAAAGGGCATGTTGGAAAACTGTGATGGAATAATTATATTCTCACGATCTTAGTCGAACGACGTATACCGATAACTCACGTAAAAAATGAATTGATACCTAAACACATAGGCACGTCGTAAATGATGTACTTGAAAGAGACTGACCTGGCATGTATCGTGGCGTTCAACACAGTCTTCGGGTGTCGATACGTTAAGTAACTTTGCATGAGTCTCTTAGTATATCGCTCAAATAAACGGTCGTGTCCTTCCTTGTTGCAAACTGATATAAAATAAAAGAACTTTCTTTTATAATAATTATTAGTCTTTATTTATTGCCCTATCTCAGCAGATGTCATAATTAGAAAATATTGTTATTTATATAGAATGCGCCGAAAAAATACCAAGTGTCAAAGTTATATTTTCTATTTAATGGAACCTTAGATATTTTTTGCTTTTTTCCGGATTGTGTACACGAAATAAAGGCGAGTTACTTCAATGTTCCCTATCGTTCACCGTTCACGAATTATTTGAAGATTTTCGAGAAAGTAAGATGTTGTAAAAATGCACATAACAGACAAACTAATTGAAATTTTCAGATAATGTTCTTAGCTTTGATTTGGTATATCTTTAGGTTACTTATTTTGAGGTATGTCGAAAGAGATTTAAAAAAAAAACAGCTATTCATTTGAGAGTTACAATCCATCGTGCTAGTCGTGACCCACTCGATATATACCTAGGTATAAACTTGTAGTTTTGTGTTACCTATTTCTAACACTTTCCACAATTTATCCATCAAATTAAAACAGAGGGAACTTCATAACAATTGAAACAATTTTTTTAAGAGAAAATATTTTCCTATTACCACAGGAGAGCCGAAAAGAATTTTTGAAGTCTCCAAATGAAGTAAAATAAAGTCGCATGTTTACTGTTTAGACTAGGACTTCCCAACCGGGTGGGACGCGCCTCCCCGGAGGGGCGTAAAAAGATCGTACCGACAGGGAAGGGTGACAATGCACAACACAAAAAGGTTGGGAACCTCTGGTTTAGACAAAGAAACGAAGAGTGCCATATGCGAAAGGTGGTAAGTGCCACTTTTTGTGAAGTGCGAGTTTTGATCTAAATAGGTAGCCATTGTTTACTTGCACAATAAAAATCATATCGATGGAGCTGGGCGAAACTGAGGAATTAAAATATAAAAACGTAGTAAGTGCCAACTAACAGTAGTGTAGCTGGGCACAACATAACGAGACGTTTAGAGCCTGGTTCGTTCTATTTCGTTCGTCAGAATAAGTTCTGTTTTCGAATAAAATGGTTATTCCTGAGGATATACGTGCAAAGAAAAAAAGAAACAGAAATGGCAATGTGCAGGCAGACACGAAACGTAATAAAAATTGTGGGGGTCTAAACCAGACTTTGAAGCAAAAGTTTTTAGCGAAAAGGCTCATACAGACTATTATAGAAGCCTTATTTAGAAGTTTCGTTTCTTTCTGGAAAGGTCAGCAAATACTGGCAGAATGGACTTTATGTATTATAGAAAACTATTCTTTGAGGTAAAGTGCAGCTGTCACTATACTTGTAGAGTAATCACAGCTGCTGCAAGGAAAGAATTGTTTGAGCAATTTTAGAAACTGGCCGATTATAATGAGCAGCACAACTTTTAACGTTCCTTATTCGATCAACTTTAATGAAACGTAGAAGACATGGAAATTGCGATAATCCTAACCAGAGCAGACGACAACACTCACTTAAATATTTTCTATCACTTCCTGGAGAATCTGTAGCTCGGGTATGTAAAGGTATATGTGTGTTTACGCCTCTGATGCTTATTTCAATAAAAGGTAAAATTTTATAATTGAATCGAAAATAAACAATGTATAAAGTATTTTATTTCGACAGCGACGGTAAATAAGTTGGATTTGAATTTGAAGCAAATTCGAGTCTGAATAATAAGAGCGCCATCTGATGTGGGGAGACGCAAATACGGTGCATTTCATAGTTGCTCCTGCGATGAGTATGTATGTGTGTGTGTGTGTGAGAGAGAGAGAGAAAAATTAATGAAAGAAAAGAAAGAAAAAATTACGCATTTGATGCTTATTTGAATAAAAGGTGACATTCTATAATTGAATAAAAAACAATTATAAAGAAAAAGTTGAATTTGAAGTAAATTCGAGTCCGAATACTAAGAGCGCCATCTGATGGAGGTAGACGCAAATACGGCACTTTTCGTGTGTGCGTGAGAGACAGGGAGAAAGAACTAATTAAAAAAAAACATAAAAGCCTGTAGTGACGATTTCAAGCATCTCCTTTTTCCCAGTTGACTCTCGCCGTAGACCCTCGTAAAAAAGTTTTGCTCTAAAAAGGTGATTTGATTGTGTCAATACCTAGCAGAGAAAGCCATTATGGACCAGAACAAATTCCAAACCGCAGATACCGTTCTGAAGATATACGCAAACTATATAATGCCTTTCTTGAAAAGCATCAGCTTTATACAAGAAAACCCCCAGTGTCTCGGCAGTGATTTAATGAAATTTCTAACAAAGAATTCACTTTAGCCTTCGGAACCCCAAAAGTGGACATCTGCCCTACTAGTGAGAAGTACAGAATATCTATAGCTGCTAGCAAGACTCCGGTTGAAAAGAATGAATTTCAACAAAAGCGCGATTTGCATCATTGTAAAGCAGAGAGCGCTCAAAAATTAATGGCCCGTAACATATTAGATTGCAAGAGCCCTCAGTCTGATGTATGTGTGCTGCCTGTATGTATATTTCTGGACTGACTTATACTCAGATGTACCATAACGGGCAGTTCACTTATCATTATTAATCTGGGAATTCATTTTGAAGATGAAGGCAAAAATTTTTTGCGCTTGTAGAATGAAGCAGCAAAGAAACGAGGAGCACAGTTAAAAACTACAAGGCGAAAATTAGTTCTGTGATCCGATAACTGCGGAGGGCAGAACAAGAATCGGGAATTTTGGCTGTTTATATTACTCTGGCAGCCAAACTAATACATATAAATGTGTCTCTTGTAAAATGTCTAAATTTGCACATATCACCTTTTGCATATGGCACTCTTTAAATGTAAACGCTATTAAAATTAGGTCAATATGTCAAGTGTATATTTGGATAGAACGTGTATGTTTAATTTGACTGGAAACGCATCGAACGAAAGGTGGTTATCGCGGAATCCATCTCCATAAATATGTCAGCGGTCCTAAAACTTTTATTTGTCCACATTTATTTTTGTTTCAATTTTTTCTTCTAGACTCGCTTTTACCTCATGTAATCATATGATTAACAATGCATATAAATACATTGTTTGACTGACCTGAAAGTGGTAGAGAGGATACTTAACAGATAATCTTATAAATAAATTTGACGCGTTAGTTGTAAAGAAACCCTGTACAGAACAAAAAGAAATTGATGTGCCTGATAGGTTCTTACCTGTATAGCCGTTGTTCGTGATGCTGGCGTCTCCTTCGTTCTCCCAATGACCGTGAAACTCGAGCGGATCGAAATGGTCGTACTCGTTGCTGTCTTCGTGCTTGAGGGCGATCGGGGATTGGACGCTTTGTAGACGCCAATCTTCGACGGTGATAACCGCATCTTTATCTGCGCGACGGAAGTACGTTTGATCTTAGAAATGGCGAAAAAACGTTTCGTTCATTACAAATCGAAAAATTAATGTGATATATGTGGACACTCCCTCCGACCTATTTTGAACGGGTAGTAGTTGTTCGATTATTGATACATTCAGTATGCCACCTTACTTCAAAGGATTAAAGAAGTCAGACAGAGAGAGCGATCAGATATTAATCAATCTTTCGAGTTGAAAACATTGCTTAAAAATTGAAAATTAATTCAAGAAAATACAAACATTAATTTCAAAAATACAAAATCAATTAATAAAACTGCCACCTAAACGTCCCCCATTGGACACACTAATTTAACGAGGAAGTTTCTATAAGTTGCTTTCTAAAAACTACTCGATTTCTAAATAAATATGAATACAGTAGAATCTCGTTTATCCGACGAATAATAGGGAGGAATTAAGAATAATTGTATTAAGCATCAAACTAAGTTGTAACATTACAACTTAAGCATCTAAAAGTCACGTTGTGCAACAAATTGACAGAAGAAAATATACGGTCACCTGATACAGTCGTCTAACTTGGTTTCCGGGTTGGAACCGCGTCTGGTTTGACGTGGGTGCCGAAGTTTCGTCCACTATTGCAAGGGACATCTTCAGGGCTGCTTGCCGATGTCCCTTGCAATAGTGGACGAAACGTCGACACCCACGCCAAACGAGACGCGGTTCCAACCCGGAAACCAAGTTAGACATTGTGATTTCGACCGCGGAAGCGTACACCTGACCTTATACAGTCATTTATTTTTAATATATTAGGCGCATTTCTCGCGGCAGAGCTTTGTCGTCTCTCGACTTATGCGTGTGTTATTTTTGTCGGATAAGCGAAGATCGGTTAGAATGTGACAGCAACACTAAATTCTACAACATAATTTATATAATACTTCTCACACACGTACATACATATATTTAAATTAATTCGATGACAACGCGTTTCGCCAGGGACGAGGTAAACATCTTCATCATAATTGCTTAAATTCTATCCGTACAAAACTAAATTTCCCCCTTTACAACTCAAGCCCATACGTTTCTACCAACAAGAGGTGAAAATATTATTTCGAAAAAGGAACACCCACGTGATCTTAAAACTCTGAAAACGAAGTCCCCTTTATGCTGAATTTTCTTATTTACTAAACATACGTGAAAATACGAATCTTCTAAATAAAGATGTCGGTCCTATCCGTAATACGATACTTTTCGATCTATTGTAAGGAGAGGAAGTTTGCCTTTTTACGTTTTTTTTTTTTAGTAGATGGAAAGTTTGTTCGGAGGTGAGATACGTACACTCCCTTTCATAAATGAGAGATCAATAGACGTTTCTATACGACGGTATTATTTATGATTATTAAGGTTTGATAAAAGAGTGGATGACGTGTTATCATCAACTAGTGTAAACCGGTCTTTGTCTCCACTTACGTATAAGATGCTACATTAAAATTTGGAGGAGTAAGGTCGTCAGTCCGATTTACACTAGTTAATGATAACACGTCATCCAGTCTTTTATGAAACCTTATTTATGACAAAAGACGCCAATCCTAAACGAAATAGCAGTTGTAGTTAAATTTTTGAGATGTTTATTTATTATTCTCATACTATTACTTATCGTGCAATGCAAGAAACTGTTAATCGTTATCAGGAAATTGGATCAAGAACATCAAGAAAACGCTCCGGAAGGCCGAAGGTGACCACGCGCGGCTGAAAATTGAAGGATATTATTAATATCAAAAAGAAATAGGCGCTTAACGACTCCGCAAATTCTAGCAGAATTAAATGCAAACCGCGATAGTACAGTCAAGAAGCGTCAAAAAGGAGCTGGCTTAAGAAGTCGAATAGCTGCAAGAAAACCATTGTTAAGGCCTCAAAATCGTAAGAAGCGATTAATATGGGCCAAAGAACACGAAAATTGGGATATTAATATATGGGGAAGAGTATTATGGACTTATGAGTCAAGTTTTCGGATGTAATGCCCGTGTTTTTGTTAAAAAAAAAAAGAGCAGGTACAGGTACTGTTTCTTTTGGTACGAGCCTCTTCGTACGTGTACAAAGATCAGGAGAAAAATCTTTGTACGAGAGATTTTTAGTTTGTACAACCAGCTGCAAGTTGGAAACAAAAACTAAAGACCAAGTGTCAAATAACTTTATTCCAGTGGAAAGAATAACAAGTTGTTACTTTAATACTACCTTCATTCAAAAAAAAAAAACAATGATTTCAACTAAGCGTGCTATTAACTACCTAAAAAAATTTTTGTACAATGTTCAAAGGCGCTAACAAATCTTTGTATCGAGCCAAAAATCTTTGTCTCGTACAAGGAAATAAGCAGTGAGAGCAGTGAAACAGGGTGGTCATTCTGTGATTGTTCGGGGATATTTCTCTTTCGATGGCATTGGAGATATTTTCCTTTTTTAGAATTGTCTTTGTCCTGTATTTGGTTTATTTATCTGTTGGACAATAAATATTATTATTATTATTATTATTATTATAAAATTGAGGGAACTGTAAGAAAAGAAAATTACAGTGAAAATTTAGGAAACAACGCGATCCCATCGGGTCTCAGGTTGATCGGAAATCAATTTTATTTACAGCAAAACAATGATCCCAAGCACACATCCAAGCTGTGTACTAAGGATTACATTAATAAGGACCTGGCCATCCCAATCTCATGATTGGAATCCAATTGAGTTATTATGGGATCAGTTGGATGGAAATATAAGACAGAGGTGCCCACGCTCGAAAAATCAACTTTGGAAGAAGTTAGAAAATGCCAGCGGAAAATATGCAACAGGACACTTTAAAAAAGCTGATCTCAAAGTTGCCTAAAATTTGTAAAGTTGCTATTAAAATTAAGGGTGGTTGTTTTGATGAAACAAAAACCTTATATACCTACTCGCGAGTTGATACAAAGGTTAAAATCTTTTCAAACACATCTTAGCGCTTTTCCTAGTATTCCGGCCGAACGCAAATTTGATCATTTTCCAACGTTAGAGGCCATATCTTTAAATATTTCAAGGGAAAAGGTTCAAGAATTTAATAACAATAGAATTAAAAATTTAATCAAAAATTGTAATGGTTAATATAAGAATATGTAAACATTATCAAATATCATAATAACTTAATTTGGAAATAATAAATGCATTTTAATCAGAAAACTTTCTTTTTTAATAAAACGTCACTTGTAAACGGTAGTGTACGTCAGGGTTAAAAGGTATTTATTTATGAGGTTTGATAGGTGTGGGTGTCCCTCCTCGGAATAATCTTTTCACGTCTCGTTGGTAGAAACGAATGACCCAGAATTGTAGAGGGAAATATTTAGTTTATATGAATAGAATTTTAGGAAATTATTTTGGTAAGATACGCTTCGTAGATACTAGTCTGGTTCCTAGCGAAACACGTGTCACCTGATTTAATTAAGTAATTGTATGATCAGTAGTCTACCGATGTGATACGATAACTACAGTCCTTGCAAGCACCATCAGCTCAGGATAAGAAGCAAATTTCGCGATGATCTGACTCACAAAACAATCATTTGTTAACACAACTACAGTTTTTCGAGTCTTTGGTTTTGCCGAACAAAATTCCCACAAACATTGACGGATTTGAGCTTACATTCATTTTGGATGACACGCGTTATTACATCATTAACCCATTATACATGTACAGGGGGTTAGTTAAAAGTAAGGAAACGGCGATTTATTGGCGTTAATATTCATTTTCGGAAATTATACTCAATACAGAACTTCTTTATGAAATTTCAATCTATATTTTAGAACGCTTCAATTGTTTTTGATCTTCAATTATTTTCGAGTTACGCGTGTCCGCGTAATTTTTTAAAATGGCTACTTGTTAATTATCATTCGATAGAGAATTTTTTCTCCTTGTTAGATGTACCCAACATTTATTAAATACTTGAACCGATGTTTTCTTATCGAAATATTATTAAACAAATTTTAAAAAAAAAAGACAAGAATACTATTGTAAAGAGAAACAAATTCTCTATCAAACGGTGGAGTAAAATTAACAAGTTCCCATTTTAAGAAAATTCTCGGACGGGCGGACAAGTCAAAAATAATTGAAGAAAAAGAAATTGAAGCGTTCTAAAACGTACATAAAAATTTCATAAAAAAACGTTTGTATTGAACATAATTCCCTAAAATGAATATTAACGACGATAAATCGCCGTCTCCATACTTGTAACTAACCCTGTATGCGTTCCAAATCATCAAACTGGCACATCGTTACGAATCACCCGGTATATAGTGTTGTTACACTATTCCCACCGAATGACAGCGCGTCTGGTTCAGACGCCACCGCTCGAGACGCGTACTTTTTTATCGAAAAATCGCACTAATCTGAAGTGTTTATCGCGCGACATTTCCAGAATATAGTACCCGTATCTTTGGCGAAGAGCAAATAAACGTAAGATAGAAAAAACGATGATAATCGGTTTCTATTTTAATGAATGGAAATTTTCCCCTTTTCTAAATTATGACCGTCACACGTCGAGATTTCTTTAGATAGATTTATCGCGATGCTATCTCGCGTCGTTTCGAGGTAAGCGAAAACTAGTTTTAGCATTTCGCGGAGCGCGTAAATAAAACTTTTACCGCGTTTCCGATGTCAATAACCGTTTAAAAAGTGTGCCTCCCCGGTCCGAGCGGTTCGAACTTTGCACATGCATACGTACATTCATACTTACAAACATCCATACGACGCCAGCCGGAATTTCTCCACGACGACACTTACCTTGGGAATAGTCCGGTTTCCTCTCGTACGGCACGCAAAGGCATTCCTTCTTGGCGACACCTGGAAGCACGGTCGTTCCGGTCATTTTGCGAGTTTTGTAAAAAGGAAATTTTTATCGCGAATCAATTAACGTGAGCGCCCGAAATCTACTATGAAATATACAAGTCGTCTCGTCACCACCGTGTTTTTAAAAGATAGTAACGATGTACGATGCGTGGTTCTGTGCGAGTTCCACCAACAATTTGCTGCTTTTAAATGACCGGCATGGAAGAAGTGCGGCCGGCTTTAAAATTGCTGAGCGACGAAAGCATGCGCAGTCGCGAGCAAACATCGAAGAATACGGTGAATGACGAAGGGCAAATAAACAGGATGTAAATTGATGAGCGGATCCGTATACAGGTTGATTCGGAAGGTGGACGCGAAACATTTTTAATACGAAAAGCATCGAAGGATTAAATAAATATAATCCTAGAAGATTACAAGGACAGAAACGTTCCTCAAATCTTTAGGAAATTCCTGAAGATGCTTGCAACGTAATGTACGAAACGTTAAGGATAGTCCTATGATTTCCATTATTAATGAAATTGATCCAAATTTTAGTAAAGTTTAACTATTTTTGTTCATACCGTTTCAATAAATATTGGTTTACAATCATCAAGCAGTAATAGATACAATCTAACGTGGTTTATGAATAATACTAATAATAAGATGGAAGTATAGCTGTATCAGTTAGGTTTAATTTAAAAAAAAAAATAACGGGGATGTCAGCCTAGACTTCGTTTGATGTTGCTCGAGCTTTAGGTTACTTTCCCCGTTATGCCGTTAACTGGAAAGCGAAGCTTAAAAATCGACAGCGGTGGAAAGAAGAAACAAAACAACGTCCTAGGCGATAGGCCTGAATGGCCTGGATGAAGCCCTTTATACATAAATATTAATAATATAAATGCAAACAAATCTTATCGATAGATACCCCTCACCTACCAATTATCTTCTATACTGGGCACGCCGTAGCATTTTCGATGGATTTACGAAATTATTGTTTGATAGGAGTGTACCGACCGATACCTAGGTCTAACTATCATACTACATGACAATTGGAATTAACGAAGGAACACTACTGGGCGTCTCCTTCTCCCTCATAAATAACCGGAGAAGAGTGTACCGATACAATTGACTGCTATTACAAAGTACAAGCAGAACTATAAGTAAAACACCGTGCATCGACGTCTCTTTCCCTACAGAATTCAGAAAGAAATCGTATGGTCAGAGCGTATCGATATGATCGGTAAGTAACAAAAGACTTCATCGGTACACTCCTCACCTAGCAAATAATTTTCAAAACTGAGCACCCCTGAGCGATTCCGATCGATTTAGTAAATAATTGTTTAGTAGGAGTATACCGATAAATTTTCCTATAGTTACCAAGCAATAATAATAGCATAATTAATGCTGTGCGTATCGTCTAAAACTGTTTCTAAACCGCACGTGTCTCTATACTTGCAAAATTCCTAAGTAATTGTAGAACGTTAGTATACCGATCCGATCTGATGAATGAAAATGGTAGTATAAAAACACTAAACTTCATAGGTACACTCCTCATCCAGCAATTGTCTCTTTTAAACTGAGCACCCTCCTCTCCCGCGGTTCTGGTCGATTTAGTAAATAATTGCTTCCTTGGAGTATACCGATAAAATTTTGTACCAGTACCAAGCAATAGCAGTTGTATAATCAATGCTATCCACATCGATACACTCCCCCATATCGTCCAACATTGTTTCTGACGCACACTTATCTGTTTACGTGCAGAATCAATTAGTAATGGTACAATAGGAGTACAGTAAACTTTTTTGGTACACTCCTCACCCGATTCCGACCGATTTAGTAGATAATTGCTTCCTTGAAGTATACCGATAATTTTGCTTGCCAATACAAAGTAGTAGTAGTAGTATAATTAATGCAATGCATATCGATATACTCCCCCATATCGCGTAAAATTGTTGTAAACACATACGCATCACGTTTATCTACGGAATTAATTAGTAATTCCACAATGCGAGTGTACCGATCCAATTTGATAAATGATAATCGAGTATAAATAACATTAAATTACACCGGTACACTCCTCATCAAAGAATTATTTTCTTATATTCAACGTACTCCACCGTTTCTAATCGCATTAGCAAGCGGCTGTTCTCGGCGAGTGTACCGATGTCGTTTGCTGCCACTAGTAAGTGATACTAGTAATACGATTCATGCTACACGCATCGATATACTCCCCATCACCAAATATTCTTACGATTTTCTCGCGTGCAGAATTGATAAATAGTCGTGCGGCAGGAGTATACCGATACGATCCGACATCATTGGGAAATAACAATACTTTTGATCGATACACTCCACACCAAGCAATTGTCTCCTTATACGAAGTATGCTCAATAATCATCAAACGTCAACACTATAGTCTTCTACTATTTTTACTAATCGATGCGTAACCCTGTTTCTGCAAAATTCATAAGTAATTGTGTAGTATGACTATATCGATCGAAATTCGCTTATCTTCTATACTGCACACGGCTGAAAAGTTTCAAAGGTTGACCAATGTTAGTATATAACTGTATATGCATTAAGTGTATTTTTAGTGTACCGATACTATCTTACGTCACCTGAATAATAGGGATAGCATAAGTTGTACTATATTTCATCGGTACACAAGTAATCAACCGCAATACTGAACCCGCTCGAGCGTTTCCGATCTAGTGTCTAGTTGTTCTTTTTCAGAGTGTACCGATTAAGTTTACTATCGTTATGAAGTCATATTAACACTATTGATGTATCGACACACTCCTCGTCGCCTATACTTTTACCAATCGATAATTCCTACGCCCGCAGAAATAATTAGCAGTTATGTAGTGTGAGTGTATCGACACGATCTGACGTTGAATTTGAATGATAATAGTAGCATAAAGAACACTAAACTTCATGGATAGACTCCCAACTTAGCAGTTAGTTTATATACTAAACCTATAGGGGTGTTTCCGATCGATTGGTAAATATTTATTTAGTAGGAGTGTATCGATACTTGTGACAGCGATTTTAAGTAACGGTAATAGCATAAATAATACTACACATATCGGTACACCCCGAGTCATAAAATAATTCTATTAATTGGCACGTATCTCTTTCTTTGTAGAATTAATAAATATCGACGTAATGTGAGCGTACCAATACGACCCGAAATCATTTAGAAATGACAAGAGATGTATAAATAAAACTAAATTTTGCCGGTACACGCATCACCAAAGAATGATTCCTTTATGCTTATTGCTTTACTACCTTTAACAAGTGGTACTAGTCATAAAATTAGTGCTACGTTTATCGATACACTCCCCATCGTCATTGAAAAGAAAAAAGAGAATAGTTGCGTAGTATGAGTATACGAATAAGATCTGACATCATATGTGAGTGGTAATAGTAGCATAAATATCACTAAATTTCCTGCTCTTGCGGAATTCATAGATAATTGCGCAGTATAAGTGTACCGATACGATCTGACGTCAGTTAGAATTTGTTTTAATAGTATGAATAGCACTGAATTTGTCGATACGCTTATCACTAAAGAATTATTCCTTTATACTCAACACGCCCCGTTGTTTCTGAGCGATTGAGTAAATAATCGTTTGGTAGGAGTGTACCTATATAGTTTACTGTAATTAGTAAGCAATATTGGCAGTATTATGAATGCTACGCGCAATACACTCCTCATCGCCATATTTCTCTAACAACCGGCGCGTATTACGTTTCTTCTGGGTTTAAGAAATAATTGCCTGGTACGAGTGTATCTATAATATCTGACGTTATTCATTAACAGTATTAAATTTTATCGGCACACTCCGCATTAAGCAATTGTCTATATCGTAGGCCGTTCAGTTAACAATTATTTCGTATTCTGAACACACTCGAGAATACCCGATCGATTTAAAAGTAAAATGATTGTTTAATAGCAGTGTACCGATAAAGTTTACTACCGCTATTAAGTAGTAGCGCTATTATTATTAGCATATATGTATATTTTTAAACTCCCCGACGGTTTCTACTTTCAGAAATGGACACACATCTTTCTTTCCCTGCACAATTAATAAGTAATTGTATACTATGGGTTTGTCGATACGGTCTAACGCCATTTGTAAGTGCCGGTCGTAGTATAAATAACACTAAATTTTATAGGTATGTTCCTCGCTACGGGATTGTTTTTTGTACGCAACAAGGGCGATCGTTTCTAATCGTTTTAATAAATAAATGCTTGCAATGAGTGTATTTAGTGTCTTTTAGAATTTCAAAATTACAGGAATCTGTAATACGTGGTGATTGCGTTTCATCCAAGTATTTAACAAGAAAAAAATTACAATTATCAAAAACTGCATTTACTGAAGAAGACATAATTTCAACTGTGGAATTTTTTGAAATGAATTATGTAATCTAGAATAAATATTGCGTGAGAAAAATTAACAAATTGTGTAAAATGTCTTTAAAAAAGGAAACTTTAAAAACGAAAATCCCTGCGTAAATTCGTCATCGTATGCACCTATCATTTATTTCCAATCAATTTCGTTTAATTACACTATCTATCAATATAAGTTATTAAATAAAGATCGTTCTGACGCGATAAGTGCCAAAACAAACACGATTTAGGAAGTTTATGACAAGTGTACATACAATCCGGCGAGAAAGAACCCAAAAAATCGTATCGACTATCGCTAGACGTTTATTGCTCAAATTCCATCGCAATGCCGTCCTAATCGACGGAGCAAATATTATCTCGGTAAACTTAATTTTCCTTGTTTACCGAAACGTTTAAGACGACGAATCTGAATGCCTATTTTGTGACAGTTTAGCCCGGTTTCCTCGGGCGACCTTCGCGAAAAGCATTCGAAGGCGTAATGTTCAAAATCAAAAACGCAAATGCGCCATAGAATTGGTATAAAGTAACCCTTTTAACGCGTCCCGTACGTCCGAGAATCGAACGATTATTATCGATATTTAGTCGAGTCAGCGTTCAAATTAGAGTCGAGAGGGGAAATTTATTTATAGAAAGAAATGCTCTATTTCTGCCTTGATGAGAATCTGTTGTGATTTTTTTCGGGCGGACTTCGGTCGGTGATAATACGTTCAACACGAGTGAATTTTCAACAATTTAAAGGATAAATTGTATCATAGACGATGACGAGGTTGTTATGTTGTAATTTTATTACCATAAAAAATTTGTATATTTTGTATGAATTTGTGCCGAACCTCCTCATAATCGGACCGGATCGAATCTTATAATACGAATTAATAGGTGTGAATCTGAAGGTTTAAATTCGATTTCGACAATGGAATGGAAGCGAACGAAATATTTCTAGAAATCTATTTTGGGCGCAAAATAAAAAGAAAAAGTTCATGAAAATTACAGCCGACGAACTTAATTTAAATAAAACAAAAATTGCGATCATACTTGCACGAGGATACAAACGAAATGCACTACAAAAAAATAACATCGTAAAGCTAAAACACAATAGAACCGTAACAACGTCCGTTACTATACGTCAGTTGTTATATGTACATAAATTTCTCGTTTACAACTAATTAACCAAATCGAACGTCTCCTCTTTTTTTAGTAGGAAAACACCCGCAATAATAAAACAATTACCGCGTGTTGTCATAATAAGGGTAAAAAGATTCTATTTGGACCAAAAAGCAAATTAAGCCCAGTTTACGATGGCCTAATTGCCCGCACTTCTGGTAAGTCGGAGCAACCGCCGGCGGCTTATTTACATAAATTAATAAAGTCACGGAAAAGGTAAACACGGCGTGATTACGTGTCGTCTTTTTACGCGAAGCACGTGATGTAAACAAGCTACATGTAAAAACAAAAGATAGGGCCGAAGTGGAGGAAAGAATCTAGAATAAGACGCTTGTTCTAGCTAGAACTTCTTTGCTATGAGTAATGCACCTTTATCTTGATGAACAACAACGCCTTCTTTGCAAACGATTGCAAAAATCATAAATGTGTATGTCGCAACGACGCGATAACGATTGCAAAAATGATATTAGATGTGGTGTCAATCACACTAAATTGTATAGGTACACTCGTTATTGAACGATTTTTGAAAGTTCTGATCACGCCCAATCTTGCCAGATCGTTTCAGTAAATAATCGTTTGCATGGAGCGTCACCAATAGAATTTCCAGCCATTAATAACCAACACAATTAATGCTACATACATCAATACACCACCTATTGCAGATTTCTACCTAATCAACACCGATACACTCCTTACCAAACAGTTCTTTAAAGGGCTGACTACGCCCAATCGTTCCAGATCAATTTAGTAAATAATCGTCGGTATGGAGTGTACCGATAGCATTTACTGCTATAAATACGTAGTAAAATTAATGTTGCGTACATCGGTACACTACATATTGCAGGTTTCTACCTAATCAACATCGATACACTCCTTATCAAACAATTCTTCTAAGGTCTGAACACGCCCAATCGTTTCAGATCAATTTAGTAAATAATCGCCTGCGTGGAGTGTACCAATAACATTTACTGCTATTAATAAGTAGTACAATTAGTGTTACGTACATCGATACACTACCCATGGCAGATTTTTTACTAATAAGCGCATGTCTTCCCGCAGAATTAATAAATAATCGCGTAGTATGAGTGTAACGATAAGATCTGACATCATTTAGAGGTGGTAATCGTAGTATAAATAACACACAGTTTCATCTCCATATTCATCATCAAAGTCTCACCTCCTACACTTAGTACCCCCTTCGTTTTCGCTGGATTTAGTGAATGACCGTTAACTTGAAGTATACCGATAAAATTTACTACCTTAGACAAATAGTACTAGTCATAAAATCAATGCTACGTACATCGATACACTCGCCGTGGTCATTGCAAAAAGAAAAAGTAATTACACAGTATGAGTATAGCAATAAGATCTGACATGTGAGTTTCAATAGTTGCATAAATAACACGAAATTTCATCGCTACACTCTTCATCAAAGATTCGTCTTTTACAGTAAGCACCCGCATTCAGTTTCGCCAAATACAGTAAACAACGGCTAGCTCGGAGTGTACCGATAAAATCTACTGCCTTTAGCAAGTATTATTGGAAGTGTAATTAATGCTACACACATCGATACACTCCCCCTTTACTCAAAAGTTTTTAGCAATTTACATGTATCTATTCCCCTGCAGAATTCGTATATAATTTCGTAGTATGAGTGTACCGATACGATATGACGTCATTTATGAATGATATTAATAGCATAAATAACACCGAATTTGGGCGGTACGCTCCCTGTCCAAGAATTATTCGTCTATAATCAAGACGTCCTATCGTTTCTGAGCGATTTAGATGATAATCCGTTACTAGGAGTGTATATATTGAGCTAACTGTCAGTAATTGGTATTACTAATAATATACTTAATGCTACGTATGTCGATACAGTCTTCGTTAGTCAACTGTTTCACCAATTCATGCATATCTATTTCCTTTGAAGAATTAATAAGTGATTATATAATATGAGTGTACCGATACGACCTGACGTTATTTATAAATCGTATTAATGGCATAAATAGTACTGAATCTGGTCGGTACACTCCCGTCCAATAATTATTCATCTATACTCTACATTTCCGATCATTTCTGCGCGATTTTATTAATAATTTTTTACTGGGAGTATACCGATGTAATTTACTACCGGTACTAAGTAGTATTACTAGTATTATTAATACTACGTACTTCGACACACTCCCCCTTAGTCAAATGTTTTCATCAAGCCACGCGTATTTGTTTTCCTGCAGAATTCATTGGTAATTGTGAAGTTATGAGTGTACCGATAGCATCTCACGTCATTTATGAATTGTAATAATAGCATAAATAACACTGAATTTGATTGGTACACTCCTCGCCAAAGAATTATTTTTCATAATCTATACCCCCAATGATTTCTGAACGATTTAATAAATAATTGTTTTGAAAAAGTGTACCGATATATTTTACTACCATTGGTAAGTAGTATGCTGGATGCTATGGACATCGATACACTACCCCTTTCGTCTGATATTTGTACCAATCCACCCGTACCTTTTCTCTTACAAAATTCATAGGTAATTGTGTTGGATGAGTGTACCGATACGAACTGACGCCATTTATGAATCGTATTGATTTTGGTCGGTACACTCCGCGTCCGAGAATTATTCGTTTATACTCCTTTCTTACTGATTTCATAAATAATCGTTTACTAGGAGTGTACCTATGTACTTTACTGCCATTAACAAGTAGTATTAGTAATATAATTAATGCTACGTGATTCCAATGCACTTCTCATTGCCAAATATTTTACTAATCGGGGCGTATATCCTTTCTTGCAGATTTAGTAAATAATTGTATAGTGGGAGTGTATCGATAGGATCTGATGTTGTTTATTTGTTTTTATTTGACCTAGGAAAGTGGTGGTGATTTCCCAAAAGTTATTTATTGATAGTAATATTGGAATTGAGAGTACTACATTTTATCGGTACTATCCCCCCCTCCTCCCCGTCCCTCCCTTCCTCCAAGCATTTATCTCAACTGCGCGTACATATCCGTTCATTTCCGATCAAATTAGTATATCGATAACCACTCGTACAGTATAATAACGAAAATTTATTCTTCCATAAAGCTCTCAAACGTCTCAATAAAACTCGAAACATTTACGATCGGGATTATACGAGACACATGACTTCTGTAAATTTGCTTCTCTTAACAGGTAAGTATAACAGTCATATTTGTCGACTTAAGAATGGTAGCATTGTTGGCTTTAGAATTAAATAAATTGTACTAATTCTATTTATTATCGTCCAAATATCGCGCGATGGGAGTAATAAAATATGATGTCATCGACAGGAGCCTAATCTTCCACTTATCCGAGTCGATTGTAAAACAAATTGGCTTTGCTTTCGTATTTTTCGTTTTTTATCTTAGAAACAAATTTAATGACTCCTCTAACGGCTGGAAATTTAAGCCGAACCGATCCGAATTTTCCCACGCCGTAAATTCCGAAGAACGAAAGGAAACTCGTTGCGACCCATTTCACTCGTTCACCTTCTCGTAATCGTCTTCCGATTAAGACCCGCCCCATCCGACAAGTATTTTCCCTTTTTATTCGATTTAATTAGCGTCCGAATTAGAAGAAGGCGATAATTTAAGAGCATCCTTTTAAATTAAAAAAATTCGATTCCGGCGGTCACGAACGCCGTCCCCCTCGACAATTTAATCGCGCTTGGCGCGCACGGAAAGTCGCTCTAAAAGCGTCCTTTTAATTTCCCCCACAATCGCCTCGAAATCGTTATATTCGAACGCCCACCTAGCAATTCCGACGACTCACGTGCTATCGCCCGAAGGTCGAACTCGCACCCGTCGTAAAAACGTCTCCGCGAGCGCTGCTTATATACGCATATATATATATATATATATTTTATTGCTCTATAATTACGACCGCTGATGAATGACTCACGCAGTCGACACCGCAAACAACAAAATTAGAGATGGGAAGTAGGACGACACCTGATAAATGTGCGTATGTAAATACGTAGTGGATGCGTATACCGTTCTTTTCACGACTTTTGCGTCGGAATTAAAACAGACGAAAGTTTAAAAGGAAATAAAACAGCATAATATATACTTTCTTACTATCACAGGAAAGTATGAAATCGGCTAGAATGTTTCTTATTTAAACGTCGAAATGTAAACGATAGTAATATTCAGGTCATATCTAGAGCAAGGTCAAGTGGATCGTGTTTGTTTCATCACGCGGACCATAAACCATGCGTCGAAAGCTTCTTCTGAGTGAAGAATAAAGGCGGATGTTTACAATTTAGAGGAAAGAATGTAAACGCTAGTAAAATACAGATCATATCTAGAGCAAGGTCAAGTGGGTCGTGTTTGTTGTACCATGCGAGAGGTAAATCATATATGTCGAAGAAGTTCGGATATCAGATTGAGAAATAAAGAAAAATGATTACAATTTAGAGCAAGAAATGTAAACGCTAGTAAAAATACGGCTAAATCTGAAGCAAGGTCAAGTGGATCGTGTTTGTTTCATCATGCGGACGGTAAATGTTTCCAATTTAGAGAAAAGAATATGAACGCTAAATATAGGTCAAGTCTGGAACGAAGTCAAGTCGGTCATGTTTGTTTTATCATGCGAGAGGTAAGTCAAGAAAAATAGGAGCGAATGTTAATCATTTAGAAAAAGAAATGTAAGCTGTAGTAAAATTCAGGTCATACCTGGAGCAAGGTCGAGTGGATCGTGTTTTGTTGTATCATGCTTACCATCCGCAATATATGAGTGAAGAATAAATGCGAATATTAATTACAATTTAGAGGAAGAAATATAAACGTTAGTATAAATTCAGGTCATATCGGGAACAATGTCTCTTGGGTCGCGTTTGTCCTATCAAGCTAGAGATAAATCATATATATCGAATAACTTCCAATATCAGATTGAGAAATAAGGAAGAATGTTAACAATTTAGAGCAGGAAATGTAAACACTAGTAAAATTCTGGCTAAATCTGAAGCAAGGTCAAGCGGATCGTGTTCAGGTCATATCTGGAACAAGGATTCTTGGGTCGTGTTTGTCTTATCATGCGGGAGGTAAATCATATATGTCGAAGAACTACGAATATCAGATCGAAACGTAGAGGCCAATGTTCACAATTTATCGGGTGTATAACTTGAAAATGAGGGATTTACTAGAGTTGGCGTAAGTTGCACCAGACAGCTCAGACCCGTACTGTAAATGCTTCCGTATCAATGTTTCATCGTGTGGCTTTAGTTGTCAGCATGTGTCAATTCGCCAAAGCGTAAACATGCTAATTTTTTCGTGTTTAAACATGTCAACATACGTGCCCTAAAAACACACACGGAATTTACGAGAAGTCTTGCTTTTCTTCTTCAATTCGAAAAAAGGTGTTGTTGATTGTGAGTCAGGGAAGGTTCTCGGAAGTTTACGGTGGACATACTCGACGTTTTAGAAATGGTAATTTTGATACCTCGAAGGAAAAGGAACGACCTGGTCAAGCGAAAAAGTTCGAAGACGAAGATTTTGAGGAATTAGTCAGTAAAAATTCGTGCGAAGCGCAAGAAGAGCTTACAGAATCGTTGGGAGTGACATAAGCGGCAATTTCCGAGCTCCTGAAAGCATTTGGGATTCGTACAAAAGCAATGAAACTGGGTGCCATATACGTAAGTTGAAGCCTCGCGACGTCGTACGGCGGTTTTGCTCTCTCAGAAATGTTTCTTAAACGTCACGAAAAAGAGTCATTTCTGCATCGAGCGCTAACTGGGGGACGAGAAATGTATCAATTACGAGAAGCCAAAACGCAAGAAAGCATGTGTGAAGCTACACTATCACGGACCAGTTGTCCCGTTAGGGATTGCTTCGTTTGAAGAGAGCATTGACAGAAAAACGACCAGAATATGCTTCTAGACCTGAAGATGCTCGGCTTCATATTGCTATACCGGTTAAAAGCTATTTACAAAACTGTGGATGGGAAAGTCTTATCGCACCCGCCCCTTCTGATTTTCGCTTGTTTCGATCAATGCAGAACGCTGTTTCAGGAATACGGTTTGCTTCAACTGGAGGTGTCAGAAGTTGGCTTGATTCCTTCCTGGTCTCAAAATATGAACGGTTTCTTTTTTGGCAGGACATTCACTTACCAGAGAGATGGCAAAAAGTTGTAGATTCCGATGGACAATGCTTTCAATAATGTACTCATTGATGTGTAATTGAAATAAAGCCATATTCCTGCAGAAAATTCGCTTATTTTCAAGTTATAGACCCAATTGAAAAAGAAATGTAAACGCTAGTAAAATTCAGGTCATATCTGTAACAAGGTCTTCTGGGGCGTGTTTGTCTTATCATGTGGGCGGTAAATCAAATGCCTGGTAGAACTTTGAATATCTGAGTAGAGAATAAAGGCAAATTTATACAATTTAGAGAAGGAAATGTAAACGCAAGTCAAATTCAGACCAAATTTGGAACAAGGTCAAGTGGGCCGTGTTTGTCTTATCATGCAAGCGGTAAATCATATATGTCGAAGAACTTCGAACATTTGAATGAAGAATAAAGGCGAATGTTTACAAATCTCGAGAAGAAACTGTAAACGCTAGCAAAATTCGGGTTGTATCTGGAACAAGGTCTAGTGGGTCGTGTTTGCTTTATTATGCGAGCGGTAAATCATATACGTGGAAGAACTTTGATTACCTGAGTAAAGAATAAAGACAAATGTTTACAATTTAGAGAAAAAAATGTAAATAATGCTAGTCAAATTTAGACCATATCTGTAACAAGGTCAAGTGGATCGTGTTTGTCTTATAACGCGAGAGGAAAATCATATGTGTCGAAGAACTTCGAACATCTGAGTGATGAATGAAAAGGAATATATACAATTTAGGGAAAGAAATGTAAGCGTTAGTGAAATTTAGGTCATATCTGGTGCAAGATCTAGTGGGTCGTGTTTGTCTTATCATGCTGGCGGTAAATCATAAGAAAGAATTTCAAATATCTGAATACAGAATAAACGCGAATGTTTACAATCTAGGGAAAAGAACGTAAATAATGCTAGTGAAATTTAGGCCATATCTACAACAAGGTCAAAGTGGGTCGTGTTTTGTTTTATCATGCGAGAATAAGTCATATGTGTCGAAGAACAGCGCACGTCTGAGTGCGGGACAACAGCGAATATTTACAATTTAGGGGAAAAAATGTAAACGTTAGCAAAACGCGGGCCATATCTTAAACAAAGGGAAGTGAATATTTGTATAGGACGTGTTTGTTTATTTTCACCCGTATCTCCCGCCGAATTTTTCGATTTTTGTTTCGACAAATCTATTTCGATACATTCAGCGCTTCCGAGACAATACTTTTATTGTTTATTTGCCCCAAAACCTGTCCTTGATTGACCTAGAAAGTGGTGGGCGTCACCCGAAAGATAAGTTACGATTTATACTAATACATATTTCGTAGGTTATATTACTATACTACTTACGTTTCTTTTTGACGGCGACCTCTTCGACTTCCTCCTTCTGCTTACGCTTCCTGGACGTTTCCGGCTTAACTTTATCCTCCTTTTCCTTTTCCTTCTCGTCGGATGACAGTTTACGTTTTCGACTCCTGGTCACTCGATTTTCGGGCGCGGGAGCCGCAGCCGCCGTCGTTCCGTTGGTTTCGGAACGTTCGGCTTCCGGTTCGACTCCGTTTTCCGATTTCAACAGTTCCTCCTCGATCAGTTCGATGTCGTCGTCGTCGTCGTCCTCTTGGACGGTCGCTTTGATCTTCGTCTTTTTCGTTTCCAATTTGTCGACGGGGGCGACGATTTCTTCACGATCGACGATTTCGGCGTCGTTTTGGGCGTCGACGTCATCGCTCAGTTTCCTTTTACGCGTATTGTAGCGCTGTTGGCTCGTCTCGGCGATCGGCGTTTCGGCATCGGCGTTGCTCATCTTGAAGGTCTTTGAGAATTGAACGAGAAGAAAAAAATGTTGTGAATATCAACATCTTATCTGGTGAGGTGTTTTTAGAAATTAAAGAATAAAAATTTTTTTAGAGCGAACCTTTTTATCGATGTTCTGTGGCGAGAATTAACTGGGGAAAAAGTGAGACGCTTGAAATCGTCAGATAGACGCTTTTATCCTTTATTCTTTTCCTTCATTAGAGTTTGTTTCCTTAGAGAAGAGCACATTACGTCATGAAAATATGTGCGAAATGTGACGTTTCATTGACTTTCGCTAGTCGATTGCCATGGTAACGTATACAGAACACCAAATTTGGTTAATTGCGCCGCTGACGTAATGTGCTCTTTTCTAAGGAAACAAACTCTAATTCTTTCTCTCCCTCACACATACACACATACTCATCGTAAGAGTAACTATGTAATACCTCGTATTTGCGTCTTTCTCCATCAGATGGCGCTGTTATTATTCGGACTCGAATTTACTTCAAATTCAACTTCAACTTATTTACCACCGGTTTCGAAAGGAAGTACTTTTTCTATATACATTGTTTATTGTAGTATAGTAATACTCAAATGGTTAATTACCATTAGAAAATTTATCATTTATTACCATTTAATATATAAAAATTCACATTAAATGTTGGGATTATGGTTGTCTATCTTCAAATGACATTCGGTTTTTTGAGGTTCTGTTTATACATACCTCTTCGACACCACACACACCACCTTTTAAGCATTTTATTACCCTATGGGTGTCAGCTTCTTTTTTGAATCCAGCCAGATACGTTTAATCGGAGAAAATAATGTAACTAGAAATAAAATTATTAATTATTATAAAAAGCATCGATTAAAAGATAGAAAAGCATTGTAAACATTCAGACACATACATGCAATATTTTTACATTACAAGAATTCATAATAACTACTGGATAAATAACCAACGATACATCGACATTCATTACAGGTTTCTATAACAACGTATTATGCCTAGGATGAACTGGAGTCAAGGTGAATTAAAGTTTTCGTTTCGTGGGCAATGGAGAAATAATGTAGGGTAGTCCTGGTTTTCGGAAAAAGATAAAAAGTTTGTTTTGGTTGACGACGAAGAAAATTTACAAGATAGATAAGTCAACAAAAAGTTTATAAATATATTTGGACTAAAAGGGTTTTAAGAAGAAGTACCGGTGAATAAAAGAACCTCACCATACCGGAGAAGATAGAATTATAAAAAGGGAAGAATCCATAGAAAATAGAACCACCCCGAAAAAAGAAGTTAAGAGAGGAGACATAGGAAGAACCATCATCGAATAAAAGAAATTACACTCACACACACACAACACTAGGTAATTATCATGATTTTATGTTAAATATTTCTCCAAATTTATAAATATAATTTCTTATAATTTATGCTTTTTATATCATTAATTAGGAGCTCGTATAAGAGCACCGGTGATTATTGGAGTGGTGTGGATGGTACGATTGGCTGACATTGGTTTTGCATGGGAAATTCGCGTTTGATTGAAGATGTGTGTGTATGTGAAGTTTTGTTTTATGAAATTAACTTCTAACAACAATCTGTGCCAGGAAAACATATTTTCGATTACCATGATGAAAATATTGTTTCCAGTCAGTAATAGCGGTGCTTTGTCGAAGAAAAGAAAAAAGACAGTTGAATCACTATGCTCGTATTTAACTAGTAAATCAAACAATACAATCGCTAGTCGCGATATAATTTATTATTCGGCTATTCGTTTGCGTCAAAGTAACATAGTTTGTTCTACGTTTTCGAGTCACACACACACAGCACACGCATTCCATAAAAGCGCGACAATAACTTTCGTGTTTGCCCGCTCTTTATTCCCTTCAATACGTTTCGTTATTATATTACTCGAGCGAATTCGGGAACGGATAATGAACGCACAATAAATTATCTCTCGGGCAAATATTTGAGCTATTCTCGCAGTTAACTAGTAACTAATTATTGTAGGTACCTCGCCGTTATTAAGGAAAACCCGTGTTTCGAAATTAAACAGGGGAACGAGGAAAGTTTTCACGGTCAAAGTTAGACGGACGTAATAGTAGCGGTAGTGGTAGTCGGCGTTTCGCGTTTAATATCTGGATTAGCGGAGAATTCGCCAACTCGAAGACCAGTTAGTTTAACAATGGAATATCGTCGACGTGCAGTTACGTGAACGCGCCTCCGATTGAATGCAGGTTTAGGTCCAATTCCTATATACCAAACCTGAATATGGATAAATGAAAAGGACAAAAACGGAGGCAAAGGATCCTAGAAACGGATGTGCGGGTAAATGTGTCCAAGAAATTGAGACTGAAAAATAAGGGAAAGAAATGCAAAAGCTAGTAAAATTCGGGTCATTTCTAATAATAATAATATAATTGAGAAGTACGGGAGAAGTGTGTATATTTTTGAAGACACGATTAAAGAGAAAAGTTTGAGGATTTGACAGGAAGTTTAAACGGTTTCGTCGCCAAGAACTATATATGTAACTGCGCCCATTGTTTCTGCTGCTAACGCCCAAAAACCACCGATAACGATAAGTTGCTGTCTAGAGAAAACCTAACGTACTACTCCACAAGCTTATAAACTTGTTAAATCAGAATTAAAGAGGGAGATTGGACGGCCTTATCAACAATAACAATGCGGTTGCTGCTAACGTCCTAAAACCACCTATGGCGATAAGTTCCTGGCTATAAGAGACCTAGTGACGTACACCACAAGCTTAAAAACTTGTCAAGTCAGAACTGAGGACCAAGATTAAACGGCCTTATCGATAATAACAATATGGTTGCTGCTAACGGCCTAAAACCACTAATAACGATAAGTTGCTAGCTAGAAAGAACCTAACGAAGTACTCCACAAGCTTATAAGTTTGTTAAATCAGAATTAAAGAGGGAAATTGGACGGCCTTATCGATAATAACAATGCGGTTGCTGCTAACGTCCTAAAACCACCTATGGCGATAAGTTCCTGGCTATAAGAGACCTAGTGACGTACACCACAAGGTTAAAAACGTGTCAAGTCAGAACTAAGGACCAAGATTAAACGGCCTTAATCGATAATAACAATATGGTTGCTGCTAACGGCCTAAAACCACTAATAACGATAAGTTGCTAGCTAGAAAGAACCTAACGAAGTACTCCACAAGCTTATAAGCTTGTTAAATCAGAATTAAAGGAGGTGATTAAACGACCTTATCGATAATAACAATATGGTTGCTGCTAACGGCCTAAAACCACCGATGACGATAAGTTTCTGGGTAGAAAAAACTAGTGACGTACCCCACAAGCTTATAAACTTGTCAAGTCAGAATTAAAAAAGGAGGTTAAACGGCCCTATCGATAATAACAATATGGTTGCTGCTAACGTCCTAAAACCACCTATAGCGATAAGTTGCTAGCTAGAAAAGACCTAGTGACGTACTTCACGAGCTTATAAACTTCTCAAATCAGAATTGCTCGCTAGAAAAGACCTAATGACCTATTTTAGAAATTTGTCAAGATCGGATTAAGAAGAGAAATTGAACGGTCTTAGGGCTAATAACAATATGGCTGCTGCTCCTTCCGCTGCTAACGTCCTAAAATTGCCGATGACGATAAGTTGCTTGCTGGCGAAAACATTATGGCGCTTGTCAGAACATCATAAACTTGTCGCAACAATTTTTTGAAAGGAAAAATCGAACTACCTTATCAGTAATAACTAGAGTTTGTTAAAAAGATGGTACCCGACAAGGACGTATGTCGATGAACGCAGCGTCTAACGCGAATTTGTTAACCGACATAGCCGCCCTCCTATCCCTTTTCTCAAATTAATTGATTCCAGTACGTTACGTTCACCGACATGCACCCTTCCGCGGTACCACCTTTTAACAAACTCTAGTAATAACAATATGACTGCTGTTCACGTCGTAAAACCACCGATAGGGATAAGTTTCACGTTAGAAGAAATGATGTATTCCACAATGTCATAAAGTTATCAAGGCGTGATTAAGGAGGGTGTTTGATGTGGGTCTACCTATATCGTTGCCAGCGCCCAAAATCACAACCGATGACGTAGTGGGTATCGAGTGAATCGGTGTTAATGGGTTTATTGTCAAGGACAACACGGTTGCTATCAACGGGCTTGATTGCTAATAACTAGACGCCGGGAAATTGGGGGAGGAGGGGGTGATCATACGAAAACCATCCCTACCACTAATGATCGTCCCGCCTCCAAACCTCCTATGCAAGTTTAAGTTTGTTTTTTTTTGTATCCAAAAGCGTTTATCGGTTTATTGAATCTGGATCGATGTCGGAATTTAAATCTAAAAAAATGGTGAGACATTCGATTTTTCTCTTCGTTTCGAATGCGGGTATTGGCGGCAATTAAATCTGCTCGAGGCGACACGTTTAGCAAGGAATACGCATCCTTTGGGGACCGTGCAAGGTAGTGATCGAAAAGTGACAATATGACAACGCCGCGCTCGACAGTCATCGCCGACCGGCTCACAGACTGGCATTTCCGCCGAAAAGCTGGCCAAAATTCGCAATTGCAAAGATTTACGTATAGGGGTGATGTTGGGTGATTATTAGAGTTTGTTAAGAAGGTGGATGACGTGTTTTCATTAAGTAGTGTAAATCGAACTGACGCTGTCACTCCTCTCTAGTGATAATAAAAGTGTATTAATGTTACGTCACGCGGTCCATGCAATTGTTTCAACCAGAGAATCTGCAGTCGGAACTTTGTTGAATTGTTTTGTACTTTTCAACTTTCCATTGTGGTTACTTTTATGGTTGTTAAGTGTTTGTTGTGGAAGATAATAAATTTGTTTATGTGAGTATTTTGTTGAGTAATTTGTGTTTAATTTTTTCATTCAAATTTTATATACTTAATGTTTTCTTTTATCTCATCAACGCGTATCAACGCTTCAAAATCCATCAAAAAGTTATCGAGACATACAATAACTCTTAACTATACCAGTCTTTTATAAACAATTACTTTTGTATTAATAAACAGGCATTGTGACAAATAAATACAAAAAAGAAGATTGATGCTTATTTAAATAAAAGGTAACATTCTATAATTGAATAGACAATGCGTGAAGAAAAAATATTTCATTTCGAAACCGATGGTAAATAAGTTGAAGTTGAATTTGAAGTAAATTCGAGTCCGAATTATAAGAGCGACATCTGATGGAGGGAGACGCAAATTGTATGCGTGTGTGTGAGAGAGAAAGAACAAGTGATAGAAAAGAATGAAAGAATTAAGCATTTGGGGCTTATTTGAATAAAAGATAAAATTCTAAAATCGAGCGAAAATAAACAATGTCCAAAGAAAAAGTATTTCGTTTAGAAACCGATGGTAAATAGGTTGAAGTTGAATTTGAAGTAAATTCGAGTCCAAATAAAAAGAGCGCCATCTGATGGGGGAGACGCAAATACGGCACATTTTGATCTTGGATGCGTATGTGTGTGTGAGAGAGATAGAAAGAACTAATGAAAGAAGGAAGATAGAAATAGAAAGCGTCTATTTGACGATCTCAAGCGTCTCATTTTTTCCCAGTTAACTCTCGTCGCAGAACCTCACTAAAGAGCTTCGCTCTCAAAAAACTTTTGACAGGTTTTGACATTAAATACCCTGTCGAGCCGCGCCCAGCTCGCCAGTCTCTTTCAAAGAACTAAGCACGAAGGTATTGCAAAAAAATTGCCCCTATATTGCGTGGTCGAAAGACCAAGAGCGATATTTCTTCTCTCAAACTATCCAGTCTTCAACCTGACTAGAATTTAGCGTCTTCTAGTGGATGGATCACGTGTTAGAAATCCCGACTACGGAATACGACCCAAGCTTCCAGCAGATCTTCCTACAGGACTAAAGAGAAATTAGACTACGTCTATGACATCTTCTGGTGGATTGGTCACGTGTGCAAAATCGAAACGAATTTAACATTCTCGAAAGGGCGTCGCGATTAAAATCGCGCAGTTTCTACAAGCTGCACTTACTGCATGTGAATTTCGATATCCGCAAGTCGGCGTCGGCGCTTTCTTCGTCTTCCACTTCGCCAGGCAGTACGTCGTAATGTAGTATAGTAGTTGTTACTTCCTCGATGCACTTTATCGTTTTACATTCTGAAACGTACTAGCCGGACTTACACGTACGTAATGTACAAGTTTTCTATCGATCGATAGTACGCCACTACGTTAACGGGACCCGTTTAAAATATTAAAGCGGTGTGCCAAAGGGGTGGTAATTTTCCCATCAAACGTCGATGACGTTTCCGTTTCCGAATATGTTTCCAAACAAACTGAAAATTATTTTACTGTAAATTCGTTTCAATTTTGTTTATGAAAATTTCAAAATTTTCATCAATCGATTGTTATTCAAAAAGGATGATAGGATTATACACCCGGTGAATGTTCCTGAAGACGAGTTTAGATTAAGAGGCGGTATATAGGGTGTTTCACAACTTATATGCATCAAATTAAAACAAACAAGAAATGTAAAGAAACGATAAACAATTATAATACAATACAAAAATAAACAAAGTTTGTATATAAGAAAAAATATTCCTCTACTGTCAAAGGAAAGCCGTAATCATTATTATATATATATATATATATATATATATATATATATATTAATTTATCACTTTAATGACCCCTGGTACAACAATTGTTTCATGACACAAACAGACGTTAACAGCCGGCTGATACAACACCTGGGTATCGCGCAGCTAAACAAAAGCCCGCTCCGCACGAAATTTTTGTCTTGAAACCGAACGCCCTATAAATTGTTAAAGTTTCGCAAGGAACATTTCGAGAACCTCTGATCCCCTGTGCGATCAACTATAATCTATCTGAAAAATGGAGAAACAATTTTCTGAAGTAACTCCGAGTCCTCTACAAAAAATGTAATTAGAATTATATCATTCACGTGCTTTGATAACACAAACTATTTCCTGTAGGTACATATACTTTTTTACAAAACATACACCTGTGCATATATTCATTTATTAAACAATTGAAACCCTCCTTATACACGCTTGTTTACAAACGCATGTCTGAAAAGAACTGATACTTATTATATTAGCCTGGACAAACAGAGGTGGTACCAAAACGATGGCGCACCGCCACATTATACGCCCCATTTCTGCGTTCTGAAGTTCTTTTAAGGCAAATATGGATAATCTTAAATGGTAATTTTTAAAACGTAAGAACTGTCTGTTATCAAAACGATGGCGTACCGCCACATTCACATTACAAGCCATTTTTGCGTTCTGGGATTCTTTTAAAGGCAAATAGGGAACATCTTTAAGAACCATTTTTAAAACGTAACCACACGTTGGTATCAAAACGATGGCGCACCGCCACGTTATACGTCCCATTTTTGCGTTCTGAAGTTCTTTTAAGGCAAATATGGAAAATCTTAAATGGTAATTTTTAAAACGTAAGAACTGTTTGTTATCAAAACGATGGCGTACCACCACATTCACATTACAAGCCTTTTCTGCGTTCTCGGGTTCTTTTAAAACAATTGGGGAACATCTTTAAAAACCATTTTTAAAACGTAATCAGACGTTGGTATCAAAACGATGGCGCACCGCCACATTATACGCCCCATTTCTGCGTTCTGAAGTTTTTTTAAGGCAAATATGGATAATCTTAAATGGTAATTTTTAAAACGTAAGAACTGTTTGTTATCAAAACGATGGCGTACCGCCACATTCACATTACAAGCCATTTTTGCGTTCTGGGATTCTTTTAAGGCAAATAGGGAACATCTTTAAGAACCATTTTTAAAACGTAACCACACGTTGGTATCAAAACGATGGCGCACCGCCACGTTATACGTCCCATTTCTGCGTTCTGAAGTTCTTTTAAGGCAAATATGGATAATCTTAAATGGTAATTTTTAAAACGTAAGAACTGTTTGTTATCAAAACGATGGCGTACCACCACATTCACATTACAAGCCATTTCTGCGTTCTGGGATTCTTTTAAGGCAAATAGGGAACATCTTTAAGAACCATTTTTAAAACGTAACCACACGTTGGTAAAAAACGATGGCGCACCGCCACGTTATACGTCCCATTTTTGCGTTCTGAAGTTCTTTTAAGGCAAATATGGAAAATCTTAAATGGTAATCTTGAAAACGTAAGAACTCTTTGTTATCAAAACGATGGCGTACCGCCACATTCACATTACAAGCCTTTCTGCGTTCTCGGGTTCTTTTAAAGCAATTGGGGAACATCTTTAAAAACCATTTTTAAAACGTAACCAGACGTTGGTATCAAAACGATGGCGCACCGCCACATTATACGCCACATTTTTGCGTTCTTGGATTCTTTTAAGGCACATGTGAAAAACAGCTGTTTGGTATTAAAACGATGGCGCACAGCGGTAACAGCGCGCAATTATGAAAAAGTTACGACAACATCGCCGACTCCCCACTTTAGTCAATACTAAATCAATGCTGTATGCGATTAGTTATGTGTATATGTAGGCTGTCGTAACTTATTTCGTAATTGTGCGCTGTTCGCTCAGACTATTTATTATAGTTTAAACTATACGTTAAAAAAGATGAAACAACATATACCAATGCGTTTGACAGAATCATAAAAAACGATGTTAAATGACATAGTGTCAGCTGGTATTGCTTTCGACCAATAATAATTAACCGTTGCAGTGATTTGTTCGGAAATTCGTCTCTCTATTTTGAAGATATAGTATAGAATATCTATTATATAGACCAGTACTTGTCAACGAGGGCGATATCACCCCCATGTTTGGGGAGCCGAAAATCAATTTTCTGGGCGCTGCAGTAAAACATTATATTAAGAATAATTAAATATTTTATTCGTTATATCGTACAATAAATAAACAGATACATTACCATACGCTAGTCACAAGTCTATTATATGCAAAACGAATTTTTCGAATTTGTCGAATTTTTCGAATTTTTCGAAGTGGAGGGGGCGATACTACGTTTACTACGTTTTATTGAAGTGGAGGATGATTCGTTAGAGGTTAAGGAACAGTGATGCAGACGTAAAAGAGCAAACGTCGGTAAAATTCGGGTCGCATATTTAGAAAGATCGAAATGGTCGTGTCTGCTTTATTTCTTGCGCCTCCAGTGATTCGGATTCGAGGTTTAATCATGCGGGCGATAAGTTATATGACACCGCCGGCATGTGACTGAAAAATAGCGGCTAATGTTTACAATGTAGTGAAAGAAACGCTAGTAAAATTAGGTCAATATGTTTGTGCAAGATGAAGCGAATATTTCTATACGAGCCGAGTTCTACGACGTTCAATTACGTATCGAGAAATCGATTACGTATTCTGGATAAACAGCGGTAATTACGAAATAAGTTACGACGAGCTACATACCCCTAAAACTACTCGCGTATCGCGTACTGCTTAGAATGTGGAGTCGGCGATGCTCTGTCGTAACTCATTTCGTAATTGTACGCTGTTACTGCTGTTTGTCCAGACTAATTACGATACGTAATTCAGTGCTTCCAAAACAATACTTTTAGTTGCCCAATTTTTCTTAATCATCGTTTTTCCTTCGCGTTCATTGACTTGCTATTGCCTCGTATAATCGTAAAAATACATTGGGGGTATTATTTGTGTCTGCATAGGCCAGGCCAGTTATCCAGTAGCTGTAAATTATTGCATCAATACACAATATACATAGCTATGAATGAATTGATTTTAATCAATGGTAAAAAAAATTAATAATTGGGAAAAATGATGTTTAAAAATAATGGTGTGGTTATGTAAGTATATATAATATACAGGGTGAGTTTATTTCGATGTTTAATATGGAGCGAGACGATTAAATGGGGGAAAGAATAGCACTTTTAAGAGCCCAATTTGTTGAGTTCTTTTTGGACTTTTTGGAAAAAATGAAACCGACATAAGCACACTCAAAAAGTTGCAAATTTATTAGCTACGCCCGAATTTGGGACTTCTACAGCTAACAGTTTGTAGAACATAACGAGATTTCCATATATTTCAACTAGCCTGTATGTACAAATACAGTATTTCAGGAATTAGACGGGCCAGCAGACTAGGGCACTGGACCACCAACGAATTCGATTTTTTTTTAACTTCTCTGTCCAATCCAATTCTGCAAGCCAACTGCTAGCCAAACGTCAAAATATCCGCCAATTTAAACCTAAATTCGGCGCGACTTACCTTTCTTTCCTATCGGATCTGCTGGAGTACGTGCGAGGACCACCAAACTTACCACAACAAATCTCGATTTGCCACTGACATTCGTACGCCTTTACGATCGAAATATTTTATCGATATTCCGTGCAGATTAAGATACGTACGTAGTTTAATCGAGGATCATCCGTAGGATTAGGAGTATGTGGCTTATGTGATTTTATCGTAATTAAAATCAAACTAATAACGGAAAAGGACGAGGCGAATTGCACATGTTCGATTGGACGTTAAGGAATAATCATGTTCCCGGCGCATTCCAGAGTGGCACAAATCGTTCGGGTAACCTATCTAAGCTTATTTTTCTCGCCGTAAATCTGGATTTTCGAAAAATGTTATCGGATTTTCGACGGATTTCGTTATATAACCGGCACGTCGGGTATTAAATAATTCGGGATTAGTGAGGCACCCTCGCAGTTTAGGTAAAAGGAACGGAATGATATTTGTCATTGAGATTATTTTGTTTGTTCGGTCGTTATATCACGTCAGTTGAAACTGCTGGCCGCATAATTATCTAATCAAATCCCGTGACACTTGTTTCGCTATTAACGAGGCTAGCATCTCCCTATAGTGAGCGTAATAAAACTGTATCGTATCTACAAACCAGTCCACCCACAAGAACTTTTACAAATAATCCTTGCACAACTTTTTGTAAAAGTTGCCAAATAAATACGTCTCAGTGAGATAATTTATGTGAGAGATATTTAGAATTTTATTTTCTACTTCTTCGTTTGGAAAGAAAAACACTAAATAGGGAAGAAAAACAGAAGTGGGCTGGAAAAGACGGACGAACGAGGAATCAAAACGAGTGTACAAGGAAACAAATATGATAAGATTCATAAATATACAAAGACTTTGATGGTTAGGCTATATAGAAAGAATGCCAAATTAACGAATACCGAAGCTAGTGACGAAGAGGAAACCAATTGGAAGAAACAGAAGAGGGGGATAAGAAAAATGAAGTGGAAGACCTGAGACGATAAGAATAAGAGACTACAAAGCCGAGAGGCAGAAAAGAATGGAGACAAACAGTGCATCAACTACCAGAATGGAAAACGCACCTTAAGTCCTCGAGGCCTGGTGGGCGATTTAATTAATTAATACAAGTTGATAAGGAGGTCTTTTTCTAACTGACGGAACATCGCAGCAAGTGACGTTATGAAAATGTTTATATATAAATTAAAGGTAACCGATACTACACTCCCTGATCTAAACAAAACTTATAAACTTATATATAATTGGAAAAGTATAAAAAGGGCAATCGAAAGACCAATGTAATAAAAGGTGATAGTGCTAGCTCTTTCTAACTAACGATGCATGTAAACAAATAAAAAGAGTCGGAACTGATCAACTGAGTATTAAAGAAAACGATAGGAAATGGTTCAAGACGTTGGCTTAATAAAAGAATATTAGCTTTATACAAATATTGTATATAATACAGGGTATTAGCCTTAACTCTTTCTGACCAGCAGCATGTGACAAAGAAAAGATTACAACGCGTTCACATGGAAAACGATAGACATTTCTATATTTATGTACGTAAGCGTTCTTGTAAATGTTGTTGTATCTAGTGAAAGTTGTTAGCGCGATCTCTGTCTAATCAACGTAGTATCGCGAGGGAGCGATTTATTATATTTAGTAAAAAAGATGGTATTATTTCTCGCTAACCGAAACGGTATCGCAAGGATACGATTTATAACACGAAAGTAAAAATTGCACGCTTTTGTTTGTATATAATAAAAGCTGAAAGCGCTAACTCTTTCTAACCGAGCATGCGTTACGAAGAAAGCGTTCGTGACGGGAAACAATAAAAAGTTCCATAATGATTTACGTAAGCGTTGCTGTAAAAGCTTTTTATATTTAATAAAAGTTGTTGACGCGATCTCTGTCTAATCAACGTATTGTCACAGGAGGACGATTTATTACATTTAGCAAAAGATGATGAGGTCACTTCTTATTGACCGACGCGATATCGCAAGAATACGATTTATGTAAAAATAAAAATTGCAAAGTATAGCTTAAACATAATAAAGGAAAATGGTGTTAACTCATTCTAACCAACAGAGTATTACAACGAAAGCGTTTGAAAGCATTTGCGATGGAAAAGAGATCAACATTTTACAAGTAAGTCTTGTTGTAAATGTTTCATTTTTGTTTTTATTCAGATTTAATACAGACATAAGTATTAAATCTGAATAAAAACAAAAATGAAATTTGTTAACGCGATCTCTCTCTAATCAACGTACTGTGGCAAGACGACGATTTGTTATGTTTAGTGAAAAATGATGAAGCCATTTCTCAACTAACCGACACGGTAACACAAGAATACGATTTATTATATCACAATAAAAATTGCAAATTTTTGTTTGCATTTTATGAAAAAAAAAAAAACAAATGAAAGTTTAGTTTTGGGACCGCTGCTTTACTTAGTTATCTCTCGATACATACTCGTCGACGCGGTTGTCGTGAAATTAAACATACACATCCTATCGTAATATCCACTTGACCTTGCTAATGACCCGAATTTTACTAACGTTTAGGTACATCTCTAAGTGAGAATAAAAATATAAGTAACCTCAGCGGTTTTCGGACGGTTCTCAAACTATAAAAAGTAATTTTCGCTTACCTGTGATCGTAGGAAACTATTTTCTTTTCGACATTTACTTTCATTTTATTTGAACTTTCTTCTATTTTGAGTTGTGAAAAAATCTAATATATTTTCTGATCCCATTCTTTTTGACGGGCATCATCGGTATCGATTCACTGCTTGAGTGGTTCCCAATTGTCTGTCGGTTTAGGTTACCATAACAAACTTCCTTGTGATCGACGAAGCTCCCCCTCCCCCGCCTCCATTTTCTTTAATGTATTGTTGTCTTGCCAGTATTTCTGGTTTCTTGTCTTTCTTGGTTCTTATTTTCTATTCGTCTTAGGAATCTCATATCTAAGGCCTTCACTCGCGATTTCACCTTTTCTGACTTTACCCAGGTGTCACTGCTATAAGTTATTGTTGGTTTTTCTCCGTTTTCATTTTGATCAGTTTTGGTGCTTCCTTTTTATCCGAGAAACGTAGTCCTCATCGCATAAACCATTCTTCCTACTTTCTTCTTTCTTTCATTAATTTTTCGCTCCATTTTTCCGTCTCATTGAATTATTGTTCCTAGATATTTGTAATTTTTAACCCGTTCTTTATTCTTTCGTCGATTTTGATTATGTCATTTCGTTTTTCCTGCAATTATCATTGATTTGGCCCTTTCGATGCTTACTTTCATTTCTATCCTCGTGATTTCCTTGTTTTGGGATTTCAAAGGTTCCTTGAGTCTCCTGACTCGGCTAGAATTTCCATATCAATTCACACAAGTTAATCTTAGTCAGTTTGCAATGATCCATTTTTAGTGCTTTGGTTTTTTTTTTTTTTTGGCAGTTTATGGCTTCATCTAGTACGGTCAAGAACAGCAATGGACTAAGCACACATACCTGTTTTACTTACGTTGCCAAAGACTTCTGCAGTACCCACAGTCGCGCTTTTCGCCTACCCACCGTGGGAAAATTGCAAAATTGTGTTTTACTCTCACCATCCGTATACGTGCGTTTCACGGTTTACCGATCCTCAGTACGGCCGTCTAAGAGAGATGTAAGCGTATTGTTTTTACATCTCTGTTATTAACCCTATTGTTCTCGTATCATCCAGCTTTATCTATCACGCTGTCGTTTCTGACATCTGAACCTGTCCATTCAACTTTTCCGTCCAACGCAAATCTCCGATATAACTTTAAGCGAGTTAACTTTGAGCAGTTATATCTTGACCTTGGGAATACGGATTGGTCATTTTTGGAGCGTACAGGCAATGTCAATGTGGCTCTAGATGAATTCTATGATACTCTTTACCGTATTTTTGATAAATCTGTTCCAAAGTTTGTTGCCTCCAGAATTAGATCCAGTTATCCTCCCTAGTTTTCCGCTGGTATAATTGCTAATATTAAACTGAAGTCCTACTATAGACGCAAGTGGATTACTACGAAGAACACTTATTTTGAGAAATAAATTTTGCAAATCGGAAATTTCTCTGGCCTACGAACGTTATTTACAATCAACGGAAGCATCAATTTTGAATGATCCCAGACAAATATTTAAGTATATTCATGACAAACAAGGTTCAACTAGAATTCCGAAGAACTTGTCTTATAACGGTTCATCTCTTGAGTCGCCTCAGAACGTCGTAGATGATTTCGCCGAACTATTTCGATCTACTTATCTTGCTGGTTCACCGTTTTCTGATCATACCTCCTACGGTGATTGTGTTCCGTTTTGCCTCCCACTTGTTACTGAGGAGGAATTGAGCAAAGTGTTGGCCTCTTTTCCTGACAGTTACACTTCTGGCGATGACTCAGTTCCTTCTTTTCTTTTGCGTAACGCTGGTGCAGCTTTTGCTAGGCCTTTGGCGGTTTTGCTTAATTTGTTTATCGGAACTTCCGTTTTTCCTTCTGTGTGGCAAAGAACAAGAATATGTCCTATATTTAAAAAAGGGAATAAATCTGATATTACTAACTACAGACCTGTATCGATCTCGTCGAATTTTGCCAAGGTTTTTGAGAATGTTCTGTATTTACATTTATATAAAAACGTTATACCTTACATATCGCCTAATCAACACGGCTTTGTCCGTGGTCGGTCAACTGTCACCAACCTTGTCAGTGTTTCTCAATTTATCTGTGGTGAGTTGGATTGCCGTGGCCAGGTGGATGTGGTCTACACGCATTTCAGCAAGGCCTTCGATATCATTGATCACAATACACTAATGTATAAACTATGTGGGTTTGGCCTTAGTACACGATTTCTGAAGTTTATTCAATCATACTTAAGTAATAGATGTAATTATGTACTATTGCGGCAACAAAAATCGGGACAAGTCTTATAGGCTATTTTGACCGTTTTTAGCTGTATAAACCAGTCGTTTGTCAATGTCACGTCAATCATATCTTATCTAACGTCAAAAATAATTTACCCACGAACGTAAGAAAATTCTGTTAAATGCATTTATTTGAAATAAAAATCTTGTAAACAATAAATTAATCGAGTTCTTTTAGTTATGTTTCGAGCGTTTACCGCTGATTATTTCTTAAAAACTGAATAAGATCTTCGTCTTCTATAGAATTCGATACCAATTTTTGGGTACTCCAAGTCTATTACCTAGTCTTCTTACCGACCATCCTTCCCCAAATAGTGTAATTATTTGCATTTTTCGGTAGCACTTAAATGCGGTATAATGGCATATGTCAATAATGATTTCAAAATGACATAACATTTGACAAGGCAAAAGCCAGATTTAAACTACATTATTTTATGTGTCCCATTTTTTGTTGCCGCAATAGTACATTAGAATGGCTATAAATCCTTTGATTTTATTTCGACATCTGGTGTCCCGCAGGGATCAAATCTGGGGCCTTTGCTATTTATTCTGTATATTAATGACCTCTTGGAGAATCTATCATGTCCGGTGTTGGTATATGCTGACGACATAAAAATTTATTCTACTATCAACAGTTGGAATAATGTTTCAAATTTGCAGGATAATGTTAATTACATTATGAACTGGTGCGCTAAATTTAAATTTAATTTAAATCTCAATAAATGCTGCTACGTTTCTTTTATCCGTAAATTTAACCCAATTGCCTCTAGCTACACCTCTAGCCTCTAGCCTTACATCGAAAGGTAGATAGGAATAGGATTAAGAAGAAGAAGAAGAAGAAGCTTCTAGCTATAACATGGGTGGTCACTCCTTGACCAAACTGCATGTGGTTAAAGATCTTGGTGTGCTGTTTGATCATGCCATGAGCTTCTCACCTCACATTACTCACCTATGTCTTTCTGCTTCTAAGACTTTGGGGTTTATAATACGCTCATGCAGATCATTTCGAAATGACCAATTGCTGAAATCACTTTTTTCAGCTTTATTATTAGTACATGAGAATACGCGTCGCAAGTCTGGTCCCCTCATTATATCTATCTTCAGTTGTCAATTGAAAAGATTCAGCGTCGTTTTCTTAAATATTTATCATTTAGGATGGATGGTATTTATCCCGATCGAGGAATTGATTATAATTCGTTGCTGGGGAGGCACGGCTTTAATTCTCTAGCCTTTCGACGTGAATGCAGTGGTGCCCGTTTCATATGGAAATTGGTACATGGAACCATTCACTGTTCGGCTCTGCTTTTCCAGTTAAACTTTTATGCTCCTAGGTTATCGTCTCGTTCTCACACTGCATTTTTATACCATTTTCTAGAACTAATTTACTTAGCGCTTCACCACTTGCTACAATGTGCCGATCTGCCGACCTTCATTACACGGATATTTTTATTAATGCTATTAATGATTTGTAATTACTTTAATATTTTGTATTTTTCTTTTAATGTAATGTAATTGGTAATTACTGTTGGATAATAAACTATTATTATTATTATTATTATTATTATTATTATTATCTATATGTCTCTCTACATATACAAGGTACAAAATTACTTTCGGTAGCTCTCCATTGCCAACAGAATCCACAATGTTTATAATTATACGACATAAACGAATTTCCATGGTTACCACCTAACCGCCGTCAATCTCAGGTTAAACTTGTCAAAACCGATTCCCGCCAAACCATCAAAATTCGAAGTAAACGCCGATTTGCTCGCGAACGATAGCCCAACTACTACGGAATGATCTGGCTAATGAACTATAGCAGCTTCGAGCAGCTGGTGATGATCGCCACCGTCGTCTTCTTGACCATCCTGCTCGCCGAAATCTTCGACTGCGCCAAAGTCTTTTCGGGCGGCGATCGAGCCCAATTAAATTACGGATACGAATGTCACAACGGTGAGCAGCATCAACATCCATCTTTACCTAAATTCCATCAGTTCGAAATTTTGATTTTTTCTTAAGGACCTATCGCGTGGAAATTGCACTTTCCGAACAGTCGCGGAAAATCCCAATCACCCATCAACATCACCACCAAGAACGTGATCTGCGTTCCAGCCGAGACCTTCAGGCCCATCAAATTCTCGTCGGAATATTACGATTTACCGGCGTCCAGCGTGGTGATGAACGACGGTCATACCCGTAAGAATCCGTTTCAATAACGAATTTCCCTCGAATCCATCTCCATGTCTTTTTGTTTTAATCGTTTTAGTGATCCTTTATAACTGTTGGAGTCGCAATAACGTCCCTAGGATTTCCGGCGGGGCGCTCAGAGACACGTACAGGTTCGATAGCTTGCGGTTCAGGTGGGGACCCAGCGACGAGGAAGGTTCGGAACACGCCGTGGACAGCAGACGGTACGCCATGGAAGTTCAAGCCGTCCACGTCAAAGATAACAAGAAGTACAGTTACCTGCACGAAGCCGCCGACGATAAGGCCGTGATGATTATCAGTTATCTGTTCGAGGTGAGGTCGCATCCTGTTTAAAATAAGGGAGACGAAGGAGAGGATATATTTGAAATACACATAATCTTGACAGTAGAGATGCATGATCGGTACTAGAACCACCTCTCCATCTCTCATACATCCGTTGCCATGTCAACACTGGCGGGTGCCGTACTCCTCCGCAACAGCCTTATATCCGTTGCATCAACAGAACCGGTTAGGAGTACGGCAACCGTCCCCTGTTAATATGGCAACGGCCTCTGTTACCACAACGGATATAAAGATGTACGGATGTATGAGAGGGGGAGAGGTGATCCTAGAAGCGGTCATGTCTCCCTATTTTCGGTCACTAACCGATCACTTCGAAGAAGAATCTTGCAAATAAGAATAAGGGGACTGTGGTTCAAATAATACATAAAAGAAGATTAAAATTTACCCTTACCACACCTTGAAGAAATAAATCCAGGGTTGCCATCCTCAGTGAACCTCAGAACTAGGGGAATTCAGTACCACCAGCGATATACTGCTAACCACTTTTAACCATAACCTCCTTATTGTTATTTGAGACAAAGAAAAGTAAACGCTAGTTAAATTCGGACCATAGGTTAAACAAGGTTAACTGTAGATTAGGATAGATCGTGTTGGTTTAATTTCATAGTCACTCCTCCCAAAAATAATCTGCTAAAACATAAAAACCAAACAAGCTTCAACTCCTTCAGCTTCAATAACTTCCGTTTTGATCGAAGTGAAATAAAATTTTTTCATTTTATTACCAATTCGACAAGAAAGTGTCGGTTTTCTTCCTTTTCCTTTTTCCTTTCTTTCGTTTTCCTTCAACAAATCATCGAGTTCATCCGAACACGCAATCTTTCAATTAAAATGACTAGATCTGACAGCATACCAACGAGGTTTACCGCACGGTAAATCCCGTCGTTCGTTCTCGTTCCATTGAAAATTGTGCAACGATCGCAATTTTAACGATAATCTAGGAATTTCGGTGCGTTTTTCTCGCAACTTTATTCGAAATTACGTCAGTAGATCGCGATCCGCGGACATCGCGCGAGGAAACTAAATAACAGACGATAAATATGCATGATATTTGTGGAGTAAAACCGCCAAAAAATATACACGCGCTCGGCACGTAAACGGCGCAAATATTGCGAATTATTAACGGGATATTATATTTATGTTACGCCGGCATCGCGCCCCCATAGATTCGCATGTGCATATTTCGCCCGCATAAATACAGGAGCCAGTTTGCACATTTGCTATCGCCCGAGCTAATCGGATTAGCACCGAAGGGTGTGGGCGGGGACGGCGAGGGGGAGGGGGATTAATGTTTAACATCGGTCTAATCGGTTGCTTCGGGGCGACGAAAGTCCGGTCGTAAAACTGCTTTTCCCCTTGTTCAGAATCGTTTCTTTCGAAATGAATGTATGAGGATAATATTCGCGATATACAGGGTGTAAATTAAGGGATGATTTTAATATCACGGACGGGGGGGGGACGATTCCTTGTCATGTTTCATGAAAAAAAGTTCGTATAAACGTGTGTCCTAACTTGCTTCGTTTTCGAGAAACGGGGTGCCAAAGTTTTAAACAAAAATCGCTCTTCTTTTTTGAATTAATTACTCAAAAGTCTTTTTCGGCGATTTCGATGAAACCTTGTCTGTCGGGGGCTTCCTTCGATGTAATTAGATTTAAAATAATAATTCCAGTGGCGTCACGGAAGGTTACCCGATTGGTTTTTATTGTAAAACTTATTGTACGCCACTGTCTTTTTCCCAAGTTTGAAACTTTTCATCAGATTAAACAATTAAAGATACAACTTTCTTGTCGTCCCCATTTTTTTCGTATCTCTCGTAGTTTTCGAGAAACAGATAAAAACGTTCCTTTCCTTCTCTTTTGATGGGAGATGTCTGTTAGGATATCGTTCTTGATAAATTTGACGGACTTCTGCAGCATTTCCATCTGCGAGCCCGCAAATGCAATGCATTTTGAGCTAATTTGACCAAGTTGTTCGTATTTACTTCACGCAAGATACGGATAGTGTTTGCACGCTTAGGACAAACGAAGCAAGTTAGGACGCATGTTTATACAGGGTGTAACTGCGTAAACGATTAAAAAGTTGTCCGAAGGTAGATAATTGAAATATATTCAATATTTGCTTAATAAACGTAGGGGCCCAAACGCATCGTTCGCAAGATATTTATAATCACAGTTTACAGAGTCCGGCCCTGTTAGACAATCGTAGCGAGTTTCCACTACGACTAACGATCGGATCATTGATCGAGTAAGCATAAATAGTTTGTGAATAGTTACTTCAAATTTGCAAATTTTTCACCCTGCCTGCACAATACATACACGTTATCTATGATTTATTAATCATTTTACTTTAAACATTTTTGCACGAGCAATCACATAAACAGATAATTGTCAAACGGGTCTAATGTTAGGCATTTCTCGCTAAACTTTCTTTGTTTTCTCGACTTTACATTGTTTATCAATAAATAAATCTTTTTGAAAAAAATATTTTTATCATTACCAATAAAAGATCGTCGAACTTTTCAAATACTGGTCAAGTTTATGCGACGACAACGAACTAAGCCATCTGTTTATTTTTCTGTAATAGTGACAGAGACAGAGAAGCATTATACACTCGTCGATAATATGCTATTTACTAGCGGCTCTATTTCAATGAAACCATCTGCTTATATTGTAGAATACCCGAATACTGACTGAATGCCCAACTATTTATTTCGACTTTTAGAAATCACTTACCTCTCAAATAAACGTCTACGAGGAACACAGTACCGTAATGTAAAAATGTAGGGCGAGGGGTGCAAAATTTTATTAAAATTGCACGTGACTCGCCATTGTTTTTGCTGATTACCTTAACTATACCATACCAGCTTTACCATATTAATAAATTAACCATTTCCACAGTTACAACCTGTATAAGCTTTTTCTCATAAAATATGACAAGGAATCGCCCCCGAAATTAAAGTTATCGCTTACTTTACACCCTGTATATCATAGTGATGAGTCCCAAATAGGACTTGCGAATTAAAGCATTCTGGAGTGAAAACTGGCGTTCTTTCACCTTTTCCATTTTTTCTCTCATATCTTTTCTAGCGTGCGACGTTCAGTTCGTGAGCTCGCGCCTAATAAGCGCGCATTGCGCAACGAGCTAAAGATAAATGATCGTTGGCGTGTTAGCAGTTCACAATAGTTGGCAAGTTAATAGTTGTCCATTCCCTCGTTAATAAATTCACGCGCCGCCGATGATGATTACAGTTCGAAGAATAGGCTCCTTTTGGGCAGTTAATTCTCACACTTTGTTTATCGATTTATTGAATTTTACGTTTTAGTCAAATAAGCATCAAATGCCTTTATCGGGTGTCCCACGATACCTTGCCATTTTAGATCGAAGTAATCGTTAAGGTTCGACGAACGAATTGCGTAAACCGGGCTGACGCTGTCACTCCTCCGAATTTTAATGTCGCGTATTAGTGAAGTCAATTAATTATCAGTAGCATGAAGTCTGCCATTATGGGAAAATGTCATTAGTGTGAAATCGATCAGTAGTGGGAGATGTATCATTAGTATGAAGACAGTCATTAATGAGAAGTGGAAGTTGTCTTTGATAAGTTATCATTGTGGAGTGACAGCGTCCGTCCGATTTACACTTACTTAATGATAACACGTCATCCACATCTTTAATTAAAATTAAATATTATTCATTAGTGTGATGTCGGTCATTAGTAAGATTCGCCAAACTAGTGTATGATAACTTGTGTAAACCGGACTGATCCTGTCCCTCCTCGAAATTTTAATATCGCACCTGGCACGTAAGCGGAGACAAGCGATGGAGTGACAACGTCAGTCCGGTTTACACTACGTAACGATAACTTATCATTAAACTGAGCGAATATGCGGTATGATCAATCTAGGATAGACGACTCGATCATACCGCATATTTGTCCAGTCGACTTATCATCCTCTCATTTGTCGAAACCTAGTAATCATATAAATTTGTTCTAACTAGAGGTGACGTTTTCTTCTTCTACTATCCTCGATTATTTCTCTATTCGCTATTTATTCCCCGTCCTTATACCTACGATAAGTGATAATATTTTCGTTTCTCATTCGTTATCGAGCAAGAATTCGCGATTATCTGACGATCTCGAAAGGCGACAAATCGTAGGACGCCGATTAAAATGGGAAAGATGAAATCACCGCGTCAACATCGGATAATTCAATAACAGAAAAACTTTCATCAATAACAAACTGTCATCCATTTCTTTATCGGAGACGTATGTTCGTACACAAATCGATCTCGAAGGACGACTTATCTGCTATAATCTGTAGGTCACGTTCGATACTTTTCTATCCACTTATCGATAACGACCTAAATGTAAATAAAAAACAGGCCAGTAAGAAAAAGAACTTCTAAAATTGACCGGAGAGGCGATGAAATTTAATTCTATTTAAGCCGATTGGTAATTATGTTGAGTGTTTTTGGGTAAGCGGATACGACGCAACGCTCGACCGTTTTCAAGGCAATCAAATTTTGGAAAATTCACGCAACGCTCGAGCTATTTTGAAGAAAATCAAATTTGAAGAATTCAAGTCGATGTGATAAGTCAAAACTCGTCTTCGTGATTGGTAGTTAGGTAAAGTGTATTTTTGGGTAAACGGATACGACGCAACGCTCGACCGTTTTCAAGGCAATCGAATTTTGGAAAATTCACGCAACGCTCGAGGTTTTTGGAGAAAATGAAATTTGAAGAATTCACGTTGATGAATAAGTAAAAACTCGTCTTAGTGATTGGTAGTTAGGTAAAGTGTATTTTTGGGTAAACGGATACGACGCAACGCTCGACCGTTTTCAAGGCAATCGAATTTTGGAAAATTTACGCAACGCTCGAGGTTTTGGAGAAAATCAAATTTGAAGAATTCACGTTGATGAATAAGTAAAAACTCGTCTTAGTGATTGGTAGTTAGGTAAAGTGTATTTTTGGGTAAACGGATACGACGCAACGCTCGACCGTTTTCAAGGCAATCGAATTTTGGAAAATTCACGCAACGCTCGAGGTTTTTGGAGAAAATGAAATTTGAAGAATTCACGTTGATGAATAAGTAAAAACTCGTCTTAGTGATTGGTAGTTAGGTAAAGTGTATTTTTGGGTAAACGGATACGACGCAACGCTCGACCGTTTTCAAGGCAATCGAATTTTGGAAAATTCACGCAACGCTCGAGCTTTTGGAGAAAATCAAATTTGAAGAATTCACGTCGATGTGATAAGTCAAAACTCGTCTTAGTGATTGGTAGTTAGGTAAAGTGTATTTTTGGGTAAACGGATACGACGCAACGCTCGACCGTTTTCAAGGCAATCGAATTTTGGAAAATTCACGCAACGCTCGAGGTTTTTGGAGAAAATCAAATTTGAAGAATTCACGTTGATGAATAAGTAAAAACTCGTCTTAGTGATTGGTAGTTAGGTAAAGTGTATTTTTGGGTAAACGGATACGACGCAACGCTCGACCGTTTTCAAGGCAATCGAATTTTGGAAAATTCACGCAACGCTCGAGCTTTTGGAGAAAATCAAATTTGAAGAATTCACGTCGATGTGATAAGTCAAAACTCGTCTTAGTGATTGGTAGTTAGGTAAAGTGTATTTTTGGGTAAACGGATACGACGCAACGCTCGACCGTTTTCAAGGCAATCGAATTTTGGAAAATTCACGCAACGCTCGAGGTTTTGGAGAAAATCAAATTTGAAGAATTCACGTTGATGAATAAGTAAAAACTCGTCTTAGTGATTGGTAGTTAGGTAAAGTGTATTTTTGGGTAAACGGATACGACGCAACGCTCGACCGTTTTCAAGGCAATCGAATTTTGGAAAATTCACGCAACGCTCGAGCTTTTGGAGAAAATCAAATTTGAAGAATTCACGTCGATGTGATAAGTCAAAACTCGTCTTAGTGATTGGTAGTTAGGTAAAGTGTATTTTTGGGTAAACGGATACGACGCAACGCTCGACCGTTTTCAAGGCAATCGAATTTTGGAAAATTCACGCAACGCTCGAGGTTTTTGGAGAAAATCAAATTTGAAGAATTCACGTTGATGAATAAGTAAAAACTCGTCTTAGTGATTGGTAGTTAGGTAAAGTGTATTTTTGGGTAAACGGATACGACGCAACGCTCGACCGTTTTCAAGGCAATCGAATTTTGGAAAATTCACGCAACGCTCGAGCTTTTTGGAGAAAATCAAATTTGAAGAATTCACGTCGATGTGATAAGTCAAAACTCGTCTTAGTGATTGGTAGTTAGGTAAAGTGTATTTTTGGGTAAACGGATACGACGCAACGCTCGACCGTTTTCAAGGCAATCGAATTTTGGAAAATTCACGCAACGCTCGAGGTTTTGGAGAAAATCAAATTTGAAGAATTCACGTTGATGAATAAGTAAAAACTCGTCTTAGTGATTGGTAGTTAGGTAAAGTGTATTTTTGGGTAAACGGATACGACGCAACGCTCGACCGTTTTCAAGGCAATCGAATTTTGGAAAATTCACGCAACGCTCGAGCTTTTTGGAGAAAATCAAATTTGAAGAATTCACGTCGATGTGATAAGTAAAAACTCGTCTTAGTGATTGGTAGTTAGATAAAGTGTGTTTTTGGGTAAACGGATACGACGCAACGCTCGAGCGTTTTCAAGGCAATCGAATTTTGGAAAATTCACGCAACGCTCGAGGTTTTTGGAGAAAATCAAATTTGAAGAATTCACGTTGATGAATAAGTCAAAACTCGTCTTAGTGATTGGTAGTTAGGTAAAGTGTATTTTTGGGTAAACGGATACGACGCAACGCTCGACCGTTTTCAAGGCAATCGAATTTTGGAAAATTCACGCAACGCTCGAGCTTTTGGAGAAAATCAAATTTGAAGAATTCACGTTGATGAATAAGTCAAAACTCGTCTTAGTGATTGGTAGTTAGGTAAAGTGTATTTTTGGGTAAACGGATACGACGCAACGCTCGAGCGTTTTCAAGGCAATCGAATTTTGGAAAATTCACGCAACGCTCGAGGTTTTTGGAGAAAATCAAATTTGAAGAATTCACGTTGATGAATAAGTAAAAACTCGTCTTAGTGATTGGTAGTTAGGTAAAGTGTATTTTTGGGTAAACGGATACGACGCAACGCTCGACCGTTTTCAAGGCAATCGAATTTTGGAAAATTCACGCAACGCTCGAGCGTTTTTGAGAAAATCAAATTTGAAGAATTCAAGTCGATGTGATAAGTCAAAACTCGTCTTCGTGATTGGTAGTTAGGTAAAGTGTGGTTTTGGGTAAACGGATACCACGCAACGCTCGAGCGTTTTCAAGACAATCAAATTTTGGAAAATTCACGTCGATGAACAAGTCAAAACTCATCTTAGCGAATTGGTAATTACTTTGAGTATTTCTTGAGTAAACGGACAGAAAGTACTAATATATGTAAAATATGTAATAAAGAAGTAAAAATAGTAAAATAGTGGGTTGCTTCTTGAAGACGCTACCGCTGCGTTACACGACCTTACTTCGACGATTTACTGAACTTAAACTTATTAATCGGTGTGATTTCTTCGAATTTGATTTCCTCGGAAACGCTTGAACGTTACGTCGTATCCGTTTACCCAAAAACTTTCGACATAATTACCAGTCACTACGACGACGAGTTTCGTCGAAATCGATTGCTAACACGCTTCCTTGTGAGTACATCTAACATTTAGGTACGAGACTGTTGAGTTGAGTCAGTTTTGATTTCTTCCTCCTTATCCCCTCCCCTCCTCCCCCATTTTTTATCGGCTTTCTTTCCTCGGGACTAGACTTCATATATTTCCTTGCTAATTCTGTTCGGGTGCTCTGTATAAATGTTCTAGCCATTTTGCGCGTCTATTCTCTATTCTCTATTTCCCTTTATTTATTATTGACGTTCTGCGAGAGTTGCCTAAGAAACCAAGCTCAATGTCCTGAGGTCGCTTATTGGAGAATTACCTAGTAGATGTTCTACATATTTTCTTATTCATTTGCATTCATTATTATATACTTATTGACTTACTTACCTCTCTCCTAGCTTCTTTACATTTATCGAGATATACAGGGTGTTAGTGAATACGTGTAACAAATATATAGGGTATGTAGGGGATGTAAAATCGACCAACTTTTTAATAAGAAACTCATATCCGGAAACACACCGTTTTCAAGTTATAAGTTCTGAAACGGTAATGTTTGTGTGAGAATAGATTGTATTGGCCTGACTTATGCAAGTAGAATATGTTGGTTTTGTTCGTAAATAGTTGTGATCCGTAATTTAGTTTGTTTTAACATTGACGCATCGTGAATGATAATCGTCCAACCCCCATCTCATAAAGTGCTTGCCATAGTTTTTCAATTTTTGCAAGAAACAGGAACGTTTAAAGTCAACAGGGCACACTGGGCGAAAACGGTGCGTTTTTGGATATGAGTTTCATATTAAAAGTTGGTCGATTTTACATGTTCTTATTCCTACTTTTATTTTTCTTCATTTTCCCCTTCTTTTTTCCCCAATTTTCTTACAAATCCCGTTTTAATTGCGCGTATATGTCCTTTCCTTTTGACAAATCGCAAGCTAAAATTCCGGGGGATACGTCCGAGCGACTTCCGGAAATAAGCAAATACGCCTGGCTTTAGTTTTAAGCAGTGTTTCGACGTCGAAATGGCCGGCTAGAAGCTCCGCGTCGTTCGAACGTGGCGAGCGGTGGTATTTGCCGTAGCTTTTATCAGACCCGGAACAGCACAGGAAAAGGCTTACGAGGCTTTAGATTAAATTTCGATGATTCGGTGCGGGCGAAATGCGCGATTTGCGAAGTTTAACCAGCAGTTGTAACATATGTTTTTGCGAGCGAATGCATGTTTAATTCAATTGCGATGAGGATTACATAAGAAATTACCGTCAGAGAGATGTACATAGTTTTCAAGCGAAATACGCTTCAAAGTTTGGGAAGACGTTGTTTATGCAGCATTAAAATTACCAAAGTAACTGCGCAAATAACAGCGCCCCATTTCATATCAACCTTGCAAAAATTACCGTGAAATCCAACCAAGTACGTATGTTAGTCGGGGATGGAGCTTCATGCCGGTAGGACGCTCGAAACACGTCTACGCAACATGTTTACTGCATGCCCTGTATCTCTTAAGCAAAAATGTTAGACGACGTTACCCTTCTAGTTGACGTATTAATCAACGAAACCAAAGAAAAACTATTTTCTGAAGTGTACTAAGCGAATTCGGGAATTTTAGGAGTTGTGTCCAGGAATTCCGATACCCACCTCAGAATGTTATTACGAGATGAAGGGGAACCTGTGGTTTCATGCGGTTTTATATTATAGCAAGCATTTCAATTTCCGAGGTGCAAACACGATTAAAGACACAATTGAAGAAGTCCCAAGTTTGTACATTAGATTGTACAGTAGATAAATGAAAAAATATATACAAATATGTCCTGTCTCGGAAAATTGACCATAATCTCTCTTTCAGAGTTTTCGGGACACCATGAAAAACGACAAAATTTAGTCTAAACATTTCTTGAGATACTCAAAATTAGTACCTAATTAAAATCTGGTTCTATTACGAACTAATGGGCATAACTTTGAATGTAAGGAGCAACGAAGCTGAAATTGCCAGCATCAACAACCGAGCATTACTTGTGATGTTCCAGAAAGAAAACCGTGGCCAATGCTGTTCCCGGAGGTCGCCTCAACGTATAGGAAATCAAGAAGAACAACTCGTATTCTGCTCTGGGAAATAGGATGTCATTCTTTTCCAGAATTTCCGCGAAACCAAGAAAATCAACATCCAAGATTCCTCTTCTGTCCAAGAAAACTGTAGTCGAGATTTTTCTTGCAAAAACCCAAAACTCCAAAAAATTAACAACCAAAGATTCTTGTTCGATCACGGATTACTGGCCATGACTTTGAGTGCAGGAAGCAACGAAGCCGAAATTGGAAGGGCCAATGGCGGTGTACTAATTGTTACGTCTCAAAAAGAAAAAGGAATCGTGGCCAATTCTTTTCTTGCAGATTACCTCAACACCTAGAAAATTAAGAAGAGGAACTTGTACTATGTTCTGGAAAATTGGCTATCATTCCTCTTGCAGGATTTCCGCGAAATCAAGATAAAAGGAAATTTTTCTTGCAAGAACTTAAAACTCAAAAAAACAATTAACAACTAGAGATTCCCGTTCTATCACGGATCGCTGGCCATGATTTTGAGTGCAAGGAGCAATAAAGCCGAAATTAGAATTAACAGCCGAGCGCTTGTTATGCCATGAAAAAACCCGTGGCTATGACTTTCTCTTGCACCATAACATCCATGAAATCGATAAGGAGGATTCGCCTTCTGAGAGCTTTCCCAAAATCTTCTTGAAATCAAGAACGCCCAATATCGAGGAGTTATGTATGGATGTCAGCTCCAGAAAACTACGTCCGCGATAGTATTTGGAAAGGACGTCCCAATATCCAGAAAGTTAACGACAAAGGTCATACAAGACTAACCGTGGGTTTTCGAACGAAAAATTCCCAAATGTGGCGAGTTATTTCGCATGGCGCTTCGCGTGTTGCATCGCATGGCGCCTCGCATGTTCCTTGGCGTGTCGTGTCGCATTTTACGTGAGATGCTGCTTCGCATATCGCCTCGCATGTTGCATTGCATGTTACTCAACGTTACGAAGTTAATTCCGATTGCATTAAGAGTTTGCGGGACATCCCTTTGTCGTTGGAACAAACAATCATATTTATACGTACGTTCGAAGTCACATTAAATCCAAACCAATTGATTCTACTTAAGTCGACGGGTAGTTGAAAAGTTACTTACGTCAAAGTTCCGTGCGACATTGATGCTTATTTAAAATTGACAAATCTTACCTCGATTGATGCCACACATCTTGTTTTCCACATGTGGAGACATTTTTAGCGATAAACGACGAAATTTAGAAGAAATCACCATAGAAAGTGTTGTGATAATACGATTTTACAACAGATTGCTGGAGATTGCCTGTGAACACTATTTCCACAACAAGATAATGACTTTCCACTTCATATTTATTAGCATTAAGTTGGCAAGAGTTGTCGCTTTTTGGAACGCCATTAAATTTCCGTGCGCGTACAAATTATCATAATTTAGTGTTAGTAATCTTTTGAAATGCCCGCTACACCACTTTCAGGTCAATCAAACAATAAATCGTCGGGAGTGGGGAGGGGGTAATAACAATAATTACTCTGCGCGAACGATCGTTACATACACACAGAAGTACTCGCATACAGCATCGATTTAGCACTGACTATATGAGTGGGGAGTTGGCGATGCTGTCGTAGCTTATTTCGTAATTGTACGCTGTTACCGTTGTTTGCCCATACTAACTATAATATATAATATGTATATATATATATAATATATATATTTAATTAATATTAGTAATTCAAGTTCATGCTGCCCCCTTTTGTAACGCTCACGTATTCGTCCCCGTTTTAGCCAACTCTATTTGTTTCTAGCGCTTCTTTTCTCTGGTAGTCTTTCGCTTATTATTGAAGATGACCATTTAATCAATCTCGAAAATTTCCTTCGTCCCTCGTTTCAGATAACGCCGGTGGATAATCCCTATTTGGATCCGCTCCTCGCCAGCCTCAAGGACATTCAGATACCCTGCAGCCAATGCGTGATTCAACCGTTTCCCGCTCTCCTGGCTCGTCCTGCCCTTCACCTCGAAATACTACTCGTATTGCGGCTCGTTGACGTTTCCGCCCTGTACCGAGTGCGTCGATTGGCTGGTGCAATCGGAAACGATGAGCGTTTCGTCGCGCCAGATGCAGAAATTCCGCAAACTGTGCTCGCTGGACGGTCCGATGACCGGCAACAGCCGGCCGGTGCAAGAAGTGAACGGGCGGGACCTGTACTTTTACGATTAGAACGAAAACTGTGATGAGACGAGAGAATTAATAAATAGCTGAAGTTTGGAATCTTACGTCTAATTTCAAAAATTGACACTGATTTCGTTTTGCGTGCATCGAAATTTTTATGAGTGAAAAAGTCTTCAATACTGTAGTAGCATTTAAATGATAAGTTTTTGAAACTTAACGACTCTTTGGTATCAAAACGATGACGCGCCACCCCATTTTTGCGTTGCGGTGTTCTTTCAAAGCGAATATGAAAAATGTGTAAAAATCATTTTAAAAATGCAACAACCAAAACGATGGCGCACCGCCACATTTCTTCGATCTGGGGTTCTTTTAAAGGGAATATGGAAAATGTTTTAAGATCATTTTGAAAAAGCAACAACCACTACGATGGCGCACCGCCACATTCAACGCCATTTCTGCATATTCTGGCGTTCCTTTAAGGCAAACATGGAAAATGTTTAAAGATCATTTTTAAAAAACAACAACTCCTGGGTATCAGAACGATGGCGCGCCGCCACATTTTTTGCGTTCCGGTGTTCATTCAAGGTAAATATGAGAGAATGTTTACGGATCATTTCAAAAAAACGCAACGTGATGTTTACGCCGGCAAACGGAAGACGTGTTCGATGTTTGTTCAAAATATTTTTCCGGGCGGATGGGGGCAGAGATTCGTTTGACTTACGCGTCATGTGCGTTTCGGTAAACGTTACGAGCCGCGGCGGGTACGAAGATCAGCCGCGATGTATTCCCCCGTCAATTATAATTATCGTTAGCTTCCCGGGTCCTTTGTGCCGGCGTCTACTGTACAAACATGGTCGCAATTAGTGTATTTAGCGAATTAACCGACGATCGCTGCCGTTCCGAAACGCGACAATGCGACAAGACAGTCGATTCAGATCGTTTCAGGACGCGATAATTATGTCGCTATGAAAAAAGGAGATGCGCGTTTAGAGCGGGATTTTCCCCGCGAAATGAGTGACAGTTCGTCAGAAAGTTTTCGGGCGAATTTGTCCAAAAGCCGAAATATTGACGGTAAGTCTCAAAAGAAATCCGTTTATCTGGATTTTGAGGTTTTTTGACATCAATTTATTGCTTTCGTTAACCGAACGATCAGTCGTGGGTGGTTGTTTTACGAGCGCCTAAAGTTTCACCAACTTTAGTTAAGAGAACCGACGTTCACGGTCAAATAATAAGAAACTATGTAATTCCTCTTCGATGATGACTGGGGTGTTTCTCCAAAGCCGGAAATAATTCCGTAGCCTTTTTTATGTAGAACGCAAGATTGAAGAATTGGTTTAAATCCCTTTCCATAAAAGAAACCAATTTGCGAAGTCAAGCTCTAACCAAAAGTTACACAATAACGATACAACCAAAATGCACCAAATTCTCAACAAACACACGGCGGTGTAGGAAACCTCTAACCGGTGGTATTTCTTCAATTTTGATCCACGAAAACTGCGGAATTATCGAAGAAGTACAAGTGACTTGTATAAAACATCCAAGGGATTAAAATTTATATGAGAATTGCGATCTGGGAAGTCTCGGAACGTATATGTACAAACGGATAAGAGGTCGTAATTTTTCGCAGGGCGAAATTTACGTGTGAAACGTAAAAACGTGTCAAGTTTTCGATACGAACAGAATTATCAATAAATTTACTACTTGATGATGAAGGCAAATAATGAAAATGTTTACAGATTACTTTTTAAAACGTAACAACTCTTTGGTATGAAAACGATGACGCACCGCCACATTATACGCCACATTTCTGCGTTCTGGGGATCTTTTAAGGTAAAAAAGGAAAATGTTTACAGATAATTTTCGAAACGTTAAACAACTTTTTGGTATCAAAACGATGGCTCACCGCCACATTCACATTGTAAGCCATTTTTGCGTATTTTGGGATTCTTTAAAGCAAATATGTAAAACGTTTAAAGACAATTTTCGAAACGTAGCAACTCTTTGGTATCAAGACGATTGTTCGCCGCCACATTAGACGTCTCTTCTGCATTCTGGTTCTTTTAAGACAAATATGGAATATGTTTACTGATAAGTTTTAAGACGTAACAACTTTTTGGTATGAAAACGATGACGCACCCCCACATTATACGCCACATTTCTGCGTTCTGGGGATCTTTCAAGGCAAATAAGGAAAATGTTTACAGATAATTTTCGAAACGTTAAACAACTCTTTGGTATCAAAACGATGGCGCACCGCCACATTCACATTGTAAGCCATTTTTGCGTTATGGGGATCTTTCAAAACAAATGAGGAAAATGTTTACAGATAATTTTCGAAACGTTAAACAACTCTCTGCTATCAAAACGATGGCGCACCGCCACATTTACATTATAAGCCACATCTGCGTATTTTGGGATTCTTTAAAGCAAATATGTAAAATGTTTAAAGATAATTTTTAAAACGTAACCACTCTTTGGTATCAAGACGATTGTTCGCCGCCACATTAGACGTCTCTTCTGCATTTTGGTTCTTTTAAGACAAATATGGAATATGTTTACTGATAAGTTTTAAGACGTAACAACTTTTTGGTATGAAAACGATGACGCACCGCCACATTATACGCCACATTTCTGCGTTCTGGGGATCTTTCAAGGCAAATAAGGAAAATGTTTACAGATAATTTTCGAAACGTTAAACAACTCTTTGGTATCAAAACGATGGCGCACCGCCACATTTACATTATAAGCCACATCTGCGTATTTTGGGATTCTTTAAAGCAAATATGTAAAATGTTTAAAGACAATTTTCGAAACGTAGCAACTCTTTGGTATCAAAACGATGGTTCACCGCCACATTAGACGTCTCTGCTGCATTCTGGTTCTTTTAAGACAAATATGGAAAATGCCTACTGATAAGTTTTAAGACGTAACAACTTTTTGGTATCAAAGCGATGGCACTTCGCCACATTATACGCCATATTTCTGCGTTATGGGGATCTTTCAAGGCAAATAAGGAGAATGTTTACAGATAATTTTCGAAACGTTAAACAACTCTTTGGTATCAAGACGATGGTTCACCGCCACATTAGACGCTTTTTCTGCGTTCTGGGGTTCTTTTAAGGCAAAAATGCAAAATATTTACAGATAATTTTCGAAACGTAGCAACTCTTTGGTATCAAAACGATGGCTCACCGCCACATTAGACGTCTTTTCTGCATTCTGGTTCTTTTAAGACAAATATGGAATATGTTTACTGATAAGTTTTAAGACGTAACAACTTTTTGGTATAAAGACGATGACGCACCGCCACATTATACGCCACATTTCTGCGTTCTGGGGATCTTTCACGGCAAACATGAAAAATGTTTACAGATAATTTTCGAAACGTAGCAACTCTTTGGTATCAAAACGATGGTTCACCGCCACATTATACGCTTTTTCTGCGTTCTGGGGTTCTTTTAAGACAAATATGGAATATGTTTACTGATAAGTTTTAAGACGTAACAACTTTTTGGTATGAAAACGATGACGCACCGCCACATTATACGCCACATTTCTGCGTTCTGGGGATCTTTCAAGGCAAACATGGAAAATGTTTACAGATAATTTTTAAAATTCAACAACTCTTTAGTATCAAAACGATGGCGCACCGCCACATTCACATTATAAGCCATTTCTGCGTTCGTTTAGGGCAAATATGGAAAATGTTTACAGATTACTTTTTAAAACGTAACAAAACTCTTTGATATCAAAACGATGGCGCACCGCCACATTCACATTATAAGCCATTTCTGCGTATTTTGGGATTCTTTAAAGCAAATATGAGAAATATTTGCAGATAATTTTTAAAACGTAACATCGTTTTAAACTAAGTAAAACGATCTAGAAAGACACTGCATTCATATAATGGTCAAATGAAACAATTCGATTGCATCTTTCGTAGCTAAACGAAACAGCTGATAATGCATGCAATACGTACGTACGTATTGTCAGATCAACTTGCAATTCGTTTACATAACATTACGCGTAATAACTTCAAGATGATTGAATCCTCTGTACATATAAAGGCAATCTCAATCGAAGACCTTGGCCATAGCATATAATGAAAACAAATGTATTACATAGAGGAGAAATAAATACATACGTCCCATGTGTGTTTGCCAACGGCGTTAATGCAAACACGCCGGAATTATGATCGCGGGATCGGCTGCAAACATGTTTTTATTGGGAATCTTTCCGTTTATGCGCACCGCAAACAATGGCTAATATACAAGATCGAATCGGTCGTGATTTTATCGCGCTGTCAGGTGTTTTCTACTTAATGCGTTCCACAAATATGTAATTTTCCGATTAGCTTCGTTAAAGGACAATCGCCGTAAAGCTCACTTGCATATTTAATTAGGGCATCGGGAATCTACCGAGCGTGCGAAAGATAGAACGATGTAGTTTGGACGCGATAGAACGCAAAAACTTTCTTCGGTCGAAAAGCATCTCTACCTCGAAGTATGAAATTTTTCCGATTTTTTCGAGATCACGTACTTACAACTGTCGTACCGTGTTCGGATTCGATAGGGTTTAAAGTACACGAGGAAGCAGATTAAAATGGAACAAACCGGAGCTATCTACGATCCACCGTTACGAAGTTATAGCAGTTTAAAGTTTAAACTAGAAATTTCCGTAATTTCTAGCGCGAAAACTATGAGAGATGGCGCGTTCGTACTTACTCTATTCGATTTACTGGCAAAATCTGCTTCTAAGGAGGTCTATTCGATCGCGATCGGTCAATAAATAAAGAAGTTATGGCGATTTGAAGGTTTTCCTAGAATAGAAATACCGATTTTGAGCAATATTTTTACGATTCTACTAACTATCAAAGATGTAGGAGCCGATTCTGGCGGTGATTCTGAATCGGAAAAACACGTTCTTTTGAACGGTGTGGGAAAGAATATCGTACCTTGAAAAGAATCCATGTCGGAAGGACAATTTTATCGATTTTTCGAATTATTTAGCGATTTTCTCGGTTACAGTTGGAGTAAAGTAAGAAAATCCTACACCGTTAAATTCGGCACGTCAAGACGCGTCGATTGCCGTAGGATTGATCAACCTAGATCTTATAGGAGCCGAGATGGATATGCAATTTGGTCTATTTTTAACGGTTTTTTCCGTTCTTCTGCATTCGCTCGGCAACCGTTCCGATCCGGGGAAAGGTTCTGAATCAGAAAGATGATATCCTTCGAATGGCGTTGGAGGGAATATCGTAGCTTGAAAGACATCCATGTCGGAGATGCAATTTTGCGATTTTTGCACTTTTTCGCGGTTTTTTACGATTTTCTCGGCAACCGTTGAAGTAACGTGGAAAATTCCTACGCCATTGAATTCGCCTCGTCAAGGCGCGTCCAATGATGTAGGATAGAACCGCCTAGGTCTTATAGGAGCCGAGATGGCTATGCGATTGGGTCTATTTTTAACGTTTCTTTCCGTTCTTCTGCATTCTCTCGGCAACCGTTCCGATCCGGGATGGTTCTGAATCAAAAAGGATGAGATCTTTCGAATGGTGTAGGAGGGAATGTCGTAGCTTGAAAAGAACCCATGTCGGAGGTGTAATTTAGCAATTTTTTGCGATTTTATGACGATTTTCTGCTATTTTCTCGGTTACAGTTGGAGTAAAGCAAGAAAAATCCGACGCCGTTGAATTCGGCCCGTTAAGACACGTCGACTGATGTAGGATTGAACAACCTTGATCTTATAGGAGCCGAGATGGATATGCAATTTGGTCTATTTTTAACCATTTTTTCCGTTTTTTCTGCATTTGCTCGGCAACCGTGCCGATCCGGTAGTGGTTGTGAATCAGAAAAACGATATCTTTCAAATGGGGCGACAGGGAATGTCGTAGCTTGCAAGAAATCCAATGTCGAAGGTGCAATTTTGCGATTTTCTCGCGATTTTCTGCGATTTTCCTGGCGATCCTGGGGATGGTTCTGAATCAGAAAAATGGGATCTTTCGAATAGTGTAGAAGGAAATGTCGTTGCTTGAAAAAGACTCATTCCGGAATGGTAATTTAGCGATCTTCTGCGTTTTTTCGCCGTTTTTTGCGATTTTCTCGGGTACAATCGGAGTAAAGTGAGAAAATCTTATATAGTTGAATTCGCCTCGTCAGGACGCGTCGATTCATATAGGTTTCAACCTGCTAAGTCCGATAGAAGCCGAGATGGATATGCGATTTTTGCGAATCTTAGCGATTTTTTGTGGTTTTTCGCATTCTCTCGGTAATCGATTAAGATAATCTAAGCAAATCATATATCGTTGGAATCAGCGCGTCAAGGCGCGTCGATTGGTGTAGGATTGTGCGCGATCGGCCGTAATTGTAGGAAGTGATAGACCAAGTGTCCCTTAAAAATACTTTATTACTAAAACAATACATATAAAATAGCAAATGAAATCACTAAGGTAATATACCTAGTGAATCTTCAGCTTCATCCGTACGCAAATAAACACATACACCGTGCGTTCCACATTTTCCAATCAATTCACGAAGTGGACCGTCCTACCGTTCAGAGGCTGTACCGGCCTGAAATTATTTTCGAGATTCTTCGACGAATCGTACAGTTTTCGAAAGGCCTGCAGTTGCAGCTTCGACAAGCCGACGGTGTACGGGGAGATGATCCACGTGACGGCCTCGGAGCAAGGAGGCGTGGACAACGATCCTTTGTAGGTGACGTATCCTTCGCAGAAGGATTCCGCCAACTGATTGAGCGGAAACATATTTTGGAGCGGTTGGGCCGTGTTCAGGTCCATTTCGATCAGATCGAAAGCCTCCTGGATGTATTGTATGGGTCTGTGACAGGTATCTTCGATCTAAGGAGAAGATCAGAAAACGGAAAGATTTAACTCTTCGTCAATGGAATAATCCAAAATGAAGCGCTTTGAGTGAGCGACACGCGAACGCGTCCAACTCGAACAATTCTCCTCTAATTTGAAATTTATCTATTAAAATTATTTCATAATATTCACGTAAGCAAGAAAATACGCGAAATTTGTATTGTTCTGAACATGTTCGAGTTTTTACCTGTTCTATAAATAGGAGGCTGGGCTTTAGTCATATTTTTTTAATCGGAAGTGAAAAATGCGTCAGCTAGGACTGCTTCCTATCGCAAATGATAACATGCACGTTATAAACAATTAGTTTAAAAATACATGACGGTGTGTTAAAACATAGATTTTTCAAACAAAGTAACATATAAAAATTAACCCAATTTGCCATACGTATTGTTTACAATTGAATATTTCTTTGGAGGTAGATGAAGAAAAATAGTGCCAAGTTGAATGTTCTTTTATTCAGAAGCCATTCAAGAAAATCACCGGAAAAAGATACAGTACAATTTATTCAAGTGTAGACAGTACACAGCAAAAGCTCTATTAACTTTATCTAGTATTTACTTGCTAACAACAAATATAATTCTTGCCGTCATATAAATAGGACGCTGCTGGACCAAAAAAGGATTTTATGGTACTACAAACGAGTGAACGATTGAAGTCATGATTAAGTAGTGTAAACCGGACTGACGCTGTCACTCCTACAAATTAATGTCGCGCCTTGCCTACGTAAGTAAGAAGAAGCGATGGAGTGACAGCGTCAGTCCGGTTTACACTACTTAATCATGACTTCAATCGTTCACTCGTTTGTCGAACCTTACCTGATTATCGTTGCGTATGTTGGATATGTACGATAAAGACGAATGCTGAACGCGAATGTGCGTCCTCTTTCGAACGCGAATGTGCGTCCATTCCCATTTAATGGATGACCTTTTTCGGACGCAAATTCGACTGTAGGTTGCTTGCGGTGTTAGGGTTTGTTTCCTTAGAGAAGAGCACATTACGTCATGAGAATATGCACGAAATGTGACGTTTCATTGACTTTTGCTAGTCGGTTGCCATGGTAACGTATACAGAACACCAAATTTGCTTCATTGCGCCGCTGACGTAATCTGCTCTTCTCTAAGGAAACAAACCCTAGCTGACGAGAACGCAACTGCCAGGCACCGATCGTTTGTAGTAGTGCGAAGCAGAAGACTGCCATCTATTGATGAAAGACAATTTCTAAGAAATCGATCTGATCTTTACGTTTGTCAGTTGATCGTCGACGAATTTTAAAAGATTCCTTCTTACAGAAAAGGAAACTCAACAACTGTTGTGTTTTCCTTTTGCTTCTCTTTTAAATTTGCCGCCTAATGCGCGTCCTGGGATATAGGGAAAGATACATATGAGGGGAGTACTGCGAGGTAATCGTATGTTCACCGGTTGTAATCTGAATAGGGAAAAGTGGGAACTGTCATGGCGTCCATGGCAGCACTGCCATGCCAAAAGAGGGCGCAATACCACGCGGCTTTGTTAGAGTTCTGTAGTTTTGGTGTTTTAAGTTTTGCGATATTAACACGATATTATTTGGTAAGTTGGCAATCCGTAAAGAGAAAGTTGTACTGGTTGTATTAAAGCTGTCACATGTCTGCATATGTCACAGTAACCATACAGTAATTGTTTAGATGTTATAGTAAAGAAGTGATTTTATCGTTATAGCCAGTTATAGTGTTATAGTATTTTCTACAATGGGACGTGGTGGTTGTGCAGTTTCCGGTTGTATACCCAGTAAAAAGGGCAAGAGACACAGATTTCCAAGTCCAACCAAAAATTTTATTTATTAGATTTAAACTCGTTTAAAAATTGTGTTTTCAGTTAATAACTTTTATTCTTGCAAGCTCAAGTTGTTTTCATTTATGTTGATTGTTTATTATCTGTACATGATATACAAATGAGAAGACGCAAATTACAATTAAAATAATTTTTATATAAAGCCAGTGAAATTATCTCTTTTGAATTCCCGCCAAAATTATCACTGCCATTACATTAGATGGCGCGTCATAACGAGCAAATTTGTTGACAAGCGACATTACATTCTATCTTTGTTGAGTATTCTATGGTATGTTGCCAAGGTTTAACTTTTAGAAGATTGAAAGCTTACATTGTAGTAAGTAGATTTGAAATTTTGAATTTCCCGCTCCCCTGAAGGTTGGTAGCTTGGATTTAGCTCAAGCGAGAAACAGAATGAAGTAGTCAGAAGTAGTTAATCGGATGGTAGCGGTTTAGCGGGGAAGTATTAGTTGAAATTATGTTAATGTCATGTGAATTAAAATATTGAATTGTTTATGCTGATTTTCTTCATATCTTCGAAACTCCATTTCATTGCACTAAAGCCACATAGATGAAACACCAAAAATTTAATAAGCCTGATTATTTTTAATTATTTTAACGAAGCAAACAAGCTTATAAGTTGGCTAAAAGTTCTATAGAACGTGGCGATAAATTTGATAACATTTGTAAGAAATATATATACATATATCCAACGAAAATAATTTTGTATACCTACGTGATATTTGATACATGATCGAATAAATATTATATTAAATTTATGTTATTTAAATTTAATTAAAACTAAAATTTGTCCATTAGCAATATTAAAAAGCCCGCCCTTTTTATTTTAGTTGAGGCTAAACTTCGCAGATGTCGCTGAAAAACATTGTCTCCTAAAATCACTAGATAGATATAAAGTACCGCAATTTATGAGGCTAATGTGTTAAAAAGAGAAAGCCATGTTTTTGCCACAAGATGGCGGCTTTTCTAGTGCCTTTTTAGCGATTTAAAGATTTAAAATTATCTCAACACTTTTTAATCTCCTTGATTAAACTTTAAAAATGCCAGGGTGTTGTGTAAAGAGTTGTACTAATAATTTATTTCGTTTATCAAGTGATAATACAAATACGTTTAGAAAACCAGAGTCGTTAAATTTCCCATTCGACCTTAGACCAGCAAAGGCACCAAATTTAAATTATACAAAACACTACAGCAACAATAACAGTTAATTTTCCTGAAACATTACAGTGCTCCTCTCCCAGGACTACCAATCTCTACACACGAAATTTCCTATTCGATCTCAGATCAAAGTCCTAGGCAGTCAAAGGGCGCAGAAAACCCTCACGCTTCTGAACTTACCTCGAAAATATAAGCGATAACGACGATACCGTCCGGTAATTTGGACGCCTGTTCCAAGGTCATGTGCTTTTTGAGATGTACGGCGTGCATTTCCATCGGAAAACTTTTCCCGTTGATCGTGTGCTCGCCGCCCTTGTGGTCCGTGTTGCCCCAATGAAAATGGATCACGTCCAAAAAGTACGCCGAACTCATCGGACCGCCCTGTATCTTGGCCTGGCTGGAATTAGCGTATTTGACTCTCACTTCGACTAGAAACCGAAAAGATGTCATTGAAATTCATGACGAAAGCAACTCCCAACTGTTCTCAATTTCAATTTACCTGTATATCCCGTATTTTCAACCGTTATCAACTCCGGCATCTTACTATACACGGCGTCCCAAGAAATTTTCGGCATGTGTACGCTCTTTAAGGTGGAAAGGTTGATATCGATGGGAGACTGGTGTTTACCGCCGCACTGTTTGAATAACTTCGCCCAATGAGACGGTCCTATACGAGAGAATATGGAGAAAATATTATCAACGATTTGTCCTCGATTATTTTGTAACGTCTCGACAAGACGATAACCTTAATGTTAAGAAACATACAAACCCATCGGTCCAGTCCCGTACTGATACGTGAGCATCTGTTGTCCCACTTGGCCCTGGGGCTTCCCCAATAAGTTATTCCTATCGACGAAAATGTTGGGCCGCTTCGGATCGCACTTACCGCTAGTTTCATCTAAGGGGTTCTTTTCTGAAATAATCTCGAGTTAATTATAGACGAACTGATGTGGCGCAGCGGTTAGAAAGCTGGACTACAGTGCCGAGGGTCGGAGTTCAAACCCCGGGCGTTCAAATAGGCCCCGTCGTTTGCTCATTCGCCCAACTTGAGTGCAAATAAGAATAAGGAGACTGTGTTCGAAATAATGTAATAAAAGAAATGAAAAGTACACTTACCACACACGTTTCGGAAATAAATCCAAATACGTATTTCGGCAACTTCGAACTTTAGTGAATGAGTAGGGGTGACTAAAGGATTGAGTATCTGTGGTAAATGCAAACAAGAGGGTAATAATGGCGGTTTTCTTCCACCAAAAGGCCATAAAGTCACCCCACCATCCATTACAGAATTGAGAGACGGACGAAAACCGGATGTAAAAGCAAAGATACGGCTTTAGCTTTATAACCCACACTTCCTGGGGGAGGCATTACGATCTTACCCACGAATAGGTCCACAAGCAAGATATGAAACCCCAAAACGTGGGAGCGCGTTGGCTTACCTTTTTCCGGCGGACATTCCGGAAGCTCCGATTGGAGCGACTTACAGCAAAACTGGACCAGGACGATCAGCAGGAAATAATGATATACCATTAATGGGTCGGACGAGCCTGATTTAAGCGAATGTATCGCATTCGATATTACATTTAATTTGTTAAATTGTCATTTATAAATGACATAGAATGCGTACAAACACGTTTAGATTTTTTGACAAATATCCGTGAATCATTTAGAAAAAATATGTAATAAAAATATATATATATATAAATAATAATCGCAACAAGTCCAGTTAGAGAGCAAACAAGCAAAAATTTTATAAAGCAATACAAATGTTGGCCCCATTTAAATTTCATCTCGGAATTTGAATATTTGAAACGGTTCTTTGGTACAGGATTTTATATCTGAATGTGGCGCCATCTCAACGTAAAGAGATGAATTTAAACTAGAAGGCTAGATTTCAGAGACCTGTAATTACCGGTCGTGCCATCTAAGCACCAAACATTATAACTACCATTAATCGCCAAACTACAGATATCTGTAATTCCGTTCAAATTGAATAATGCCATCTTTTTTGTAGGTTAACTTATTTGATACAATTTTTTACTTAGATATAGAAATCTGCTAAACTGCTAATTTTTTCTATTTATTACGACAATATAAAGCTGGACAAGTCTTATAAACTATTTTGTCTGTTTTTTAACAGTATAAATCAACCGTTTGTCATATTCATGTCAATTTTGATGTAGTCATTTCCTTTAATGTCCTAAATAATGTCTTTGGAGACTCCAAATCGAGTACCTACTGTTCTTATGAATCATTCTTCACCAAATAATGTAATTAGGTTTTTTCAGCAGCACTTAAATGCACTACAATGAATAGAGTTTGTTAAAAAGCTGGATGACGTGTTAGGAATTTTATTATTCAAAGATAACTTATTTCATGGTAATTATCATTGAATACAAAAATTTGGAGGAATAACAACGTCAGTTATTCAGTTTAGTTGTTCTATGACCGTCAGTTCGATTTAACTACTTAGTGATACACGAGAACTCTGTGCGTATCAGGAATTTACAAATTATAATTGTAAATGTTGAGGTTATGAATTATAATTATAATTCATAACTTCAACATCTATAATGCCAGATGAAGCTCGAATAAAATCAGATAAGGAATTATATACATATATTAAAAAGGTTGCTATATCAAACCAAATATTTAGAAGGTGTACATTGGACTTAGTTTTGACAACAACCGTCATAACCTTAAATTGAAGATGTTCGAAATTACAATTGCTAACATTTATGCTACTTAATGATAACAAATCATCCACCTTTTTATCAAACTCTATCATGACTGTGCCTATAACAGCGTATCAAGTAATAGTTCCCCAAATCGAATAGGTGGCGCTGTATCTTGCGTGGCACATCTTGCTACGCTTGTGCTACTAGCCAACCAGCCAGCAATATTTGTTTTCGTGTTGACGTTGTTGTATATAGATTTTATGTTGCCTTTTATGTACCGTTGGTTTAGCGATATGCGTTTTGGGGGCCAATTTTTATTCCGTTTTATTTTGATTTCCTATTCTTATTTACCGCTTACAGGCCTACAGATTTCTACATGATCTTAGTGAATAGTACCATGAGGTAAATATAGATGTCGTAGAGTTCGGCCTTTATCTTTGGTTGCTATTGCAGAAATCTATAACTTTATTGACATTGACAGTTCGTATTTTGTGAATATAGTTTGTTATGAACATATTGTCTCCAAATTTATTAATATTATGGCCCACAGTTCTAGCACGCAAGTTTTAATCTGGGACGCCAATAAGAAGCACAGCGATCCTGAGAGGTACAATTCAAAATTTCATTCGCCAATCAAGTTTCTCAAATCACCAAATGATCTTCGTCTATGCACTAGTTTACTGTTTTAGATGGGTCTGCATATATCCGGCGTACATTAACAGCAAGAAGACGTTGGCGCAAGGACGACGGATGCAGAAAGAAAAGTGCGTGGAAAATCCCACACATCAAGAGATGCGAGACGTTCTGGCGGCGGCCAATTTGAAAGTCGGCGTGGAGAATAAACTGTACTGCAGGGAGAGAAGTAAGGAGTCGTTATATCGTGGGAGGATTCGAGTACAATTGAAGAACGATGACGGATCACCGTGTAATGCAAAATTACCCACGAGAGATTCTCTGCTGTTGCATTTAGGAGAGATGATTCCGAAATTGAAAACGAGACAAACTAAACCCGTCATGGAACAAGCTCAGTCCGGCGGTGGTGGGAAAGGAAAAAAGGAAAAGGAAGGAGATAAGATGACAAGTATTTACCATTATCTTGAGATTTTTATATGTTGTTAAGTACAATGAATTTTTTTATTATTAAAAAAGGAGAACTTTTATTAGGTGGAAAATTCAAAGAATAGAAGTTTCTTACTTAGTTAATCCTTCACCTTTTATACCTGCTTTGCTAGTGTTAAGGTAGAAGTTTCTTTATTTTGAAAAAGAAAAAATTACAAGTTTGGCATAAATTTCATAAACTGACCTTACAAAAGTAAGATTTTTTCTAATTTTTACAATTGATACATGATACGCATTAAGATTATTAACAAGCTGTACTTTATTAGAGATGGTTTTGGGTAATCTGCTTGGCCTGAAACAAAAGCATTGCTACTATAATGTACAAGGCGTTTAAGGAGTGGATGAGTGTAAGCACAATCTCCCACTATCGAACTCACACAGCCAACAAAATGGTGGTGGTCAAATCAACCACACGATGCTGGAGATAGGTTTGCTAACAGTAATGGGACTAAATTCTAAGTGTTTCTACATCTACTATACTATATCTAACTGTGATAATGAGGGTGAGGGAATGAATTGATTAAACAAGGAAATACAATCTTTATGATTGCCATGCGATAAGGATAAAAATTATTTGACTTAAATTCGTACCAGCAGAATAATGTAATGGATTGGGCTTGTGTTGAGAAAGAATTTCAGAATTTTTTCCTCCGCTTCGAAAATCTGGAGTCGGTGCATTACTAAAAACACTAATTTCTTAAAATAATATTTATTGTTGTACAAAACATGGTAAACATTTCTAGGTTACCAGGAAAATTATATCACATTAGAGACGTTTGAGGGTAATACCCTCCAACCAATCCAGAAACTTCGATATCTTGGTGTAGAGAGCGTAATGGTTCGAGTTGCATCCGGTTAGGTGACGAGGCGCTAAGCTTACAACTGCTCTTACATAAAAGGTAGCTGGCCGAGATTTAAAGAATAAACCCCCACCGCTATCTCCACTACATACACTCTCACCTAACAAAATAGAAAAGTAAATGTTTCAATATGCTCGAATTCGTTCAAAGTTTCGAACACACCTTCATCTTTATAACCGGCGCAAATCTTACTGCTCGAGTAATATTGGTCATAGAAATGAGGATCCATATATTTCTTGCATGTCTCCGTGGTTCTAAACGGTACAATCAGTTTCTTTAAGACTTCGGACGCATTTTCACCTTCGGTCGTATAACCCCAGCCTGCAACCTACGAATGTTTTTCTTTTGTTAGGAAAGAAACGGCAGCGATATTTCGAAATTACTTACCACTGCTTTGTTGTTTTCTATAAAATCTTGTTCTTCGTAGTAGCTATTCCAATCGATACAAACCGGCTGAACTTGCAGTGACATCTCCAAACTCTCAATTTTCACTAATGCGATATCATATTCGTATTTTCTATGAAGTCCCCTATAGTCCTCGTGTACGAATAATCTCTGAACCTATGTAAGAAAATTCTATGTTTATGGGGATGTAGCGATAAAGAATGACGACCGGAAAGATTAATGTTTTGAAGTGCCAACTGAAATTGGCACAGTAAGTGCGAATATTGCGAATTTAATCAGATTTATGTAATTGTCGAGACGAACGAAAAGAAAAGTCATTAACTTGATGATATGATGGTAAAGTTTACGATGAGAAAATTCCAATGGCACGTTCGGCGTTGTTTATACGCGTCTCCCACGACGACGATGGCACTGACAAATGAGTAGACTGGGTAAATATGCGGTATGATGAGTGTATCTGTCCTTTGTCCTCGGTAATATAATATTAGATTGTGAAAAGGATAGATGACTCGTACCGCATATTTGCTCAGTTTACGAATGAGTGAGTGAATATGAGTACGAATGATTTGAAGAGTAGAAAGTGAACGAAACTTGCCTTTCTCGTTTGAACGCCCGTTTCTTTAATGTCCAAGTCCCTATAGTACTTTCCAGCGACTAACGTGAAGAAGCTTTCGTCATTCTTCTTACCGTCGGGAGTACAAAAGCAATGAGCAGCTAAAAAAGAGAGTTTTTATTGCTAACGGACGCAAGCGACTGCCATCGACAAGATGGCGGACTACGTTTTCGGCGGAAACCAGAGTTTCGTTTTTGGATTGCCCTGTAGTAATAACATCTCTACTTTCCTTCAAGTTGTTACGTTCAACGTTCAACTCCCCACCTCTCACGAGTAAATGGTTGGACTATAGATAAGATAAACTTTTACTGAAAGTTTGAACGTCAATAACAGGATTCACAGTGGTAACCAGGTGACGAGTGGGTTCTTCTTTACATTTACAGTTACGACGCGATAAATCTTTCCCATTTTCAAAATTGCACGCCTATAGAAAGCACGAACTAATGCTCGGTCGCCTAGAAATGTCCGCACTTTAATCATTCAAGTGCAAAAATTAAATTAACAGCGAGCAGCAATCTCGGACCGGTTTCGTTCACGTTGGAGCTCATCAGCGCAGTGTACTTGCTCTCGGTTACCCTAACACTTCGCAATAGTAAATATTCTAACCCACCTGATAAGACGTACGTCCTCGAAATAATGGATCCGCCGCAAATGTGCAATTTTTGACCGAAGGAAGTATTGTAAATGGCCATCATCCACGGGTATTCCCCTTTTTGGGCGTCGCTTCCGCCGATTATCAACGTTTCGACGTTGACGATCTTCTTTCCGCACTCTAAAAGGAAAATGGATTCGATTAGTGCGCGTCCAAGAAATAAAACGAAAGCGAAGCTTGCAAACGGTATTTATTGACGAGATCGACATAGATGAGTATAAAAACAATAGCATAAAGATACTACAGTATGTGAGCCATCTCGAGTGTGACGAGCAAATTTAGGATGCATTTCATTTCGTTTATTTATATCGATATAATATAAAATAATAATTGATTTTAGTCAAATAAAAGAATATGGGAAACAATTTTAAAATTTATACAAAATAAATAAATAAAATTAGAATTGGTTGGCAATAAAATCGAATAAATACATTGTCTAGGTTTAGTTTTTAAAGCGCTCAGAACTTGAGACGTCGTTTCGTCACATTCGTGTTATTTATTTATTAAGTCATTTCGATACAAAAATCAATTTCCTCAAAAAAAAATCGAACATCCATGTCGTCAACTTAAATTCGTCACACTTGAGAGATGCCAGCCTCCTTACTAGGCTGTTCACGTTAAGATTGCAGTAGGTGGCGCTCTGAACCGAGGCACAATCGACATAGGAGAAACTCCTCAGATAAGTGAAGTAATTACAAACGCAGAAGAAAGTAGAATATCTACATCCCTCTCAAAGGAACGACCTATAACTGAGGTAGGTTTGTTAGGAAATTCTCACGGAAAGTAAGGTTATGTTAGGCTATACGCAAGTTTGAGTTTTACATCGAAATATATATTTATCGAAATAATAATATAATTAGCTGCCTATTTGCTATATAATAACATTTATTTAGGTAAAGCAGTATGTTATAAATCTCAATTAAAATTCAAATTATTCGAATGTCTCCGATCAACATCCGAGACCTTACGAGTGCGCCCGGCGAATCCAGTGACGTCACAAGATTCATTTGCGAGCATTAGTTCATTGTGAGTTGTATTTAGTTCCATACAATTTTTCGTAAAGAAATATTGATTTGAAATGGTTTAACACGTGTTTAAGTTGGTTGACATTGCCGGAAACACATCTGTTTAGGTAGAAAGTAATCATTTATTGAATATTGACCTGTTTAGGTGGATGGGATCCGTTCGCCTCAGATTCGAGACTTCAACAACCGTATCTATTCCCACGCTGCATTCTTAACGTAAACGAAGTATCGTAAATCTTATCTTAATCTGTTACCATTCCTGCCTAGACTGGAGAACAAAATTTTGTACTAAAAGCTTAAAAATTATCATTTGGCCGTCTCTAAACTAACAATAGGAACCTATTAACCTTATCTAGACAATGCACTATTATCCACGAAACATTTGGAAGTTTACGGCTTGTTACATAAGAAACAAAAAATCACTACGGCCCATGAAAATGTTTAACTTTACAACGCGACATTAATTGATATCCGGCACGAAAAACATAACCTCCAACTAATTACGCAGTTACTTCGTGATTATTTACAAGTCAATTCGGTTGCATAACTTATCGGTTGGTAGCACATTGAAGCTTACTAAAGCGTATACACCGAGTTATAACTAGCGTGATTACACTAGATCAATGCCAATCCGTTCAAGTTATCATTGAGTATTAAAATTCGGAGAAGTGACAGCATCAGTCCGATTTATATCACATAATGATCACACGTCATCCACCTTTTTAATAAACTCTACTTATGACTACTCTGGGCAAACAGCGTATAATTACGAAATGCGTTACGACAGCATCGCGGACTCTTCTCTAAATTGATGCTGTATGCGAGTCGTTCTGTTGTGTATATATAGGATGTCGTAACTTACTTCGTAATTGTATGCTGTTACCGCTGTTTGTCCAGACTAGTTATGACGTGACTGCATTGCCTCAGTGTATATGCTATTAGTATAAGAGCTAGTGACGTCAAGGAAAAGTGAATTTTAGGTCGGCTGGTTTTTTGATATATTTTTTCCTTTTGAATTTAGATGGGGATACAGTACGTCTGGCACTTGGGAACGGTTACGTTTACCTGTGCACATTCGCTGCATAGCGCAGTGTAAAATTATTTTAAGATAAATTTGTTTCATCTTTGTTTTTATGCCCTTCTAGCAATATTAATTTACTTTTTAATTGGGATTCGGTTTTATTTTGTTATAAAATCGTGATCTATACAAGTGGTATGTATTACATGAAAGTTTCTCTCCCTCTTTCTCTCTCTCTTTGACGCCCCCTCTGTCGCAGCTCTCTCTCCCACGCAACCAGCGAATTAGTTGGCGCGCTTGTCTAACTTACCTATTTTTTCAGAGACTTAAATCCGCCTGACTCTTAAGCCCGTTTTACATTATCGTATTAAATTGTACGTTAAAATCGAATACTATTTTATAGTACAATATAAAACACTGTAGTATTTTTCTTTTGCAAAATCATTGTATGAAATTAGAACCTGTCCTATTTTCATCCAAAATATCTCGATTTGCGCCTGCTCACTAGTCTACATTGCACGTATCCCAATCTAACCTCATTTTTGTACAAGTTCATAATACATATGTAATAGCCCTGACGAATGATGGAGTCTAAATTCATACAATAATCGTCTACAAATGACCGGTAAAGCGTTTTACATTGTACTTATAAAATAGTGATCAATTGTTTGGTACAATTTACTATGATAATGTAAAACGGGCTTTAATTAAACAACCGAATTTCTGTCTCGCACATTAATGTTACATTTTCCGCTTACAGAACTAAAAACATATATGTATAAATTTCAGCTATAGTAAAATAATTTGGAAATAATTCTTTCTTTATTAGCCGACCTGAAATTCTTTCTCGAAAACGTTGCTAGCTCTCGTACTAATAGAAAGTGTCATATTTGAAGGTTATGAATCACGAAATTAAAATGAAATGATTGGGAAGTTAAAAATACAGGAAACAGTGCGCAATCAATTGTGCATATTGTTTGGTCGCGCGTCTTCCCAACCTATATGAAGACTTGATTATTGTTAGCGTCTGACATCCAATATTTCATTGGCATAGGGATCTTCCCACGATAAATCGCTCGCGTTTTCAACGATTACGGGACGGCCGAATATCAAATAGATAATATTCAATTGTACAATAGGAGGCTGGACAATAAGCTGACCTGGATCGCAAGGCGCAGGATACGGGTCCCAGACGCCGTTGGCGCAAACCGGTATCTGTCTCGTAGCGTAATAGACGTAATAGGCTTTGCAAGTTATGTGAGCGGTGGTACCGATGATCGGATTTTCGCAGCTTACGATTCTGCCCTCCAGACGGCATTCGACGTCCGAATTTTCGTTCGAAAGCAAGGATCTGCAAGTCTCTAGAAAAGATGCGACCAAAGATGGCGTGTTAGTCGTTATTTCTCGCAACTATACGGCGAAAACTTACGTTTACAAATGGCTTTATTCAAATCAGGTTCCCACTTCTTTGCGGTGCAGAAGAATATATCGTAATCGGTGGTCCGGTATTCTTGATTGCACGTTAATTTTATCACGGTCGATTCGGAAACGTCAAGATTCGTTTGATACCCACCGCCAGATGCTAACTCGAATTTGCCGTTGCTCGGATGCGATGGTAACAGGCACCTATTGCTGTAAACAAAGAATGACAATTATTTTTTCCCCCAACCTAGGATAGATCAATCTTCAACAACCTAATTGGGTGAATTAGTGACTTCCGGATGTTGACGTGGTCGTTTACTAAAACGACGTTTCACTGGTCGTGCTGTCAACTTCTTCAGAAGTTTTCTAAAGACTTCAGCTTTTTTCCTCTAAAGTCTTTGGAGTTGACTTTAGACTTTTTTCTCTAAAGTCTTTGGAACTGATTATAATATCAGCTCATTCAGGAGTACTCTAAAGAGACTTTAAAATCCGGAAGTCACTAAATCATTGCGCAATGGCCGCGAAAAGACATAGACGTAGGCGAAGTATAGATTCGACAACTTACCTCGGTATCACCACTGGAACTGTGGGCGTAACAGGAGGAGGAGCGGGCGTAGCTGGACCGCAGCCGGCTTCGTCCGAACCATCGGCGCATTCTTGTACGCCGTTGCATCTGGCCCGTTTGTGTACGCAAGCGCCGTAAGCGCATCGGTACAGGTACGTGGGACAGACTAAGCCGATGCAGGACTCTTCGGTTTCGTCGGAACCGTCCGGACAGTTGCTTCGGCCATCGCAGACGTCGAGGTTGTCGATGCAAGTGCCATCGTTACAGCGAAATTCGAAACTATCGTGAACCAAAATGTCGTTAAGAAGTGGTTTATACAGAGTGAGAAAATGCAACTGGGAACCACCCGAACAAAAGAATTGGAATGGGAAACGTTGATGTATGTAAGATCGTAGTAATTATTAAAAGCGCGGAAAATTTGAAATTGTTCCTTATTTATTAACTAGATGTTGCAATAACTCCAATAACTGACATTAGCAAACATAAAGCGCAAGCTTAAAATACGCTATATAGTCTCAGTCTGCACCTTATCAAAATCCCAGTACTCTACAGCATTTAGCACAGCTCACTCGTGTATAATCGAATGAAGAAATAAGAAACTTTTCTATCATTAAGCAAGCAGAACGTTATATTTAACTTAAAACAAGCTGTAAATAGAAACACTCACTTCTTGCAAGTATCTTCACTTGCCCTATTCCCACATTCCGGTCCTTCTTCATCGGAACCATCGGCGCAGTTCCTTTCCCCGTTGCACACTTGATTTTTCGGAATGCAAGCACCATATTTGCATTGGAACAAAAACGACGGACAACTGCGTTAAGAAACAACATAAAGATAATGTAACAAGGCGGCACTTAAAAACTAATGGATGCTTCTCCGTACCGTACGTTTCTGCATTCGTTTCTCGTTTCATCCGAACCATCTTTGCAATGGGCGGTACCGTCGCATACCTGATCCAACGATATGCATTCGCCGGAGCCGCATCTAAATCTGAAAGTCGAAACGAATAGTAGTAAGGAGGGTGCGCGATACAATCGAACGATTACGGCTTACTCGCAGGAAGCTTGCCTCTTATTTCGACCTGTCAGAAGAGAAATATTCTGGTTACCGTTCGAAGAACACATTCCTAGATCCTCATCGGATTTATCGACGCAATCGTTTTGCCCATCGCACATTTTATCTTGAGGAATACAAGCACCGTAGTTACATCTGAAGAGATTCCAGAAACATCTGAAATGCAAACGTATTAGAAACCAGTTACCTCGGTGAGTGTGAAATAAATCAAAGAAATGACTAACTTGGAATCGGAACATAGCTCCTGAGTTTCATCCGAACCGTCTTGGCAGTCAGCTTTTCCATCGCATTTAAATAGCGCGGGGATTATATTTCCGTTCTTGCAAGTGTATCTGGAAGCGATTTTTTGCGTTATGACCATGAATAAAACCATGAATAAAAAATATAATTTAACCCTTTGATTGCGGAATAGTCTAACAATAAGCCCAGAAGCTCTAAGCAGACCACGAGTGAATACGTCCATCTTGAACATTGATTGTTGTTACGTGTGTATGCGGTAAAAACAATTTCCAAGTAAACATACGCATCCACACTGTCACTGGAACGCACATGTGTCTTTGCGTTAATCTATTCCGATAATTACTACCGAACATGTAAATGCATTTATTGCAATCTTCTTCTTCGATTCTCCTTTTGCCCTTCCAGGGCCTCAGATGCATTTTTAGCAATCAAAAGGTTAAATTGCATAGGTCAGAAAAGTATACAACTACGTCCATAATCCATATCGGTGTTAGCTGATAAGCTCCACAAGGCTCATAACAGGTAAAAACTAAAATTGTAATTATAGAAATATATCTAGTGCACTTACCCTTCTGGAACATCTCTTTTCTGTACTGACTGAAAATTTTCATCCGAATGTATTGCATATTTACATTTGCTTATATCTTCGTCGGTACTATTGTAACAATCTCCTACACCATCGCACACCTTGCTTAGATTGATGCACGTCCCATCATCGCATCGAAACTGAGAAGAGGAGCATCTGCAAGTTGTTAATTATTGCAATTTACCTCGATAATTTGCGGGAAAGAATGTCAGTCCCCGAAAACCAACAAGACTCACCGAAGGAACTCCTTGCACACCTGTTCGGTTTCGTCGGAACCGTCCTCACAATCTGAGAATCCGTCGCATACGAATAGCGACTGGATGAAATCGCCATTTGCACAGTCGTATCTGAAATTATACGTCTTCGGTTAAGTGATGTTGAGATATACATATGGATGAACTGTACTTACATTGATGATGATTGGCTTTTCAAGTCCGGAATGGGATCGTCGATTTTATTAATAAGCCAAGAGTTAGTCAGATGTGATACACCTAAAATTTAAGGATTTAGAAATACAATTAATCACAACTAATATTCAAGATTGTTGATAAGTCACATGACTTATGTCACAGTAGTCAAATTGGTTGCAAAACAAAATTTACTAGGAAACGTCATATTTGGAGGTTATGAACGAAATTATAAAATGATAGGGATTTTTGCTAAAACAGTGCAGGTAACAGTGAAATCTTGGTTGCATATTATAAGGCGATAGTCAGAGTCCCCATTGACGATATTTTTAATAAAAGTAACCTCAACGAAATAAATATGTATTTCTTTGTCTTTTAACTACGATTCACGTCGATTATTATTATTCTCTTTATGACATTGTGTTACCAACTTAGAGCTAATGGCTGCTAATAACAAATAATGCCAACTTAAGGTTATTGCACCTTACAACATACTATTGGGTCACGTGACTTGCAAACAATTTCAAACATCCGGTATAGGGTTAATTATTTTTGAACTTCTTATTGATTCTTTTTACATAATTATTCTTAAATTTTCGGGCGTTGGAGGGCGGATTTTAAAAGACGAGTTGGTGTCATAAACATACTAACCGTTTATTTAAGGTGCACACCTTTAGAAAAATTGACGGGCTCGCTGTCATTGTTAGAAGAAGATTATAAGAATATACTGCGATTGCCTTTATCTTTTGCACTATCCTTCCCGGTAAACATTTTTTAAATTTCGCCGATAGTTTCAGTTGGCATTTCCGGCAATAGTGAACATATTCGCATGCATTGTGCTTAGAAATTCGCGGGTATTGCCAGTACTACCAACTTAAATCGGCCGCGAAATTTAAAAAATTCTTACCGTGTTACGCCTCTTTTTCAAGAATTTAAATGATCTATTATACGAAATCTTTCAGGAATCTATTCCTTCAGTTACAAACGATTTTTAAAATTTCATTTATTTGCGTTTATTTCTTAGAACAATTTGTTTTGTCAGCCCACAGATATGATTTTCAGAAGGAATAAATATTAAACAAATATTACAATATTGTTTAATCTCGTAAATATCCTCCCCTATATCACTTTTGGGTCAATTAAATAACAAATTGACTTAAAAAGGAGAGGTTATTTAAGAAACATAAGCACATAGCTCATAACTACAGTTTGTTAAAAAAGTGGATGACGTGTTATCATTAAGTAGTATAAATCGGACTGAGACTGTCACTCCTCCGACTTTATTATTCAATGATAGTTGTCAGTGATAAGTTATCATTGAAGTAATTCATTAAAAAAAAACGATATTTTAATTAAAACTTTGACACTCTGTTTCACGAAAACGAAGCAAGTTAGGACACACGTTTATATGAACTTTTTCTCAGCAAAAATGACAAGGAATCACCCCTGAAATTAAAGTCATCACTTAATTTACATGTTGTATATATATATACCATTTAATATTGTTTAATAACAACTTCGTATCGGAAAACGGAGTTAATTTATTCAGTCATACTAATTTAGCAAAGAAAGGAAATTAAAGCTCAACGCGATAACTTAACCTTCCTATACTCACATCAAAATATGAAACACGTATACTATACTATATAAATCGGTCTCACAGACCGTATGCGTGAGTATAGGAAGGTTAAAGAAGTTTGGAAATGTTGCAAAAAATAGAAAAGAAAATTAAATCACATTTATAATCTTATTAACCACAAAATCTGTGTGTGTGTAGAACCTTCAGAAACGAAAAGAATTGACCTTTAAAATGCGATAACGTGTGTTAATCGAATTGGTGAACGGAAAATGAAATTTTGCGGTTTCTATCTTATTTACTTTCTTTCCGATATAAACCGATTTGCAAATCTAGATCATATTTTAATAAACAATACGGTATAATTACAAATATACATGTTATTTATACTATGTTCATGTAATTCCACGTAATTACCGTTACGTCAATAACGTTTGGGAAGTCCGCGCCGTCCCGGTTTATTTACAACACGCGGCTTTATCATCATTTCAGAATAAACGACGGATGAGGAAAAAACAACAAATTAGCGTATCAGAAAGAGTAAAGAACCTGGATTGTACGCCTAAACCGGTTACGAAATTAATTTTTAGACGCATCCGAACGAAGGCGAAGATGATTACAAGAACGATATTCGACTTTTCAACCAGAAATTAAACATAAAATTATATTATAAACACCCAATTATTTATATCTTTACTTTTGCGCATAAGAAGATATGATTTGCTTCAGTTATCAATACTCACATGATAAAAACAATAATATGTAGTAAATCCTACTCATCGTATTTCTAAATAGATCTTAAGTGGAATAGTTTCTATTCTACTTTAAAGTAAGATAACATCAAGAAAGAATCGACATGAAACACTACTAGAAACTAAATTCGAAAACTGCAAGAACCGCTGTTTCTTCGGATTCTACATCTACACGACTGATCGAATTGTTTCAGCAAGAAGCGACACATTTATACATTTTACACACACACAACAGCAGTGGACGAACTACAACATGACCCTGATAAGGTCGGTGCAAGTCGGTGTATCGAATCGCGAGGCAGGATATACATTTACTTAATTTGGAATTTAAAAATCGGAAATAAAAATGTTTTATGACCGCTTAGGTAAACTATAATAAAGCGTATTGTTAACATTTTTAACGGCAAAACAAAACTAATCGAAGAATAATTTTATCGCTTAACTCCTAAAGTTTACTTAAATACATACATTCATATTCAAATGTGAGGCTGTACGGATTCAATTATACCTATACTATGTAAAAAACTACTATTTTATGCGCATCTTTAATAAATCGTTGAGACGTATGAAATTATTGCTATTTCTTGAACAAGTATTAAAGTTGAAATGTCGACGAATAAAACACAATGATTAAAAAAAAATAAACTGCTTTATTAACTGATTATCTAATTAGAAATCGATACAATCTCTCTGAAGTACTGGAAAGTTTGATAATTACTCGTTGATATGCAAATTATTCTCAAAAGTGCCATCTTATTTAACTTAACAATTTTATTTAAAAATATATTTATTTCTTGAGATTCGAATCCTACAAATGTGTCGTTTTGAGATTGTGGTGCCATCTATTGGCTATAAAATCTAAAGTCGTCCTTTACTTTACAGGAACGACTACAGTTTTCGCGGTCAAGAGATGGCAACACAAGCGAGAAAAAGCGAAATTGAACTTGAATTTTGGTGTCCTCTAACGGTAGGATGGCGAAGTAGGCAATTAGGTTAGTTCAAGAAAGTCCGATGGTAGGCGCTGCAAGAACGAAATTTTTTTGTTGCAAATTTATTCATTTATTTATTTTGACATATGTATTAATTTGTTGACAGAGTGCAGAGTGCTAGAAATACGAACGTACTAAAAAGCATAGTTCTTTGTAGTAGTTGTAATTTTCATTTTAGTTCGTATCGTTATATCCAAGAAAAAACCTTTCAGCTAAACAACAAACCATTTGAGAGAATAAATAAATTTTATAAAATCCGCCTTTCGTCATTCTCTGTTTTATCGATACACAAAGTATTTCTAGGAGTAGGAGTTGCTCACCCTACGTACAGATGGCGCTCGCTCAAAAATTCCTAAACCGCTAATTACTTTCCTTCGCAGAGGATCTAGTTTCTGAATGTTGAATCGTGCGATTGCAACAAACTCTATACCCCCACTCATGGTTAGGTATCATACATTATTCAGTTCCTGATAAATAGTGCAAAGTCTCACCACCTGCGGCGCTAGTTTTCTAATTTTAAAATTGGCACCAATTTATTTTGATTTAGTTCTGTCATAGTTCTTGTGGCAACTGTTTCTACAAGTTTGTGGCGTGCTTCATTATTTCATTATATTCGTATCCATAAGTGTGTCGTCAACAAACATGTGGTGAGATTACAGAAATGGTATGTTGTTGTGTTTCAACGTGCAAAAATTCATCGAAAGATGCAATTTTGCATACAATTCCGAAAAATAAAGGGGTAAGTATATGTGGTATAAAGGTGACATTTTTTTAAGGTTATTTATTGACGACTCACTGTATCGGTACCACACACCAATAACCATGATCTTCGACGCATATTTTTAAATCCTTGTTATAATTTTTGTATATTTAATCATGTCAATAGAGGTAACCTGATACTAAAAGGAAAAAATATATTTAAAATAAATGATGACTTAAATGCGTTCTCTTTCGTTTTTGTCTTTTTACATTTTTTAAATTTCGCGGACAATTTAAGTTGGTACTTCCGGCAATAGTAAACATACCCGCATGCATTGTGCTTAGAAATTGGCGAGTATGTCACTATTGCCGGAACTACCAACTTAAACTGTCGGCAAAATGTAAAAAATGTTTACTGGGTATATTTTTAAACTGCTATATTCTCCCCAGTAAACATTTTTTAAATTTCGCGGACAGTTTAAGTTGGTAATTGCGGCATACTCGCCAATTTTTAAGCACAATGCATGCGAATATGTTCATTATTGCCGGAACTACCAACTTAAACTGTTCGCGAAATTTAAAAAAAATGGATCGGCGCTTACCTAATGGTGACTGCATTTATTAGGGAAGAAACCTTATGTCCCTAACTTCCTCTGTAATTATTTCACTTAAAATTACATAAAATTGTACCCTAATAGACCGTTATACATGATATTCTGTTTGTTTATTTTTCTTAATATTAAATATACACAAGTATTTTCAAGAGCATTGTAAAATTCAATAAATTTGCAATTGTCGACTCTAAAAATGGGTCGGTTTAAGTTTATGTAATTTTGTATTTGCACAGTGGCCTATTTACCAAACTACAAATTTACAGATTTTATAGTTCACGGGTTGTAGTACAGAAACTCGGGTCCCAGGAACGATTCTTGAGGAATATTGGCGTGTTAAGCCACAATTGTTAATTCAAATTACGCGCGCTTAAAGCGCCCTCTTCAATTTGTAACTAAGATGTTAAAAAGCAAGTAAAGGGCAATGACCTGGCATTCGTAATGAGCTTGTCGCCTTGCATAATTGGATTGTGAAAATATACAGTCCACAATTTTATTTTTATTCGACGAAATCCAAAGTTCCAAGTTTTAAGAACAAACAAAACGAACGACTTTTGTTTCGTTTATTACTATTTACACACTTACTTATAAGATTAGATGTTCAGCAACGTTCTATCCTTGAGCCATTGTAAATATTTTGAAACTTTGGTGTAGAGAGCGTATTGATTGGAATTACAGCCGCCCGTCGATGGGGCAGTTAAGCTGACGATACCTCTTATGAAGTAAGTGTCGGTTTGCGATTGGAAAAACAACCCACCTCCGCTGTCGCCTTTACAAACATTCATACCTACACAGAAGTGAGAATGACGATAGTAATGAGGACGTCCAAATATAGACGAATCAAAATTTGATGGCGAGGAATTCTCAAATCTAGATTAAACCTTTAAACCCTTATTCTTAGAAACAAGCGGTTCTCGTTACCTCGCAACTGTTGAAACACATCTCACACTACTGATGGCGTCATATAAACGCTTGTTTCTAAGAATGAGCATCGGAGGCCTTCTCTAACCTTCACCTTTACTGATATATCCGGCGCAGAACTTATCCGAAAAGAGGAATCGATTATAGAAATTCATATCTAGATGTTTCTTGCACGATGTCATCGATCTGTAAGGAACTACGAGTTTCAGGAGAATTTCGGCCGGCGTCGATCCTTCTTCTGTGCGTCCCCAACCGGCCACCTAGCAAAGATTATATTTCGTATACCGAAAAAGTTGTATAAGCGGAAATTCCTACTTACTACGCCGGGATTCTTATCCCGCAAGTCGTGGTCCTCGTATAAGTTATTCCAGTCGACGCAAACCAATTGAACCGTCTGAGATAACTCGAATTTCTCGTCCACCTTAACCAGAGCTATATCGTCACGGTACGCTTGTATTGCTCCTCTAAAATCCGCGGGAAAGTGCAACTCGCTTATCTGCTAGAAATAATATAAGAATAGAAGAAGCTGGGGCATGTAAAGCTGAAATTTCCTGCCTTTCTAATTTGCGAACCGCTTTCGTGTTTGTAGTAGTCGCGATGGTACTTCCCCGCTACTAAAGTGAATATACTTTTATCGAAAGAAACTCCGTTGCTGTCTGCGAAACAATGGGCGGCTGAAAACGAACGGAAACTTCATCGAAACGAAACAACATTTTGATTTCGACTGATTGCACCTGACAGGACAAAAAACCTAGATATAAGGGATCCGCTACAGATCTGCTCGTACTCATCGCGTTTGGCCCGGTAAATGGCTACAATCCAAGGATATTCTCCGGGAATGGTGTGGTTTCCGCCTATCACTAACGTTTGGACGTTGACGATCTTGCGTCCGCACACTAAAAGCGATTATCAAAACGTGAATGATAAGGTCCAGGACGAAACGATAACGAATCCTAAAACTAACCGGGTTGACATGGAACAGGTGACGGATCCCATTCCCCGTTCTGACATAACGGAATCGGATGATTTACTTCTTTAAAATAGGGCTGACAATTCACTCTTGCGATGGTTTTCTCTACCGGACTGGTGCAGTTGACGTTTTGTCCGTTAAGTTGGCACGTCACTGTATACGAATCGGTTGGATACAGCGATCGACAAGTCCCTATAAAATTAAACAGATGAAACAATCCTATGATCGCCCTCTGGGATTATTTCGTCTTATTGAGTTTGTGGGGCACTTTTATATGTCGAGAATTCGTGATTTCAATTCGTTAAATAATACGATGGCTCATAACTAGAGTTAGGCGCTTGCCGGCGATTCCATTTCATGGTGCGTATGTAGTGTTAGCGGGTGAGAACTTAAGTTACTTAACTTAACTTAGCAGGTGACCTTGGATAATGCGAGGTGGAAAACGTTTAAAAGTTGGTTTTCATACATAGAATTGTGGCGCGAATAATCTGCAGTCCTAGTGGTACCAGATGCGAGACTAGGTCGTTAGGGTTTGTTTCCTTAGAGAAGAGCACATTACGTCATGAAAATATGCGCGAAATGTGACGTTTCATTGACTTTCGCTAGTAGGTTGCCATGGTAACGTACACAGAACACCAAATTTGGTTCATTGCGTCACTGACGCAATGTGCTCTTCTCTAAGGAAACAAACCCTACTCAGCTCCTCAAAAGATATCGAAGCTTGCTACGCGCGTGGCGTAACGCGCACAAATAAAAATTGATGTGGCCGATCAGTCACAAGGACAAGACAAACCATCCGATCCAAATCGATATTGCAGGCCGCCAACCTTTACTCTGCTGATAACTAGCCTGAGCAAACAGCGGTAACAGCGTAGAATTACGAAATAAGTTACGACAGAATCGCCGAGCGCCAATTCCCCATCCCCTTATCTAGCTGTATGCGAGTAGCTCTGTATGTAGGTAGGCTGTGACTACAACAAATCATCTTACGTAAGCAACTCCCTCGACCTAAGGGCGGATTCCATTTGCCCTCGAAACAATAGAATAAGGTTGATTGGGTTGGAATATATCCGGGATCGCAAACCATCTCCACGACCATCCTGGATTTAACGAAAACGTTTTTTAAATAAGTCTTTTCGCCGACGTCTTTGTATCTTCCGTTAGGCAAAGACAGCAGCTCGCAGCTAGCGCTGGTATTAAACAGAATGCACGGTTCCAACGGCCGACTCCACGAACCGTCCGCTCCGCAAACGGCAACGTTCGAATTGTCGCTAACGTCGTGTCTGTACGAAGCGGCGCAAATCGCCTCGACGCTGGTGCCTTCTACGGCTTCTCCACAATCGATCGTCTTGCCGGTATATTTGCACGTAACCTGGTACGTGGACGTCGAAGATATAGGAGGACATCCACCTTGAGAAATATAATTATGTGTGTATGGCCGGTACGATATTTATTGAGCCGGAATTCCTAGAAGGCCGCACTTGACGAAATGATGTGCCGTCACTATACTCTATTCATTCAGAACAGAAATAGTAAAGCCATTCCTCATACATTTATACCAATGAGCGCAACAGACAGTTTAACACGCTAGAAATTAGTAAAAGCGCGACAAATTTGAAATAAGGACATAAAACTTGAAATTCTTCATTATTTATTGACTAGACCTCGAAATGAAATGACCTTTAACGTTGGTCAGCTTGTCGCCCCAGGTTAGTTTCATACGGGTTTTTAGATATACGACCAATAGAAGCATTTTATTCAAATATTGCGCGCTTTCGTAGGGGAGTAGCTTAACTATTTCTATTAAGTGGACGAAGTATAGTGGTCGCAGACTGTTGCGTCAAGTACGATTGATTTACAAGAAACGACGTAGCGGCCTTCTAGAAATTCTGACTCGACAAATATCAATACAATCATTCAAATTCATTGTTCGAATCTTACGTTTACATACACCGTCGTTGGGATATGGTACCCAAACGCTATATAGACAATAGAAATAGTTCGCTCCGAACAAGGTGTATCCCTCATCGCAAATTAATACTAATTTACTACCGTTCTTGGCAAAATCTCCACGCTTATCCTCATCTCGCGGGCTCAAATGGTATGACCCGTGCTTCGGGTGCTCAGGCATTACGCAATCAAACCTGGAATAACGGAGTTAAAAACACAAATTCGAAATTATACCGTGTTCCACATCGACTTGACAGTATACAGTTTATGAGATATCGGATTGTGTTACCCTACGATCATTATACTGGCTGCTTTTCCCTAGTTCACGAACTGACAAGTTTTCTTCATCCCTAGATACAACTTAAATTTTCAATCTAAGAAATGGAAATAAATACAAAACAAATTTATTCACCGTTAACATTTCGATCGAAAATTGGCCAGTTGGTAGAGAAGACCGATGTAAAATGCCATCAAAATGTATAAATTGAGGTTACGTTATTCAAGTTATACGAAAATTAAATTCCCGAATGCCGATAAAATTCGAATGAATTTTTACTCGTGCGTATATTTGAGCAGTCTCAAAGAGTGAGATACGCTTGTATCTTGTTTCACTTACATTGCAAAATTTTCTACGCATTGCATTGATATTTATGTGTAGACTAGGTGAACCGGCAAACTTCGTTTTGCCCATTTTTTCGATTTCTTTTTCCTAAACTTTCGCGTAGCAATTACGAACAAACCAACAGAAGGAAGTATCCAGTTTGGTCCAATCGTTTTCAAGTTTTAAATATCCGAACAAACCACGATCCATTTTTATTTTATAGGTAGATTACGTACCACGTGAGACATCTGTGGATAACTACCGGAACTATCGCTTTTCCCCTCGAAAAATCCAATCCCCCTCATATAAGTCGCCCCCTTTTAACTGCGATTTGTGACATACAATACGCATAAGAGTGCGTGTAAAAGGGGAATCGCCGAATACATTGCGATTCGTGACACACACCGAGCATAGGACTATGTAAAAAGGGGGAACACCGAATTGATTAAGAAAATTGCCAAGATAGATAAGTCAACAAATAAGTCGATAAATATATTTGGAATAAAAAGGTTTTAAGAAGAAGTACCAATGAAGAGAAGAACCTCACCACATCGGAGAAGATAGAATCTAAGAAGGGGAAGAATCCATGGAAATTACCGGTGCATCGAGAAAAGAAGTTAAAAGAGGAGACAGGAAGAACTATCACCAAATAAAAGAAATTACACTCACACACACACACAAACTAGGTAATTATCATGATTTTATGTTAAATATTTCTCAAAATTTACAAATATAATTTGTTATAATTTATGCTTTTTATGTCATTAAATAAGAGCTACGCCGGTGCAATTTTTTAAAAGAAATTTAACTAAATTCTCAGTACACTATACTATCAAGTCGATGTGGAACAAGTTATTAAGTTACGTCTTACTCGTTATGATCATAGAGGGGCCTCGTCGCGATGATATTGTGACAATTTCTTTCGTCAGAACCATCGGCGCAATCTTCGTTACCGTTGCAACGGGCGTCCTTCTGAACGCAAGCTCCGTAAGCGCAACGGTAAAGGTATTCTTGACAAATTACGCCGGCACAAAGCGCAGCCGTTTCGTCCGAACTGTCGTTACAATTGGCGATACCGTCGCACACGACAATTTGATCGACGCACTCGTCGTCCTGGCACCGGTACTCGAATCTATTGCAAATATCACGAAGAACAATGAATAGTTTCAACTCAGACAGTTGCGTATTGAACAAAACTAATTAGAAAACATTGATATGTTGAGTTTGTTTCCTTAAAGAAGAGCACATTACGTCATATGCGCAATGAACTAAATTTGGTGTTCGGTATACGTTACCATGGCCACCGACTAGCGAAAGTCTGTGAAACGTCACATTCGGCGCATATTTTCATAACGTAATGTGCTCTTCTCTAAGGAAACAAGCTCTACAAAGGGGACTAGGGAAGTTTTGCAATGAGACGCTATCGACGAATATTGGACCGTGTGGGTCTGCGTAAGTTTAACTCTGTACAGTGAGTCAAATATAGAAACGCGCTTCAAGGTCAGGAATGGACTGGCAAACTGTCAGTTTCCACGGCGCACCTCGTTTACCTAGTGGTCGTGATCTTTTGATTGCAACTTGTATTCGATGTTCACACGGTCACAACCACTAGTTAAACGAAGTGCGCTATGGAAACTTACATATTGCCTGTGCATTCCTGACCTTGAAGCGCGTTCCTATATTTGACCCAAGGTACGTCCATACACCACAAGAACGAGCTCGAACTCATCGGTATCAATTGTACCGTAGCTATTCAGCGTTCAAATGGAATGGATTTCAAAATTCTTCTGGTATGACATCGTGAAGACACGGCTGAAAGGATAGCGATTTGTTACAGATGAAGACTTCCTGTTTGCTTAGGATGCTTCGGATAAGTGAGTTGATGATTTGTTTTCGACGGGCGCAAAAGTGTATTCAGAACGATTGAAATTGCTTTGAAAAAGTGAAATTTACGCGGGTAAAACACGGGCAAAACTTTCTTAAGGCCGATAGGCACTAACAAGAAATTTTCGTACAAGTTCTCTCTCTCCCCACAATAACGCGCGGTAAAGGGAGATAGTTGCAATGTAGAAATCCGACTTTTAACCTGAAACTTTGCCAATTTCCTTTACAAGAATTTATACAAGTTACAAGTTGCACATGCGTATTTGAGAAAAGACAGGTTGGCAACTAAAAAAGAAAAGTTGAAATACTGGCTCGGTTCAGTCAAGTCAATTTCATGTAATTTGAATGACAGTTGAGGTTAAATATCGCACGTTGAAAATTCTACCTAATTAACTTAATTTCGCTAAAAGTTAAAATAACTCAACATACTTGAGTTCTCCAGAAAAAGTTAAGTTTACAAAGTTTTATAAAAAAATAAATGATTTCTACCTATAAAGATAAAAAGCAGCACACAAATAGAATACACATTTATAACTGTCAAACGATTTAAATGTCATTGCCTTTAGAGGTTGGTCACACTGCGTGACTTTTAGGAAACAAATACAAATAAAAACAAGTTGGCAGTATCCACGGACTTTGCAAGAATTTCCTGTTAGTGACCATCGGCCTTTAATCCCTTTCCCATCCATATTTATACTCTGTTCATCCAACAGAAATAGTTAAACCACTCCCCAATAAATTTAGACCAATCAGCGCAACGGACAGTTTAACGTGCTACAAATGGCGAAAGCGCGGCAAATTTGAAATAAGGATACGGTCGTTTTTCCGGTGTAAAATTTGATCCGTAATTGATCAATTTCTAACCTAAAAAACCAAGCGGTTTTAATATCATATAATAATTAGAGTTTATTAAAAGGTGAATGACGTATTAACTAACGATGCCACTTTATTATTCAATGATAGTTATCATTGATAAGTCATCATTGAATCGTCAGTTAACACCTTTTTATCAAACTCTAATGATAATCGTACCTTAACATGTATACGCAAATGTGCAAAAAGACTGTTTTTGACAAATTAATTAGAATAGGACAGCAAAGCGAATCGACGGTAAAGCAAATGTCAAAAACCTTTGACCTTGGCGAGGTCATCGTCGCAGAAATGTATACGTGGGTGTGAAACGGATTTTTAGACGTATACGACCAATAGAAACATTTTCGTTCAAATATCGCGCTTTTTGTAGGGGCGTGGCTCCACTATTTCTGTTCGGTGAACACGGAAACGTACTTTGCGCATTTTCCCTCGCCTTTCTCATTTTCGCAGTTCGCCGCTTTCTCGTCAGAATTATCGGCGCAATCCGCTTCGTTGTTACACACTTTCGATTTAACGATACAAGGTCCGTAGTCGCAACGAAACAGGTAAGAAGGACAACTAAAATCAAAGCAAAAGAAAGGATGAAAAATGATGTTATATCAAAATAGAAATGAAAGGAAGTCAATCACGGGGTTTTTTATGTTAATTTATACTATAATCAAGTACTATTTCTGACACTTAAAAGTGTAAAGGGAAATAAACCAGAAGAATTAAGTGCACGAAATAAAGAAAAAAACGAAATATTTGTGAAATCTTAAACGTAAATTCTCTTACCTGATGTTGCCGCAATTACCTTCAGTTTCATCAGAACCGTCCCTACAATTCGCGATACCATCGCAAAGGTATAGGTCGCTTAAACAATCGCCGTTTCCACATGTAAACCTGAAGAAATTGACGAATTTTTTATCAGCGGTTTTTATACGAAAGACAAGTGATATTCTCGGTGAAGGTTTAGGTATAATCTCATCGGAATAAGACGATTATACAGAAGTGGGTAAAGGTCCTCGAAAGTGGCTCGATTATTCCCGAACGAAACGTCGTATCGACGTGATGGGTTTTTCACCCTGTAGACTCGATGAAATTTTTACAACTGTATAGCGTTTATTTCAAAATCCCTGACGCCATCATCAAGCTATGACGTCAATATTTTTCTTGTGTGTGAAAAAGGGTCCCTTTAAATTTCAAATAAAATTAACCGTCTCATCGCCAGGTTCAACGATGCAAAGTTTTTATACAGTGTGAACGTATAGGATGGAAGAAAATCGATAAAATCTGTAAATAGTGATCAAACACGTCAACTTTAATTTAAAAAAAAAAAAGGCGCTTTTTAAAATCTGATTTGTAGCTAGATTAAGTTTTCTTAGGAAAAATTCGAGATTGGTACGCTCCAGTTCTCGAATACATCTTTCAATTTTTATGAAAAAACATTTTTTCGTTCGCTCGTTTGTCCGTAAGCTTGGCCGCGAAAGCGTCAGATTTCGTGTTATTATTGACTTTTCCTAAAAAGAAAAAACCAAATGAAATAGCAAATATATATGTAAATAAGTGTAAATCCTTTGTTTTGCAACCTGAAATACGTCGCAATGTAGAAAGAAAACTAAAAAAAAAGTAAGAAAAGATTACTGAACAACCTTAAATGCGCAAATTTTACAAAAAAAAAAGAAGATATATAAATGTCATAAACGAATTTGAACATCGCCTTGCTCATTGTCAACACGGGGAAATTGTATATAGTTTGAACATTTAATCGGAATGATTTTAAATTTATATTTTACTTAAACTTTGATTGCTAAATTGAATAATACACATGTTTTTTTTTTCAAAAACCTTGCTATCTCAGAAATCATCGTTATGGTTGTAGAAAAACGTTCTCCTCTAAATGGCGCTATCGAAAATTGGGATTACCATTTAAGAGAAAAGGAAGTGACGTCATATCCGTTACAATAATGACATCACAAAATACTGAATTATTTTCGAGTCAAAATTTTAATTAAATAAAATATAGAGGACTCTACTTACAAGTAAGCTTTTGTACGGTTACTTCTACATATAGCAATCACATAAACATATTATTATCAAACCGGTCTAATGTTAGGCATTTCTTGTGAAACTTCCCTTGTTTTGCTTGACTTTACATTATTTACCAATAAATAAATCTTTTTGAAAGAAAACATTTTTATCGTTACCAATAAAAAATAGTCGAACTTTTCCAATATAGGCCAAGTTTATGCAACGAAGGCGAAATAAAACATCTGTTTATTTTTCTGTAGTAGTGACAGAGACAGAGAAGCGTTATTCACTTGTCGATAATATGCTACTTACTGGCGGGGCTGTTTCAAATGAAATGATCTGCTTACATTGTAGAATACCCGAATACTGACTGAATGCCCGACTATTTATTACGCCTTTTAAAAATCCCTTACCACTCAAATAAACGTGTACGTGGAACACAGTACCGTAATGTAAAAATGTAGGGGGCAAAATTTGATTAAAATTAAGCAAAAACGTTGCGCGTGATTTGCCATTGTTTTTGCTGATTACGTTAACTGTACCATACTAGCTTTACCGTATTAATAAATTAACCATTTTCACAGTTACACCCTGTATATATACTCTGTGTCCCCGGACAGAGTTGACAAGAGGAAATAAATTCTTATTATTGATTTGATGACAAAAAGTCATTCTTTATAAAAAGTTCTGCTCATCACAGTTACAGCCTCTATATCGAATATAGAGAGTCCTCTACATTTTATTTTATTATCACAAAATACGTTTTTGCGAAAGTTGGCGCAGTTAAAAATTAAGGTTTCCGTGTCCAATCGTCTTTTTCTTTTTCACTACATATTTACATCTTTTATTGATTTTGTTCCAACTTCTATGTCCGCACGTCTACCATAATCATCGAATTTTTGCCCAAATCTGTATAATTATAAATCACCAAAACTTACTCGCATCCTTCCTCGTTCGAACGGGGGCAAGTTGGAGTGAATGAATTCCGTCTAAAATAGCATCGATAACGATCTGATTATCTTGAATATTAAATCCAAAGCTGTACTTACATATTAGACAAGACACGAACACGAGAACTTTAAGAAGTTCCGTTGGTTCTATCATAATATCCGCGTCTTGGTTTTAATCAATATCACAACACTAGGCAAGTAAAAAATTTCATGCCAAAAATACTTTACGCCCTGCTTCTAGGATCATCGAGTAGGTTTACCTCATAAAATTTTTACCGCACTGTTCTTTACGAAGAATACGTAAGAAAAACGAACGCAATAGGAAAACGTGATAAGATTGTACTTAACCGCAGAATGCGGATGAACCATTATTAACACTGTCTGTCGCATTGTAATAATTCTTTTTCCCCTTTTCCGTTTTTTTTTTTTTTTTGAAATGGTGCGTTACTTTCTTGAATTATCATCCTACGACTGTTAACTTGTTCTATATTTTGAGTCTTCGTTTCGCATGTAGGTTCTAGCAATCGTCAAAACTAGAAAACAATAAATGTAAAGAAGGTGTGAGATTGTGTGACAATCGAAGCATCGGAGTATCGGCATTGACGTTAAGACCGTATCACACTAACGGTTGAGCAGCGGACCAATGGGAGCTCAGCAGGCGCCGGTTGAAAGAAAAAGTTTAAAAGATTTAAAACGTGTTCAAAACGTCAGAAAAAGCACATGCAATATTATTTACATACACTTGATCACGTGATCTCTCTACGCAGCTCGTTATTGGCTACGGTTGCGGCCCTGCCGGTTGAAAATAGACGCACGGCTAAACTGACAACCGGACCGTCAACCGGCGCCTGCTGAGCTCCCATTGGTCTGCTGCTCAACGACAAACGGCAACCGGCAATCGTTAGTGTGATACGGTCTTTAGGCTTGGATTTTCCGAGCGTAATACGTCATCTTCCTCCAGTTTTAAATACTCTTGCCGATTGGTGAAACGAAGCGAATATAAACCGACAGCACTCGAATCGGACAATAATTCATGAAAGTGGGGCTCCGATTTAAAAAAAAAAACGCAATTCATTGAAAAAGGTTGAGGAAATCGTGCTATCTAAACATATTTCAACGGTGGAAATTGATAACAAATTTTCGGGGATTTCGGATATAAGTCGAGGTATATTCGCAATGCATATAAAAAAGGAGAAAATGCACAAAAGTAAATTTATTATTAACATTCTCATCATTCAACATTTCCATCATCATCATCATCATCGCTATCGCTCAATTTTACATGAACTTATTCGCTCTTCAATTCTTTACGTCGTCGTTTTTTACAATTTCGTATTGCTCTACCGTCGAGACGACGAGGCTTTGTATTCGCCATTCCTCCTCGCGAGACTCGACGCGCTCATAAAAACACAGTAAACAAGTACGTACAGAAAACAGAATGTTTTCGACAATCTAGTCGCTGAAAAAAATTGAAAATGAGTACACGGCTTAAACGAACATAGCCCGGTATATCGGAATATTTTCTGGCCCAACAAATAATGATTAAAAAAAAAAACCATTAAATAACACACGATTTATAACAAATAACAAAATACTAAGTAGTAACAAACACAAAACGATTTAGATTTATGATTAATAACGAATAGAATGATAAATGCAATTCTAACTGGGCACTTTTCATCGAAATAACATTAGAAACATCGATGCCGATGTTCTTTTAATAGAAAAAACTGTTTCGATTGAATTTCCTACGGAAGAACAATTCGATTGATCATAACATCTCGATCAAAATTCGAATCTTCGATGTTGCATCGAAACAAAACATTGGAAAAAATACAAATTACACCGTAACATTAAATTAGGACAATCAAATATCTTACGTATGTCTAAAAAACAAAAATAACAAAAGGGATCGATCAATCGATCAATGGATTAAAGGAAAAGGGGGCACATTTACATCATAAATATATTTCTATTGTGTACAATAGCAATAGCAATAATAATATTAATAATAATACAATAATAAAATAAAATGTAATAACATCGAATCGTATTTCCTTAATTTTTTCTCCCGTAATATTGCAATTTTTGTCCATTTTCAATTGATCGAAATGATAAAATTCGCGCCGTATCTCGCGCAACGACGATAAATCGAAAGGAATAAGGACGAAAAGGTAGGTAAAGAGAAGAAGAAGAAAAAGAAAGATGAAAAAACAACAAACAATAATAGTAATAAAACTAGTCAATTAAATTATTACAATAGAAGACGCTATGATATAAATGCAGAACGTTCTTTTCTTGTGTTTGTGTCCTATACGTCGTTCTCGGTTTTTCCTTTTTTTTTTTTAAGTCGTACAACAGAGCACTTTTTAAAAATTCTTCTCTTTTCGACTAATTAGATACATACATACATTACATACAAATCGCAACGACAGCAACACGAGTTTTCAACATATAATAATTTGGTAAAACGTGAAATGAATATATCTTTTTTTTCTTTCTTTCTAAATGTTCTCAACGATTTAAATCAGACGTCCCTAGACGCGAATTGGGTCGACACGTAAAAACGGGCACCCCATTTTTACACGTCGGCTCCGTCAAAACTTAACCGTATAACGCGTATAAACTAATATAGTTAATGTTGTCGCTATCAACGTTAACAATTTTCTTCGTTTCTTTTTTGTTTTCTCTTTTGTATTTTTGCGTTTAAGTATGTGTTGCTTTTGTTTTAAACTTGATCTCTACACTCATTTCATCTTACAAATCGGTCTAGATTAAAATTACTATGACGTCATCATATCACTCACTGACGATGTATTTACATTGGGACCCTTCAACGAGTCATTTATGTCCCTTCTAAACATCGACAGGTTCTGCGTAAACCTGCAACGAAAAATAAAATGTTAGTCTAGATCTCATTTATTTATTGAAACAATTACATAATTAGGTGTCTACTTGTTACATAATATTAATTTAAGCAAGCAAATGTTATAAATCTTAATTCAAATTCAAATTAATATATATATTATATATATATATATATATATATATTTATTTATTTTATAATTTTGTTTGTAAATTTACTCCTATGTAACTTGACAATGCACATGTTTGCTCTGCAAATCGATTGCAGGTAAATGTTATTATTATTATTATTAAATTATTGGAATGTCTCCGACCAATATCCGAGACCTTACGAGCGTGTCCGGCGAATCCAGTGACGTCACTAGATTTATTTACGAGCATTAGTTCATTGTCAGTTGTATTCAGTTAAAATACAAATTTTCGTAAAGAAATATTGATTTGAAATTGTTTAATACGCGTGTAAGTTCTCGCTTGAAACTTTAGAATGGCTGAAATCTCAAATGATGGAGCGAGAACGTAAAGACTGACAGCAAAAATGGTGAATAACGATTGTAGTTCAATGGGAACTATCGAACGAAGTGGAAGACAAAGAATATCGCCAACATTCAAGAATTGCCAAATACGATTAAAAATATGATAAACGTAATGGGGTATTTTGAAGAAAAAATGGATTTAAACATCTCAATCCTCGTAATCCAAATCAAGAGCCATTAGAGAACTTTTTGGGCGGATTCGACGAAGAGGAGCACGTTACACTAATCCTACTTGCACTCAGATTTTGGTCCATTTTTCAAATCTCTGCTGGTTAACATCTTAGCCAGCAAACATTCTATTGCGTCTAATCGTGGAAAGGATAACTCCAAAATTCTTTTAACTTTAAAGAAACTTATTCTAAGTGTAAGTATTTGTTTCCCATGTCAATCCTTTGTACCCTCATATGCAAAGCTGTTTCCAATTTTAACAAATTCAACCCTTAGCAAGCTGAAGCGAAGAGAAAATGGCAGTTTCAATTCGGTTACCTCAAGATTTTGATGTAGGAACTAAATGCGATTCTTTATGTTACAGGCTACAGTGTACAAACAAGGGGGCAAATTAAAAATTGCATTGCTTGCAAATACAATGTATTGCAGCGCACTGTCGATGAACCACATCAAGAACTGGTTGTTGCCCGAGAATATGGTGGTGCAATAGCACAGCGGTTGCAATACTGCAATAATCAATTTATTTTAAATTTATGTAAAATTTATAAAATTGTATTATACATAATAAAATATTATGGAGAAATACAAATTTTAATACAATTATAAGTAAAGAACTGAACTTTTTACAATTTTATTCAATGCGAACATTCCAAGTCGTTACAGAAAACTGTCTTGGATTCATTTGTTAAAGTCCTTGTATATAATTATTTCAAAGGTGCAAACAATATTCTAATGTTAAAGATCAAAGAAATTTACCAGAGAACTGTAGTAAGTTATATACTCAAGTGAAAAGCATGTATTTGAAAAGGAAATTAAAATAATCCTTATGTCAAGTATATTCTGTATTTTATTTATACCTTACCCATTATTTGTAGTTTGTATTATATTTTTACATAGAGTCTTCATTTAAAAATTACATTTTTACTTAATAAATTTTATTCTTGCAGTTTCAAGTTATTTTCAAACCAATTATGTAGACTGTTAATTAGCTGTACATGATATACAAATGAAGACCCAAATTACAATTAAAATAATTTTATCCCCTTTGAATACGTGCCAAAATCATCGCTCCCACTACACCAGATGGCGTTCCATAACGAGCAATTTTGTTTATATCGCTACTGCATTTTTAACATAAACGAACTATAATCAACTTCGAGCGCAAGCATTGCGACGCATTTAACTTGACCATCGCCTGAGATATTTCCTCGCCCAATTCTGGTAATTGCATTTCGAATTTCGGGCCAAAATTGATTCATCTACACGCCAAATTCCCCCTTACCTGTCCCTATTCTTCGTAAGCAAATTCCTCTCGATGCCGTCCATAAGATTCTCGAACCATTGGGCCATCGCCGCCTGCTTATCGGGCGGTTGACTGCGGATGATATTCTCTCGCATCTGATTGAAGTACTCTTCGTTGAGCAGGATGAGGCCGAGCAACGGGCGGGACATCGACCATTGGTTCCGGCAGTCCTCGAACATGATGACGTTCAGCACCGTGCTGAGGATCTGTTGCAGGATTTCCGGATGTACTTCCAGGACTTTTAGGAACATATCACTAGAGATCGCCATGCCGGCGTGAGCTTTCTTACCGGGATAGACTAGAAACGAATGGAGACGTGTGAGAATGGGGGCGGCAGGGCGGAAAACGACGCGGCTAGTTCGACTTACCTTTTTGAGTTAATTGTTTAAATAAATACGTAACTATATGGTCCAAAGTTGCGCAACACCCCGTACACACCATCGTATCTGCAAGTAGTCCGATGTCTAGTTACTGGTTAATGTAAATAAACGACGACGAAAGGATTGTCGTTTAAACAAAAAGTTGATTTACTGTATATTTACAATATAACCCGTTTTATTGCTTCTTTTTTGTTGTCATTGTTTTCTAAAGCAACGATCTTCTGAATAAGTCTGGTCAAACATAAATTATCCTATTCCCCAATCTTCAGCGTGTTTTCGGACACGCCGAAAATCCCAAGTTTATATGAAGAGGGCGCTACAAATGGCAAAAGCGCGGCAAATTTGAATCGGCGAAGCAACTGTCAAAGCCTCGAAACGTTGTGGCCTTTGACCTTGGACGTACGACCAATAAAAACATTTTATTCAAATATTACGCGCTGTTGTAGGGGAGTGGCTGAACTATTTCTGTTAAACGAATACAGTATATTAGCTTAAAATTAGCAGAATATTGCCTTAAAACGTCATATCCACATTTGGGTCCAGTAAACGGATATAATCTACGTCATACCCAAATTGCGGTCCAGCGAACAGATGTAGTAAAGGCCACGCCCATTATTGCCGCGTCATCTCAACAGTTCACATCGCAATTCGTTCGATGAACATACAAATGAGAGCGCTATACAAATATAACTAATTGCAACGATTGATTTTAAATAACGCAGCAATACTGGGCGTGTGCGTGGACGTGGCCTCTGTTCATAGGACAAAGTATGGTTTTGACAAGACAAGGTTTCGACAAATGAAAATTTCACAATTCTAACTCATCCCCTAAGAATTGTAAATATACAGAACCAAAGTTAAACGATATCTGTGTAACCTGTTAGTACATCCTGCAATAAGTGACGTTCAAAAAAATTATCTTAAACAAAACGAATTTGGGCATGCGTATCACAATAACAAGTAACAAATGAATTCATGCACATGCAACTAATACATTGGACGATAATGTATGATGATGCAATTCGCGAGAACAGCGCAACGTTAAAAACAAAATAAAATCGAATGAAAAACAAATACAATAAAACAAGTGCATAATAGAATGTCAACGTCGCGACAATATGGCAGTCGTTAAGGGATACTAACGATGTTCATGTAATTGTTACTTGTGTGCGTATAAAAATATGCGTTAACATTACGGTAGGCGGCCATTGAATTAGAAACTTCTGTCGATGAATATATTGGTTTTATTTTTGCATACTGGAAAAGTGTCGGAAAAGGAATAGTAATAAATATCTACTTACTAAGTGACAAATGATGACATAAAAATCACGTTTTGTCAAGAGAAAATTCATTTATCTCTACGTAATTACTCAAACTTTTGAGTCAATTCTTCCCGCTATATTGCTTAATAAAAAATGACAAATTAACTCTACAGGACCTATTTCAAGCATTAGAAAATCCTTATACGGATTTATTTCTTCTTTAATGGTCTAGATATATGAAAATTAATAAAGTATGTATATTTCGTGATTCTCCAGATACTTAATTTCAAGGCACGCACTGTAATACCTTCTGTACAATAAATTTGTAGTTTCCGTTGACTTCCTAATTCCAAAGATAAGTATCTGTCACACATATAAATACTGCATCTATTCAAGACGAAATGGATGCCTTCTTAAAAGAAGTTTCTAATTCAATGGCCACCTACTGTATTATTATTATTATAATCATTATTCCTATAATTAGAATAAGGTACGTATTTTGTACAGTCAGAGACATTTTCGGGGCAGACCCTAATAATACTACGACGAAGAGAGAAAAGACAACATCAACGACGCCAGTGGCTAGTGTGCGTTAAAAAAATGATTTATGAAAAATACAGAAACAGATTAAAATGATTAAACACACATTGCGTTCATATGCGTGAAATGTCTTTCTGTACTTCGCGTGAATGTAACGGAAAAAAGTACCAATAATAGAAAGAAGAAGAAAAAAAAAACGACAGATAAAAAACGCCTACTTTCAACCATTTAGGAGAAAAGAAAAACTACACAGAAATACAGGAACACACTCGAGAATTTGGTATGGAATTTTCGGGTCTGTACACGCAGAAATTTCATCGTGGCGTTGCCGTTTGCGGGTTTATAAATTACGTTCCTTCGAAAAAAAAAAAGAAAACAGGCGAAATCGACCACGATGAAGTTTCTAGACTAACGCCGCCTGTGTCCCTGACCAGTACAGACCTGTGTAACTGTTCAGTTGCGCACCTAAGGCTGTCAGACCCTCGGATATCGACGACAAGATGTAGAGGAAGACGTGCGGCTCTAACGTCGAAAGGAAGCTCATATGGTCTTGAGCTAGACATTCCAGTAGCACGTAGTAGGTTTGTGACAGCTTCGGATAATCCTAAAAAAACAAACCGTACATCATATTTCAGACTAAACTAAATTATTATCGAAGTCTTAACAAGTAACTGGGCAAGTGTGATTCCTTAACCGTACACCCTTGCCTCAATTGCGATTCTTTCAGAAATTCATTGCAGTTTACACACAATCTGTTGCAGTGTTTCTCTATCGGATTACACTGTGACAAATTTTGTTCGTGCCATTAACCATGGCTCAAGTTGTATTAAAAATAAAAACGAAAATACTGCACTAATTAATTCTACCGAGTTCACGTCAAGAATGCAGTAGGTCAAGCTTTGGACCGAGGGAAAGTCAGAGTAGGACAGACTCCTCGAATAAGTAAGGTTATGTTAAATAAAAGTGAACACAATCGAGTGTCATGTCAAATAAGCTGTGGTTTGTGGTAGTTTGGACCCCGTTATAAACCAATAAGATTTAAGAATTTTATAGCTTTATTTATACCCATACTGTATTCTTGACGTAAAGCCCGTTTTACATTGTACTATTTTATAGTACAATGCAAAACGCTTTACCAGTCTTTTGTACAAAATTATTGTATGAATTTAAACTCCATCATTCGTCAAGGCTATTACATAATATATGTATTATGAACTTGTACAAAAATTCTGTTTATGATCCTGTGCCATGCTACATCCTCCTCTCAAATTATACACCAGTACCACACAGTATTCACAAATATTTCTCATAACTTCCAAAAGATTAATTTTATGCTTAGCTAATAACACTAATACTTTTAGTAAAACGCACAATGAAAACATTTGCCAACAGGACCACCGTATAATGCACAAACCCACGTTTATTTTATACTGTAACAGGACCGGATACGTAACAGATAAGAAAACGGGGTTAGATCGGAATACGTGCAATACAGACTAGTGAGCAGGCGCAAGTCACAACATTTACAGTATGAAAATAGGACAGGTTCCAATTTCATACAATGATTTTTCCCAGAAAAATAGTGCAGTGTTTTATATTGTACTATAAAATAGTATTCAATTTTTACGTACAATTTAATATGATAATGTAAAACGGGCTTAAAAGAAGTATATTTCATTTACATGTTCCATGCGTATAAATTCGGATTCTTTGCGCTGCGATTGTTTAACGCGACCCGAAACTGGTCTAACAAACACCGAATTATGGTTTTAAAAAGTCTAAAAAAATACAAACATACACCATCCTGTCAAAAGAGATTAAAAACAAAATTAGTATTTTGGGAGCTACAGTCCGACGCGCTTGTCGTGCATATATATATTAAAAAAGGACATACAAGCAAGTCCGATTGAGGTATCGAAAGCAACAGCTTGACGAAGATGTTGAGGGCATTATCGAGCGCTTCGTCGCCGTAGAGACGAAAAACGCCGAAGTTCACGTAACTACCGCATAACGCCGCTTTCAACATTGAAAAACAGATCGATATGCCTTTCAATTTGAGCGGATATGTCTGCTCCTTAGGTACTTCGACGTTTAATATCCTACTACCTGCAAAAAAAAGGATGACAGTTATCGATTTTCGGACACGTTTTTGGAGAAAATAAAAAAGGAAACTTACCGTAACTACAAACGATTTTACTAGCCTCTCGAAACAGCAAGATGCCGTTCGGCGACGATACGTCGAACTGCAGCCTCTGAGAACGATTTTGAACGAGTTCTGCGAACAATTTCAGGACCGGCGTCGTCACTTGCGGATCGTGATACCACAATTCGATCGATCTTAATAATATGGGCGTGTAATTGGGATATCTGCGCGTTAAAATTGAGGAAAATATCATACTCGTATAACTTGATCCTTCATAGCACATCGACAAATTATAAAGTAATAGTACAAGTCTAGAGATAAAAGGATACATCCAATCAAATAGCATCATGTAGGACGTTTTCGTGTTGAATGCGAAGGCTAACCCGCGTAAGTCCCTGGCCAATCCAATTAAAGCTTTTTAGTTTCATCACTGGCAAATAGTGGGCTCTCTGCTGCGCTAAGTAGCGTTCCAATATTTTCGAACGATGCTGGGGAACAGTTCAAAGATACATTTAACACCTTAAAATATCTAATATTACGTTTTTTCTTGAATTTACCCGTCAATGGTAGCATGAATGTATGAAATCTGTCTTCGTCTTCGCCAAGGTCAACCATTAACAACCGTCCTAGAGACGTATAAAACATAGATCGACAACGCATCTCCGTTATGGCGATCGCGTTGCCGAGGAAAGGAAAATGTTCACTGGTATGATTGTTCAACATGAACTGGACCTCTTCGAGTTTGACCAGCTTACGTACGCAGCTGTAGCCGACCGAGAGATCGTTAAGTAACTGTAGTGTTCTACTGATGGTTTGTTCGCTGCGCGACCAATATTTCAAATTTGTTATACTACAATCAGATTTTAAAAGAGTTTGTTACGGTTTCGAAATCCTCCCTATTTAATTTACTCACATTTTCCTAATAAATACGCTTAATACGGTCGCTTCGTCGTTTAAACATAACACCTCCGACAGTCGCCTATAGACTTTCGAGTTCTTCTGGATAGAATCGCCTACGTAAATCTTGCGAAATTGTTCGAAAAAACTGAGCATCGCGAGCTCGAGTTTCTCGCAACCGCGCTGTGCCAAACGCGAGTCCGTCAAATTCATCAGCTGCAGCACGCGACAGACCAACTCGCCGTCCATCGCGTCGTGTTCGTCGTTGCTATTGAAAGAAACGCGACCGCCGATCGCCGAACCAATTATATACACCAACCAAGTTAACCTGCCTGCAAAAAAGAAGCACGACTATAAGATGAAATCCGCTCATATATCGGGTAATAAATAATCTTACAAGGGAACACCGACAACTGAGAAATTCCTGATTTCGATAAAACTGTTTAGACTGAAAGAGTACCTAAGTCACTTTATACAAACGTTCAGGAAATGGAAAAAGCGTTTGCCGAATGTGACTTCCATAGAACTGTTAATTTGACAAATTGAAGAGGCAGACGTAGCATATATATATATATATATGTTTTTCAGTCAATAAATCCTAGTAAAAAAATTGATTGTAAAGAAATATTTTTGAAAATTCTGACTTAGGGTCTTTTAGAAATAAACATATATATTACGGTATACGTGATACAATGCGTGTATTTCTTGTACCCCGAAATCGGGGATTCGGCTGCTGAGAAAAATGTCGCTGTTCTTATAGCAAGGTACTCTTTCTAGTCTGTACAGTTATAGTTAGTTACAAATCTGTTTCTCAAATTGGACCGACAAACGATAAAATACGTTATTCTTACGGTTTCGTTACTCTGACTCTGACGTTATCGTAATAATAATCTTATTTTTACCTTCCTGTATGGAAATCTCCATCTGTTGCGATGGACTCGAGAGGAGTTCTTGGTAAGCGCGAGCCGCCTGATCGAAGAGTTGAACGAGCAACGAGCACGTCTTCTCGTACTCGCACCGTCCGATCACCGATAGCTGTTCGAGCTGCTGCTGAATCATACCGAGGTCGTCGATCGGATCTTCGATGCCTTCGCGAACGACCACCGTGACCGATTCTAGTCGCGACGTGATGTAGGCGTTCGTCACTTCCGGCGTATACGTCTCGAGGAGGTGGGGTTCGGTCGCCTTGACGTACGGCACGGAGGCGACCATTCGCTGCCATAGACTTAAGAGATAATGGACGCTATTCGGGGCGAATTGCCACATCTGAAAAAAAAAGAGAATCGCAATTGATACAATCGATATATGCATAATATCCCTGGTTTTGAGATACGAGAGTATTCCATTTGGTTTAGACTAGACCAAGGAATAAAAGGCCGATAGGATTAAGTACGTTCAGCTTGACATATCTAAGTTTGTGTTTCAAGGTCACTGGACCCGCATATATCGCGGAGGTCCAGGCGAATGGAACTGAGTGCCGTAAGGATTTCAACTACTGATCTCGTTAGGCATACGCTTTCGAAACACACACTGACAGGCAAATTATGTGCATTACGATTAGAAATTATAACAATACCAACCTACAAAAGTAAGAGAATTTCTAACTCAGCTGATTACAAATCTGTATCACAGAAACGACACAGTACAGGAATTTTCTGTTAAATCTGTATAAATATTCCTGAAGACGTGCACAGAAATACTCTATTAGACGTGTCATGCTGTTAGTACATATTCTACTTGCTGATTACGTTTTAAATGATGTGCATTTCTTACCTGTAAACTTTGTACTGTAAACTTGGCGATCAACTGGATGGCTTCCGGATAATTGTCGACCATCACGAGCTCTCCCAGCTGATAGTTAGATTTAAGACGGGCCAACAGCCGGCAAAACTCGTGATAGTTGGCCGGATCGCTTAACCCTTGCGGATTCTGAAGGATGTGTTTGACGCCGTTCACCAAATGAGTGAGAAACTTGGCGCGTTCCGTATTGCTGAACAGCGATCTACGCACCGACGCGATCTGCACTAGGCAGGACAGCGCTAGCGAGGAGAGCGTGTTCGGCAGGGAATGATAAAGGTCGAAGAAAAGTTTCAAGGTGGTAAAGTCGAGGAAGGCCGGGCGCCAGCTGGTCGGTATCTGCACCGTGCACAGGTCGTCCGTCGATTCGTCCGTGGACGTGCCGATAAAATCGAACGTCAGGCAATTCTGCGCCAAACGTAGGAGCTGCGTCATCAGGCCGTGCTGATTCTCGTCGTTGAAATTCAGGTTCTTGCAGTTTTCGCGCGCCGTGCCCAATAACGAACAGGATAGACGGAAAATCTCGAAGAGTTGCGTGTCTCTGAACGAAGAGGCGATCTTACGATGCTTCGTCAGGGAACGATTCGCCTCCACCTCCGATAATTGGTTCATCTCGCACGTCAACTGCGACAATAGCTGAACGCCGATCATGCAGTGCTCTACCGATCCCTTCAGTTGGAAAGAAAAAAAGTATAAAAAAGCATCACAGGAACGTTTCGGTTAGTTTCAATTAGAACGAATGTAATCCCAGTCTTTAATTAATTATAGTTTATTCCTCACAAAATCCTAAATATACGGATTGTGGAAAATCAGATCAGTATTGCCATATCGTCGTTGTTAGCATTGTTCGCGAAGTAATCATAAACTAGTCAGACGCAGGCAGGCGTTATTTGATTGGCTAAGGCAAATCTGAAACTGTCTGCAAATTGATATCAAAGCATATTATTGGCTCTGACTGCTCTAACTAGTTGCTGATTTACTCCACGAACAATAACTATTACAAATTTATTTAGATAGGCAATGGAATAAACTATAGCACGTTGAAAGCTGTGGTCACTACGTACGCTAAGCACGATTTTTGATCTGTGTGTAATTCAATAATCTTCGGCGCCGTTCGTACGTATAATCACAAAATTAGATGGAAACTGGAATTATGGCAAATCTACGTACTCATACAATCGTTTTCTAGGTCCGAACTGCCGGAAACTGAATACACAGTGGACGAAAGTCCATTAGCGCCACACTTATTTTTTATGCTAAATTTGTTGTTTTAAAGCGGTTGCCACACAAATAACGGAAAACCACCGGCTGTAGGACAGCTCTGTACAATTGGAACCTCCAAAGGCGAATCTTTGGAAAAACAATACGTCATTCGTTTGTGTATGAAAAATGTCGATTTGTCCACCCTTTGTTGGAAAGTTATTTAGAAAAATAAATTTTTCACGGGGAGTAAAAAAAGTAAATTTGTGCTTTTATCACGCTAATTCGTTTGTTCAACGTTAGTCCAAGATTGTCGAGCAAAGTTCGTTTCGTTTCCCCACCCGCGAACAATTATTTATTTGCAAAAGAAATGTCAACTTTTTCCTTTTTTTATATATATTATTAATTACACAATCTAAATGAAGCATGGATACAAACGAATTCGGAGGATAGATAAACTCAATAACTAATGAAACATGAAAACCACAATTTCTTATTACAATATGGTCTCGTGAAAAAAAAGACACCTCCAAGATATACATAGATTCATGATACCATATTGTTATAAAAAATTGTGGTTTTTCATGTTTCGTTGGTTATTTCGTTTGTTCATCTTCCGAATTCGTTTGTCCATGCTTAATTTCCATTGTCTAGTCAATAATATATGAAATAATTTTTCGCGGATGGGCAAACGATTGCTGAACAATCCTGGACAAATGAATTAGAGTGATAAAAGTACAAATTTACTTCTTTTATTCCCCGTGAAACTTCTTTTGTTTTTCCAAATAACTTTCCAACAAAGGGTGGATAAACCAAAATTTTTCATGGACAAACGATGAATAGCATTTCTGGTCAACGTTTTCGTAACAAACAAGATCTGTTCCAAATCCTAAAGATAGAATGGAACAAGATCTCTGAATCTGCTAGTTATAAAAAATGAAGGTTTCTAAACCAAATACGGTTTTGCACACTTCACAATAGACTGTAGAGTTGTTTTCGTTATTTTACTCAATGTAATTGACTAAGAGCTAATAAATGAAATACATTGTAATTAGATTGCATATACGCATTTAATATATGTGTATCATATTTTTGTAAAATTTTTCTTAATAGAAATATAACAAACGATTTCGTTTTGATTAAATTTGTTGCTTTCGTTTTGCGCAGCACCTGTATACGTAAAAAGACCTAATCTAATAATTTTTAATAGGGAAAAGTGCACTTGGGGATTCCAATTTTACTAAAATCTAAGGTAGGAAAAAATTATCTAAATTAAATTCGAAAGATTCTAGATGTCAAATCTAATCAAATTGGAAAGATTTTAGAAGTTAAATCTAATCAAATTGGAAATTCAAATGATAGTTTTCAAATTGTCACACGTCTCTCCATTATGAATATTTTAAATATCTAATTCACTCCAAGTAAAAAATTATCCAAATTAAATACCGAATATGAATACCTAATCAAACTGGAAAGATTTCAGAAATTAAATCTAATCAAAATGGAAATTCAAATGATAGTTTTCAAATTGTCACATATCTTTTCCATGATGAATATTTTAAACTCTGAATAAAAAAATTATCTAGATTAAATTCGAAAGATTCTAGAAGTAAAATCTAATCAAATTGGATAGATGCTAAATGTTAAATCTAATCCAATTGGAAATTGAAATGATAGTTTTCAATTTGTCACATGTCTCTCTATGATGAATATTTTAAACATCTAATCCACTCCAAATAAAAGATAAAAGAATTAGAAGTGTAATACAGTTAAATCAGTATAATACTATACGATCAAAGTTCAACTTTGGTAAAATCAAGATTGAAATGGATGGTGATAAAATCGGTTGATCGACTTACTTGCAAAAACTTTGAAATATCACTGACAACGTTCCTAAAAACAAAATCCTCCTTGTGAGTATCGAACCATCCTAGCTTGGTGACCCTCGCGAATAAGGTCACTAGCGCTTGTATCACAAAACTGGGCAACTTTGGTCTAGTGGCTAAGTAATTTAGTACGTAATTTCTGATATCGACTCTCTGTTGGAGGCTTAAACTTTGGGCACTACGGGACACCAGTTTGGTGAGCGTCGTAGCGGCCAGCAGCTGGGCATAGGCGGAATCCCCTCGGTCCAATAGCACTTGACATTTCCTGAGGGCATCCGGCCCGTCCTGAAACACCACCAGCGCTTTCTCGGCGTCCGCCCTCGCCGCGCTGTCTTGAGATTCATAGAGCTGCTTGCAGAGCAATTCCAATTGTCGGATTTCCTAAAAGAAAATTAAGGCGGTAGATTCTACGCAGGTTTTGACAGTGAGTAGATTGATAAGGGAAACGTCGTTCGGCGATGGCGACGGTCGTCGCGAAAGCGTCGAATTTTCGCCAAATCAGTCGATATTTCGTGGGAAACGCGGCGCGCAAATTAAGGGAGCAACGAAGCATCGAATTCCACCTTGTACGATGCGAGATATTTATACGAGGGGAAAAAAATTTTATACATATACCTGTTCATCAGCCATTTTCATCGGTTTTCATTTGTTTGGACTGGAAATTCGCCGATTTTCCGAAAACCCCTTGCAGCGTTCGGCCCTCGATTTTCTCTCGCCAGGTTTAATGCCTTAAAAACAACATAGCGAATCGAATGTAATCAAGATTCGAACGCCATCTGTTCACTGCGAACGCGAAGCGCTAATTTTGAATATTTTCGACCATCAATTACCACCTCGAAGATATTTAAACGTCAAATTAGTGCGCAAAACGGTGAATAAATGACGGGAGAAACGCTTTTGGACCGTAATAAACGAGAAGGGTGTAATAGTTTGAATGCGGCAAGAGTGAACTGTCATTACACGATGACCAACTTAAATATGATGGCCACCATGTTACCACAGAACACACTAGTTACCATAGAAAACGATAAAAGGGAGCGTCACGAAATGTTACAAAAGCGAAATTTGTATTTTGCCCCATCTATTGCCTTCGAGAAAACTAAATGTATAAGTCGCGAATACTCAACAATTTTTATTGTATATTTGGGTGAATTAAGGCGATTCAAATCCGCATGACAAAGACCGATCGTTTAAAAAATAAAAAATTCAAAATCAAATAAGCACAGTACACAGACGCCCTGTAATTGGGGCGTGACATAGACAAGCTGGTTTTTCATTTCCTTCTTCACCAACACTTCCCAGTAAGCATTTTTAAAATTCGCGGATAGTTTAAGTTGGTAGGTCCGGCTCGCATGCATTGTGCTTAAAAATTGGCCGGAAACACCAACTTAAACTGTCGCCGAAATTTAAAAAATGTTTACTGGGTTACGTATAAAGTTTAAATTTGACCGTGTATTTCTACATAAATTTTTACAGGCAATATTTCAGATTTTGATGGTGTTCTAGTTTTTAAGGTCATTGCCGTTAATGTTTACATGTAATATTTCATGTACTATACATGTACAAATTTCAACGTGTATTGCCTGCTTAGAAACTTCAAATATTTCACCTATCGCATCCTCATTTCGTACACCGAATCTGAGGATCAACGGCATATATACTCTATTCATTGAGCACAAATAGTGAGGTCACTCCCTACAAAAGCGCGCAATATTTGAATAAAATGTTTCAATTGGTCGTATGTCTAAAAACCCTTATCAGACCAACGTGAACATTTCTGCCACATTTCAAATTTTATACTCTTATTTCAAATTTCCCGCGCGTTTGCTAATACTTTATCTATGAAATTTGTAGTTTGTATACCACATATCGAAAATGCATCGTATCAATGAAAACACGTGACTACACGTGATTCGATGGTAGCGGTATCTATTCAAATGTAGGCAAGAGATAAACCTCGCATGACTAGGTCGACAATCTTTGAGAACAAAACTGTTCCTAGTCAAGGTCTCTAGTATAGCCAACTTGAGATATTTACGGATGCTCACTATGAATATGAATAGTCTATTCGACGTCTCTGCCATCTATACTCGTATCGAATTCTCTCGTGCTTTCGTTTGACGGCATCACGTGAGATATCCAATACCAATTTATTGATTTATGGATATGTTCGATCTATAAATTAGTCATCATAACGATAAAAGTATGTGCTGCCATCTTTTGGTTCTTAGGCAGCAGCTATCTTCCTGTGCTAAAATGCCGTTTGAGTCATTTGTAGGGTTTTTAAAAGGTGGATGACGTGTTCACTGACGATGTCAATTTTTCGAATTTTAATATTCAATGATATTATCATTGAATTATAAAGTGGCATCGTTAGTTACACGTCATCCACCTTTATAACAAACTTTAGTCATTTGCTATATCCAATTATAAAAAGAATTCCTTTGAAAAATGTTTCAGCCCGCCATCTTTAGAAAGTCCAATTTAGAATATATTTTAATATGTTCCCTAAAAGTTTTACTTTTCTTTACAATATCTATACATATTTATATATATATATATATATATATATACATTAATTCAATTGCATAAATTTTAATTTATATCGGTGATATAATGACTTTATGGTCTATTTAGTTTAGAAGTAATGACGTTTAGTATGTATGCGCGCGCATCGCCGATGGTGGCGCTCGTGTAGCGAGCTGTCATTGTCAAAGTTGTCGAGTGATGGCAGATCCTATTCAAAACAGTCCGCGATTGAACAATATGAGAGTGTCGGCGAACGGGCCGCGAGTGGTTACCATTAATAAGACAGATACCGGTTTTGGATTCAACGTGCGAGGACAGGTCAGTGAAGGCGGTCAGCTACGAAGCATCAACGGCGAACTGTACGCCCCCTTGCAACATGTAAGCGCCGTTTTGGATCGGGGGCCGCCGAACAGGCCGGAATACGGAAAGGCGATAGGATCCTGGAGGTGTAAGTCGTTGGGGAAACACGAGTAGAAAGTATGCGTCAAGTGTGCATCAAACGTTATAGAATGGACGGGCATGTATGTATGTACAACGTACATATTGATTTTTCCACCGAGTGCCGAAGCAAACTTATTCGGAAAACGCTCCGGAATGAATCTACCTATGTTTATCGGCTGCAGTGCGAAGCACGTCGGCTACCGTTTCGAGATAAATATTTAAAACGTAATCGCGAACGCCTGTTTTTCGTTTATCACGATCCACGTCTTTTATAATTTATAACCGTCATTCATTGTACCGATTTAATCACTAACGTATAATTCTGACAAAACGTATTTTGCCTATTCGACTAGTACTAGGAATACGTGCGCGTCAGCTCGACTCGGTGAAATTCTTTCGCGAAACGGGCTGCTGGTGGTCGTACGGTTCATCCTTTCATGGCCGACAACATTAAACATTCCATTCGATTTCGATACGGTCATAATTTACTTATTTCGCATGGTTTCTTTGGTGGTGCCCATCGACCTTGCGGTTCTTTCAGGTTCTTTCCTCTGAGGTCGTCGGACTAACTTAAACAATAACAGTTTTATACTGTATTTCTTGCATATACAGTGACTCACCAAAAATCATCGTACACCTACCGAAAACGCGCTCTTTTCGATATAAATATTACTGTCGATACGGAAACGAAAACATTCGAAAAGGCATAAAAATTAGTAAGAATTCTATCAAAAATAAATCTTATTGCGCAATAGTCCATTCAAATTAATAAAAACGAAGAAATGTAATAATGACATCTCAGAGAAAGGGAACGTATACTAATAAAATAATTGAAATAACATGAACTAAACAAAAGGTAATATTTTAAACGGCCTCTTTTAGCTTTAAGGACAGCAGCTAACCTTCGTGACATGGAAGACACTAACTTATCTGTAAAGTTTGCTGGCATTTAATCCCATTCTTCTATTATTGCTCGTTTTAAGCATTCTCGACTTGTTCCAGCTCGATTTTGTAATTTTCTTTTTAGATAATCCCATACAGCCTCGATGGGATTTAACATCGCGATTGAGGCGGAGAATGAAGATGTTGGGGCACTTCATACAATAACCATTCATGCACAATGTATGCTGTATGCTTAGGATCTTGATCTTGTTGGAATATCCATCGTTTTTCTGATTGCAGTTTTACACTTTTTACATGGCCTTTCAAAATGATTTAATATGATTTCTTATTCATAATACCTTCAACAAACACCAAACTCGCCACTCCGGTCGCTGACATGGATCCCCAAACCATAACGGCTCCAGTTGGAGAACAAGGAAGACCATGTTTTACTGTAGGCACGGTATTTTGCATATCAAAGGCTTTACATGGTTTTCGCCAGACCTTCCCTCTCCAATCTGAAGTAAAAACGGTGAACTTACTTTCATCTGTAAATATGCACCGTTGCCAAAATTCCGTGCCTTTATTTTGGTGCTCTTCGGCAAACTGTACTCTTTTGAGTTGATTAGTAGCACGAACTAGAGGTTCCATGCGAGGAACTCTTCTTATACACTCTGCACTAACGTGTTTTCCTGTAAAATTTTCTACTTGTGCAGCTATGTTTGGAGCACTTATTCTCGGAGGTTTATGAAATATCTGCAAAACACTTCTTGCTTCGCGGCGTATTAACTTCCTTGGATCCCCTGTTCGGGGTATATTTTGAATATTTCCGGTGTCGTTAAATTTATTATTAGATTATCAGATATCTCCAAAATTGTAGAAGTTGTGAGGGTGTATTTTTCCGAAATCGAAATTTATTCCTAACTTATTTCTTTTTGAGGTACAAATGAAAAAAGAGTGATTCCTGCGGATACAGACGCTTCTCTTTCGATTGCCTTTTGCAGAATGCGAAAATTCTCAAAATTGTAGAACTTGGGTCTTTCGAAATTTTCAAATCCTGGGTTTTGAGCAAATTGGAAAACGAAGGTGGTACGAACGGACACGAATCAGATTCCGTTGGAAGATTTTAGATTTTCAGAAGTATCCGATTTTTGGGTCGAATTTGAGAACGCTGTAACTTTTTTGGGTTTGAAGTACACACAAATGTGAAAGTGGTACAAACGGGTACACACGATGTACAATCGACTGATAATTTCAATTTTTTTTTTGTTTTAAGTCGGATGCCAAGTTAACAGAGCTATAAGTTAATTGCGATGAACTGTACTGTACATTCGTGTATGTATTTCTGAGCATTTCCAAAATATTTGAACTTGTTCTTCAACATTTCGTACAATACATCTTCTTTTCCTCATCATCCCCTTTCTATAATAACCTCGTAATAATACATCTCTATCTTTTCAACGTGCAAACAGTAATCAATGTGATAACAACGTCGAATTTGCATATAAAAAAACGGCGTTTTCGCGTATGAAACTTGGTGAAAAAGAAAAACAGACCACGTCGCGACCGATTGGTTTATTTTAAAGGTGTGTCCGACAACAAGCGATAAATGTGGAAATGTATGTTGTAGGTACGTATGTGTATATGTATGAACGTAATGTAAGTAATTATGAGGAATACAATACACCAGCAAACAGAAACGGCGGCACGCCGGTAAATAGTCGCGTACGGTGGAGAAAGTATTTAAAAGCAGGAGGTGTGTTAGAGGTCGATCGGTTTTTATTTGTACGCGTCCAAACCAGTCGAAAAGACAAACGCACTTTTGTTTTAAACAAACAACTATCGCGCTTGCATCCGTGAATCCGGGGAGCACGCAACATTCCAGTTGCAACGTGAAGGTGTATTCGTGTTGGTGGTCTTTTCCGTCTTTTTCTTGCTACCCTCTGCGCCCGCATTTAGAATCTTTTCGAGCACGCATCTTTGCGTTGGAACTATGTTGAGCTATCACGCGTACGCCAATGTCGGATATTTTCCTATTAGGTACGGGTAAGTTTAGTTTTATTGTTAATTATCAATTGAACGAACGAATTGCAGTTTAATGCAATTTTTTTTTACAATTTCTGACCTGTTTGTTCTACTTTTGCAAAGATGAATTGTGTAGAGCTCATTGCACCTAGTACGTACTACATATTACACAAAGAATATGCTAGCGACTTTTTGCACTTGCTGTATAAACTGTGCGCTATTTTACTCGGTATCATTAATAAAGTGTAGTAATTGCACGAGTGAGAAATGATCCAAATAAATATTAGGACTCGTTTATCGTATCTTGGAGTCTCGCCCAGTGATGGCCCTCATACGTTTCCAACGTAAATCGTTGCCTGTCTTGAATATACAGACTGTGTATAAATTGACGAAAAAGCTGCACGCTGGGACATCCTCGTTCGGTTCTGAATCGAAAATCTGAATTTTAAAGTGTCGTATTATGCTTCGTATGTTTCTAGGAAGCACTTGAAAGAAACATATGTTGGGCAACATCCATACTACATTTTGCTTGCCATTGGTTGTATGAAATGAGCGAATTTTACCTTTTAAATTCGACACATTACGCGAGATATGGTTTACTTTTGAAATTTCTTTATTACTATTATTAATAATAATAATAGATTAAAAAATAATCTATGTACGAGAGATTTTTAGTTTGTACAACATAATAATGGTAACTGAATACCCAAAAAATCTTTGTACAATGTACAAAGACGCTAAAAAGATCTTTATACGGAGCCAAAAATCTTTGTCTCGTACAAAAAAAAAAACAGTGATACTGCATCTAAAATTTACTCTTCTACTTGTATTGTACGCCTTCGTCTTGTTCGACCAGCACTAGCATTTTTCGTATTAAACGAACCAGTTGCACGATCCAGCCTTAGAAATACATTTCCTGTAACATACGATATTCTTGTTCTCCCATGTTACTTTTTTCATTACAAAAACATACACCACGTACTATTGCGGCAACAAAAATTCGGGCAAGTCTTGTAGGCTATTTTGCGTATTTTTAGCAGTATCGGGTGTTTTCTTAGCTGCATGCGAACTTAAACCAGAGAACCAGACAGAAATATTGTTGGAATGAATTTTTTTAATTATAATCTGGTAGATAATTTCATGGCATTTATTTTTTAAATATGATATCCGGCATATGTCCGCCGCGGCTATGAGTTACATGGTCCATTCGATCAGTCCAATTTTTGACTACTTTTTCCAATAAATCTGCCCGTATGGCGTCAATGGTGGCTTGAATATTGGCTTTCAATGCTTCAAGAGTTGCTGGTTTGTTGGCATAAACCAATGACTTAACATAGCCCCTTAAAAAGTAATCCAGAGGTGTTAAATCGCACGAACGAGGGGGCAGTTAACTGGACCACTTCTGGAAATAAAGTTGTCACCAAATTGATTTTACAATAAATCCATTGTTAAGCGCGCTGTATGACAAGTTGCGCCATCTTGTTGGAACCAAATGTCGTTGATGTTTAGCTGATTAATTTTTGGAAACAAAAATTCGCTGACTGAAGCTCAATAGCGCTCGCCATTCACCATAACGGCAGCTCCTTGCTCACTTCGAATGAAATAAGGACCGATGATGCAGCCAGCGTGTAAACCGTACCAAACAGTCAATTTTAATGGATATAATGGTGATTCGTTAACGGCTTCAGGATCGTCTTCGAAAACGATCAATAACTGCACAAATTGCTTGCTCACTAGGTCGATTATGTTGGCCATAAAATGGATGAAGTGCTCTATGAACTTCGCGAACGGATTTGTTTTTTTTTCAAAGTAAATTTCCACAATTTGGAAGCGTTGTTCTGGCGTTAAACGATTCTTGATGACTTGCCAAACCTTACTGAACAGAAATGTCAACACCGTTTGACAGTCTCAGCAGTCAAACCGTAGTTATCGATATCGATAGTTCTCATGCAGCTAAAAGACCCGATATAAATCAACCGTTTGTCGTGTTCATGTTAATTTTGATGTCGCCATTTCGGTTTTATGTCGTGAATAATGCCTTTGGAGGAGACTCCAAATCTATTACCTAGTCTCCTTATCCTTATCCTTAAGAGTTCTTTTATTATGAATCGACTCTGGGAATCAAGGAGGATACGTCAGTTTGCTAGACCTGACACTCAGACTGTTTGTATCGAGGCCCTTAGACTTTACGGGTTAATGAAATTATTATTGAAAATTATTGTGACGTATTGACGCAAGTCTCGCTTGCATTGCCCCTTATTCGTCGTGCAAAAGAAATGTTTTTCACATTTTATGATATTTATATTTTGGATTTACTCTCTTTTGTTTTTCAAAATAAAAGTAACTTTTTACAATACAGTGTTACGCATAATTACAACACACGTAAAAATAATAATTTAAGCCGTTACTTTGTGGTATTGTATATATTGTATTATGAATACAAATAAATGAATTTAATACATTAACATTCCATGCATTCTTAGATAATACAGTCAAAAGGGGTATATACATATATTAGGTCAGTTTGGTCATTTAAAAGTGGTTGTCCTGGGTTTAATAATCCTTTACGTATTTCTAATGGCCCAACTAAGTTTAATTTAGGGGCCCTTTTTGGCAAATTGTAAAACTTCCGTATTCTCTATATCTGGAAATTTATGCTGGTTTTCTAGTATATAATTCGCAAAGGTTTTCTTTGTTATAAAAACGTAAATGTTCTTTGAATCTAATATTAAAGTTTCCGACTGCCCAATATATATACCGAGTACTACGTAACTGCAAACTTCAGGAGTTACACTGTATTAGACTCTTCGGGAAGGTCAGGGTGAAAAGACCTAAATTGCTAATATCTTTTATTGCTTCTATAAAATTTTCGCTCTTAGAATGAGAGCATCCTCAGTGTAGGTGATTTTGATATTAAAATTCCCACAAAATAATTTGGAGACCCATGTATTTGAATGAGTTTAAACCCTTAAAATTCTTTTTAATTAAAAATTAAATCTCTTCCGGAGAGAACTCCGCGGTTCAGATTGGAGTTCTCTCCGGAAGAGATTTAATTTTTAATTAAAAAAGAATTTTAAGGGTTTAAACTCATTCAAATACATGGGTCTCCAAATTATTTTGTGGGAATTTTAATATCAAAATCACCTACACTGAGAGAGAGAAGAGAGAACTCCAATCTGAACCGTGGAGTTCTCTCCGGAAGAGATTTTATTTTTAATTAAATTAAAATTGAATTTTGCCACGCCCCTTTTTCGTCTTAATTCTCCGCCCACAGGCCAGAAATCCAAAATCCGGCTACGTTAGGATTTGGCCTAGGCGTTTTACTATATGCATGCCAATTTTCACAATCAGTGGGCTTCAAAAAGCTCTGGATAGACAAAAAAGAGGAACACACAAATAAGGAAATTATATACATATATAGATTATACGTTTTTAATGAATTTTACGTACAATTCAGCTTTAACTCTTCTAATTTTGGCTACGTTGAAACAATCGCTCGAGCGAATGAATTTCATCGACATAAACAGGTCAAGATTCAGTAAACGATTACTTGGAATTTAAGGACGCGTTAAATAAAATAAACCATTTTTTACGAAGAACTAAATACAAACTAACAATGAACAAATGTTCGTAAATAAATCTACTGACGTCACTGTATTCGCCGGGCACACTCGTAAGGACACGCGTGTTGGTCGGAGACATTCGAATAATTTGAATTTGAATTAAGATTTATAACATATTGCTTGCCTAAATAAATGTTATTATATAACAAATAGACACCCAACTATTTATTTGTTTCAATAAACATATATTTCGGTGTAAAGCACAAACTTGCGTCTACCCTATTACATGCTCGTTGACAATGTTTCTGATGAGCGCGATCTTTAAATATTTTCTAAACAGTACGCTAAGTTCTATTTGGTATAGTACACAAATTTCAGCGTAATTAAAAATTAATTTCTAATCAATTATTTCAAATTTAAACTGCAACATTTCCAACTACCTATTTTCGCTGCAAAAGACATATATCTCTCAACATACATTGCGCAGATCTTTGCACATTTTTCGACATCAAGTTTAATATTGTTCGTTTCGTTCAGATGTTATTTTTCCTATTTCTTTTTTAACCGTCATCCGCGTCTGTTTACAGGAACGGTGTAACCGTGGAAGGAGCTACGCACAAACAAGTCGTCGATCTGATTAAATCCGGCGGCGATGTGCTCACATTGACCGTGATATCGGTAACGCAGCAGGTAAGAACGCACGCAAGTTTATTGTACATGTACGTATAACGCAAACGGACGTCTTTGGGCGCAGGAAGCGGAAAGGCTGGAACCTTCGGAGGATAGTCAGGGTTATTCGTACATCGACTATAGCGAAAAGAGATCGCTCCCCATCAGCATTCCGGATTATCATTACAACGAGCGAGGCGGCGAAAGGTACGTGGCGTTCAATATCTACATGGCCGGTAGAAACCTGTGCTCGCGCAGATACAGAGAATTCGCAAAGCTACACAACGATCTGAAGAAGGAATTTATAGGTAAGTCGTTTTCGACGTTCGTTTGCGTTTGAATGAAGGCGGCGTTTTTAAGGTTTCACGTTTCCCAAACTACCCGGAAAATGGCCGTTTACGTTGAGCGAACAGCAGTTGGACGCGCGAAGGAGAGGTCTGGAGCAGTACTTGGAGCGCGTCTGTGCCGTTCGAATTATCGCCGAATCGGAGATCATGCAGGAGTTTTTAACGGACCAGGACGACGAAAACAATGCCAGTCCCGTGGATTTAAAGGTACGTATGATATATCTCTGATTAAATGTTTAATACAGAGATATCAACGATTCCTATCCACCACGTGACTAGTAAATTAGGCAACCCAAATAACAGCAGTTGGTAGTACACTATTGCTTTATGTAAAATATTGCAGGCATGTTATAAAGTTTTAATTAGGGCGGGCATTTTTTTTTAAATAAAAATTTTCACTTTTTTATTTGCTTTTGACTTTATCGCTACATAGATCGTAACTTTCTATTCGATGCCTCCCAATTTCAGATAGATTTAATTCTAATTAATAATTGCGACAATTTATTTATTCAGTTAGTCTAACAGCTGTTGTTACATTACGAGTAAAGTAAATAAATTCTGTCAAGTCGCGTGACTCGTTGTGTTCTATACATAATGGTATCCTCCTTTTTAGATTGTCAAATACTTTTCTCAAATCTTCTTCACGCATCGTCAATTTCATTGAATGCGGTGCAGAGTTACCGACATATGTAGTTTGTCGTTGTGTCGGTTATTATTTTCATTATTAAATGTAATATGTACATTATCTATTACAAACGTACATGGTGCGATTGAAAAGTATGGAGACTTTTGTCGCACCGCGATTTAAAGGCGTCCAAAAAATTAGGTGGTGGTGGAAAATGCGCATTGGAGCTTGCTCTTTCAAACGCGACACTCCACAGTTCGCTGGCAACAGCGGTTGAGTTATTATCGTCTTGCGCGTGAAGGCTGGTTCTTGGTTAGGTTTTCCGAGTTGCGAAAATGTTACGATCGTTAGAGCAGCGATATGCAATCAAATTTTGCGTTAAACTTGACAAGACTTTCACTGAGACTCAGGAACTTCTTAAGCAAGCTTATGGAGAGGAAGTTTTGTCCAGAGCACGAATTCACTCTTGACACAAGTCGTTCAAGGATGGCCGCGAGGAAGTCGAAGACAAAGAACGCTCAGGGAGGCCATCGAGAATTTGTACCACCTGGGACGACTGTAAACTCGGCTTTTACAAAGAAGTGCTAGTTCGGCTCTGCAATCGCGTCGCTCGGTGTCGGCCGCAGCTTGTTGGCAAGTGGGCGCTTCACCATGGCAACGCACCAGCGCACACGGCGTTTATCTGCACCTCTTACCTGGCCAAACATAGCATCGCAGTGCTTCCCCATCCCCCTTACAGCCCAGACCTGTCTCCCCCAGACTTCCTTTTGTTTCCGCTCATCAAAAAGGCTAAAGGGAAGGCGATTCCAGTCGATTGAGGAGATTAAAAAGTGTAGCCGACGAACTGAAAGCCATACCGGAAAACCCATTTAAAAAGTGCTTTGAGCAGTGGAAGGATCGCTACCGCCGGTGTATCGAAGCCCAAGGAACCTACTTCGAAGAATATTAAGTTTATTTGCAAAATTGTTGTTACAACAAAAGTCTTGATACTTTTCAATCGCACCCTGTATGTCCCTAGTCGTTCTGGGAGCATTGATTAAATTCTAGCGCTTCCGTAGGTTCTACTGCCCGATCGAGAGATCGTGACGATCTCGTCGAAAAGGAGTTCGAACGCGGACGAGGTGTACGAATCGGTAGTACGGAAGATCAACATGAACAAAAACACGGCGAAATACTTCTACCTTTTCGAGATCGTAGAGTATAATTTCGGTAAGTACCGGGGGAAATAGACGGCTCTCTTCGTCTTCCGATTTACATCAGCGCTCACTATTTTTCTCCGTTCCAGAACGAAAATTGCAACCGAACGAGTACCCGCACAATCTGTACATCCAAAATTACAGTACGGCGACCAGTACGTGCCTGTGCATCAGAAAATGGCTGTTCTCGCTCGGCCGGGAGCTCAGCCTGATGACCGATTCGCAGGCGGCCTCTTACATTTTCTGGCAGGTATTGTAGTTTTTACGCGAATTACCGTAACGCGTTTCTGAAGGAAGTAGGTGTGTGATTGTCTGTACGAAAACTTTGAGGTGTCTAATTTCTCGGCGGTTTGTAGTATTTATTTCTTCACACAAATATCCAATAACGTAATACATTGAGTGACAAAAAGAATTGATTGTCGGCACGCCTATGGAATTTATCGTTAAACGCATGCATATGGAGCGGAAAATGTCATATTACTATAGAGCGGCACACGTCAATTATTCTGGATCACTGTGTATATAACTACTTAATTTTTGTTTGAAAAGTTTTATTATACTTAAAACAGAAAAAAGACTGTTGATTTCAAATTTTTTAATTGAATGTCATGAATGGTCATGAAGCTTTTTGAGAGCTTTTTCTTTGACAACGTTTTATAATTTCTAACAAATTCAGTAGTGAACCATAACAAAAACAGGCTAAAAGCTTTCATCGAATGTTCATCTATTTGTTCCTGAAAATTTACGAACGGGTTAAGATTTTATTTTGTTATTATGTTTTTTTCTTATTGAAGAGCGTCGCGTTAAGCTATTTTCGAGTAGCCCCGTAAGAGCCCATATAAAAATGTAACTTTTTAAATTGGTATATCTCAATAAATATGTAGTGAATCGTCCTCATACTTCACTGGCATGTTTATAATCGGCGATATTTTGTGATTACGAAAAAATTTTCTAGATAGTTAGAGTACCCGTGCGTTCACACATCTACATCCTTTTAAATTTTGGTGGGGAAGGGAGTATACGATTCGGTTTGTTTTCAGGCCATCGACGAGACGAATCGCGGCTGCATCCAGGCCGGCGAACGCCTCTATCAGCTGAAAGCGTTGCAGGACAGTACGCGCGCGATCGAATACCTGAAGTTGGCGCGCGAACTGCCCGGCTACGGCGACGTCGTCTTTCCGCATTGCGAATGCGACACGCGCAAGGGCGGGCACGTCGTCGTCTCCGTCGGCGGTACCGGACTCAAGTTGCACGCGTGCCGCGAAGACGGTACGCTCGAAAGTCAGGTGGTGATATTGATGTGGGATTGCATCGCGCAATGGGAAGCGGACGACGAAAGCATGGCCTTCTGCGTCAAATACAATCGACCGGATAAGGCGCCGAAATGGGTCAAGATCTATACACCATACGTAAGTTTCGCGCCACTCGAAGAATAATTGCCAATGGCGAAATGTACGAGGCCGGTTTGATGGAAGAGTGACTGTTTAAAGGTTGGCAATACTTTCGCTGCGGTGATTATGTTGTTGGTTTCCGCCATTGTCAAAATGTCACGCGAATGTGACGGATAGGTTATGTTTTATACTCATTTAAAGAAAACTGTTTTCGTTGTCGTGTAAATATGGGAAAAAAAACAGAATTTAGAGTATTAATTTGAACATAATTTTTTTACGTGGAAAACAATTAAAGAGGCGGAGGAAAGGTTACGTAAATATTATCGTGAATGTGCTCCGACCCATGGAATCCTTTTGTAAGTGATTTTCTCCTTTTAAAAATGGCTATATGAGTAGGTACGGATGATGCAGAACGTCTGGCGCCGTCATTTAGTGGTAACTACCGATGAAGAAATGGTTAATAAAATCCATGCCCTTGTAATTGGTCATCGTCAATTGAAAGTGCCTGAGAAAGTTAATGAAGTAGTAAATATTTCAACCGAACGGGTATACAGTACGACGCAACATTTAAATATGAAAAAGCTATTATCCGCGAAATGGGTGCCGCGTTTGCTTAACGCTGATCAAATTTGCACTCGCGTTCAAAACATCAGAAGGACGTTTGGCTATCTGCACCATTATACTCGAGAAACGAAAATATAGGCGAAACAATTGAATTTGCACCAGCAGACGCATGCCCACAAAAAGACAAAAACCGTTTTTTTCCAGCCATAGTTTTTTGAAGGTGTTATTTTGATCGATTGTTTACAAAAAGGAAAAGCGATTACTGGAAAATATTATGCAGATTTGCTGACACGTTGATGCCGAACTTGAGCGAAAACGACCGCATTTGTTGAAACAGAAAAGTGTCGTTCCATCGCCAAAACTCGCCGTCTCATTCGTCCACCGTTGCTACAACGAAATTCGTCGAATTACGTTACGATTCTTGTTTCCAAATTTTAAAAAGTTGCCCCGGTGAACAGCGATTTCAGGCAACTATAAAGGCGATATCCGAGACAAATGCACACCTGAAAGAATTTACGAAGGATGGGAATTCGCTGGGGCTAAGTGTATTGAGTTAATCTTTCGTGTACGAAGTGACTAAATCGCACATGCCAGGTACGTGGTGGGGTTTGTCAGGCCCCAAAAACAAAATTAAATGAAATCAACAAATTAGCAGTTTATGAGTCTTTGATATGAAATTTATTTCAATAACTAATAATAAATAGGTTTAAGTAAAACGCATATTAGTTTATACATTTTAATAGACTTTTATTAAACAAAAATTCAAGTTTTTCTTCAATTTATAAACTATCAGGTCATTTCTTCAAAACTAGAGCTGTTAGAATCACCTTTTTCTAATTTATAAGACTGTAGTACATATTCTTATAACCTATGAGCAATTTATAGAAGAAAACAAAAATACTATTCCAGGTCTTCCTCTAAAAGGGCTCTTAGTATTAGCGACTCTGATAATCCAGACATGTTCACATGAAATTATTACCGGCAAATACACCTAAAATAATTTTTCTACGTAAAATGCATAAATGTATATAGGAATGAATAAGAAAAACAAATACAGTCGAGTCTCGTTTATCTTGAGGCTCATGTATTTTGAATTTCATTTATTTTAACTTGGGAGTCTCGTTTATTTTAAGTTCCGCGCTCCGCTCAATGTTCCACAATTTCCCCGTCACGCTAGAATCTAGAGTGAGCTTGAAAGAAATGGGAGGGGTGGAGGCGACGCAATTCCAGTTGGCATGGCAACGGTGGCGGTAGTGTGGACCCCTGCTGACTTAGATAAAAATAACTCGTTCGTTTCGGGGGACTGAAGATAAACGAGACTCGACTGTATAGTCAAACATTATCTTTTATCCACGCGCTATACAAGGTGGGGCGTGTGATACCCAAGTGTACTTGATGCACGTGTCATGTGCTTTCATAATGATACCGGACTGTATAAATACACTTATCGAAAGAGCAATGTCGCATTTGCGGGTACTGAGAAAACGAAGTCGGCTGCTTTGACTATATTTGAACTATTAAAAATTTTTAACTGCTGGGATGTGTTATACTCCACCTCGTACACGGAAGGTTAAAAGGGCGAAAAATGAAATATATTTTTTACACATTCGAAAATCACTCTTTCATCAAACTGCCCTCGCACAAAAACTATCGAAGATGATTATTTTCGATTTTACTCGATTACGTTCGCAAATTCGCGATTTTTTCCGGGAAATCCCAATTGTCCTCGACGATGCCGATTTGATATCATTATTAAAGTGTTCTTCTTCTTCTTGTTTGCAGTATATGTATTTATTGGACTGTTTCGAACGGATAATAGAAGAGAATAAGTGGATCGATACCGGAGAATGACTACCACCAAATTAGTCGACGGCAGTGCGAGGCGTGACTTAGTCGTAACAATAATGTAAAAAAACGAACGAAGCGGGGACGGCAACGGCGGCTGCAGCAGCACTATGAAATTAAAATTAATATCTGCATTCACGCACGGAATGCGTGCCCTTCCTTTCTTACTCGATAGCTACGCACAACTTTTCTTCACACAGAGTTACGACCGCAAAATAGACGTATAAGTAGGGCGGCAATTCTTATCCTTTTCACGCGAATTTTTACACTAGTTTACGTCCTAAAGGAGTTATTGTAATTGCCTAAGCTAAACGTGTACATAAACGAATATTGTAGAATCTGTCCTTTCTCCGATGATTTTTCATTTTCATTCAATTTTACAAACAAAAAAGGAAAAACGATTACTGGAAAATAATATTGTTTTTCTCATTTTTATTTAATTCATCTTGACTCTGGATCAGTTATAGGTGCGTGCTGTATTATCATTAGCCTGGGCAAACAGCGGTAATGACTTATTAAAACTTATTTCGTCATTGTACGCTGTCACCGCCGTTTGCCCAGACCGATTATCATTTAACGTTATTTTGCGATTACTACCGTATAGAAGTAGGAGAAGGAAAGTTTAGTACTTGACTTTTAGTACTGTTCTATATTAGACTTAATGTTAATTTACACTAACACAAACGCAAATTGTAGCGTTGTAAGTCGTCCTTTTTCTAATCGCTTTTGGCGTAAAGTTTTCTGCGCTAGCCGCTCGCTGTGTCGTGTATCGTATTATTTATCGATCGAAGTATTAGATTTGAATGTGATTAACGCACGTTCGTAAATTAATATCTTGATTTTTAGTATTAATATTAGATAATTAATAAGGTAGCTGTGATGTATCTTTTCCTTCCTTTTTTTCTCTCTCTCTCTCTCTCTCTCTGCCATTTTCACGTGCATTCTTTCGAAAATCACGCGAGCACTGCGGGTGTAAAATCGTTTCTAAAACGGTGTCGTACAAGCCGCGTTAAAAATGAGGTTTTCTTTCGGGTAATCGAGTGTGGACTTCTACGGTCATCGTAGGAACGATGACGTACAGTGGTTGAAAAGTCACATTTCTAGAACCGCCAGCTCCTGAAGAAATCGGCACCGTCGTTAGACGGCATTACCCGAACAATAGTTTTAGTTTTTAATAATTTCCTTTTTTTTGCTTTAGGCATTTGAATTTTTTCACTTAGAGCGCGTAGACGTTTCGCCCATAATAAAATCACTATTTACATTCGACATGATCAATTCCATTTTTTTTTAAATTAAGTATTGGTTTTCTGTTCCAACTGCGTCCGTATATGTAAATTACGACCGCACTAACACTATACAAAATAAGGCGTCCTTCATCCGAGAAACGCCAAGACAAAACCTACCGTATTCGGTAATGTTTTAGGGTTTGTTTCCTTAGAGAAGAGCACATTACGTCAGCGACGCAATGAATCAAATTTGGTGTTTTGTATACGTTACCATGGCAACCGACTAGCAAAAGTCAATGAAACGTCACATTTCGCGCATATTTTCATGACGTAATGTGTGCTCTTCTCTAAGGAAACAAACTCTACGTAAGAGACCGTTGTTATATTTTATATTACGGCAACGTCGATATATGCGTCACATTTAAATTATAAGTAATTAGAAGAAGAGTTCGCAAAAGAGATAAAAAGCTGCTATTGAAATAGGAAAAGGAGAATATGTGAGAGAAATAGGCTTCGAAGATGGTGGATTGCGTGTGTGTGCGTGTGCGCGTGTGGATGTGTGCTGCGCACTACTACTACTACGACTCGTTTTGCGATAAGGAAAAGTATTCGATCGACCTTTACGTTCAATTCACTTAGTGCAATACTGTCGAGAAAAGCGTTGCGGATGTGCGAACGCGCACGTATTATAGAATGGGACGTGGAAAATGTAAGGGGGTGAGGTTTCCCGTTATACGACACGGTAATTTGATAGTGACCGGCGCTGAAATTTTACTGTGTATAATTCACAATTGGAATCCTCGCTAAATGTCATTTTTTTGTAAAGTGGAACCCCGCTAAAGAAGTGGCTTAGCATTCGTGAATTCATCGAGGTCGATGGTTTAACGATGAAATTCGATCCCTACAAAATTCCTCACAATTATATAAAATATCTTAAGGAGGATGAAACGCAAAAAGCGGTCCCTAGGAACATTTTCACGTCCTCTTTGCTTTGTTCGCACACCCTTAACGCTAGAAGATATCATATACAATGTACATACATACATAGGAAAGTAACTAAATGATTATATACATACACATACATATATATATATATAATATACGTATATTTATTAGATTATATTGAAAGAATGCTATCGACATCGCTTCTATATTATAGATGGATGTCATTTGTATATAGACTTTATAGAAATTATTCACGTATTGAAATTCACACAAATGCGTACTTGGTTACTACATTGCAAACAGTAACTTGTCTAGATTGTTATCAACTTTATATAGTTTAAGAAATCAAGGTCTTTCTTACGCTTCAATATGCCACGGTTAACCTAAACCTGCGCGATCTTTTCGTTATAGATTTTACGATTGATCGTTTCATAACTCCACATTTTCACACTTTCGGAATGGTACTTGCAAACGAATTTCCACATAATTTCATGCACGAAAACTAGGTACTTCGGTCGTATATTAGTAAGTACGTACATTCTTCAAATTGTTCGTGACATTATTAGAGCGTATAGTACCAATACAAGGACATACAGTACAGAAATTAAAACAAATGTAATTTAGTATGATCGAAACGTTGAGAGGATGATGCATGTAGTATATTTAGTTGATGCAGGAATAGATTCGTAGAATTGCGATCAACAAACACAACAAGTTATTTGTCTTTATGCTGATTATAGGATCTATTTTACGTTGATTACGAACGTACATACAATGTATATATCCCTTGTTAATCAAAGTTTTGCGACTGTTACGGCACTAAATTCTGAAATAAATATATCAATTATATTTTCAATTTTTTTTTATTTCTTCGTTTCCGAATGGATATGGACGAAAGCGTAAGTACATCCTCTGAATCCCGCAGCTTAACTAAAATCGAGACGTCTTTCCCATATCGCAATATGTCGAAAACTGAAGAAATAATATCGTGTGTCCAAAAATGCTTCACATCGAGGTCAAATCAAGAAAAGAAGAATATATCCCAATAATCTATAGTCGGAAAATGTCATACTTTTGTGTTTAAAATTAAGTTCTTTTCAGGACTGCTGGGCGTTTTCTTTTACTGCGAAAAGGTAAGATGACATACTTAATTTTGCCATTCGTTATAAACATTAAATTACGGATCACACCTTTGGATTTGAGCTACAAAACAAAACTATGGAGTTTACATCAGAACGAGATGCCTTTATTCTAAAAGCCTATTATTATTATTATCGTACTACAAATTTAAATGCAAATGGTTCTTGGACGTACGTACGACTTGGAGTGTTGCATTCAGCAATTTATACAGCAGTTGCCTGATGTAGAGGTCAATCCTCACAATTTTGTCAATCACAAACATAATATTGTTAGAAAATTTGAAGAAAATCAAAATGCATTTGTAAGGGGAAGTCTTCCGGGAAGCCAACAAAATTAACAACGGAAATTATGACAATTAGCCCGAAAGAATCTTCAAGAAAATTATGAGTTCAGACAGATACAATACATTAAAAATTTATAAAAAAATCTCTTGGTATCATAAATAATTTTTGGATTTGGTCACTTGGCACTGTTCATACAACTGTGAAAGAAAACCTTCATTTGCATCCATATAAAATTGATGTCCAGCAAGTATTACCACCCAATTTCTAAGTCGAATAAGATACTGCAAATGGTTTAATGAAAATTTGCCATACGATAATAATCGTCTGCATTTAACATTTTTACGGATAAAGCACGGTTTTATTTATCTGGGCTATATTAATTCACAAATCGTCCGCATTTGGGCAGGCTGAAAATCCACACGAATTTGTTGAAACTCTTCGTCTACGTCCTCAGAAAATTGGAGTGCGGATTGCAGTATCAAGAATACGTATGATAGGCTCCATTTTCTTTCAAGAAACTATAATCGAGAAATATCGAATCAATATTTTGCAAGAATTTTTTGCGATGAATTACAAAATGGCATCTTCTAACAAGATAGCGCTCCAGCATAGGAGGATAAGGAATTTTATGAAAACAGAATTGTCAGTCAAGGTCTTTGACCCCCGAGGTCACCTGACTTAACACCTAGGGATTTTTATTTGTTTGGCCGACTTAACAGTACTATATTCAGGAACAGGCCTCATACTCTACATTTTCTACAAGAACTTCAAAAAGCAATTACAAATGAAATGCAGCAAATAGCAGTGGCGGCAACTTCAAACAGTTTTTGAAAATATGAAACGAAGGGTGAATGCATGTTTATATAAAGAGGACCAACATTTTCAGCACATGCGTGAAGTAACAATTTTAAAATAAATTTGGAATTTGATGTTGATTGTTGCATTTTTAATAATTAATGAGACGAGGGTGTAATAAATAAAGAATCTAGGGAGTTTGTGTTGAATAGGTACCAATAGTGTACGTTTGGTTGCTTATGCTATCATGTCAGACATATTTGAACATATTGTATACACTACCGGCCATAAGTGTTGTGTGTTGGAGATTATTCAAATAAATCACATTGTTCTTACGACTGTTAAACGTTATTTGTTAAAGTACAGAATCAAGTTTTATTTGATATTTGATTTGTTTTTGTAATAATTTGAGGGCGAGTAAACACCTATACCGGGTAGTATACATACGTCGGTAGAGACTTCTTTACACTATTTATTAACCTTCCTATACTCACGTTAAAATGAAAGACGTATACTATACTATATAAGTCGGTCTCACAGACCGTATGCGTGAGTATAGGAAGGTTAAGAATTCAACGATGTGTTCTGATATCGGCAAAAGATAATTTTATGTGACATTGTTTCGTTAACGATTAACGATATAAAATGACGCGATGAACTTGCCAAAGCAACAATCGACACACTTCCCTAGCTTATAAATTATAAAAAAACACTCATTGCAAAGAATCCTCTTTATTTTTTAATACAATATTCGCCTGCTCACTCATTTTACGAACTATGCGATCCTCCTAGGTATCTGCGACGGCCTGTTCCGCGCGCTCCTTGCCCGAATCGTCCCCGCCCTCTTAATCGGTTCCGGAATCCTCGATCTCGTCAACGACGATTGTCTCGAAGTGGTACTGGAGATGACCGAGATATTCTCGAAACAACCGTCAATCGCTTTCTTCTCCTTAAAACTACCGGCGCTCTTGTTGCCGTCATCTTGCGCCTGTTTACTCGGCGACATGCTCCTCGTCCTCGAACGCTTTCTATTCTTCGGCGGCGGAGACTTCAACTTCTCCAGCAGCTCCGGATGCACTTTAATGCTCGTGCTGATCGTATATTTATTCTTCTCCGTCTTGAACGGGTTCTCCTGTTTTGTTTCGACGTTGAATATTTCCGTGGTGTCCATATCGTAATCCTTTTCCACCTTCAATTCGCCGTCCACCTTCTTCATCTGCCAGTCGGGCGCTCTTCGGATCGGTAATAAGGTGGAATAGAGGGAATAAGAGGGATTAGCGTGAAAAACGGTCCTGTTGCTCGATATGTCCTGTACCGGTCGAAAATTGCCTTGTAACGGTTGTTCCTCTACGTTCAATAGCGATCGAAAACATTCCAGCTAGAAACAAAAGCGGAAAATCCCCTTACAGATCGGACGCAAGAATTCAACCTTTTGACTACCAAGATTTTGTAGGTTTCAAAATATTTAATGATAGTACCAGTACAATATTGTTTCATTACCAATATTCATCCACTTGATAAAACCACGATGAGGTGATAATATGATTAAATATTTTGAAGTCTACAAAGTCTTTTGATTTAAGACTTAAGTTATACGTTATGGCGTTTCAACAAGTAATTTCCGCACCAATTAATTATTTAAATTAGGGCGCCCAAATGGATTTCCTTATTGTTTATCGCTCTGTATTTAAATATCAGACAATCGGTAATGTAGATTTCGTAACAATGTTTATTACAAATCAATTATCATTTCTATTTTATTTAATTTTTTTGCTAAAGTTGAAACTCTCCGATGTGTGTTATTTACGTGTTTTCATCGGAATTGAAAATAAGAAAAGATTATTTCTAGAAAATTAGATTTTCGAATAGCGCTGTCAATTGAGTCGGTAATACAGGTTTCTTATTTATTGAAACCATAAGAATTTTCGAATAGTTGTCAAATGAGGTGGTAATATATGTTTATTATTAGAGTTTGTTAAAAAGGTGGTTGACGAATTTTACATATATTTATTATACTTATGTTGTTTACTGAAGGAGAAAATCGTAAGCAACAATATAAGAGCGGATTACCTAATCATCTCATTTTAATCGGTGATTTCACTAAAATGCGCATGCGCCACACGTGTAAACTTATTGGCCCAACAATGACGCCGTTATGAAAATTGGCAGTATTTGTATTTGTGCAGATTTGTGCGTTGTGTCCTGTATAATCAAGGCAGATAACTCGTGATTAAAGTATCAAAGTTATTAGCAATTAGCACGGTGATTAGCATTTGCCGGCGCCCGACAGAGGTTGTGCTTGCTTAATTTAGAAAATTAGTGCTAGAGAAAAACAGCTAAAACCGAAATGGATGTTTTTTTATGTGAAAGCTCCAGAGATACAGAACACCATATAACACTTCACAAGTATGTATCATTTTTGCTGAGTATATAACATTTAAGACAATACAATTGTGATGTTTGATATACACTCGTTTATAATTATATAAGTATAATATTGTTAGCCAAATGCCACAAACAAATATTTGTAAATATTACCTTTCAAAATCGATACAGGAATATTTATTTAATATTAAAAAATCATAAAGAATTTACATTCCATTTCGATTCAATTAAAGAGGTTGCACATGGTTTAACCGATTGTAATCTATATCAAATTATCATCATCCGAAACTATATCGAAAATTTATCATTGTGTATCATACATTTATTATTACGTATCATTTTCGGTAATTACAATACAAATTTAGTAACAAACATGTATAATCAATTCTACATTTAAGTATTTCAATATTTGAGATGTAATTATTAATAATTTCCCTAAACTTTCTTATATTAATATTTGGTTTCTTTGTTCAAATTTAAACCGCCGACTTCTTTCGGTGGCGCATGTCCAGTTATCACAATTCACCGTTGGTCACGTTTTTCAGCAAAAATATAAGGAATATTATTTATTATTCAATGATAACTAGTCAATGACAACTTATCATTGAACAATAGAATTCGGACGAGTGACAGTGACAGCGTCCGTCCAATTTACATTACTTAATGATAACACGTCATCCACCTTTTTAACAAACTTATTTATTATCTACCGAAACCATAAACATAAAGAAATATTGTTTGTAGAAAATTCAAATTTAATTTCCGTATAACTGTCAACTGAGTCGATAATTCGTAATTGGAATTATGATCCGCATTTGAATTTCGCGCCAAATATAAATTAACTCACGCGTAGCAACCTCTGCCATCCTGCGCATTGTTGTGTTTGCTTTCACGTTGAGTGAATATATGGCGGAGGTCTGCATAGTGTATATGTTTAAGAAATTGTATTTACATAAATCTTCCTGTTTTAGGCACTTATCATATTGTAAAACCTAATACAAACACAGCCGGAACGGTAAAATTTTTGATAAATATGTCGGTAATACAGATTTCTTTCTTGGTATTTAAGCGATAATCATAACTAGACCATGGAATCGGCATGCGTTCTTCCTGTATATGATACGCGGTGAATAGGGTACACGCATGGTTGAGCTTTACACGGAAATATATTTTTATTGAAATTACATAATTAGGTACCTATTTGTTATATAATAACATTTATGGAGGCAAGCAACATTTTATAAATCTTTATTAAAATTCGAATTATTAGAATATCTCCGACTAACACCCAAGTCTTTCCGAGTGTGTCCGACGAATTGAGTGACGTCAATGTATTTATTTACATACATTAGTTCAGTGTTACACTGTACTTAGTTGTATTAAAAACACATGTTTTCGTAAATAAATATTGATGTGGAATAGTTTTACAAGTGCTTAAGTTCTCATTTGAAACTATAGAATGACTTAAATTACCGAAAACGCATTTGTAAAGGCGCAAAGTGATAATTAACTCTGAATATTAATCTGTTTATCTTGATGGAATTCATTTGTCAAACGATTGTTTCAACGCCGCCAAAATTAGAGGAGTTGAAGCTGAATTGCAAGTAATATTAGTCAATTAATTAATAATTTAATAGATATACTGTTATTTCATATTAATTCACATATTATTAATATGAAATTTACAGGTTAGTGCTATATGTCAAAAAATCTTTTCTAAGTATCAGACTAACTGTAAGTAACCATGGAAACTGAAAACATCGAAATGTAAATAAATACTCATACGTCACACTTGTTTTGCCGGGAATTCAAAATGACATTTTTCAATAATTATTTTATACTAGAAATAATCTATTTTATACAAAGTTAATTATGATACCCGTAATTCCAAATGTTAAAGTATCGAATTTAATTATAAATACAAATCACGCGTATACCCTATTGTAATAATGACTATAATAACACTATAAAGTTCAAAAAAGGGGAAGGACGGTTTCTTTTTATCAAAGAAAAAAATTAGAAAAAGCATTTCAATAAATTCGCCCAAAAATTCGTGTCGGAAAGTGCCATATAACGAGTTTTGCAGCGCGATAGATTGAATCCGTCATATTTCTTTGTTTTTTACACGGATGACTTTTTCTATTTAAAAAGTTCTTTTCGCTACACCGTTGTACTCTGTCAAGCATCCGAGTTTTTATTTGTCAAAAGGTTGACAACAATTCGACCTAATTTTTCTCCTTTCTAATAATTTGGGGGAATCCCGCGATTTAAATTCTAACATACCTGTTCTCCGGCAATTCCGATCGGTTCCCTGCTGATCAGCCACAGCAAGACGTGGACGCATTCGCTGGTAGTCACCGTTCCCCAATACATAAAATAATCCTGCTCGAACGGGAACGTTAAGAAGCTCAACGGTAAGTTGTCCAATCGCGCCGAGCTGTGCGGCAATTGAATGTAAGGCATGGCGTCCGTTAGGAGTTCGATAGCGGGATTCCGAGCCGCTTGAAGCTAAAAAGCGGTAGCGTTCTTTAACGTATTTCCGGACGCTATTTATTACCGATTAGAGAACCTTAAAGAAGTACACCAACACCACTATACCATCTTTCTTTTTCAGAGCAGCCTCCTGCGTTAAGTAGCAGCTTTTGAAAAGCACCACGTGCATTTCTAACGGTTGTTGGGATCCGTCCACTCTGTGTTCGCTGCCCTCCATGTCGTTCTTGCCCCAATGGAAGTGTAACTGCGAGAAGACGTAGTTGCCGAAGAGCGGTCCTCCGGAAATGTGGGGCCTTTCTTGATGCCATTTCGCGCTGATTATCACTACACCGAAGATTTGAAGGTAAGTTTAGCTTTAAACGAATGTCATTTTTATGGCGACGTACGCGTATGTCCGGTATTGGTGCATTTCATCTTTTTCGGCGGTAAGTCGTGATGGTGCCATTCTAACGGAGGCAAACTTATCGGTATGGTTTGGGACAGATTAATATTTATGGGGGATTCGCCGATTTCGGCTCGTACCATAAACTCCTGTATAACTTTAATGCCATCGTATTCGACCTCTACAACGAATTGCGAAAATTTAATTGTGTCCGATTTCTTTTTTATATTTCGTTTTAATTAAACGCCGAGTTGGATTTACGCCTTCGTCGCCTAAAGACGAAGGTTTTGGGCAGGATCTACTACCTAACGTACTCGGTGAGAAATCAAAAACAAAAAAAAACGAGTTCGGGTCCCTAAAGCAATTGCTTTGTGTAATGGGAAATACGGTTATGATTAAACGCAAAAACGTGTCCAACGAAGCAATTTAATGAAAGAGAAAGCATTACCCGAGTCAGGTTCGTATTTGATGTTTGGTTCCTCTTTAACGGCGTTAGAATCTTCTTTGATTTGCGGTTCCTGTTTGACGCTTTTCCGTTTTTGTACCTCTGCCGACATTATCGAGGGATAACACTAAAAATTTTGCTTGATACCGAACGAAAAACGCTCAGAAATGAACGTGAACGATTATCAGACACGTATCAAAATTTGACACAAAAGTACTGTCAATCACGAAAAAGGAGGATTTGACTAGGTGAATACAACTTACATCTTTCCGCGTTACCCATTATTTGCTGCCGTAAATGTTTCGAATTAGAACGAGAAATTGATAAGACATTTCGCGAATACAACGAGAACATAGAAGTAAATAGCTTGCAAAAATGCCCTTTTAAGTACGTACATATTGGGGGAATTTCTTAATTAAATACTCATACATACAAACATCACTGATTGTGAGATAATTGTGCATGGTACATAAAAGAATTAGATTCTAGTTTTTGCTAGTACGTACTCGAAACTTACTGAGCAACGAGGCCCCAAGATACACAACGAAGATGCAATGAAACATGGAAAGCACAAAATGCGGAAATGTCATGAAACTTTATTACTATATGTTACAGTAAACAATTTTTGAACTAACATTAAATCATTACCTGACTGTTTTGCTAGTCTAATCACTTGCGTCGTTATTACAGTTATAAAATACGTTTAGGCACACTTTAAAAATTGGCCATACTCTAAATGCAAGCCTCTAAGGTCCTCTCTCTTTCTATATATAATATATTTTTCTGTATGCATGTATGTACGTACGTTATATAAATAAATATATGATTTCGCTTATACAACATGAATACCTATCATCTATTTATTATCATTTAGATGTTTGTAAGAATGTATACAGTAAGTGGTCATCGAATTAGAAACTTCTGCCGATGAATATATTGGTTTTATTTTTCCATGCTGGAAAAGCAGTACTAATAAATATCTACTTACCAAGTGATAAATGGTGAACTACAAATTACGTTTTCTTAAGAGAAAATTCAGTTATCTCTACGTAATTACTCAAACTTTTCAGTCAATTCTATCCGCTATATTGGTTAATAAAAAATGACAAAGTACAGGACCCATTTCAAGCATTAGAAAATCCTTACTTAATAGTCTAGAAATAAAATATGTAAGTATATTTCGTGATTCTCCAGATACTTATTTTTGAGTCACACACTGTAATACATTCTGTCCAATGAATTTGTAGATTCCATTGACTTTCTAATTCAAAAGATAAGTATCTGTCACACCATCAAATATAAATAGCGCATCTATTCAAGATGAAATGGATGTCGTCTTAAAAGAAGTTTCTAATTAAATGGCCACTTACTGTAGATGTGTGTTAATTTGTATGTTTGCCTTGTGTGTGTGTGTGTGTCTGTGTGTTGGGATGTGTTCTGTGTACTTCGAAAATCACTATTCAGTCGAATATGTATGTATGTATAGTATGTATAACACGTTTACTCGTATATGTACCTAACACGAATACAAAGGCAATAATTAATTAATCATTTCCTTTTATTATCGTCGTTATAACTTTACGTCTTACGTTTGTTTCGGAAGGCCAAAGGATTATTACCTCATTCTCATCTGTTGCCGATTGAATTTCATCATTATCAGATTCATTTAAACAAACATTAAGGGAAATTACAAAGTGATGCGCCAAGTTTGTCCAATTATTACAATACTCCTCTGCGGATGAAATTGAACTCCGATTTGGATACAGTAAAACCTCGTTTATCGTAAGTCCTTTGAAACGTGAACAACTCATTTATCGTATCGACAACATTGCCCCATAACTACATCGTGCGCTAGCCTAAAGGCGAGTCTTTACGACACTTGATTAACTGATTGGCTGGTTGTGTAGCCTGCTATGCGAATGCGCCGTGTGGCATTCTCCGTCAAATTAACTTATGTTGCAAAACAAAGAACGTAATGGAAGCTTTCTTCTTCAAGTTTATAAATAGCATGCAGAAATTATGGAAAATCAAGGAGAACAAACAAAGAATAGTGAGTAGACAAATAAACATTATAACTGCCGACTTGTTGAGTATTAAAAATTTATAATCACCTTGTAAACGGAATCGAATTTCTTTTATTGCATACTGTAGAACGATTCGAAACAATAAATACGTATATTTTACCACTTATGAATACCAATTCCACCTCCACCTAGCATATGTATATGACATGCTTTGTGTATTTTATAGTGTAAATTAAAACATATGCTCAATTTATGTTAATGGTAATTTTTTTTTAGGTAGGTACGATAAACTAAGTTGTAATTAATTAATACGGTCCCGTTATGTGTGTGTTACCTAAAAACAATAGTGCATATTAGTGACATTTTGCTATTCATTAAATAGAATCATATTGAAATTAAAACAAAATAAACTATCAAAGAATCGTCACAATAAGGTTTAGAATTTATACCTGATGCACTTCCAAAGTTAAATTTTAGTTAGTTTAGAACAGATTTTTATTATCTTATTTTCAAATTTCCAAGTAATTTACATGTACCGTTATTAGTGGGTTATTTCAGAAGATATGCTCTTAAAGATTTCTATTATTGCAACAATCGTCTAATATACATCTATTTGATCTTAAAAATTCGAAAAACTGCGCTTTTTATTTTCACGCATGCGCAATTGATTAGTTTTCCATTTTAAGAGACAAAAATCATATCTCCACTTCATATTGTTGGCTTCAAAATTGGCACATTCGAAAATTTTGACGGAGCGTCAAATCTAGCACGTGATTACTTAACGTGGCTAAAACGTACTTTTATCAAACCGACCCGATGTCTGATAACAATTTTTTCAATATACAATCTTTTCCGAATATTAATTCTACTTCATCTTACGTTTAAAGTGAATTATATTGAAGATTAATTTCAAATTTTTGCTCTTTGCGCCTCTCCGCATGACTGCACGGAGTGGGGCTTGGAGAGGAGTCGCGGCCTTACAATAAACGAGGTTTCACTGTATTTCGCTAATTGAAGAATAACTTTACAACTAAATTATAAAGCTATCAATGTCGATGCGAAAACTTTCGCCATGTTTTATTCGAGATAACATTCGATCCGCCTAATTTGGGTGCGGTGAGAGTAAAATAAATACCCGATTCGCCATAACATCTACGGAAAAATACGAACTACAATCGTTACGTCCACACCACCGAAAATTCCCATCAAATGAATACTTGCTCCTCGTCGGAAGTCGTTACGTACGTCGAATTGCTGTCGTTCAAGCTCGACGTTTTCTTAACGGGCGTCACCGGATACCTGACCGGTCCCCTCCATTTCCTGCTCAATCCCAAGCTTCTGGGTAGAGCGATCGAAGTGTTCGCTCTGTCCGTTTTCGACCGTTCATCCGAATCGATCGCCCCGTTATCGCCTCCTTTCAACTTCCTATCCAGTGAATGGAAACTTCCGATCATGGCGTGCGATTTCGGTATCATATCGACTATTATCGCCCTATTATTGTCGTCTCGATGCTCTTTCGCGTAAATCTGAGTGCAAGATTTAGATAGTGTTCGGTTTAAGGTGGAGCGGAAATCGGGGACGCGCGGCGAGCCGTTATCCTCGGACGAGTAGTTCGAAACGACCGACGCGTCCGTTTCCGTTTCGATCTCGTAACGAATGTGCTTGTGATAGGGTACTTCCAGCGGTGTATTATACATATTATTATATATATTGTACTTTCTGAGGTTCGATACGTCGCAGCAATTCTCCGTAAGATGCTTCTCCAACTCGCCCGTTTCGTCCTCAGCGTTCGATCGATCCGATTTCCTTCGCAAGAAATCGCGTCCCGTCTGTCGAGGTCGAGATATGTGCTTCAGCTTGTTCATGGTGCGTTGCAATCCGCTGGACGTATCCGATTTCGATTTCGCGCAGCCCGCCACGTTGTTCGTCTGGTGATTCTGCGAAAAGACGAAATTCACCGCCGGTCCGGTCTTCTTCAACATGTCCAATGCGTCTTCGTACTTCAAACGGAGCAGATTGCGTCCGTCGACCGCGATAATTTGATCGCCGCCGTACACGCAACCTGTATTATACGCCGATCCTCCTTCGATGACCGATTGGACGTACACTTTCCCGTCGGATCCTTCGGTGATTTGCATTCCAAGGCTGCCTTTGAAGTCCTTTACGACCGTAACGGACTGAAGAAGTCGCTCGTCGTCGTACGAGAAATTGTTCAACTTGTCGATCAGGGAACGGCTGAGGGTCTCGTGGAGATCCGGTAAGAAATTATTGTCGCTTTTAATGCTGGAACCTGTAAATACGGATGTATAAATGCCAGGAAATTACGGAACTGTATAATAAATAATTATATATAAAATAAAATAAAGTGACCCTTTCACACTTTTCGGAAAAAATCCATATACGTATTTCGGCGACTAAGTTGTCATCCTCAGTCAGTGGAAAACTGGGGTATCCAGTGTCATTAGCGAATCTGGCTAATACCCAAGACGAAAACTGTACAACGCACTGCACAATGAATATCACACACTGAACGCCTGCGTCAAACACACCAAAACACTGTTGACACAGAACTCCCAATCAAGGGGAACGTGTATTTATACTACTTCTAACCTAAATTTCATGCTCTATGAAGCGTACCAATACGATTGATGGTTCATGGAGGACCTACTCCAAATTTCAAATTGTACGAGCTATTGAATTAAGTTTAGATTTACTAGGATTATTCAACCGTCCCATAGAGCTCGAAATTTAAGTTAGATAAGTTAGAATTAGCATAAATACACGATCCCTTTAATGGGAGTTCAGCGTCAACAGTGTTTTGGTGTGTTTCGCGCGTTCAGTGTGTAATGTTCATTGTGCAGTCACTTTAGTGTTGTAAAGTGTTCGTCGTGGCCATTAGCCGTATATCGGTAGTGATACTGAATGTCCCCAGTTTTCCATTGAGGATGGCGACTTAGTTGCCGAAATACGTATCTGAATTTTTCCGAAAGATGTGGTAAGGGTAATATTATTTTATTTTATTATTATCCATATTCTTATACGAAACTGTATGTGTAACGTACCGATAACGTAAGCGTCGACACCTTTACTTTCGTTCGTCGGCGATTGAGGCGTCGACGAAGAACTGTAATTGATCGAAACCGACTGCAGAGACAACTGTTCCAAATCTTCGTTGGCCAGGACGTTCACCGCTTCCATCGACCTCGACACCCTATATCCCCCATTCGAAAAAGCCCTAATTCCCATCTTAACCCCCTCCTCTTGTCGGAAGCGCTCGGATGCGGCGGAAGTCCGGACAAACATCCGCTATCCAGCACCAATCCGCCGTGAACGTGGTGCGAACCGCCTTTTTTGAAAGCGGGATTCTCGTTCTCCTTATTCTGTCGATCTTCGACATTCAGCGATTCGTCGAATTCCATCGTTTTAAAATCGTTGACGCTTTTCGACCGTCTTCGTTTGTTCTCTTGAGTCGCCGCCATCGCGATGGTAACTTCTTTGAATGACGACTTCAATTCGATCTTAAATTCCGTCTCCGCGTTCACCGATCCTTTATCCAGCGTCAAGTAAGGTTTGGTCAACGCCTCCAGCTTGAAGAGCGAATTCGTTTCGTTCTTCATGTCTTTCAAGGGGATTCCGAATTGTTGCGATAACGTTTGCAGAGAGGTGAATTCCGTGCGGAGTCGCAGGAAGAACTGGTGATGCAAGGAAGCCAGGCGAAACGTAAAATAGCTTCTAAATATGAAAAAGAGTGTAAGTGAAATCGGATATGGGATAAGATCGTTAGTAGTGGATATATAATTTATTTCCTAAAGAATAGTGCACAATATATAATACCGTCTGTATCTGGATCAGGTACATATGGGTAAAATAAAATAATGGGAGAAAAAAATTCAAATTAGCTATAAACTGTACAAAGTGTAGCAAATGTGTTAAAACTAAAAACTGAAAGAAATACAATGTGTGTTTATTGTAATCCTATTGCATTCTAGATAGTTTGAGCTATGTTTTCGCGTTTGTTTCATTCAAATCGGATGAATAGTTTTCTTATAATAAGCATTCAAAAATCGATGGGGTCCCCTGGACGCCGTGTGTATGGCCCGGGATTTCCCGGAGGTGTGTATATGAAGGGTTAAATATCGTGGACATCGTAGAACTGAACAAGTCAAAGCTTCAGAACTAAGCTTGAAGCGTAGACTTAGACATGTTAAAGGGGGCAACGTGAGATTTTGTAGTCAATAGATGGCATCACAGTCGAAACACTGCACTATACCCTACTCATCCAGCAGAAATAGTGCAAACCACTCCTCACAAATTTATACCAATGGGCGCAACACATAGTTTAACACGCTACAAATTAGTAAAAGCGCGGCAAATTTGAAATTCTTCCCTATTTATTAACTAGACGCTGCAATAATTCCAATAAGCCTAAAAATATGAAAGTAGTATTTATTTATAACAAGAAAAAATGCTATAAAGAATATACAAATTATCATATTTTTCCTAAAAAGTACATATGTGATTCGTTACTAGAGTTTGTTAAAAATGTGTATGAGGTGTTATCATTAAGTAGTGTAAATCGGACTTACACCCTTACTTATGCGAATTTTAATGTCGCGCCTTGCACATAAGTTTACACTACTTAATGATAACACGACATCCACCTTTTTAACAAACTCTATTTATTACTGAAACTGTTTTAATCGGTTGATACCGGCTTTTAGACATAGGACCAATAGAAAGATTTTATTCAAATATTGCGCGCTTTTGTAGGGAGTGGCTTAACTATTTCTGTTGAATAAACAGAGTATAATTTTAAAAAAGATGTAATCCTCAAAAAATAAAATCATAGAAACGAGGTAGGAGTTGGCCATATTTTCAATCTGAAATATGTCATATATTCTACGATAATTGGAAGGACTGTGATGTATTTACTGACACTATTTCACATAGGTAAACTCCTCAACGTACAATTGGTTAAATAATAAATGTGATGACACGTGTTTCGCTAGCATGAGGCAAGCATTATCACGTAATTACAATGTGGGCGGGCTAAACTCGCATGTTTACAATTTTAAGAAAATTATTCGCGCACTTTGGTATTACATCGTTGTGAACATGTTTGCCTCATTGCTGGCGAAACACGTGTCTCCGAATTTATCATTTAAACAATAAGGTATACGCATGATTTTTATTATAATTCAATTAGCTAGTTTAACATTAGTAATTATTCATGTTATCAATTCTGCATGAAATACATTATTTTTCCCGTTAAAACAAGTGTGACGTATGGGTATTTATTTACATTTCGGATGTTTTGTGTTTCCATGCTTACTTACAGTTAGGTCTGACAGTTAGTAAAGATCTTTTTGACATATAGCACTAACCTATAAATTTCATATTCCAATTATATGTTAATAATAAGTGAATTAATATGAAATAACAGTATCTCTATTAAATTATTACACATTTAACGAATTTTACTTATGATACAGCTTTAACTGTTCTAATATCTTTACGAAAACCTTGTGTTTTAACTAAATAAAACGGACAATGAACTAGTGCACTTAAATAAATCTAGTAACGTCACTGGATTCGCCGAACACAGTCGTAAGGTCTCCGATGTTGATCGGGGACATTCGAATAATTTGAATTTTATTTAAGATTTATAACTATTGCTAGCTTAAATAAATGTTAGTATATAACAAATAGACACCTCATTATATAATTGTTTCGATAAACATATATTTCGATGTAAAACTTAAAATTGCGTATACCCCATTATGTGGTGAGGAGTTTAGCGATGTGATATAGTGTTTGTATCCTACAAATTAATGCCGTTTTTCGATTGACTACAGAATCTCAGTTCCTTTCCTTAAGCCGTATCGCGTTGAAGACTCGCAAACGTACTTTTTATGATCCATTTTAAGTTTGTACTTCTTCAACTTGGATCCGTGCAGCTTAGACGAATGCGGAAGGATGCACAGGTAATGCTTGCTGTAGCACAGCGTCTGTATTGTTCGCCATTCGAACATTTCGTAAAGCATTGGTCCGCAGTAACTCGGTGTGTTGTTTCTTTCGTAAATATTAATACCCTGTGCGCTTATGTACAACCATACATTCTTCTGTGTATTGTCCTTAAGTACCTGTAAACGGAAAGAAATCAACGAATCGAGATTTTGTGAAGAAGAAAAAAAGGGGAGGGGAGAGATGACTTACCCATATTGCAGTATAAAAATGGCCACCGTAATGCGGCAAAGTTTGAGCCAGCAAGATAAAATCTTCCTCCGCCCGTTCGCTATCCAAACCCAATTTATATTTGTGAGCGCGCGTTAGATCGTATCGAAGACTCTTGCTATCGTTAATCGCGCAAGTCATGCTTTCCGGAACGTAATGCTCCAAAAGGAAGTAATCTCTGGCACCGTGTTCCTGTAGAAATTATTACGTTAATCACATCATAAACTTGCCATATTATATATATATTATATATGCCGAGATTGTTCGTTTCTGCACTCCATGCTAATGTTAACCGTAAACTAACAGCTACTAACATGACTGATGTGAAATAACACTTTCAAAACAATTACAACGCCCTCGGATTGAAAATACTTTCTTCCTAACCCTAATATTTTGATATACTAAGAACAAATCCGATGGGAAAAGTATCACAACTGGCCAGCGCCAATTTTGGGTCTACATCACAGGAGCGCGAGCAAGAATGTATAAAGAACATTTCTCTAATATTCTTTATTCGTTTTCGCTCGAACTCGCGTGATTGTAGGCGCGCGTTTCGCGCTGGCCGATAATGTATAAACTTAGATACTAAGATAAGTGGCAAAAGACAACCTTACCCTCTCGTTGAAATCGCCGAATTCGGCTTGTAAGGCGAAACCGTTCAGTTCCACCAGTTGTCTAAACGAACACGGTAACTGGTGTTCGAGAATGGACCTCCTGAGTTGTAAATAGAGCAGATGACGCGCCTGCGTACCGCGCACGCCGCGCAAACTCGGCAAGAAGAAACGTACTCGCAGAAACAACGTCAAAGTAACGCTCTGCGAAGTCCCAGGTGCGATGGCCTTGCAGATTCTAGTGTCGGAAGGTAGGAAGACGAAATCGCCGGCTATCAAAGCCGACAGACCGAGCATGAAGTTCTCTTCGATGAGCTCCTTTTGTATGATAAGCTGGAATTCAGAATCGAAAGAGTTAGTTAACGAGATCTCCCGTATCGAATCGGAGGATTTAACCTCGAAGAGCTGTCCGGCAGTGGTCATATTCGGATTGCACAGCATGTCGACTTTCTGTCCGTTCGGCAGTATAACCGTCACCGTTTTTCTAACGCCGCCTTTGCCGTCCGCGATCGCGTACTGCTTGCTCGGAAGGGCCGATCTGACGACGAATTCCGGTCCCACGCACTCCTTACTTTTCGCGTCTCCCCCGGCCCGATACAATCTGGAGGCGGCTCTCTGGACGGGGTTCCTTCGCGATTTGATTCTTCGACTTTTGCCCGTTTTCGAGACGCCCGATTGTTTTTGCAGTTGGCTGCTCGTCGGATTTTCTCGTTTCGGATTAGAGAAGCTGGTCGGACGCGGATTATCTTCGTTAAAAGCTGCAACGTCGACTTCGTTTTCGCAACTCTTGTCGTTCTCGAGCTTATCATAGGCGAAGCGTTCGGAGGATTGGAAATTACCGAAGTATCTAAGCGGGCAGTACGATTTATATTTGATATGTGACAATATTTGTTATTAAAGTTGCTCAATTCGCGGCAATAGGAGGGTTTGTTTCCTTAGAGAAGAGCATATTACGTCAGCGGCGCAATGAACCAAATTTGGTGTTCTATATACGTTACCATGGCAACCTACTAGCGAAAGTCAATGAAACGTCACATTTCGCGCACATTTTCATGACGTAATGTGCTCTTCTCTAAGGAAACAAACCCTACTATAACTATCTGAAACGACTGTACTACAATAGTAACATTGCCCTATTCTATACCAATACATATGGGGCTTCATACTACATCAGGTGTATAAGTATGAAACGGATTTCAGACAAAAGATTCTCACCAATGGAGTTTGCGCTATAAAGATTCGATACTAGACCTTTTGTTGTGTCATCAACAAGTGGCGGACGCGCACGAGTGATAAATTGGAAAAGTGTGTGCATAGAGTTGTGTTGTTGTGTTCAATACGTTGACATTTATACCGAACAAGAAGCATTTGCGGGCAACATTAAATTTTTGTTTGTATTTGAAGAAAACTGCTGCTGAATTATACCGGTTACTTCGAGAAACTTATGGTGAACATCGCTCCATCGTAGGATACGATTGAACGATGGTTTCGGCGTTTCAAAAGTGGAGACTTCGATGTTGCAGACATGGAACGTGGAAAACCGTCACAAAAATAGGAAGATATGGAATTGCAGGCATTGTTGGACGAAGATGATCCGCAAACACAAAAACAATTCGCTGAGCAACACGGCGTTAATCAACAAGCTGTTTCCAATCGGCTACGAGAGATGGAAAAGATTCAGAAGACCGGTAGATGGCTCTTGAGTTGAACGATAGGCAAATGGAAAAGCGCAAAAACAAGCGTGACATGTTGGGTAGACCCAGGCGCACCATCCACATCGACCGCAAGACCGAATCGCTTTGGCAGAAAGACGATGCACTGTGTTTGGTGAGACCAGAGGGGGCGTGGTCTATTATGAGCTGTCAAAACCTGAGAAAACGGTTAATACTAAACGTTGTCAATTGATCGATTTGACCCGTTTACTGCTTGAAAAAGGCCAGAATACCGAAAGAGGCAACACAAAGTCATTTTTCTTCATAACAATGCTCTCCATCACATTGGAAGCACTCGGCAGGGAAATTCTACGATCATGCGACTTATTCACCAGACTTGGCTCCTTCCAATTACCACTTGTTTGTATCGATGGGTCACGCACTTGCTGAGCAGCGCTTTGGTTCGTACGAAGACGTGAAAAAATGACTCGATGAACGGTTCGCGGCAAAAGGGGAAGATTTTTACTGGCGTGGTATTTACAAATTGCCCGAAAGATGCGAGAAATGTATAACAAGCGATGGTGCACTTTTTATGTTTTTTTTTTTAGAAACAAAATCGCATATCATACTTGTACACCTGGTAAGTAACTCTACTTGTTACTAATCGATGTTTTCTTTTTTACATTTTCAAATAAGATGGTTTCCTTTGTTTTTCTATTATTATTTTCTTTCGTTCATAGTTACTTTAAATTAATCGAGGATAAAAAATGTATAACCGAATAATCAAAATGTGTTTATTATATATTGTAAATATCCTCTCCTCTACTAATTTCAGGTCAATCAAAAACAACAAATGGGGAGTTGATAGCTATATTTTCAGAACTATTTCGGATATCATTCGTCAGAGGAAATATAACTATATGTACAGTATGTCTCCAGATAGATGGAACAAAAAAAAAACAATTTGTAACTGCACCGGCACCTCCATCAAAATCGTATCTCACCTGTTTGACAAATTTAAGGCGTCCTGATCGTAATTCATGATCGGAGCGCACATCGATTTAGGCCGAACGACGGCTCCGGGCTCGTTCGACAGGTAAGTACCAAAAGCGATCTCCTCCATGCTGGTGCTCGCTTCTCGCGTCAACTTCGCCGTCGGTTTTTCGTTCGGGGCTTTCCGTAACCCCATCCATCTTCTGGGTATCGTTAACGTATTCGTAGGTTCCGTACTAAGATTAATACTATTGTCAATTATTGTCTGAACAAACAGCGGTAATTACGAAAGAAGTTACGACAGCCTACATATATAGCATACAGCATACTGATTAGAACGGGAAGTCAGCGATACGGGTCGTAACTTATTTCGTAATTGTGTGCTGTTATCGCCGTTAGTCCAGACTAATTATCGGATTTAAACCGGGCTCATCTATAGGAAAGTGACGTACCTATTATTTCTAGTTATTGTTCTGAGTTCTGGCATTGCAGGTGGTCCCCATGGTGTGTCGAGAACCGCTTCTAAAGCGGCCATCGCTTCCTGATGCAGGTCCATAACGATATGCGAGAACGGTCTGGTGGGTTGTTTTCGTTTACAATATTCCGATATTATCTGGTACAATCGATGAAAGAAAAAACAAGAATGTATATAAATATATATGTAAGCATGTTCACTGATACAGAAATAATCACACAGCCATTTTTTCCTAACCAAACTGATAAAGTGTATAGTAAGGAAAGCTCAAAAATTTGTACTGGAAATTAATGAGAGAAACTCCTACGGCAGTATTCCGGGACTGGGGCAAAAGTGTTCGCAAAGAGGCGTGTCCTTATTATGGTGGTATCCGCAAGTAGAGGTTTCACTGTATATGGTAATGGGGAGAACTCAGCAAGCAGATGAGCGATATCTAACGATAGAAACACAAGGAATACGTATTATATTTAAAAGAGTTAAGAAGTTTAGGTAGCTTGGTGCGAAAATGGAAGAAAAAGGGCATGAAAAAACGGAAAATAGAGGCAAGAATCAGGAATGGTAACCGGAAATGTGAGGCATTGCTAAAATCCAACTTTGTGTCCACAAAGAACAAAAAAAAGATTATATACAACCGCTATTAATCCCATAGTTACTTACGCATGTGAGACATTGGTGTTAAATAAATCGGAAATGGAGTTTTTAGAGGGCTGGCAGAGGGAATCTCTGATAATGAGAAATATATATGGAGGGATAAACTAGAGGAAGGATGACAAGAACGAAGAAGCAAGGAAGTAGAAAATTTGTATAAAGAAAAATCACAACCTTTTCCAAGGCCTAAAAGAGGCCTAAGATTGCTAGGTCATGTAGAAAGAATGGACAATCAAAGAATGACAAAGATATATAGAAAAAAATAATAATTGAAAGAAGGAAAGAAAGACCACGCAAAAGATGGATGGAGAGTGTGGAAATAGGACCTTCAGAAATTGAATATTCGAACTCGGAGGAATCGATCGAAAAACGGAAAGGAATGCAGAGAAGTACTAACAAAAAAGAATGAATGCACGAATTATAATGTAATATAACGTAATGTCAATATTATTAAATGTTAAACGACAATTATCTTTTTGACAGTATCAAATAAATTCGTTTTTAACAGGACGGCCGTACATTTTCGTAACCTCGTTCGTTAATTCCACGGGAAAAACTTTATCGCATTTTCTATCTGTGCAAGGAGATCGTCAAGTCGATCTGGATTTGAGCGACATCATTTTTTATCCTCCCCGGGCAAGGGTTTAAGTTATCTTCTCGGTGGACGGTTACGAATTAAGGAAGCGTAGATAAGCGGCGAGAAGTTGGAACTTTTGCGGACGTAATCGCCGAAAAGACGGGAAAAATTGATTTCGGGGCGAAATTGGTAAATACGTCGTTGCAATTGAATGATGATTAAATGAACGAAAAAGGTCGGCATTGATCGAGCAAATATGTTATTGTATCTTAATTTTGTAACTTTACAAAGATTAGATGATGGAAAATTCGAAAGAATGTTTAAATGCGAATAAAAACAACAAGAGCAAATGTTGTAAGAGGCAAAAGCAGGTCCCACCGAGATTCGAACTCGGATCGCTGGATTCAGAGTCCAGAGTGCTAACCGTTACACCATAGGACCGCTTACAATCGATACGCTCCCTCCCTTTCTCAAATCATCCCCCGGACAGGTATTGTATAACTTTTAATAATAATAATATCTTTATTAAGCTGAATTTGCTTGTTATAATACTTGTAATAAGTTAATAAAAACTAAACTAAAAACTGTGCTCTTAAATATTTTTATAATAAATTCTTAAATAACTTAATATTCGAACTACTTTTAATTTTATAGGGCAAAGTATTATATAATGTAAGTCCGTCCACTAAAATATTTTTTACAGTTTGAGTTCTCTTATACATATATGTATCAACTTAAAAATCTGCGTATATTTTGAACTTGCGTAATGCTAGTTATGTAATCTGGCAAATTATTTTTATTTTATATATAAATATTAGGCTTCTAAATACTACCCGCTGGCGTACATTCATTAAACTTAGGGTACTTAACACAGGTGATATGCAATTTAAAATTATTCTCATTGTCCTATTTTGCATTTTTTCTAACTGTGATGTTTCAATTTTGTTTAAGTTAAACAATATACTGGAACAATAATCTATATGTGGGGCAATTAAAGATTTGTATAATACGAATTTAACTTATACAATCAGTTTTTTCCCACACTTGGTAAGAAACCAACCTTCTTTCTGACATTTTATTCATTATAAATTTAGCGTTTCCTTTAAACGATAGGTTTTTATCTCCAACTATTCCCAAAGTATTTTATACTATCCACTCTTTCAATTTTTTAAAAATTTTTATGGAGCGTAACTGCACCTGGAATCCCATCACCATTTAAAACTCGTCCTTTTATCAGTCGCCCGTTATCCATATTGTGTTTTACAGCATATGTACTTCGTTCTTCAGCTGACGAGGTTGCAGTGTACTCCCTGCCCGCGCAAATACGACCTGGTCGCAGTTTTTCCTTGTTTTCGGCGGATTCTACTAGAGGTTCGACGTTTTCATTTATTTTAGGCAACATCGACTACACCGCAGGGAATATTCGTCCGTTTTCTCTCTTACAGCTTACGATTGTTCCTCACCGTGGAAGATGTGACTAAATCGGAGGTTGCTGTGAATCATCCCCGGGTACTAGTTTCTTTTCCTATTTTTCTCCCTTCCGTATGGCCTGAATTGGAAGTTATCCGTTCGTCCGCTTCTAATTGGTTGCAGTTAAGTATGGTAGTTCTGGGGAAATTTTTCGACTTTTTCTCGAGCTTCTGACACGACAGATCACTTTCGACCGCAGTATTAAATTAACGCGAACGCCACGCTTAACATTCGAACTTCGGCATTTTCGATACTTTACCATTCATACGCCGACTCGATTCGACTCGTTCTCGCGACTCCTTCAGTCGACCCCCATTCGATTCGATCAGTCTGGTAATAGAAGGCGAATTTCGTGCGATGCGTGTTGCGGTCGCCCAGTGCGCCCGTTCTCAGCCCCATTGGTCGAGATTAAGGCTACAAAACTCAAGGTTTGATGGTAGCAGCTTTCAACAGATTGCCGTTTGTTCTGACGTACATCGAAGATGGTTCCGTAGGCTTATTATTGCCCAGTTTATTACTGATTCGACCGCTATATTTAATCACATATCGAAACCATTTCTTTTTTGTTTTGCTCTATTAACCGTATATATTATATTTTATCCAATATAAGCTTTGTGAGCAAGCTCTGTTTGCTGCGTTTTTTCTAACCTTTTTTTTACAGCTTCTAGTAAAGTGTTTCAAATGTATGTAAGTTACAGTCGTATTTAAGTGCAAAAGAACAGGGAAAAATGATTTTGGTTAAGGATACGAAAAGAAGTCAAAATTTATAGGACTGTGCAATTATTCTTGAACACGACATGAGTATTTTCATTATGGAAAATGTGCAAGACGTAGATGTATATGTTGATTATGTACATACGTTAACACAATGATTCAATGATAACAAAAGATGTACAAAGTTCGCGTCGAATGATCGCATTTTTGCCCCCGACCTACAGGTGAAAGAAAAACTTCCGTCGTCGACGAACGACAGGATATCTGTTGAATTCTACTGCCACCTTACCAACGGACGTGTATAGATGGATATTACAGGCTACGAGACAAAGACGAGGATCAGCGCGCGCGCTAGGTTTGCAAAAACCATCACGAATGATGTACGTGCATGTGCGGGTGAAAATATGTCAACTTCGCCGTTTCTTCTTTTCGAAGTGGCCGTAAAAGGACGAAGGAGGAGCGGGGGCGGGGAAGAACGTCGGAAAGAAAAAACCGAAAGGGTTTTACGTTTATATCGGGCCATATACAATGCGCGAAAAGAATTTATGACGCGAGCGAGAAGGGATGATGCGAAAGTCTGAGTGCATCATATATCCTTCCTCTCTTTGCGAGATCAAAGGCGCAAAGGACGCGTCTCTTTGCTTGCCGCTCCTGCCGTTTCGTATACGCGCGTGCTTCAACCGCCGCCGATTTTATTCGACGAAATATCAAATTATCTCCTCGACGCTGCAAGTTTAGTTGATACCAACCAATATCAATTTTTCGTTTACGTAACATATACAATAACATTCTTCTTTCGGATATTTACGGCTTATAATGCGCGGAGTTTGGGAAGCATTTATTAATTTATTAAAAAACGTATTAAATAAATTTGGATGACCGAAATTTATATCGCATACTTTTATAACTGTTTTAGCCGGGGCCGGACCTAGATGATATTCATGGCAGGGAAGAGGGGGAAAGGAGGGAGGGAGGGAAGGGGGACAAAATGTTTTTGGGAGGACAAGAAAAAGGAAAACGTTGAATAGGAACAGAAAATGAATAGAATACAAAATTTATCATATTCTATTAACAATTATTATTAAGAATATTATACATTAGTATTCATTGTACAAAATATATAGTGTATAGTGAAACATTTGAAACCAAAACCACCTACAAAAAGTTAAATAAAGTTTTTATGCAATATAATATACATACTTATAAAATCGCTAATTATCTTGAACATAACATTTCATTTTTATGAAATAAATATTGTATACTCTATGTATTGGAAAAACAAATAATCATCCATAAAACTTAACAAGGAACAAAACGGTAATAGAAAACGTTAAACGAATAATTTAAAACAACTGACTTCTTTCTATATTTTTTCGATTAACTACTTAATATCTCCTAATCTCTCACCTACCGAAAAATATAAGGTAGGTAGAAGATTGTGTAAGTTTTCAACCTTCTCGTAGAGATCCAATAAATATTTGACAAGTATCTTTGCCTGTTGGGTTGAAACGAAACAATTCGCACCTAAACAAAAATCTAAATTTGCTTTGATTTTCGATCATTGTGTGTATGTCTGTGAATATTGTTTTGCTCTTGTTTCGTTGCACGTTCATTCTTGTCAATTTTATGTGTTATTGTTTGAGGCTAAAAGCTTTGTTTTTGTCCTGTTTATTTTTTTTGTCAGTGGATTAGTTTTGAACCCGGGTATAGTGTAAAGTTTACAGTTGTACGAGAAACTACCGAAATCGAAAACCGGATCGAGTCCTTGCGATAAATTCGATAATTGATCCATTCAATTAATTCACATTGTATCGCCGAATTTTCACGAATTAAAACGCGCCCTCCTTCGACGAAAATCGCGTTATTACCGCCGTTCTTAAGTTTCGCGATGCCGAATAATAAAACGAAATTGATCCGTTAATTAAGATTAAAGCGGTTTAAGGGTTATTCCATTACGGCGGAGGTAAATTAAATTCTGATTACCGCGCTATCGACGGGCGCTTAGCTTAGCGCGGTCGTTAGCCGGAATTCTATTATTTCGACCTTCTTACGAAGGGATAGGTGGAAAGCAGGAAGCTCGATGCGATGCGGAGGAGGCATTGTTTCTGCGCCCGACTCTTTTGTGCGCGATTATCAAACCGGGACCGATTTTGCGCCGTCTTTTTCGCGCCCGCCGGAAGAATGAGTTTGAAAATGAGGGGGCGAAACGTCTTCGGTGCAAGGAGGGAATAATGGGTTCTTTCTTCTCGTTATTTCAATAATTTCATTAACCCGTTTGAATCCAGGGTATCGAATAATTTTTTTTAAACAGTAAATTGATGTTATAACATTACAATCTGGTCAATTAATGACCAACGAGCAATTTAGTTCTAACTTAATTTACTACTATGATATAAATGTAAAATTGAGATACACTCATAAGGGTTTTTAATGCTTGTCTGTATTGCTTTAACTACACTGCACTCGGCGTGTATACCGCCGTACTATACACTCTCTTTATAATAATAATAATAATAATAATAAATAATATTGTAAGTCCCCTATGTTTTATTAAAAATTATTGTTTTTTTTTTTTGTTAATGTTGAGTTTCAGATTGTTTTGTCTGAACCAGTCATTGAGCTTTTCGAGCGACGCTTCTCCAGCTTTCGTCAAAGTTCCAGGCGTAGAGGCGCGCACTATCAGCCAAGAATCGTCAGCCAACAGCACCATAAGATCACTCACTATATCCGGAAGGTCGTTTATATAAAGTGAGAAAAGCAGTGGCCCCGAAATGGATCCCTGAGGGACACCACTCCCCACATTTCTCCAATCTGGTTTTATTCGTTTTGCCAATTCACCAGAACATATAACCCTTTGTCTTCTGTCTCTTAGGCAGGACTATAACCAATCAAGGATCTCTCCTCGGAACCCCATTCTTTCCAATTTTGTTAGTAGCGTGTTATGATTTACAGAATCAAAAGCCCCTGAAAAATCCATGAAAACGCCAGTAGTTATTTCTTCGTTATTTACGCCATTAATAATTTCTTCCGTAAACTGAAAGATAGCTTTCGTCGTAGATAGATTTTTCAAATATCTATTTTGGTCAATAATTTATTATAATGTTTTGACGTATACAATTAGTCATTCTATTATGGGCGATCTTTTTGGAAAAATTATTTTTGTAAGGTTAAAAATTAGAGCTATTGGTGTATAGTTTGGAAACGATGATTTTCTCTCCTTCTTACATATAGGTTTAATAGCTGTCTGCTTAAGAGCATTGGGAGAATTTCCACTTGTGAAGGATAGATTAATTATATACTTAAGGGCTTTGCTAAAGTCTCTGAGCATTCTTTTAGCAACGAAGATGGAATTTCGTCGATGCCGGTAGCTTTGGAATTGTTGAAACCTTTGAAAGCGAATTTTATTACCATTTCATCCGTCAAAAGCAGTGAACATGTTTTAGATGTATATTTGACATTTTCGATACTAAAATCAGTGTCTTTTGTATTCCTAGTTATGTTTACTAAATAATTATTCATGTCATTTAATAGATCCTTTTTGTCGACATAATTATCTTTAAAGGTATCGAAATTCTTTCGTTTTTTCCCCCTGCAACTGGATGACAATTTCCCAAGTTGTTTTATTTCTATTTTTGCCTTCTCAATCTGTTTCTTCCTTCTTTCCTTCCTTCCTTCTCAATTCTACCATTCATAGTTCCCTCATATAACTGGCGTTTGATACGAGACATTGTTTTAATTTCATCTGCAATCCAATTGTTAGAATTTTTGTTTCTCACTGTAATTTCCTTCTTCCGTTATAGTTTTTCTTAATATTTCCATAAATTTGTCAAAAGAAGAGTTTACATTACTGAGAAAACTTCGTAAAGAAGTCTTTAATGAATTGGCACAGGACAACATCGTGTCGTTGGTCTGTGTGCCACGACTTAATTGCCGACAAACTACCCAAGGAAGGTTCTAAAAGAAACTTCCCTGGACTAGAAAGTGTATGGGAGATATCAAAGGATTCTGCCCGACGGGAAATCTGGTTGATGGTTAGAAAGAGGACACTCAAACAAATGGAAATTGATCAAAGGTCAATTCCACACTGTTAGGTGGGCGTTAAATAAATGATAACTACAGACGTTAGTACTTCTAATCGTTGATTCGCGTGCGCACCCCGTCTAATTCCCCGTCTACTCGTATTTTGCGTACAATAAAAAATAAATAGAAATCGACCGGCGGCGGTGCGATAAAGATTTATAGTGAATGATCGACGATGGGAAACGAGAGGAATGGAGGTTACTTGCTTTCGTCGTCGTCTCCCGCGTTTATTGATTTTTACCGCGAACGAGAGTTAAACGGGCGAAGCCAGAGCCGTCCGTTCGACTGGGGGCATCTTCCCATGATTAATGGCAGGTGACCGGCCGGGTTTCGAACGGAAGCGCAAAACAATTTGTAAACAGGAACTAGTTGAATGCGAACTGGGATGATGCGCAGCAACGACGTAATAAAGTAAAAGAATCGGATCGGAAACGTTACGGGTGAAACGGGATTCGATTCCGAAATTTTCCGTGATTGAAGTCTCGCGGAAAAATAATTTATCGTTCCAATCGGGATAGGAAGGCGAAGACAATACAACGATTCGAAGTACATAACTAAGAACCTTATATGATAGAGATCTACCACTAATAGGTCAATAGAACAAGGCTGGTTTGAACGATAGTTATATTTTCAGAACGTTTACAAACGTTTTCGGAACACATTCGTCAGTGAAAATATAACTAGATAAATATATAAACAAACTTTTGTTTTTATTTGGGACTATCAACAAAATAACTAGTGACTAGGATTTCTTGATATAGAGGATGTGTAACCAACTTTTATATATATATATATATATATAAATTATAAAAACTAAATTAATGTGTAAACATACATGCAAATTAAGTAAAACCTTATATCAAAAAATCTTTGTCGAAACCTTAACAATTCTGTTCAAGGACTAGGGAAAACCCAAATTTAAAAAGCTAGCCAAAGGTTTCCTTCTTAAGAAATGCAAATGTCATTTTAACAAATTGCTATATACATTACTTAAATTTTGAATATCGGTCCTGAAATTAATGTTTACACATTAATTTAGTTTTTATAATTTATATATATATAAAAGTTGGTTACACATCCTCTATATCAAGAAATCCTAGTCACTAGTTATTTTGTTGATAGTCCCAAATAAAAAACAAAAGTTTGTTTATATATTTATCTAGTTATATTTTCACTGACGAAGGTGTTCCGAAAACGTTTGTAAACGTTCTGAAAATATAACTATCGTTCAAACCAGCCTTGTTTTATTGACCTATTAGTGGTAGATCTCTATCATATAAGATAAGTATAAAAAGGTCGCGAAATATATATATATATATACATATAACTAAGAACTAAATGTGTATATGTATACAGGGTGTGACTGTGTAAATGGTTAAAAAGTTGTCCAAAAGTAGATGATTAAAATATATTCAATACTTGCTTAATAAACGTAGGGGCCCAAACGTACCGTTCGCAAGATATTTATAATTACAGTTTTGAGTCCGGCCCTGTTATACAATTGTGGTGAGTTTCCAATACGACTAACGATCGGATCATTGTTAGGGTAAGCATAACTAATTTATGAAGAACCGGTCTATTTCAAATTTGGGAATTTTTCACACTGCTTGCATAGTACATACATGTTATGCGATTTATTAATCATATTGTTTTAAACATTTTTACACAGCAATCACATAAATAGATAATTGTCAAACACGTCTAATGTTAGGCATTTCTTGTGAAACTTTCTTTGTTTTCTTAATTTTACATGTTTACGAATAAATAAATCTTTTTAAAAGAATATATTTTTATCATTACCAATAAAAGATCGTCGAACTTTTGAAATATAGGTCAAGTTCATGCAACAACAGCGAAATAAAACATCTGTTTATCTGTGACAGAGACAGAGAAGCATTATTCATTCGTCGATACTATGCTATTTACGGGCGACGCTATTTCAACGAAACCATCTGCCTACACAGTACAATACCCGAATACTGACTGAATGCCCGACTATTTATTTGGACTTTTAGAAATCCCTTACCTCTCAAATAAACGTTTACGAGGAGCACAGAATCGTAAGGTAAAAATGTAGGGGGCTAAAATTTTATTAAAATTAAGCAAAAACGTTTCGCGCGATTTGCTATTGTTTTCGCTGATTACGTTAACTATACCATACCAGCTTTACCACATTAATAAATTAATCATCTTCACAGTTACACCCTGTATATATACACTGTGTCCCCGGATAAAGTTGACAAGAGGAAACAAATTGTTATTATTGATTTGAAAAAGTCATTCTTTATAAAAAGTTCTGCTCATCATCATTCAAATCCTTGAAAGGCAACCTTGGTACCTCGCGTTGATACCGCAATATGTAATAATTATAGTTTACTCCGTACGTACGATTTCCGCAAAATACATTCGAGAACGATTTCGCTCGATCTTAATTAAAAGACATAACGAAGCGCTCTCGTTCCGTAACGAAACGAGGCGAGACGTTGTACGCGCGGCAAATGAGTACGTATACGAACGTCCTAAGTACTTACGTCTAGAAGGTGCATAAGTGAAGCCCTGGAATGCGCCTGAGGTCTCGTCATGTCACTAAAAACTTGGCAAAGTTCCCCGCTTAGACGTGAGGTGGCCGCGTGACTCGTAACCGTGGCCCTTTTCAACGTCTCCCCCAGAGCGTAGATCCACATCTGCAAATGGTATATCTGTAACGGCATTCTCGTAAATGATCGAGGGCGAAATTATTATCTTCGAAAAGGAGAATTTACCGGGAATTGTCGACATTTTCCGAGGGGGAGAAATAAAAAGGAAAAATCGTCCTATAGAAATCGTCTGAAATAATGGAACGACTGGAGGACTGGCGCGCACTACTGAAATGAAGTAAATTTCGTCAGTCGAACGCGTTCGTGACGCGGTGTGTTCCACCGAATGGGATGTACCTTTCTGTCTACGTATGTATGTATGTGTTTTGCACGGCTGTACCTATTGTACATATACATACCTATCTGCCTCTACGACCTGTACATGCAAATTTACACATTGTGTTCCATTTATAGCATTGTCCGGAGTTACAATAAATATGTTTTGTTGTTTACACGCTCCTTGGTTTCCGTTGAATAACGCTCTCGCTTCGTCGAACACGCTCGTTGATGAGTGTACTTTTCGTGTTTAAACATACGTTGCTTCTACTAAAATACTGTATAGATACATTTCTAGATATGACCATTACTGCATGTATCTATGGCATTGACCAAAAGTAATTGTATTTCTCTTTTTGTATACAAGCGATTTTCTCATGGGATAAAATACGTTGTTTGGTTTTTTTTGGGATCAATTTCAGATGTTTTTCAACTACAACTTTGTGTCCAAATAAGTTTTCTTTTCTTTTCATATCGATATGAAATAATTACGCTGTGTTTATAAATGACCGTACGCTAATTACGTTGGTATTACTATGGATTTTATTTTCCTGCAGCCTGGTCAAATCCAGTGCCACAGTATAGAATGACAGAGTGACGTAGTTCTACGAACAATGACAATCACTAAGGTTATGTTTGCGTGGACTTGTTGAGAGAAATACAAGGTGTGTATAAATCAGTGAAAAAGCTACACGCAGCGACCTCCTTCATTCGATTTAGAATCGAAAATCTTAATCTTAAACTGTTGTATAGTCGATTTCAGAACTCATGGCACTTGCGCAGATGACGAATTTGAGGATTAAAAAGAGTAGGAAATATGAAATGGCAGAGAGGGCAATAGTATGGACTGTGTTCCCTAGCTACTTTTCGTACAGCTACGCTATCTGGAATTTCCAAGGCTAAAGTGCAAAAGCTTGTGAAACAGGGCCAAGATTACATACAGGCTAAAAGAGCCATAATCAAGGTCAACTTCACTAGGCATGCACCAAGGGGCCAGGTTTAATCTAGATAAGGAAGTTAGGCCTCAACAGACGGCGGAGGCTACTAAACGTAAAGAAAGGGCAGAAGTCCAAAAAGGCGAGGTCGAAGGGCAGCACTCTCGCAGGTCTTCCCAAAAGGCAAGAGGCCAGAAGGTTTAACCTTCAGGGGGCTGCTTTGGAGAAGATCGCGGAAGTATGCAACGACTACCCAGCCACCCAGATTGAGCTGGCAAAGCTTAACGCAATCCACGGCTCTATTATGGAGGCACATAGCAGCATTACGGAGCAAGGGCTTCAAGTCCGCTTTAAAAATACACGTATATGCGGAAGAACCGCTCTCAAAGCTGTTAAGTCTAATTAAAGGAATAAAGCTGGAGAACGTACTCTAAGGAGACATGAGGACCACAATAGATCTGCAAAGGTCGCAGTGGAACAGGCATCATTGCCACCTCAAATAATCTTATGGACTGTGTTTAATATTTTCTTTAAAACGCTTTTTGTTTGCGTTTCTTTGTGCTTCAAAATCAATGTTTACCGGTCGTTGCCATAGTGATTTCGATGTCGATATTTTTAGTGTGAATAGTATTACATTTAAGCCAGACCTCGCGCATCTCAAGTTCCATTAGATTTGAAATCGAGTATATCGTGCTTGGTATGTTTTTAGGAAGCACTTGAAGAAACATACATTTGGCAATATTGGATTCGCATACAAATTCGTGATTGTCGAAACGCAAGTTGCATTTTATATTAAATTATTTCTTAGGTGGAACTAACAAACGATAATTAACGAGCCCTGAAGAGAATTGTTTGAAATTTATGATCTAAATACGATAACTAACTGACAACACGAATGGCGATGCGATTAGCGACCACTTAACGATACGTCTATTCGCTCAGCTCAAGCAGTAGGCATCCCAATACGCCTTGATAAAATTGCAGGCGTACCAACAGAATTGGCGTAGAAGCATTTACATATACTGTCTATTCATGAAATCGTTCATATAATACATACAATCGTCCTTACCTTCTCGATTTCCGTATCCGAACATTGCCTGTTCGGTCGATATTCCGGAGCTAAATAGCCGGCAAGATGAGCAGGTGGTTCCCCGGCCAACATCGGACTCTGCTGAAACTTGACCCTTCCTCGGCTCGATAGGAAAAGCGCAGATGGCGTTACGAAAGGGATACATGTCTCGGTTGAGGCTCCGTCTGTAAATCATGTTCGTGGGTGTATATAAATCAAGGAAAGAACTGTTGAGGTCCTCTTTATATAATACAATCGAATCTAACGTAAAATTGAAATATGTGAAAATTAAGGACGATAAAGATGAGTTTGTACCGAATGTTCGCCCTATACCCTCGAGGCCTGTTGAGCGATTTATTTATTTGTTTTGAATGTTACCGGAAAACTGTAAGAGAAAATCTTAAAAATTTACGTCTTTTCTACAATCGTCACGAAAGTCATTAGTTTGAATGCGAAATAGTTTCAATGAGTCAATCTAATTTGTTCTTGCAGTGCAAGCGATTAGACAGTTTTCTTTAAAAGCTGCTTAACCAACGAACCTCTCTTTTCACTTCGTTCATCGAGAGTTATGCAGATTTTCTACTTTTTATCTTTAAAATGCAACTGTTCAACCTTTCAATTTCGTCTTAAATCCAAACCAATTATCGATACGCTTCCGTTTACTTAACAGCATCGTTCGCTATTACTGCATAATTTTCGTTCTATTCTCGAAATGTCTTACGCTTCTTCGTTTTTAGTTTCGCCGTTATTTTCAATTATAACCGACCGACGTTCGCGTTCCGGAGGCGTACCGAATTCAATTACAAGAGCACGCCTTAGCCTGTATTCGTTAATTTGACTCGATTCTACTGTACTACCCGTCGCGACGCGATTTCTATCAAAAGAAGGAACAAAGCGATCGCGAGGATACCGCTGCGTGGCGCGGGGGCAGGGAGGAAATTCGGAGGACGTCGTCATTAAGGCAACGAGACGCTAACGCATCGCACCCTCGCGATTCTTAATACAAAGACCGTCGGTCCATAAAAGAGCATTAATAAATCGCGATGTTAAGCGTCGATGAATTTTCCGAAATTTTCATCGATACACGTCAACAACGAGGAAAAAACGTAATATCTGATTAAAAATAAATAACTTATAAATTAAAAAAGAAGTAGAAAATGAAAGCGCAGGAGATGTGCGAAGTTGAAATGAAGTTGATAATTGAGGGAGGAGATATGTGTTGAAACTCCATATTATATTAACAAACAAACCAAAAAAACACAATATTTGTGTAATTTTGAATGAAGACACTACATATACTTATGGAGAATGATTGTACACCACGTGACCAGTAATTTTTTAAAATCTGGGGATTTTTGTGTTCATTGGTTTATGGTATTTATATATCGCTAGGATCATACTAGCATTTGACATAGGCGTACAATCCTTATTCACGATTTTGGTTCATTCTTTACGTTTTCCCTCCATTATTTTTATCGTACATTTAAAGTAACAGAGCTGTACTTTTCAGCAACCACAGCCGTTGCATCGCATTTCTACGTAAGGCAAGCTAGGTAGAATATCATATTGGATAAAATATAAATAATTATTCTAGGTTAAATTTTAGAATGATGAAAGTGAACAATACGCATTTATACTGATTTTCGCATTTTCGAAGCGGTACTCGAAATGAAGATGGGACTTGGACATACTCACTGCAATCTTGTATTGAACAATACGTGGAAGCATTTCCAAATGAAAGTATTTCATATGAAACATTTTCCCGCCATAAGAATAGACTTGTGGAACGATTTGAAAATAAACATTGCATGTGCAAAAGGGAAATTTACCGGTAGGCCAACTGTATTAAATGTACATAGATGATTTTGATATGCATGACATTCAACTACTACTACTATCAAGTTATCTGCTTAGGTAGATATGATACACACATAGTTTTATCGAAACTAATTTACACTCTATTAAAATTGGTATACGGGTGGCATTTTCAAGACGACGTATTTTGGGGGTTATATTCTTTAATGATACAGTAACTGCTGAAAGATATCGTAATTACATTTTACACCCATTTATCGAACAGTTGCACGATGACGAATTGAAGGAAGGATATTTTCAGCATGATGAAGCAATAACTCATACTGCATTCGGTACGTTGAAATGCCGACGACAATTTTATGATGATCGTGTTATTAGCTATGGAAGATGGTCTGCAAGATCACCGGATTTAACACCCTTGATTATCTAAAAAATAAAGTGTATAGACAACGCTTACATAACATCGTAGTCAATCAAAGTATTTGACAATTTAAAAAGGAGGATACAATTATGTATAGAACAGAACGGATCACATTTTGAACATTTATTGTAATTTGACAGAATTTATTTGCTCTACTCTTAATGTAACAGCAGCTGTTGACTAACTGATTAAGCAAATTGTCGCAATTATTATACTTATATCTATCTCAAATTGAGAAACGCAGAATAAAAAGTTACGATCTATCTAGCAATAAAGTAAATAAAAAGAGTAGATAATAATTTCTTTTTATTTTAAAAATGCGCATACTAATTAAAACCTTATAGGTTGCCAGTACACTATTCTTTTTGTAAAATATTGCACAAAGTGGCGTATTTCTGCAATATTTTACATAAAGTAATAGTGCACTACCAACCGCCGTTATTTGAGTTCCTTAATTTGGTAGTTACGTGGTGGACAGGAATTGTTGATATCTCTATATTACTAAGTAAACTAAAGTAAATAAACGATATTTTATCGCTATGAACATATTCGTATTTATATATGTACATTAAAAACTGCAAATACGAGATAGATTACAATCCATCTGTAATGTTCTTTGCGTACGTAATGGGCTGATTGAAATGAAGATAATGGAAATGACACTTTTGCGGTCTAGGCGCGTTCAGGTAAACGTATTAGATAAAAACCGGTTTCTCGACACGCGCATTCCAATATAATGGAAAATTTAGTTTGTATTCAGCATTCGTATTGCAAGCAGTAACACCGGCGAAGCTGTTAGAAAGAATGCCGAAATTGTGTGCGGGTGTATTGAATGCGAAAAAGTGGGCGTATTGACGAATCGCGAATTTAAGTCAATATATGTATGTTTATCTTTGTCAGCAAGTTGAGGAACACATTGTTAGTTATTTCTATAAGTATAGAGTAATTTTTTATTTTATAATTGATATTTGACTGTTTCCTTTTTGTAATGTTTTGAGGATGAGTAAACGGCAATGATCTGTAGTGTATGTTTCACAACACTGTGGTTTCATCGGGCTGTCAATTTTATTCTCGACATTATTATATACACTATTTACAAACCTGTAAAAACCTTTTACCACTTTAAGTAGATATAAACAATCTTGTTTTTATTTTTATGTTCTGTCATTTCAGCGACTTCAGGTCACCTGCTTAACCTACGCGACATGCTTGTGCGGGAAGATTAAAAAATGCTTAAGGAAGTAATATGTAATGAAATTAGCACTCGAACGAAGCAGCGGAGTATTATGATAATTTATTTCAATTAGATAACGCCATCCAATTACCGCTCCAATTGAATGTCGGAAACAAATGGCAGCATCGGGAACGAGCACGAACGCCCTACAATGGACGTGTGCTTCTGCATCCAAATCGACGAAGGCGATAGGATAGGAAACGCGACCGTCGTCATCAACAATGCGCCAGCTGAGGCGATTGTTTTGGAGATATCCGTACGTACGATACGTACGTAATCCTCCCCTCTCCTCATCCTTGAAGGGTCCGTCAGTGCAATCTAAATTGTTCCCTGACACAAGTACAACGTCGCGCTATAGCAGCTACCAACTAGCCAACGTAGTACAGCAGCTGGAGCTGGTGCTAGAACGTTAAGTGAAGTCCGGTAGTTGGTTGCACCAATTGAGGCTTGTTTAAGTGGATGTATAATTTGCGAGCTCTCCCGGCGTATAATTGCAGTAAGTGTGCACGTTGGAGAATATCCGAGGATATTTTGTTTCGAGGAATGCATTCGCGCATCAAATTTTTAGAAATATTATCGGTTGAACGCTCCCACAGCGCAGCGTGTTTGTTGAGAATTTGGTGCATTTTGGTTGTGCAGTTATTGATGTAACTTTTGGTCCGCAAATTAGTTTATCTTATTCAATGGAATTTAAACCAATTCGCCAACGTCGCGTATTACATAAAAACGCTACGAAATTATTTCCCACTTTGAACCACTGTCTCGCTGTACGCCTATTTCGCTGTCATATTCTAAGAGGAGAATTGTTGGGTAGGCAAGAAAGTAGTTTCGGTTTTGTATGTATTATGCAAAGAAAAAATCTTTAATGAAATATGTATGTTCCATATTGTTCAATGACCTTTTGCCATTATTGTTGTCAATACATACTTTCTTATTATTTGAGCATGATTTCAATATGTCGTTTCTAACTAAATCAGGGGAAAATTTGACCGCTAGTAAAACAACCACCCAAAACCGATCGTTCGGACAACGAAAGGTGTAATCGATGCCGAAAATTTACCGCATTGAAAACATTGCGCATCTTTACAATTCTTCTTCTCCGCTTCTTCTAATTTATGTTTACCGACCTCCAAATTTCTTTCTTTGGAAATTTATGGTCGTCAAAGGGGCACAACTTCTTAATTACCTTTTTAATTATAACGGGACGCCGTCGTCTTTCCCGTGCAAGCGCAACCGTGTACTACGGGTTGAAATTGTAAAATAAAGCCCGCGCTGTTTCGGAGATTAATTTCGTAATAATTTATCGCGTCGTGCTTCTCCGAAAGATATGTACGTAAACGGCGCGAAATTGTTTGTTTTAAACTACACGAGCTGACTACGCCGTGCCACCGTTAAAATAGGAATATCTCCTCTTTAAATATGAGGAATCGCCAGATCGATAATTGGAGCAGATGTATTTTTGGGGTTCGAGATGGACATTAAAGGATTACGCGCCAGTCGGAGAATCAAGTTATTTCAAGTTATGACGAAATAAAAAGAGATCTCGTCTGAAAAGCGTCGATAAGACCTAGCTATTAATTCGAGGGATTGAATAGGTAGGACTTCGTTGATTTGTGCTTCGAGAGTTCCGATAGAACCGATTTATTCATTGAGTGTGCCAAAAGTGTCAGCGCCAAAGCACGTTCTTTTCGCTCTTTTATCAGAACGAATGCACTTTCGAAAGGAAACACATATTTACGTTGGAGCACGCTCCGAGATATAGATTTTCCAGCAACGAATTCGCCAATGAAACAAGGAAAAATGTTAGTTTTATTATGTTTTAAGTCGCATAATATATTGCTTAAAAAAACTAATTGATAGTATTTTATTTTGATAATGGTATATCGGCAAGAATTCTTCCTAAATACGCCCTGCATTAAATTTTTGTTTCGTTACGCAGGAACGGCGCGCATAAATCATCATTAATAGAAATTCCTAGCATGTGGCAGCGTGAAATGACACGCATTGATACGTCCATATGCGCAACGCCGAAGAGTAAAATATTGTGCCGGCTAAATCACGTCGCGTAGCCTTTGCCTTTTGATTAATATCCGCATGCAAGTTTGTGCCGGTTCCTATACGAGAATACGTGCAAATATGTATGTACGTATATGTGCGCAATTTTGACATATAGTCAATATCGACGCAGGTTGCATTGTACACGTTTAGCGATTCTCTGCAGCGAAGGGCTGTTATCATATCAACTCCGTACCGATTAAATTATGAGCACTGGGATACGAACCGAAATTTATTTGCTCACCACTAGTCGTATGAGAATAATATCGTAAACTTTACTAGTGATATAATTTACAATTGTTACAATTAGGAAATGCTCCAATTCTGAACTTTAGATACGTGAGCAATCCACCAAGACGAGGATTAGAGTTTGTTTTCTTAGAGAAAAACACATTACGTCATGAAAATATGCGCGGAATGTGACGTTTCACTGACTTTCGCTGGTCGGTTGCCATGGTAACGTATACCGAATTCCAAATTAAGTTCATTGCGCATATGACGTAATGTGCTCTTCTCTTAGGAAACAAACTTTACGAGAGCGGTCTCTTCCGGTGTCGTCTAATCTTTCCTATTCTTCTCTCTCATCCTTTTCTAACGTATGACGTTTAGTTCGTGAGCTCGCGCCTAATAAGCACGCATTGCGCAACGAGATTAAGGATTGAGAGTTCTTCGCCTGTTATCAGGTGACAATAGTAGCAAAGTTGGTTAGGACCGGATTCAATACGAGACCGATGAAAGAATGATTTTTCAATAAAATAGCTTACCAAAGAAAAGCTAACAGTGGTCAAAAACTTTGTAATTTAACATTAGATCTCCAAAAATGTATTTGAACAAATACACAAACAGAAAAAGGTGGCTTTTGAGAAAACTTACAATATGCTAGCAACAGTAAAGATGCTATGTGAATGCAACGTTTCAGTTCTAACTAGAATTAACAGAGTACAACGTTTATCTATGGTACATAATTGTTGCTTTTCGGTCGTCAACCAAACATTCATTCATCTTTTTCCGAATCCAGGACGCTTCCCCCATCCATAGGCCACTACATTTCGTCTGTTGTCTAGGTAAACAGATGTTTACTATTATTCCATGGATAGCGCAATTTATCATAGACTTGACGTTATCACAGAGGTCTAGATTTTTGATGCCCCGGTGTCCTTGATTTCTTATATCCGGTGGTAATTAGGACTTCTTGTAACATAAAAGTGTTGAATGTATGTGTTTAAATACCTACATTGTTTTCTATCTTTCAATCGATGTTTTTATAATGATTGATATTTTTATTTCTAGTTGCATTTTTTGCTCACATTAAACGTCTCTGGCTGGACTTAACAAAGGAAGCTAATACCCCCAAGGTACCTAAGTCTTTAAAAGGTGGAGTGCGTGGTATAGTATAAATAGAACACAAAATTAACCAAGATGTCATTTGAACATGGGACGTCTACCCGACATTTACTGTGAATTTTGATATATTTTTAATTGTAATTAATGATAGATTATCTAGCAAATAAAAGTACATTAACATTACAATAAGATGATATAGCTAGATGAAGCTACCGCCCTGATTTGAATAGTTGCTAATATCACTGATTAACGTGTTTTTATGGTTACGGCGCGTTTTTGAAGTGTTGTACAATTACGGACATTACGGCCCCATACTGAGCATAGTCTTGTATAAGGTATGTATTCTTTTAAATTGTCAAATCTTACTAATATCAACGTATCAGCATTACCTACTAAAAATTTCAGGTCACGTGATGGACACTTCCGATTCCTCGCTTTCTAATCACCAAGCTTCGAAAAGTCACTCTTCCGTCATCAAACCGCCTTCGCATTTCTTCATATTTCATTCTATTCCTTTTTGACAACAACCACGTCTCACTTATTTGTGTAAATTACGTTCTGCGTAATTTCACACATCGACATACGCCGTTCATAAATCTTCATTGCTGATTCGGCGCGTTACGATATGTCAACTGATAGAATATATTTTAGGGAGAACATCATTTGTCTTCCGGTTTTTTACGCGTTCCTGTGGTATTCCCCGATAAAAAAACGGAACGGTGACTCGACGAAAAAATCTGACCTCCTACCCCTCGTAAAATCTGGTTCAATTATTCGACGTAGGTAGTCGGTTAGATGCCGTCGAGATAAATCGATAAATCACGAGAAAGTCGTGAATCTTCGCACGTTCGATTGTGCCCACTTGTTGATTTTTACATCGGCCAAGAAAGCTAAAACGAAGAGGAAAATGGATAATACAAAAGGTTTCCCGCATCTTAATATTATCCTAATTTAGCCATTCAAAATATTTTCCATTTTACATTATGTATTTTTCCCTGCATTTATACGGTACTTGATTTAGATGATATGCAGACGCCATTATGCTACTATACCGTACTGACGAGTTCTAATAAGGACGAAACTAATTTGTATGCGGTTGCGGTTTGCGATTGACAATGCTTAATTCCCCTACAAAATTATTGGCCAATATGCAAATTGTGCTGCCCATTAACAAACATGAACACTACCCTAAAAGTCTTGATGTCATTGTTAATAGGTAATAAGGAATAAACTTCAGGAATGATTTAAAAAATAATTTTCGAAGCCGTTGAATTATCCATGAAATTTATGAAAAATATTGGTTGTACATGGCTTGCGGAAAATGACGGTAAGGAAATGAGTAAACACGATCTTGAAGTGTTTGAACGGTAGAAAACAATCTAAGCAGTGAAAAAGCAATAATCAAGACCCCAAGAGAGTGAGCTACGGCATTACTATTGGAAACCGTGATTTCAAGTATTTGCAGATCTCTCCACGTACATTTGGCGATGCAGCCGTACCACGTTTAAATCAGACTAGCAATTTCTGATGTTTATAAAATTGCTGGTGTATAAACTGCACGAATTTCGTTAGAAATAAATCAGTAATGGCCGAATGAATGACAATGACAATCTCCAGAAATCCATTGAGAACCAAGAAGCATAGGTCGAAAGAGTCTATTAGCTTTAGGTAGAGACTTTCGAATAAAGCGCTTCTTTTTAACTAAAAAATAAACCAATGCCAATCCCATATGCGATAACATCTTATTGACTAACCTTGTATACACGCCTATGTGATGTTCAAAGTAAGTGGTTATAGCACTGTAACAGCATAAAAAAGGGCGTTATTAAGTTATTTTGGATGGAAGAAAAGGTGATAGGATAATAATGTTCGAGGAAATTATTAAGCATACATTTGCCGACTCCCCACTCTAGTCAGTACTAAATCGATGCGCTGTATACAAGTAGTTCTGTGTATATGTAGGCTGCCGTAACTTATTTTCTAATTAACGCTGTTTGCCCAGACTATAGATTTGTTAGGTTTATTTTATTTCTTTGCGCGTACATCGATTTCGTCGTTACACGCTATCGATTGTTTATCGATTTCCATTCTCACGGATAGAGGGAGCCTTCGTGCCTATTTTCGGACGAATTTACGATATGTTTTCCGATTGACGTGTGATTCGGGAGATTTCGGTGTAATGTATTCGATCGCCGAAGTGTATAGTGTTGATTGAGGGTAGGAGAAGCTGATTAATTTAGTAGCAGTTGGAGCACGTGTGACATTCATAGCCATTTTGTGTTTTACCCCGTTCTAACGGTATGAGGTTCACTTTATGCTTTTTGGTGATCGTATTCTTAGGTTTGATTGGAATATCTTGTCGAATTACGCCGGAGAATAACTACTCAATAATTATTAAAGATTCATTTATTCTCATGGTTCGCTTGTTTTCTTTGTGGTTGCTTTCTTTAATGCCGCAAACCATTTCCCACCCGGGTTACTTGACTAAATTCGTGGATTCCTGTTTATCTAGGGCTTGACACGGTAAGCGTAAAACAGGTGGCGCCTTTAATATACAGCTCTTTGGATTTAACCTACTCCCGACTAGCCGACTAGTTGGCAGGCACCCTAGCAAACTTCCTTCCTGGGGCGAAATCGGTAAGCTTTTTGTTACGATTTTAAAATTAAGATTTCTCACTTACGGGATTGAGTCTTTAGTAATTGGATGCGGTGGCGTTAATACATAACGTAACAGATTACAGTCGAACGAAATTTTTAGAATTCTATGGCGTTTAGTTTAGGTTCGTGACGTTATCATGTACAGAGCTATGGCGTAAATAAAGTTTTCTACTGGAAGATCTCATATCTTTTTCTATATATTGTTATACAGAGTCGGATAAAATGACCCATTATATTATCTATTTATCACGGGTTAAACGTAAAGCATCAAAGCTAGCAGAGAGTAGTCTTTCCTACACAATATTCAAGTTTTGATAGCTTACTTCGGTTTCATAACGTTAATGTTCGTCATTAACAAACGCATACAATTCCCCTTTCCGGATCGCAAACAAAGCGGAAGGCCCGGACGCGACCGGAACGAAGTTACGCATACGTTTCGATATTCGTTCGCGTATCAATTAAGCGACGAAGAACGCACACGGTTAATTTTATTACGACCCATATCCCGTACCTCCTCGCATCTCGTCGGCCGGATGATCTCCATCTCTGCGGGCTTTAATGAATGCGGGCGCTGTTGCTCCCGTTTTGATCCGGTATTCGGCCATTTCTAAAGGAACGAATCGTGGCTGTCGTGCGACGCCGCTTTAATCGATGTCTTAACGTGTATTATTCATTGTTCGCGTTATCTTTCGTAAATTAAATTATTAATTGTACATAATGGAAGCAGATCTTCGGCCTCAGACAATGCGCGTTTCGCGATACGCTTTTAGATCCCGAATACGTCAACGAAGGCTGAAATTTGAAAGATGGGAAAATGCAAAATATCAGTTGCATATTGTAATTTTATGAAGATAACTTTAAACAATTGTGCGTCCACGATAAATAATTTCGATTACTCTTTAGTATTTGTTTTATTTTGATCACTGATATCAATGGTATCGATTTCAAATGACACATATGGCACTATCTGATATCTCTTAGGTTAAGTTCGTTGTTCGATGAGAAACAGAACTCTTCTACTCATCGGTTCTCTGTGGCTAACTTCATTCGTTTACGAATTGTTTTTGTCCCCCTTCGTTTCCGATCCGGCAAGGCGACAACAGTGCTGGAAAATTTTCTCAACTAGATTTTGTCGAACTTGTCTCGGACTAAGCTATTTGAGAATAATTGGAGAAATCTAATTTTCCTACCGTCATAATTTACGGATTATATATATATATATCTCGCGGTTATCGAAACAACCTTGTTTCAATTATAAAATAAACTACTCCTTGAAGAGGACGTCACAAAGTCTAGTTAAATTTCTACACGCACGTTAGTTCGGTTTAGAGAATATTCCTCTTCTTGAAACAAGAAGAATTAACTGGGAGCGCAATCGCCGATATAATCAGACAAAGTTCTTGTGAATTCGGAATCGGTTGGTGTCGGAGTGTAATCGATCGGTAAAGCGAATTTAGCCGCTGCACAAAATTAAACGGATGAGGCTCCCGCCTGTCCATAAATCAGGAAACTTTGCCGAAATTTAATCACGAAAGGTATAAATTCCGAGTTGGCTAGAATACGTTTAATTAATGGACGTTCAAGAACACGCCAGCCCGTGTCGCACATACGGGAGTAGGTATTTACTACACATAAATAACCGGGGTCGGCGTGTGGTCCATCGCTCGGATATTTGAATATCGATGGAATCCGATTTAAAACGGAAACGAAAACGATAAAAGGTAATTACACGCACTGCTACGACAATCAGATTTAATTTAGTCGAAATGAAAGCGGAGATTACATCCGAAAAACAAACGTACGAGCATTTGAAAGTGAAGAAAGTATGTACGGATAATGAATGAAGGTAGAATACATTTTGCACGTCCTACATTAAATCTGCAAAGTAGGAGGTGTGTAAATAAAGTAATGAGACCGATTTTTTCACTTGCTTTATTTCAACAACTACACAATTCAACATTGTCCCTTTCGAAGTAAGTGCATTGGGAAGTCAAATAACTCTGAAGACAATTCTTCCACTCCTCACAGTGATGCAGGCACTCGGATACTCTGGAATAGCCTTCAGCTGGCTTCTTACAGCCGATTGAGCATTCAAACGCGCCCCCAAAATGACATCCCTAGAGGTGTTGTTTCAATCTCGGGAAGACGAAACAGTCACAACTAGTCTGCCCAAACAGCGGTAACACCGTATTAAGTTATGACATCCCCTCATCTAGTCAGTACTGAATCGATGCTGTATGCGAGTAGTTCCGTGTATAGATATAGACTGTCGTAACTTGTTTCGTAATTGTACGCTCTTACTTCTGCGCGCCCAGATTAGTCACAAGGACTCAAGTCGGGCGAATAAGTAGATTGAAAAGCCACAGAAATGTTCTTCCTGGCTAAAAACACTGTTTACTGAAGTAGGGAAAGATAAGCGGTTCACGATCCACCACTGCGGCGTCCACAGTGACGTTACCTGGAATGTCCGGTGGCGAAGTTTGGAATTAACGTTGGAACGCTGCTAGACGGGGATTGCTCAGAAAGTTATAAGCGATCAAGCGCTGCCGTACAGGGATTATTCAAAAGATTTAAAAAAACGAAGCCCGTAAGTAATTGATATCCATCCTGTTAAATGCAATATCATGACATCCAGTAATTTGCTTTACACGTGAATTGACTTTCAATAAGAGTTGCGCACTAATCAGTTGTAGTAACTATATTCCTAATCATATTATAATTATATTTTTCGAAGTTTTTCGAGAACTTTTCGGTAAAAGTGTTGATTAATCCCTCAGTTTGGAGGCACAAATTCGAACGCGAACGATTCCCTAACTATCAGGAAAGTAAATCACTATGCTTTCGATCTTTGACTAGCTCATTCTTGCTTTTATTTGGCCTTGAAGAACTTGGAGCGTGCCGTTCTATGCTCTGGTGGTTAGTTGGCTGATCGCACATCGCTGATCGAAATTCGTGTCACTCGCCACTCATTGACAAATAACGTGACTCGAGCTAGTTCCCACTCTCACTGATGGCGTATCACATGTTCATATGCCTCCCTTCCTAGTCCCGCGTCACCAGTGTTGCCCCATTGGACATTGCACTACCGGTCTCATTACTTTATTTACCGGCCTCGTATATCTACACCTTCGTTGAGGATTCTTTATGAGAACTTTTGCGAATCGCCGAAACCAAATCGTGCGAAAAAGTGAGGATGATTTCGACTATATATAAAGCAGCGAACGGAGACCTTTTGAAAGTACAAAAATTTGCACGGGCCATTAGCTTATCTAAACCATTACGTACCTTTTGACGTTCGAGATTTTTTTATTTACGGCATTTATTCGTTTCCATTGCATCGAGTGCGGTAGGAATATTATTTTTAAAAGTACGAAGCTAATAGAACGATAACGAATACATTTAAATTAAACAGCTATTAAATCCCGTTCCGGTTTATTGGAGATGCTTTAGAACTTGGGAATTTATCGCAATTTAGTTCGGTCTAGTGTATTTTTCTGATTACGTCCTATTTTTTTTTTTTTTCTAAATTAAGGTTGATCAGTACTCATATATTGTTTTGTAAGCTTTTCTATATTGCGGTCTGTTTCGTTTTGGAAACGAGGGGACTTGCCCTTGATATTTATTTATTGACCTCATCTAGGTTTTCAGAAGTTAATAATTACACGAAATTCGACGTTTTTTTTCTGCCTCTAATGTGAAAAAAAAAGAATTTTTTTTTGTCCAAAATTTAGAATTTGTGTAAGTAAACTCAATTTAGATCCAAATCAATTTTTAAAATCGCCTTCTTTAATGCTATTAATTAACAAAGTCTTCGTTGCTAACATCGACATTACCTGTCATTAAGAATGTTTACATGTATAAGGAATAAATACATAAAAATTGTTTTGAATTGAGTGAGTAATTGAACGAATGAAGGCAAAAATAATTTACCATCGCCGCTCAGGTAATCGCTTCTATGAATTATTATTCAACGAATAAGGATAGTTTTTTATACTTTGCCTTTATTTCGCAATAAACTTAGTATTAATCGTAGAAAATAAAACCTGAACTAGAGTTTGTTTCCTTAAAGAAGAGCACATTACATCATATGCGCAATGAATTAAATTTGGTGTTCGGTATTACCATGGCAACCGACTAGCGAAAATCAGTAAAACGTCAAATTCCGCGCATATTTTCATGACGTAATGTGCTCTTCTCTAAGGAAACAGACTCTACAAGCGACGCGGAGCGGATTTACGTTTTTCCACAAAGTACTAGACAAGCTTAACGCAATTTAACAATTGAAAACCAGTTTTTTTATATATTTATTTATTCTTTGTTAAAGTGATTTTTTTATATTGCGGCAAGTTTCTTAAAAGATACAAACGACGACTACCAGTTATCGACGTATTTTGTTACAAAACGACGTATCGCCCATCGCCGTTTCCCAGATTTATACTTCACAGCGGTATTTCCTGTGACGACTCGGAAAAAAACGCACGCTTTTTCACGACACCGCGCAACGTCAACATATCTCCTTCCGTTTCGTATCAGCATATAATTTCCGATTTTCCCAATTTTATCCCTTCGGTTTCTTTTCCCGTCGAGATTCCTAGCCGATTTGCTTTGTTGGCAGAAAATCGAACATTGTCTGCTAGTAAATTTTAAGCGTATTTTGCCAGATTGACGTTTAAAATGTCGCTTTCGCGACGATGTAAATATGTTATTTGAGTACGTGTAGAATGCTGGAAAGGAATACAACAGTCGTGCGTGAATTGTAATATGCGCCTAAATACAGAAAAGTATTTTTACAGATCTTACTTCTTTGAAAACCTTAAAAGTCGGATCAATCAATTCACAATTCGGTGAGCTTTTAATTACCGATGAGTATATATATATATATATATATATATATATATATATATATGTATTTCTTGACCTTTAATTATACTTATCATGATAGCTCTCTACCCCCTATTTTGTTAATAGTTCCCGAATAAGAAATAAAAGTTTGTTTATACATTTATCTAGATATATTGTCACTGATGGTGTTCAGAAAACGTTTGTAAACGTTCTGAGAATATAACTATTATTTCAACCACTCTTGTTTAATTGACCTAATTCTGATAGAAAACTATCATATAAGGTCAATTAACGATGAGATCAAACTTACTCATATTCAAATCTATTAAATTGGAATATTAACCTAAAATCTGAACTTGTCTCATAGTTCCATGCTCGGGCATGCCATATCGTAACATAATTAGCTCGCACGTAGAGAACGTCCAATGTTGGGACGCACCTCCAACTATGTATGGGTAATCTTTTAATTAAATCGGACAACTTTACTACAAGCTGCATACACTGGTATATATCTGTCTACCTATCGAACGCTCCACCTGTCCTCCACCCGGAGTGCAACTTCTTAGGACGTCGTCGATGCGCTAAATCGAAATTTAATTTGCAATCGACATATTATCGATCTTGGTGGATGCGGTAATCGAGTCGGTATTAGGTAAACTTCGTTCGCGTTTACGATAAACCCTCATCACCTACGTAATGCGACGCCGTTGTACACGAAAGCTCCATATACACGTGCAACTATGACGCAACGGAGTTTGAAACGCGCTTGAACCCGGAATTGATGGCGCCTACCACGTTATTGAAAACTACATTTAAGAAATATATTATAAGTTACTAAACTACAGTATTCTACGCGAAATTTCAAAGGCTAGAGCGTTCGATACCGAACACCATTAGAAGCCCAACACTATCCGGATTATCGGTTTACGTTCGCTAACCTGAAAGGAACAAATCCTGTAAAGCCTGCACGGCCTGGCAGAGGATGGCCCAAGACTCGCATTCGGTAAGGCCGGTCGGTCTCGCTGCGAGGAGATCCCCGAGCGTGGGAACGTTGTATCGGCGATGCTGCTGTTGGGGATGGTTGATGATCGTTGAAAGGTGACGATGGTGGCTGCGGGGCATACTGAAACAGGACGAATTCGATAACAAAACGCGCGAATTAAAATGATCCGATTACGTTCGGAATAAAGCAATTTTTTCCCATGTGAGGTTGTTTTGTATAAAATGAGGGGAAAAACGATTATCTGCGAGTATGAAATTTGAATCCGGATTAATACGCGAAAGCATCGATAAATTTCGGTCGTTAAACCGAAAACGAACGAAATTCGGTGAAAAGCGTTACAAACATTCCAACAGTTACGACGCGAAAAGTGGGCGAAAAGAGTTCGTAATATCATACGTGAATAATACGCTAAACAAATATGTATCTACGAGTGTTCTCGTATAAGCTGAAAATGTGTTTGCTTTGTCAACGTAGGAAAATATCATTTGAAGAGTTTATTTAAGGAGAATTAAAACGGATAACGGCACCGTTATTGACCAATCTCCAAGGGGAGCGCGCACGATCACAATGCCAGCACGTAGTCCCTGGTAAAACTCCGTATTTGTACAGCATCGGCAAAGGAATACAAAATGTATAATGTAAACGATGTTTAAATCATTCTATTATTCTGTATTTTGGAACTTCTACCGCCTATATCTACTAGTACAGGGCCGTAGCCAAAGGGTGGCGAAGGGGGCTCAGCCCCCTTGTTTATTCCTCTGTCTCCTGGACAATGTAATAATACAGAAAATTTCTTTTATTTTAAACCTACACCTTTATCATTACAAAAGGCATCTTTATATTCCATAGGTTCGATATAAATCAGCTAATTCACTAAGTAATCTTTTAGGAAATGTTGAAATAAAAAAATCAGGTCTTTACAAAATCGGTTGTAAGGAATATGGCATAAAATACATTGGACAAACTAGGCAATCAAAATATCAAAATATCAATAGGCACACTGCTCATTTTCGGTTCAACAGGCCTGAAGAATCAAGTTTGGACCAACATATTTTGGACGAAAGACACATTTAAAATTAATTAGGGCGCTAGAAAATAATAGAAACCTAGATAGCTAGGAAAGTATATATAGTTATAAAAATAGAGAGAGAATTATGAATGCAGATGGAGGCCCTATTCCAAATTCCAAATTGTACCAGCTATTGAATTAAATTTAGATTTGTGTAGGATCATTCAACCGTATTGGCACGTTCCATTGAGCATGACATTTATGTTAGAATTACAAAAGCGTATTACAAAACAAAGTGCTCGAATTGCGCTCCGTATAAAACAGGAAAATTTATTGTAGTTTTAAAAGATCTTTTTTTCAAATTTTAATGCTTAATTACAGTGATGTCCATTTTACGTGTTGTCCATAAAGTATTCTGAGTCAGGAAATTGAAATATATTTCAATCAAAGATTCTATCACACTTTCTCAATAAGTATCCTCCCACATCATTATACAATTTCTAATCATCAATTACCAACTCAAATTGAGAACAAAAGCAATAATTATTGTTATTTTGATAACCTAATCCATTACTGGAACAAGATGAACCATTATAGGAAAACTGATATCAAACAACAGACGAATGTACGGAACAGGAAGCCATAACGCTTAATAATATGTAATAAGTTGCCAAAAAGTACTATGACGCCGTGAATAAGAAAAAGTGACGTAAAGATTTCAAATTGTACCCACATGAAAAAATTTTATATTTTATATTTTTGAATGTAGTGATTCACATTTTTATAACATACATTCTGACAACAAAATAAAAATACATCACTTGTCGTTATTGAAATGATCGAAAATCCAATGAAATCGATTTTCTCCAAAATAACTTATTAATATTTATATACATATTTAACAGTCGAAATTTGAAAAATTCATTTCGATTCTCCTCCTTTTAAAATAAATGTGGTTACATAATTTGTTACTGACTTCAAAAACTTTTAAATCTCATTTCGAGGATGTACAAGGAAATTCGACACTGGGAAGTGTATAGTATCGTTGCATTTAGAAGCTTGCTTTCCCCAAGTTTTGCTGACAGAATCACGCAGTACAGTTCCGCTTTTATGTGCTTTAATTATATTTTTGTATCGTTGAATTTTTGGGAAAAATTCCCTAGAATCTGGTAATTATTCTTAAGTTAGGAAATTGGAGATTTGTGAGCAGGTATACAGGGGATTCCTTATTTTTGTAAATATTCAATTATTTTAGTGGGGGACGGGAAGGGGGATTCAGATTTGTTTTAGAGTAAAGAGGGTTTCTTTTTTTTTGTTACGTTTGCTAATTAGTACTATATTTAATTTCATTAGTAGTTTTGGAGGGGGGCGGAGGCATTGTCAGTGGCAATAAAGTACTATTGCGGCAAAAAAAATGGGACACTTAAAATAATGTAGTTTAAGTCTGGCTTTTGCCTTGTCAAAAGTTATGTCATTTTGAAATCATTATTGACATATGTCATTATACCGCATTTAAGCGCTACTGGAACAATGGAAATAATTACATTACTTGGGGAAGGATGGTCCATAAGAAGACTAGGTAATAAATTGGAGTGCCCAAAAGCACACACAACATTAAAAAATAAATGACTACAACAGGGAACTGTAGAAAGGCAAAGTGGTTCTGGTCGTAAATTAGTACGGAATTTCATGGAAGAAGAAAATCTTATTCAGTTTTAAGGAATAATCCATTTGATACCGTGGTAAAAAATAACTAAAAATACTAGATTAATTTATTGTTTTCATTAAAAAAGATTTCTTTCCAAGATTTTTATTTCAAATAAATGCATTTAACAATTTTCTTGCGTTCGTGGGTAAACTATTTTTGACATTAGACAAGATGATTGACGTGAACATGACAAACGACTGGTTTACACAGCTAAAAGACAGTCAAAATAGCCTATAAGACTTGTCCCGATTTTTGTTGCCGCAATAGTACTATTAAACGTCAATCACTCGTCCCAGTTCATCTTACCTTCCTTATTTTTTTTTTTATTATTTCGCTGATGTTAATTCTAAACAGTAGTTAATTTAATATGGACAGTCCGGATAACCTCGTACCATCCACTACGGAGAGTCTCTCCGACTCCAGTCATTTCGAGGTGATCCAGTCTCACAACTGGAGAGTGGCGCCTTGCTACTATTTCTCGAACCTTAAACTACGCCGTTTTCACCGGGCTAGCACGGCTTGGATCGCCTTCGTCTTTATTAACGTGGTGGGTTATCCGCACTGTAACGGTATCAGTCACGTTTCTGACTTTTCCGTTTATCATTTCTTTTTATTAGTTTCCTTTTTCAACCAAAGGTAGTAAAAATTTCAAGCCATACTCTTACCTTATATTGCATATGTACATACGTATATCGTTGGTTATGGATATCATGTCAACCACGTGACTTGGACAAAATGATGGTTAAGGGGGAGACGAAAATTTCGAATAAACGAGGTTTTACTGTATTTATTTCTCTTTCTAATATAATCTGGTGGTTTGTTCGGATGCTTAAAACTCGAAAACGACTGGACCAAATTGGATACTTCCTTCTACGGGTTCGTTCGTCATTGCTACGCGAAGGTTTAGGAAAAAGAAAAGTCGAAAAATTTTGGACAAAACGAAGTTTGCCGGGTCACCTAGTTGTATAGATAAATCTTATTTCCGATTGCGCTATCTTCGTCATATCGCACGTTAACACCTTTATAGATTTACCGGCTTTACTTTGACGGTTTACTTGCTCGTAATTATTCAAGAATTCGAAATTTAAATAGGGAACGAAAATCAATCGACCAACTTCACCGCCGCTTACCAGAACCGGACCTCACGATTTATATATACCACAGCGAAAGCTCTAACTTATCCGGAAAATGATAGGATCTTACGTCTTCGAAAAAGACGTCCAATTCGGCACGTCCTGACGATTAAGTATCTCCCGATGAGAAGGGTCGAACCGTGCCGAAATAAAAACAACGACAGAAACTTGTTCCTTCGTCGTCGTCGTCGTCGTAGATTTAACGACGGCGCGGACGGATCGCCATCGTTACGTAATTCCGCGTCAGTATCTTTTTTCTTTTTCAACGGGGAAGGACGGGAAAGAAAAAGTGGAGGATGCGGCGAGACGTTAAATCCCTTAAATCGAGTCGACGGGTGTCGATGAGTTCGCAGTTCGTTCGTTACGTTGGAGAAACACGTCGGATTATCTAAATCGGGGAAAATTGAAAATCGCCGAGTTTATTATTTCTTCTTTTATCGCTTTCGCGAACTTCCTTTCGTTTCTCCTCCCTCGCGCGCAACAAGATAAAGTTAATAACGCGTTAAAGTGACGATAAAAAAAAGGTCAGCGATACTGTACTTTGGGTAGTAGTACGTCCCCTTTTCTTGACGGGATACTCTTGATTTATGGTAGTAATCGATAAAGCATCAACGTTAATTCCAGGCGGGAAGACCTATTTGACAGTTTTATAGAACGGAGTGTTCATTTCCGGGGTTTTACGAATACTGTACATTGTCCGTCCCATCCGTCACACGATCGTTCTCCCCTTTTTGTCCGCTTTTAAGCGGTTTCGGTAAAAATATCGCTTTCTGTGCACGCACCCGTACTAACATGGATGTCTTTTCCAACGTTTCATTATTATTCAAAAGTTTTATTAGCCCAAGTGCTTCCCTGTTGCTTACAGGAATGTCGTTGCTTATAGCTTTTTCGCTAATTTATACACACCCTGTATATTAACGAGGTCGGTAAAACAAACATATGCATCCACTTGTTTTAAAAAAGTCATCAAGATGTTTCTTTATACAACATAGAATCGTATTTTACCCACGTTTTATCGTTTCGCTTTAAATCTGCGTTACTTCCGGTCTTTGAAAACTTCTCCAATTATTTCCCAGCGATTTCCTTCTATCGATGACTTCCTGTTTTGTCGTTGTCGTTTCTTACGCCAAACAAACTGAACTCGAAGTCAACTAATTAGATAGTTTTAGAGTTTTGTTTCTTATTTCGCCCGTTTCCTTTAAAACGCTTACAACCATTCCCTTACTTCTTTTGAATAGAATTCCAGAATAGATTCTACACATTCTTCAAATTAGAATGAACGGGAGCGACAATTTTTCTACTTCAATTATTTCCTCGTTGGAATCTCACGAACCTACAGCCAGCCGCTGGCCGGATTACTTGGAACAAGTTATCATTCATTATGCGGAGAAATATTGTGAATGAAAGACGTAATTGTTGCTTTTATGTCAACGTCGTTTTCCCAATGCATGCCCCACACTATTTATTTAATATTACCGCAAACGCCCGTTTCCGCTAATAGCGCTTTAAACTATTATCAGCGCTGGTTGTTTTACAGTTCGAAGAGCCGTGGACTCTTGGCGACGTTGGCCATGTCGTCTGCGGACAAATTGCGATCGCTGCTCTAACGTACCTCTTATCACTACATTTGTTAAATAACGCCAATATGAATAAAAAAATCGTTGTATTGAGTTATACAGTAGACTCCGCTTATAACGGAGTCTCTGAAGAACTATATTTGAGTCTGTTTTAACTAGAGTTGTCATTGACAACTTATCATTGAATATTAAAATTCGGAGGAGTGACTCCGTGAGTCCGATTTACACCTTTTTAACAAACTCTAGTTAAAACAAGTATTCTTTATATTGGTAGATAATTAGTAGGTAAATATAAAATTACGTAGTTGAAAAAACGTCCGCCATGAGCGGACTCTACTGTATATAGTTTTTACCATCCTCGCCTGCGATTATATTTAACATTGTTAATAATGCTAAAAATTACATCAAAAAATGGGAAATAGAATAAATTGACATTAACAATGACGAGGTACTAAGACATACCAATAAACAACAGTGCACACCTAGTTCTTTATGCGATTATAATTCGACTATAATTCTAATACTCGCTATACCATTTTGACATACTACATGACACGCATAATAATTAAGATCACTGCTGTCAACTATCTACCATTTACTATTACCAACTGTTGTATAACACGTGACAGTTTGTACAATAGAATCGCCTTAACAATTGATTCGTTCGGATTTCCAGGTAAAAGGGTGATTAACGAGGCGTTCCAAGTACTTCGCTCGGAGACTGTACGTACTCGCTGGAATCTAGTTAAATACAGCCTCAAGTATGTTCGTATAAAAACGCATCCGTCAATCAAGCGAGAAAGCGGCGAGCTGCTGAAAAGGTTCCGCTTATATAAGCGGCTCTCTAATTGAAGGAAGAGTGGGTTAATTTAATAATCTGCCAATCCCACGACCGCCTAATTCAATATTAATTAAATCATTACGCCGGGCAAACCGCGGCCCGAAACGAAATCGATAACGTTTCATGGCGCCGGTGTTAACGACGAACGATCGCCTGAAACTTTTCAATCTCGTTAATCCGCGCCTTGCGAGACTAAACTATTAATCGCTATTGAAACTCCGAATTTTGGACATCGCAGTTTTTACATCTGACATGGGAACACCGGCAACTGAGAAATTCGGATTTCGATGAAACTGTACAGACTGAAAGAGTACCTTGCTATAAGAACAACGAATATAGAATACCTTGAAGTACTAATTATTTCGATAACGTTTCAAAGAATTACGAAATATATTCAGATAGATATGGATTAAGTACTTAAGTCCGTAATGTAGATGGATATTAATAAATCAAAAATACACGCATTGTGTCACGTACACCGGTGCAGGAAATTGATATATAAGAAGAACGAAGAAACAAAATTACATATTTCTTTTGCCTTATACCATATTTTTCGTACAGTTTGACATGATATTCAATAGAGCAATATTAAGTAACATGTTTGAAACAGTAATAAATATCCGGAAAACAGTGCAGCAATATTAAGAAGAATGTATGCACCCCTCCCCCTCTTCTCAACATATTCAGACAGCAGATTTTTTCCATCACTTTGTTCTCTGGGAATTCATCCCTCTGTCTGTCAGTCGAAACTAAAACGAGGACTAACCCCGAAAATCCTCTTAATTCCATTCCTAAAGCGAACCGGTACGCATCAAAAGTTGTCCGAGTCCGAATTGAAACTTTTCCAACTTTTTTCTCTCTTTCCCAACTTCGATTTCAAACTGGGAACCTTTTCGAACGACGAAAGCTTTCAAAACCGTTTAAAGCGAAAAAAGATGTATCGTCCCGTTGTAAAGCAAATATCCGCCGGGCGGTGCGTCGATCGAATTCGGCGTAATGGAGCTTCGATACACAAAAGCGACGGTCCACGGTCGCACCGCTTCGTCCAGAAACGTAATGGAGTAAAAGGCTATTTCGGACGTCACTTCCCTAAAGCTCGTGATTAAGATTAATGACGGGGAGGTCGCATACCGCGCCACCGTATAATGCCGTGTTGCGCGACCTAACATTCGAAAAAGATTTCTGTTCTCTAATTACAGACGCCAGAATTACGGCCACACACCAACGTGCTCCCCCGTCCCCTTCTGTGCGGTAGCAGGAACCGACCCCATCAAAGAAACGGTCCCTCCCCAGTTGTGATTTATAAACCGAAATTATTTACTCGAAACAAAAATAAAAACGAGGAAATGTTCCAGACGTAGAATTAGGTGATTGCTCGAAAATTGGGCGATTATTTTTCTTAGATAGGGGGATGTTAGTTACAGAAATATTAAATGTTGCAGAATTCAACGAACAATTTTCTTTCGCGATGATGGATTATATAAAACATTTCGAATCCGGGAAACAAAGATTTTCGAAGATTATCCATAAGAATGTTGCATATTTTTCTTCTTGTATTACTTCTTGTATTGAATACTACATCACGCTAAGTTCCACCTTTATTTTATTTTAGGCTCGTTGAATTTTGGGAAAAATTCTCTAGAACATTTTAGTCAATTTAGACTTAGTAAATCGGAGCTTGTTTTCGAGTAAAAAGGGGTTCCCTTACTTTCGAAACATACAACTCTTTTACTATTTTAAGGGGAGAAATCAGATTAGTTTTCGGGTAATTTAATAATATAGTTATTGAACGAAACATTTAATTCTTTTAGTAGTTTAAAGGGGGGTCACAGTTACTTGTCACTTGCATATATTACTGTTTTAATCACGTGTTGCTAAAGCTGTGATGTGGCTGTAAGGCCGCTGGAATTCCAACAGTTAGCAAGAGTGTGTAAACCTTAAGTAAGAAGTTAGCTTAATCGAATTTAACGTGATAGTGACACCTCAAGTGGCAAATAAAGTGCTGTTAGACGTTGGTCGCTCGCCTCAATTCATTTTTTTAGTAGTTTTGATAATGGTCCAAAACATAGACGGTTCAGATAACCTCGTATCACCTACGAAAGAAACTGGAGGGTTTCTCTGACTCCAGAGACTTAGATGTGATCCAGTTCCTTAATTGGAGAGTGGTGCCTTGTTACTAATAAGTTCTTCAACTTTAAGCTACGCCGTTTCCATTGAACTAGTACGGCGCCAACGAGGTGGTTTATTTGAACTTCCGTATCGGTCACGTTTCCGACTTTTTCGGTGCTTATTACAATTTAACCAAAGGTTTTAGAAGCCAGTAACAATGGCACAGGTGACTAATGCATGCATCGATTTTTGACGTCCGGTTTTGGGATGTTCTTCAACACCTCTGTCACAGCTGCTTGAATACCTGGAACATTATCATAAAAGTGTCCTTTCATTGCAGTTTTTAGTTTCGGGAACAGAAAATAGTCGCACGGCGATAGATCAGGCGAATACGCTGGGTGAGCGATGAGGCAAATTTGCTTTTTATTCAAAAACTCGCCAACTTTTAATGTTTTCTGAGGTGGTGCATTATCGCGCAATAAAAGCAGCCATTTTCCTGCTGGATATTCGGACCTAACTCGAACAATTCTCGACCACAGGCGATGTAAAACTCCTAAAAAGTATTCTCCATTAACAGTATCACCTTTTGGAACAAATTCTTTATGGGCAATACCTTTGAATCATAAAAAGTAATTGACATTGTCTTGATTCTTGACTCCTGAAAGCGCATTTTTTGTGGTTTCGGCTCGCCTTTCGACTTCCATTGTGCAGATTGGCGCTAAGTTTCAGGGTGATATTTAAAGCACCATGTCTCATCAACCAGTTATGGTAGAATCAAGAAAATGTGGGTCGTTTTCGGCAGTTTGGGTGAGGTCTACAATGAGCTCTACACGAGCGATTTCTTGGTCTTCATTTAATTGATGTGAAACAAAACGTGCACCCATCTTTCTTTTATCCAAATCGATCGTCAGAATCTGTCAAACAGTCTCTTTATTGGTCTTTAATTCTTCAGCCAAAATTCTCAAAACGAAATTCCCATCGATAGCAATAATTTCTTGAATTCTTTGCACCAATTCGGCGCGATTTTCACTTTTCGGACGTCCATCATCATTTAAATCTTCATGACACGTATCTAAATCGCGTAAACCACTCATAAACTCTTGTACGAGACATACAATCGTCACCATAAACTTTTTTCAACAGTTTGTACGTCTCGGTAATTTTTTTCTTTTCAATTTTAAAACAAAATTGAATATTGGCTCTTAGGTGTTTCATTGTGATTTCATGACATCAACACCTAAACTACAGTCACTAAAATGCGTGTTACTATATAAACTGTCATTCGATTTGCACGAACTTACGTGCGTTTAAAAGAGGAAGCTTGTGTGTTTCAAATGCTGCTATCGTTTACTAGATGGCACTAAGTGTTATATGATTTAAATTAAAAGTTCCGTTATTTAATTGTCAGACTGTATACATATATACATTCCACTCCGATGTTGACATTTTCTATTCGGTGCCATAGTCTACATCCTCTTAGTTCGCGTAATTGTTTTTCAATGTCCCAATTTACTTTTGAAATCATTAAAATTTTAATTGCAATAAATCGATCTTTTCGCGAGCACATTTCTAATGGAAATCGTAGAATATTTCAGTCCGAGTCTAGCGATTCTAACATTAAACATTTCAATCTCGTTTCGCCGAAAACACGTGATTTCAATCGAAGCAAGTTGACCGAGACGTACCTATTCGTGCCTCTCGGCTTTCAAGTGAAATCGAACGGTCGTGTAGCGAAATTGAAAAGTTACAAGAGTTCACTTCTCTGCCGTTTCGCTGCCATTGAAGGCGTACGGCTTGTTTGCGTGCAAAGTTATCCTTGTAGAAACCTTAGCACTGGATCCTTTCGCTATTTATATAACCATTTACAATAGTTTGCTTAACATACCGAAGTCGGTTGAGAAAAAATTGCCAGTACTTTTCGACGAGTTTCAAGAAAGTAAGTAAGTAATAATAATGCAAATACGGGAAATGTGAATCAGTAGAATTACATATTGATTTACTTAATTTGCGCCAATTGTACTACAACTATCTGAAACAACTGTACTACACGTTCCCAGTTTTAAGGTATAGTATTCAGCCATCTCTTCGTAGTACTATTGGCGCAAATTGAGCAACTCTAATTATAAATACCAATCAAAAAAATACGACTTCGGTTTGCGAAAATTTAAAGCAGCAGATTCCACATTAAAAAATTCCATCCGTCTTTATAGACCATCATTTACAAAATTGGACACAGCATTTGATTTGCATCAACAGGTTTTACCGCTGAATAGACATATAACCTTTCCCTCGATCAATAACCATAGCTCCCCGATTTATTGCACTTTTTACGGCGCACGGGTTTTATCGCACATTTATCGTAATGAGAATGTATACTAAAGAGCGGACCAGTCAGTGTTAGTAATCGTCATTTCATCTCCCGTTTTCATTGTCGAAATAGGAAGAAGGGAATAATGGATGATAAGCGCAGAAGATTCCCATTCGACCTAGAAGCATCTGTTCGATACGGCGCCTCCACCAATTAAATTACAATCCGAAACGGGTGGCAAACAGACGTCGCTGACGAATCGAACCGTACCGAGCCGCTAATGCATATATAAATACAGAGCCGTTTCGTGCATCCCCTCTTCGATTAACAAAGCCGCGGTTTAGTCCGATGTTCATTAATAATTCTCTGGCCGGGCTTCACTTCCCATTCAAAAACGGTTTTTGTCGGTACGGTCGAGGTCTTCGACGACGATTAAAAGGGTTATTAAATGTGCCGCAACGTGCAATAAGCATCAAATCTCCGTGGATCTGGGGTAGCAACAATAGCCGGGGTGAAAAAAAAAAGCTTAATCGCTCGCTTTGGTGTATACTATACTTAATTAAAGCGGTTTCAGGCTTTTTGTTAACGGAAATACAAATATCCGTTTCGTTGTGTGGTAATGAGGATTATTTATCATAAAGTATTATTTCAATACAGAAGAGTCAACACTGTTTAATAAAGTTGCGACATCCTATAAACCATTCCGCCTCTATAACTATGACTTTTTAAGTCCCAAATTAAACTATTGTACATAAATACCTGTAGCACAAGTAGATGTTACTTAGTATCTGTCACCAAATCAAAATATATACATTAGATTATTTCTCCAACGATAAATAAAGCATCGTCGTTATTCCGTAAGTATCGATTTTCAATTACTGCAAATCCACCTACTTACTGGCCCCTAATTTTCAACATGCTTGTGCGCTCAACGTTTCCCCAAAACAACTTGTAGTTACGCGGCGATGAAACTGAGAAAAGCAGCTACCTTCTTGAAAATTCCTGAAACTCGCTCTCGTGTGTGTGTGTACTTAAAGAGACCGCGCCGAAATTTATGACCGTTCGCCTCGATTACAATAAAGTGTTCGGGCTAAGATCACGTACATATATTACATTGAAGTGCGACTAAGGCGAACCGTACCTACATTTAAAAGAAGTTTACGACGCGCCTACGTTCAGTTTTGCCCGTGATTAATGTGCACGGAATAGAATCTTTTTCATACGCGCGAAATCAATGAAGAGAATAACCGTAAAATTCTCTTTTTTGAAAAAGGCTGCGATCTAGAAAATTTGGTGGTGACGAAACAAGAGTTTAGTGATTCTAAATAATATTAAGTGGGTGTGTTTGAAGGTGTAATCATTAGACATTAGTGCATATAAATTATAATGACAGATACGACATATTTGAATACATACAGGGCATTACCACTCTGTAAATGCCGAAACATACTTATATCTTGAGGTTGGAAACTATGCAAATGCATATTTAGTGCATAAATGCATATTTTCAACATTGTCAATAAATGCATATGCAAAAAAAGTTTGCATTATTTTTTTAATTAACCTCCAAAAATTGTCGGCCGAATTTCGTAATTTACGGTAAAATAAATAAATCTGTACAATGACATGACATTATCCCCTATTTTAGAAATTTTTCCGCACTTAATGATGGGAATGTCCAATTTCATTGATAAACGAGTAAGTGCAAGATACACCCTGCGTCGTTAAATATATTTTTGATGGTAGGAAACGAAAAGTAAACAACAATATTAATACCTAGTCTCATTAGGACTACGTTAGGCGAGATCATTTCTTGTTGTGTTGTGATTCTTGTAATTGGAGGAGGTAAACTTTCCGCCCTTCCTTTCTTCTTCTCGCCTTAAATAGTAAAGATTCACATTTTATAAATAAGTTGTCACTGACCAACATCAACGGTGTATTCTTAAACTTATAGTATAATGATTGATCAAAGTGCCCTGTTAAAGAAGTGGACTACTGATAAAAATTATTTCCACATAGTTGACTCCAATCACATTTTTTGCATAGCACGCAATAAGAGACTAAATTAATTTTTAACACAGCATACATAATTTACAAAAATATTTTTTTGTGCAACCGGCAGCGAAATAAACATTTTAACCATAATATGACTTTTAACAATTATTTGTATAAATTTTTTTATTTCCAGATTACTTGCAATAAATAATTTGAAGTAAACCAGCATCTGGGAATTACGATTCACAAAGAAAAGAAGCAAACTCCTCAGGCCATCGGGTCAACAGTTGCTCACAAATAACGAAGCCAAGAAAAATTCCAGCCAGGAAAATTTCTCAAAGGATTTGTTCAATATCTTCACTAGTGTAGATATTCCTCTTTATAAATTTGACCACCCCATTGTTTCAAACATTTTTAAAAACTCATTTCCAAGATTTTAATGTTCCAAGTTCTTCATCTTTCTCTTCATCTTTCTCTTCATCTTTAACTCATGGCTTAAATAGAGTTGCCTAGCTAGGCTAGAATTTCCCATTGTAAATAGATTACTATAAAATATTAAGAAAGTATTCGTAAAAGCACCTTTTACGTGTGCAAGTTTATAGAGAAAAAATGGAATTCCGTTACCCCCTGCGCCTGTTTGAACCAGATGGGGCACTTGGTTACGAGCAGTTGAACTTATATCAAAAATCATAATGGGTTAAAAAATGTAATTAGTGAGTTTAACAGCGAAAATGCAGCAATTGAATAATGTGTAAATCTTTTTAATAACCGCATATTAAAAAATCGGCTAGCATATATCCAAAGCCATTTTGTTTGTCTTGCAGATACAATTACAAAGTTAGAAACTAAAGGATGTAGTTCAAATACGTCAATTTCAATTGTAAATTCATTAAAGGATCAGATTGATCAGTTGCCAGCCACAAATACATAGTATAAAAAAGGAAATATTGTTCAGTTGTAGAAAAAAATTAAGTTTTAAGCAACTTAATGAAATAAATAATATTTTAAATGGAAATTTTACTAACAATGTAAATGTAGATATAGATCCAAGCATTATTTGTAAATTGAAATATGCTACAATAACATCTTGTGATGTTAAACAAGTTTCTTCATCTTACAAACACATGTTAAGTGACTGCAGGCGATGTATGCGTATAGATAATATAGAAAAACTTACTACTACTACGATAGTATTGTTTTAAATTAATTAAATAGTGTAATTTGTGTACGTATCTATGTGGGTTTATTGTAAATAAATGTAACGTTATTTTTGTAAAATATGTTTTAATTTTCTGGTGGTTAGTAACAAGTGCAAATTCTGTTGAAATGAACTTCTTCTTTGAATATTTTTTGGCATAAAACCATACTTGAGTCCATAGATGCATATGTATCATCCTTCTGGTGCATATTTTCTGCGATTTTTTAGTGCATATTTTCCGAGCGTTACTTATATCATATGTATATTACCTGCGTAATAAAGCTCCGTATTAGAGCAATCACGAATACTAATGGGGAAACGAGTCAGATAATTTAATCCTGCTTTTGAATGTAAACGTCTGCTAAAACGAATAACGAAATACGATACCACGAATTAAATGCAGGCTGGGCGTGTACAAAAAGAGGAAAACGAAGTTGTCCGCCGGCACAAAATCTACATAAACGGTGAAATATAAAAAGCAACGTATTTATGGGTCAAAGAGGAAAATTTCAGGCCGAGATGCGGCGGTAATCTTTATGTAGAATCCGAATTAAGGAATCATATTGAAGGAAATATTGCTTGTATTTTGTGTAAAACTTACACCGAGAGATGTTCAAATCCTGTCGCTTTACATGTATGTAGGACAACTCAATTTTTTTCTTTACCCCAAGGAACTGCATAGGCCAGCCAAAAACTTATATCTTCTACGTGAGTTTAAAATAAAACGTCAATGCAATACGTGTGACACACAACGTAAGCAAAAAAAAAATTGCAATTGTGATTTTAAGATTAGTATTTAGTATAATAGTTGCCAGTGACAACGCCAAACAAACGAAGTGGAAAGTGCCAGATTTTTGAGATGTTAAATTCAAACTTTATACAAAACAAGCTCATTAGGTGCGTTGTGCAATGGCCTATTAAGCTAGCATAAATTGCATATGGCACTAATTATTATGGAGAGGATTATGCTTTATCAATCGGACGTCTAGATGGCAGGAACGACGGTTTCTATAGTCGACACATACTCTATCGGCCTATATAAGGAATCATCGCGGGAATTTCAAAAAAGGCGATTACGTAACAATTATAACCAGCGGTATCGAGATGAAGAGTACTGCTATTTATCATGAGTTTTAAGTGTAGTAATTAATATTCGAGTACTGCCGGTTTTTCAAGAATTAGTACTCATGAGGGGACAGCGCGTAATGTCCATCACGGATTTCGATCCTATTACGTGTGAGTGTTTTTGAAACCTCGCGAAAAAGCCCTCCGATCCTTTATCCCATCGGGACTTCGTTTTGGAGATATTAAATTCCGAAGAATGAAGTGCGCAAACCAGACGAGTAAGTACCGAATCGCGTGAATAGAGTTGTCCAGGCCTAGATGGCTGAACGAACAAGGTGACGTACTGGAACGGTGTTTGCGATGAGCGAAATATTGTTTTTTGAATTTCTATCCTAGAATGAAAGTTTATAAAACGTAGCAAAAATTGTTTTCGATGGTTTTTAATTATTGAATTCAATACCACTGATGTTTGCGATGAGAAAAAAAGAAGAAAAAATTAAAGTCAATAAGGATCGAAACCAGAACCTCCACCGTTCCAGTACGTCACCTTGTCCGTTCGGCCATCCCGGTCTATACAACTTTATTCAGGGTACTTACTCGTGTGGTTTGCGCACTTCATTCTTCGGAATTTAATATCTCCAAAATGAAGCCCCTATTGGATAAACGCTCGCAGGGTTTTTCGTGAGGTTTCAAACACTCACACGTAATAGGATCGAAATCTATGATGAACATCACGCGGTATCCTCTTGCCACTCAGATTCACATTATAACTATCATCTTTCTAGTTTTCTCTAATGAAATATAAACAAAATACCCACTAGCGTCATATCTTCTGGACACCTTCCTAGACGTGATCCACCGGCGTTCCTTGCACGCCGACTCCTGCCGAAGCGACGGTCACGTAACACTGGAGCGGCCTATTGTCGTCGATATCGTTGGCGACGGGCCTCCGTCCCGGCAGATAATATACGAGACACGTGACCCCTATCAGGAAAAGGAAGAACACGAACACGATATCGAACATAATGAGCGAGTTCCACGTCAAGAAGCGCATCACAGAACGGCCGTGACGGACGTTGGCGCTGACGGCGAGGACGACGCACGGACTACCCTCAGCATTACTAATCAACTATCTTCCGTTCCGTTTACGACTATTTGATGCTGAAGACCTGCGATTCGCGTTTCCCTTTTTTAAAGATACGTCGTATGATTGGTAAATTCGGCGATGTAGTCTTTGTCCGTACTTAGGACTTGCGACAATGCGATATTATTTCGGGTAACTTTCCTGCTTTAAAAACGGTTGTAACGACTGTAAAATATGCGGGAAAATAGTACACTAACGTGTGGTAACGATTGCAAGCACTGTGGTAAAGTAATACTCATGCTAGATCACACCGGTCAAATGTTTATCATGGTATCTTCACTATTCAGTACGCTGCGATGATTGTAAGATAAAAACGACAGGTACTTCAACAAGCAATTTACGTTCCGTTCATGGTCCGAACTATTTGTTATCTTGGATAATACTAACATTTAATCTGATCTTAAGCCCGTTTTTCATTATCATATTAAATTGTACTAAACAATTGAATATTGTTTTATAGTACAATGTAAAACGATTTACCAGTCTTTTGTACAAGATTATTGTATGAATTTAGACTCCATCATTCGTCAGGGCTATTACATATGTTTACATATGTTTTGTATACTCTACTATAAAATAGTATTCAATTTTTACGTACAATTTAATATGATAATGTAAGACGGGCTTTAGTTTTATTTTATCATCTTTTTGGGCGATATGACTTACGCCATCGAACTGGTTCCAAAATCGTCGATATATACTCTATTCCGTTATTTTATACTGTAACAGGACTGGACAAGATGTAAATATAAGAAAATGAGGTCAGATTGGGATACGTGCAATGCAGACTAGTGAGCAAGTCAAAATATTTAGTATGAAAATACAACAGGTTCTCAATTTCATACAATGATTTTGCACAGAAAAGTAGTAGAGTGTTTTATATTGTACGATAAAATAGTATTCAAAAAACGAGTTTAATACTAACATTTAGTCTAATCTTATGTTGTAGTATTTTAATGATAATTTAGAATCATTTTCTATTAAATACGATATCAACACTAAATCTTCACTTCGATTTCTTTCAGAACTTTTGTTATCCAACGTAATGATTTATTTGCACGATCATAAGTAGAGTTGCTCAATTTGCGCCAATAGTAGTGCAACTATCTGAAAAGACATTTAACCCTCAATGTTGGTGCCTTGTCAAGATTCATCTAAAGAGATTTGTAATTTTTTCCTTAGAAGCACAAATTATGCACCAATGATGGTAAAATGAGAGACACCATCTACTGTCGACTTTCCAATACGCTCCCCCAACCATTCTCGCCACGAAGCCGTTAATCAAGCGAGTAAATAAAGCACTCGCGCTCGAATTTTCCATCCCTAATGCCTACCGCAACGTTTCGGATTTCCGCAAGCATCGTCGCGCATTAGCGAATAAAATAAAATAAACTTTACTCGGAGGGAGAGCCCGCGAAATCTACTAAAGTGTGTAGGGAGCGATGAGATTACGCCCACCGCCTTTTACCAAAAATGAACTTGTTTGGCTTTTTGCGAGCGCGTCCGTAATGGTCTTTTTACGGCGTCGCGGCTTTCGAGCTGAAATTTCTGACCGAACGACGCCATCGCGATCACCGCTATTGTATGTGTATGTACGCCTCGTGCGAAGAGGTACTGCGCGGTTTTCGCATTCCAACGGGCCGGGTACGCGCGTTAAACTGTCCGGCTCTAAAATGCTTTATTAACTTCGTCTGCAGCGAAAGCGAACCGGATAAAATCTGTCGTAAACGATTTGCTCTATTTTACGTTCCGATACTGCTTTGGATTATCATATTTATAGCGAATGCAATTTAATTTTAACGTCAATGATTTGGGTTAGTACCCCTTGAGTCTGTAAGGGCGCATCGGATCTGGTCTGTCACATATTTATGTACCCTTCTTATTCTAGAACGTACAAATAAAGTAAACGCGAAGACTTCGCCTTTTATCCGCTCGGAATTTACGGTATCATCTATCGGTCTTTCGGAAAAAGTTAAATGAACCGGAACAAAAACGTCTTCACAATAAAATATCGCTATAATGGATTTTTCTCTTGGCTTCGCCGCGACTTCTCCTCTCCGACATTCTTTATGAAGCGGTCGTTCCGTTTTAAGAGAGAATTTATATAGCACACCCGTTCCTTAATTTCGCTTTTAAAGGCGACGATTCGTTCCCTTCGCTTTCTTCCCCATGTACCATCTATCGTAAACAAATAAAAAAACGAAACGGAGAAACACGTCCAGCGTAAAGATCCTGTCCGAAAAATAAAAGCGGCGTTATTGCTTTCGTGGACAAACAAACCGGCGAGTACGCTTGAAAGAATTTCAATATTAAACTGGTGTAGGAGAAAAGACGACGTTTAAGTTCGGAGGATTTGTAAGTCTTAAAGAAGGCCGAATTGAAAAAAAAAGGGGGGAGAAAACGGATAACGGAATAGAGTATATATCTACGATTTTGGAACCAGTTCGATGGCGTAAGTCATATAGCCCAAAAGATGATAAAATAAAACTAAAGCCCGTTTTACATTATCATATTAAATTGTACGTAAAAATTTAATACTATTTTGTAGTAGAATATACAAAACACTGTACTATTTTTCAGTACAAAATCATTGTATGACATTAGAACCTGTCCTATTTTCATACTGTGAATGTTTTGACTTGCGCCTGCTCACTAGTCTGCATTGCACGTATTCCAATCTAACCTCATTTTCTTATGTTTACGTCTTGTCCAGTCCTGCTACAGTATAAAATAAACGTGGGTTTATACATTATACCGTGGTCGTGTCAGCAAATGTTTTTATTGAGCATTTTACTAAAAGCAGTAGTGTTATTAGCTAAGCATAAAATTAATCTTTTTGGAAGTTATGAGAAATATTTGTAAATACTTTGTGATACTGGTGTACAATTTGAAACCAGGTATCTCATCCAATTAAAAATAAAAAATATCACTGAAGGTAGCAGAAATTTTGAATACTTTTCCGAGAACGTTATTCGCTCCTACTTTTTGTCACCGTCCTTTTTTTCCTTTCTTTATTATTCCAGCGAGACGCGAAGTCTAATTAAAACGTTAATTATGAAAAAAATGTCAGAATTACGTTCGTCATCCACATATCCTAACGGTACGACCTTACTTTAACGCCCACGTTCGATTTTGTCGAAAAAAAAAACAATTGCCTTCGGTTTCGAAGTTACCGAAGGCAATTGTTATTGTCGAAGAACAGATAATTCTAGAAAAAACAATATTACACATCTTTAAGAAGCAACAGATCGTTGGGCGAAAGGAGTGTCGATGTTTTTGTAATCGAGGGCTAAAAATACCTTCCCGATAAATATCGCTTGATATTTACGATTATGATTTCGATACGTGCCATCGAAATTAATAAGTGTAAATTTATGTTTCGATGTGTCCTATAAATAGTGGCAAAAGTATCGGTATTCAGAATTAGAGTACGGGTCTGTTTGTAAATTTGAATAAGATTTGGAAATAAAAATAATATTTTCGCCAAAAAGGGAGAAAACCCAAAGAAGAATTTTGATGCAATTCCAATCAAAAACTAAATTTTCCGTCTTGTTGACATAATAAAGATCGAAAATACCTCATTAAGGCATTTATTGACAAAAAGAACTTAAACGAAACATTAACGCGATATTAGGAAGCTCTTCTATACTTATCGGTATGTGCCGCATTATGCGTTTCCGGTTCTATATTTTAGATTAAAACAAAAAATCTGTACTTGTCGAAACAACCGTTTTCAAAACTGCATTACCGGCATTCTTCACCTACAAATCGGATTAGCGCGTTCCGGAGCACTCTTCAGTCACTGAATAGAATATTCTAACGCGTAAACCGAAACGAGAAAGTCGACGGTTCGCATCCGGTAGCTGAGAAAGCTCGCGAGAGACTGATCCGTCGTTCGGTCCGGTGCAGCGAAAGCTCGCGCTCGGCGGTACAGTCCGGAGCATATTATACCCCTAACCCGCCTCCGTCTCCGCCACCATTCACAAAAATATGCGTAAACTTTCAACCCTTCATTCTTCGCGATAATGGGGCGCGGTGACTTCGTTCTACGTACTACGTATGTATATGGCGCCCGGGTCAACGTCGCTTCGTCTGTACTCGTTCGAATCGATGGAAGGACGGTAGGAAGGAAACAAAAGGCAAACATTAAAATTGTTTACAGACACTTTCCCGGTGTTAGGTTTGCAGTAGGACGCTCGGTTATTTTAGGAATTTGAGCCTCGCGTCGGATAGGCAAACTATCCGCGCTCGTTTCGAGAACGAACGGTCCTGCGGGAACGGGAAGTTGAATTGTAAATGAAAATGAATAACGGCTTGGTTACTTAAGCCGAACTACGTCGATAATAATACAGAGACTACTGGCCATAAATGTTTACCCGCCTGCATAATTGGAGATCATTCAAATAAACTGTAACGTTCTGTGTGTCCGCAATGGGCTGATGAAATGAAGTTATCGCGTTGCAACGTCCTCTTCAAGAAATAACCGCTAACACCCTGTATATAAACAAAAAAGGGAAAGAGAATTTAAGCCGAAATATATAATATAAATTTTAATCTTTGATCTAAAATTAATACTTCGATATATCAAAATTCACAGTAGATGTTTTAGATGTTCATGTTCAAATGACATTTGGTTTAGTTTCGGGTTCTATTTATACTTTTTCGATACCACGCACGCCACCCTTTAAGCATTTAATTACCCTGCGGGCGTTAGCGTCTTTTTTAAGTCCAACCAGAGACGACTAATAGGAGAAAAAAATGTAACTAGAAATAAAATTATCAATTATTATAAAAAGCATCGATTAAAAGATAGAAAGCAATGTAACCATTTAAACACACACTTTCAAGACTTTTACATCACAAGAATTCCTAATAACCACTGGATATATAAAGGCAAGGTTACCTGGGCATCAACAATATAGAGCTCTATAACAACGTCACGCCCTGATGGAGTGTTGTCCATGGTAAATAGTTATTTAGACAACGGAGAAATAATGTAGTGTAGTCCTGGTTTCCGAAAAAAAAAAAATGAGGCTGTTTGGTTGATGACCGGGAATGACAAGAAAAAAAGTCATTAAAAAATTCGATTTTACTGCGCTGAAGGTGGATTGAAATAGAAGTGTCAACTATATTTGGACCAAAACGATTTTTAAGGAAGTAACCATTAAATAAAAGAGTTTCACCACACCGAAGAAGGAAGAATTTAAGACAGGGAATCCATAGAAAATACAGCTGCACCGAAGAAAGAAAATAAGAGGGGATCCAATTACATACTGACACACACACACACACACACAACACATTAGGTAACTACTTTCAATTTATGTAAAATATTTCAAAAAAATCTAGTAAATTCTTTTCGTTATAATTCATGCTTTTTATGTTATCGTTAACTAAGAGCTAAGCCGATGCAATCTTGTTAATATAATTATCTAAATTCTCAGTACACTGGGAACACCTACTATTCAGATTTCTCCAATTTTTTCCCAAATAGCAAGTCCGAGTCAAGCTCGAATGTAATCCGAATGTACTCAAAAACCACAAAATGCTTCACCTAATTGAGAACATCTTCCAGAACTGTTGTCGCCTTACCGGATCGGAAACGAAAAGGGGACAAACACAATTAATAATCGAATGAAGTTACCCACAAGGAGTAGATGAGTAGAAATGTTCTGTTTCTCATCGAACAATGAACTTACCGCGATGTGTCGTTTGAAACCGATAACATTGATATCAATGATCAAAATAAAAAAATTACTAAAGACAAATCCAAAGCTAGCTCACATTTTATTGTTATTAATATTCTGTAGTATTATTGGCACGTAATAACGATCACGTAGGCGAATTAGATGAAAAAGATCGGTTACCCGGAAATGTTTATTACCACCATTATAAAATATGATAGTAGACGACACACGTATTTCAATATAATGAGAAATTTAGTTAGCATTCAGCTTTCGTATTGCAAGCAGCGAATAGCTAAGAGTTTGAGCAATATATGTGTATAGAGAAATTTTGGAAAGGAATTCCATTTCATCTGGAACACGAATATACTTAAAATTAAATTTCACCGCTTCACAATTATAAATGTGGCGATTTTCGACATTAAAAGCGGTGGAAAATCTCATCTATCCGGAAAATTAATTTAGCGACCGATAAAAATTGCCGCCTTTCGACGCCCTCGACCCTCCAAAAATTTATTATCAATATTAAGCAAGAATTCGCATGCAAATTTCCCACGTTAATTGCTTCCCACACCTCGACGCTCTACCTGTACGCGGGGCCAACGCGAGACAAGCTTTTTATTCGAAGTTTGCCCGTCGTCGCTCTATTCGTTAATTAAAACTCGATGAAAAGTTCGGCGAACCATCCGGCCATCGTCGCGCATCGGGCGAGAGAAAATGGCGCCCCTCGACCTAATGATCTAGCTCATCAATGCTAAATAATCGTTAAAGGAGGAGGAAGAAGAAGGAAGGGCGCGAACGCCAAGCTAAGACTGCTAAGCAATTACGAAACGTCGCGCGCATAATTTAAGCATTCCTTCTTACCTTCGTTCGGAGTAGGCAGAGGAAAGGACTCCGATTAGAGCCTATGAGCGGAGGGAAATTTAGCAAAGCGAAAAGAATTTAATTAAACGCCAACTTTTCCCGGTGGTTGCTAGTGTTATTCCTGTCGCATATACACTTGAAAAGGGGATAATATTTAAAACGTAAATGTAAATTTTCTGAAAATCCGTTGACGACATAAATCGTGGGTCCCCAACCGGATATTCGTACCTAACATTGCAAAAATTCGACGTTTTCCTACGTCATTTACGGCAAAACAATTCGGAAGCGACGTCCCGGGGCGGAATGCACCATTTTCCGGTTGACAAAACATTCATTATGCGAAGCAACCGCAGTCGCGAGCCGAACGATAAACACTTTGCATGGCAACCGGGCCGAAATCCTCTGGAGAATCTAGCGGGGGCCTCCGGTTCGAGCCGAATAGCTGAAATTCTTCGTGGAGCGGTATTATCGCGGCACAATACGGTATTATTATTGCGGGGGTGTTGGGTCGTACCGCCGACCATTCCCCCTTATAGAAATTATCCATCCCCGGAAGAAGATAAACACGAAGCCGTTATCCGTTTCGAACGCTCTCGGCGTTATTATCAATACAACTTTAATTGATTGGATTTCGTCGTCGCATACAGCGCGATAATTAAAACCGAAGATATTTGCATTACATGTGATTCATCCTACTATACTTTTATTTAAAACAATAATTGAAATCAATGAAGTGAAAGGAATTCTTTTAATGATATAAACACTTTTCAAATGAATTTTTCTTTAGTACTCGTTGTCAATTTATATTTCTTTCCCGATTTGTACATTCTGGATTCATTTCGTCCATCGTAGAACCACAATAGAGAGAGAAAATTAATTGGTTCCGTATGTTACTGTCATTTTGTATTGATCACGCCAATTGAATATCGGCGATAAAAAATTCGTGGTTGCACGTATCACGGGCGAGCCATCCCCACTCGTATCTGCTAACAATTTATTATACGATTGCAGTTGAATGCTGTATAAAAATACTGCGATAAACGAGGCGCAAATCCGACGAAACAATGGACGTTGTGATACATTAAAAATACGAGGGTCGGATACAAAGTACAATAGTACCAACACATCGATAGATCTGAAATGCCTTATTATCATAGGTACAAAAGCTTACATTCCCCCAATATAATCGCTTCTCATGTGCTTTCACCTTCTGTTCAATGATAAAAAGGCGTCGTACACCATCACCACGTTCATTTCTGTTGATATTCCGCAACGATCGCCCTACAGCACGGATAACTCCTCCCTACTGCTAACAGTGTTGCGCATTATGGCTTAGTGCAATTTCGAATTTTATCCAAGAGCGTTGTTTTGGCGTTGTACGCATATTGTTAGGGCGCTGTCTCTTTTTCTCTGTGCTTCAAGCCATCTCACAATACTACCAACAATAAGTCAAAATCGCATGTCACCGCTGACCGCATGCTCTCACTTGACTGTCTTTTATCATCTCACAAAGGAACACCGGCAACTGAGAAATTCCGATTTCGATGAAAGTGTACAGACCGAGAGAGTGTGTTGAGAGCATTTTTTCAGCGGCCGAATCCCCGATTTCGGGGTACAGCCCCCTTCAAAAATTTGCACGATTGTTGAATTTTTGTATGTATCTCGGAAACTAGCACAAATATCTTTATTTTTTTAGAATATAATTTGAAGTATATTACAAAGTCTCAAGGATGGCAATTATTTTCGTAAAAATTTAATAGTTTTTATTTATCACAAATAAAGTCGGTTTTACGTAGAAAACGGTGCTGAATAACAAATTTAGACATCTTACAAGAGAAATATTAAGAAATGATAACAAAAGATTCAGTTGTCATTGAGTGATGTACATAAATAAGTGTCGTTCTAAATATAAAATACTTTGAATTACTAATTGAATCCTGCAAAATACGAGGAAACGCACCGAAACTGTGAAGACACTGATAGGATATAACAGACTGGAACCTGTAGCTGTGGATGCATTGCTGTACGCCGATGATCTGGCACTAATAGCTGACAGTTATGCGAAAATGGAAAAATTAACAAAAATATGGTCAGAAGAAATAGAAAAGATGAAGATGGAAATAAACGTAGAAAAAAGCAAACTAATGGTGATAAATAATAAAGAGCCAGCCAGTAATCTAATAATTAAAATAAACGATAAACAAGAAGAAATTGTCGACGCACACGGATATTTAGGTACTATTATATCTAAGGAAGGAAAAATTGATCTAGACATAGCAAAAAGAGGACGGAAAGCCACAAACATATACTACGCTCTGAATCAAACCATCTTTGGAAACCCAAGATCAAACAGATAGTATACAATGCAGTAGTAGCCCCCACAATAATGTACGCAAGTGAGTCCTGGGCAATACAGCAAAAACACGAAAGCAAAATAACAGCTATGGAAATGAAATTTTTGTGAAAGATCGTGGGGAAAACAAAAATGGACAAAATAGAAAACGAATAGATAAGGAATATTATAAATCAAGAAGATATACTAAAAAGAATTGAAAAATGTCAACTGAATTGGTACGGCCACATAATTAGAATGGAACAAAAGAGTTTAACAAAGAAAATAATAGAAGCCAAAAATAACGGGAGAAGAAAAAAGGGAAGACCAAGGAAAAATGGATTGACAGAGTCAACGAATTGGGACGAAAGCGAGGGAAGACCATAGCAGAAATGAGAAGAATGAGTACAGAACGGACACGATGGAAAGAATGGATTAAATCGTCGTAAGATCCAGAAATAATCCGACGCTGAAAGGCATAAGGATGGACGAGAAGAAGAAGAAGAAGAATTACTAATTATTTCGATAACGTTTTGAAAGAAATACGAAACATATTCAGATAGATATAGATTAGGTAGTTAGCATTAGCATCTTTTCGCGCAGTGTAAATTTATAGTTTGGCACAATGGCAGCGGTTAATCTAGCTAATATGTTAAACATGTTACTAGGAACGTTTCAAGTAGCTAACATCGCAATAATTCTTTTGATCTCTCAAGAACTTAAGTTGCATGATGCGTTGAAGGATATGATTGTAAGTATTCAACCAAAAGCATGTTTTCTTTTAAATATGTAACAGCATTGGAGTTTGAACGATGAGTAGAACCACATAAGGCGCAATTTGTGGAAGATTTAGGAAGATGAAGACACTTATAAAAATATTGCCTGTGTTCCTGAAGAAGGAGGCAGTGTTATTGACCTGGAGTACAAAATTAAAGTTGTACAATACTGGAAAAGTACTGTCGAAAGTGTGAAAAGAATTAAAAAGAGTGAGATCACTACCCCAGTTATATAGATGGGAGGGAAGTATTAACAGAGGAGGGTATCCGTACGGATGAAATACGGTTCATACAAAATTTCGAAATAGCATTGACGATGGAAAAATAATTCATGACACGGACCATCGAAGAACATACTTCAAATTATCTTCTAAAAGAGAAAAATATCCGGAATAGTTTCCGAGATATTTACAGAAATTCAAAAATCGTGAAAATGTTTCGAGGAGACTGTACCCGAAATCGGAAGGATTCGGCCGCTAAAAAATTGCGTTGTTCTTATAGCAAGATATTCTTTCAGACAGTTTCGTCGAAATCAGGATTTCTCAGTTGCGGGTCTTCCCTTGTCAGAGGATATCAGCGCCATCTGGTGCGCATCAGTCGAAATACGGAAGTATTGCTGCTACGTTTTATGCACCCCTCGTATATCAAAACTTGATATAATAATGTTCCATGTTCGTAACATATCGTGATTGATTTAGATTTTAGATTAGATTTGCTTGTATGTAGTATTTGCTAGTGTATTAGTAAACAAAATAAACGATAACATAAACCGATTGGTCTAGGTGTAATTGATTTGGGATACGAAATTTTAAACATATTCGCTTCTCGACGAGAAACTGATTCCAGATTATTCATTCCGTTTATTTACGGGTACGATTATTTGCTAAACCCGTTTTTGCGTCATCCAAGTTATCCTTGTGCCGACGTAGCATTTCTAATTAAATGCGTATGTTCGAAATTATTTACTTTCGGCGAGAGACGTCTTTCCAAAAGGAGATTCCTTTCGCGCGTTCTTTATTTACCTAGTGTTGATATACTTCGTTTTTCCAATTTCGCCATGACGCTGTGCTTCTTTTTTCTTTCTTCTCCGCTCGGACCCTTTTTAATCTCGACTGCTACGACTACCTATACGCTTTTCACGCTCCGTCTTCGCGAAGAGGAGGGAACGTTCTTAAAAATAGCACTCTGTAAACTTATTAAGTCCGTAAGCTCTGTAGAGCGAGTGTTGTTGATCCTCGAGATTCGATTCAAATAATTTCGTTTATAAGCGATGAAAAATCTAATGCGTCGGGAAGCACTCGCGATCCGTTTCTTATATAATATGAAGTTTCGCCAGAAAACAACAAGAATGAAGTGTTAAGGTTGTTATAACGACTCGGGCAAGAGATGGTCGGACGAGAACAAGAAGATTTAACGTTTCGGCCGTTCCGTCGACCTCAATTTCGATAAAATATGGCGACGATTAACGGAATTAATTGCGAGTTTTAGCAAAAACCGCACGGTTATTCGGTGTATACGAGACAATTAGAGAGAAGAGAACGGTTATCGCAAGAATGGCGTTCGTGAAATACAAATCGCGATAATTTATCCTGGCCCGGTTTAATTTCCACTCCGACAACGGTATCCGTTGATGAATGTCCGAATCAAAATTTCTAAGAAAAATGATCGGCTTTTTTCCATTTCTCTCGCCTCGAAGCGGTTAGTTCGGATGCGCATTTTCATCGACCATGACGAGTCGAGCCAGGAAATTATTTGCTCGCTAACTAGGAAATCAAATTTCTTCTTCAGAAATCCCGAAGGCGGATATTAGACCGTACGTTCCGGCGGCGTTGCCGTTTCTGTCCTAAAAGGGCGGAGACGTTGAATACTCTTCCGGCTGCTAACAGATATCTGCGCTCCAAAATTCTAAGTACTATATCTATCAGGATTTTCAAGCAACGGAGAAGAAAGGAAGTTGAGTTTATCGAAATTGAAATGAAAGGAAGTGATGTAAAATTGTTTCGATGGGGCATTTTGTACTACGATAAAATTTAAATATCCTCTCGTCTACAACTTTTCGCGTCAATCAAACAATAAATCGGGAGTTAATAGCTAGAAGCGTGAAGGAAGCCAACAACAGAATCACCGTAGCGAAGTATTACCAACTTTCGGAAAGTCACTCTTCCGTCAAACCGCCCTCGTATATACAGGCTGTCTCTAGTGACTAGCGCATCGGACTGTAGCACACAAAGTAATAATTTTCTTTTGACAGGATGGTGTACGTATATAAAGGATATAATTAGAAAATATCGTCAATTATACAAGGTGCTTCAAAAAAGGGGATAAGTATGAAAGTTATGTTTTTTTAATGGAACATTATATACTTTTTGCTTTTCTCGAATTGTATAAAAGAAGTGAGTTATCTCGATGTTTTGTATACCTAATGTTTACCGTTTTCGAAGTATTTAAGGATTTTCGAAAAAGTAACATGTTTTGAAAATAGACATAACAGACAAACTAATTGAAATTTTCCAATCATGTTTTCAGCCTTGATTTGGTATATCTTGGGCTACTTATTTTCAGGTATCTAATTTTACAATAATATACAGGGGATTCCATAGATCGGCTCTATTTGTCTGAACTTCAATAATATATAACTTTGTAACTTTAATTAGATTCAAATTAAATCGAAGCTGCGGAATCTGGAAAGGTATTTTTTTAATTTCAGCTACCTGAAATAGTTGCTAAGGAAACATATATGTCTTTAAATGACAAATATTTAATAAATGTTCTACATGATCGCCATTTTCCTCTATGGATATTCTAACTCTCTCTTCTAACTCTTCTTAACATAAGAAATAAAGACACGTAAAGTGTAAAAAGTTTCAAATATTCATTGTAGATAAAAAACCACGACAATATTGTTTCGCTATACAATAGCTTCATCAGGTGGATGAATGATGATCTTAACATTTTCGGGGTAATGGTGAAAGCAATTTTTATTTTGATTTTCATATCGTTCAGTGTAGTTGGTGTTGAAGTGCAAACAATATCTTTACATATCCCCACAAACAAACAAAATCTACTCATGTCAAATCGGGTGACCTGAATGGTAGTACCGAAATTGCTGAAACAGCATTCTCATTTCTAACTGCATTTTTTGAGCCTCGTCCTGTTCGAAGTTCCAAATAGATTCGTAAGCCGATCGACTCGTAGAAATAGCCGGTAATCTCTCGGGAATCCAGATGCGAATTCTATGTTTGCCCGAGCGGCACATTCGATGCCCAACGAAGCTATCACTTGTCACCCGATAGACGGCGATTTCACCACAAAATCCTTCTTCTAACGTATCGATTTCCTTCGTCCGTTTCCACCTACGTTAGGTCGGTTATCGCGCGCGAAATTTCGCTTTAAATCCGCAAAACGCGAATGTTTCGCGAATTGTAATCGACGAACGTCGAGAATCGAAGTAGCGTTTTTGATATTACCATTTTCGAAACGGTTGGGTACGAGCACGCCCTCGACGATATCTTATCGTCGTCGCTTCGAAACGGTCCTGCAGAATGTTACTTCGCGCGTATAAAATATATTTATTTACACACGTATATTTCTCGTGTAAAGGGTAATTTAACCCTCGCAATATCGTTTAATTAACGCTTGGATGTGGTACGCAGACGAGACCGGGGTTAAGATGGTTTAGTCGATAATTTTCGGGAATGTTACTCCACATTTTCATGTAGCTTGTTTCGTTAGCGGCGCGCCGTACGAATGTATGTCAGCAATTAAATTTATTAGAGCGCGAAATATGAAGATTTCATTTCGCTTTTGCAACTACAACCAATGGTGATTTAAGATTCTACGCCCTTTGACGAAATCATTAACGACACGCAATTGTCGTGAAATTTCGAATTAGTTTCCGGATTTTTATTTTTGTTTTGGGCATTATTTTGTTTCATCTTTGAAGATCGTCTTCAGTGATGAATCGCGTTTAGAGGCTGCGATAGAAAATGTTCGCATGGGTGGTAATTTGAACGTTTATTATTTTTAACGTTAATTGAAATTGATTTAATTGATTTAATCGTTCACAAAATAAATGATTATTTCTTGTCGTTTTTTTTTTTTTGAGAATTTCAAGTTTACTTATTTTCGCCAAATCCTCCATATCTCTAATACTACTAATTTTAATTACCACCACATATGGGATATTGCTGAATTCTGAAATTGCTGTAAGCCTACTTTATATTTCTTGCTTAAAAGTAAGAGGCTTCCGCTTAAAAAAAAGTCGATGACGTCATAGATACCAAAGTAGTAAACTACAAAATTAAAAGTAAACGTCCATAAATACGGAGGAAAAAATGTTAAATTGACGTTATTCGAGCTTTTCTTCCAAACAGCGGAAATACAAAAAATATGAATATTATACCTTAGGTCATTTACATACTGTAATAATGTAATAATAATAATAATAATGACAATAATAATATCCTTATTAAGCTTAATTTACTTGTTATGACACTTGTAATAAGTTAATAAACTAAACTAAAACTGTGATATTTAAATTATTATTATTATTTCTATAATAAATTCTTAAACGACTTAATATTTGTACCACTTTTAATTTCATACGGCAAAGTATTATATAATGTAAGTCCGCTCACTAAAATATTTCTTACAGTTTGAGTTCTCTTATATGTATGTATCAATATGTGTATATTTCGAACTTGTCTAATGTTAGTTATGTAATCTGGCAAATTATTATTTTTTATTTTATATATAATTACGCGGGCGTATATTCATTAAACCTAGGATACTTAACATAGTTGATATTGGCGTATATCATTTAAAAATTATTCTCATTGAGCTATTTTGCATTTTTTTCTAACTGTGATGTTTCATTTCTTGTTTAAGTTAAACAATATACTGGAACAATAATTTATATGTGGCGCAATTAAATATTTGTATAATAGGAATTTAACATACACACTCAGGTTTTTTCCTATTCTCCGTAAGAAACCAGCCTTTTTTGACATTTCATTCATTATAAATTTAGCGCTTTCTTTAAACGATAGGTTTTTAGTCGTCCAAGTATTTTATACTATCCACTCTTTCAATTTCATTATTGTCCAGATATATTTTAACGTAACTCGTATCAATACAATTTAATTTGTATCTGCTAACTATAAGCATAAATTTTTTAATACATATTACTACTTAGAGTTATTACATTTTCATTTGTATAGTGAAGCGAATTCTTTATTAGTTATTTTTACCATATTGCCTACGTCATTACCACATACATACAACAAAAAATTGTATATCACAATCATTATTAATCCTAAACATAACTGCCTATCAATAATTTCGAAAGCTCTACTAGAATCTAGAAATACCGCTAAAACTAGTTGTCCATTGTTCCATTTTTTTAAGTATTTGTCACATATGGCAACTAATACCATTCCACAAGAATGTCTCCCTCGAACTGTCGAACTGTCTCTTGTAAATAACGTGGTTTTCAACTAATTTCGTACACACGATTCTACAATTTCTTCATAGCATGATACAGTATTAATTGGCCTAAATTCCTCACAAGACTGTGTTCCACTAATTTTTGGCACCGGCACTATGTACGTTGTCTTCCAATCCTCGCGAAATATTCCGTTTTGTACTGATGCATTTGTTATATCAAGAAGTCTATTACTCGCGTTCATACCGACATCTTTCGATACCATTGCAGATATGCCATCGCCTGCAACATCTCCACAATTTTTTCAAATTTTTAAGTACAGCTTTTAATTCAGACATAATAATAATTTTGAATCTGTGTAATTTGTCTTTTTCTGTAATTCTCTGCACAACATCTTCATACCTAAAATCGGTTGATCTCGATATACTTTTTACTATATTCTCTATACTAGATGTAAAGTATTGATTGAACATGTGTGCTATAGTCTTATCTTCGTTTATTTTTTGGTTACTGAATGAGATCTGTTTTTCTTTAAGAGAACTCTCTGTCAATAATAATTTCAAATTTTTTCACATGTCCCGAGGGTTTGTCTTGTGACCATCAATTATCATTCTAAGGTAATCCTCCTTTTCTTTTCTTATTAATTTGGTTACTGTATTCCTACCCTTTTTATATTGTTGCCAGGTGTCTTCCGAATGAATGATAGCAACTGCCTTATACTTATCATCGCTAATCTTCATTTATTTCTATAATTGTTGGTGTAATCTAATTGCTTCTTTTATATTTTTTGAAATTAACGCTTTTAGGACACATTATTTCAATTATATCTTGTATTGAAGTTTTCCATCTCGTAGCCATCTCATTAATATCCCCAGTATTATTCCAATCTGTTTCATACATATGATTATGTAAGAAAGTAACATCATAGGTCCTAAAATTATGCTTTACTGTCTTATATCCATTTCTGTTTACATTAACAATTTCGCTAAACTGTACAATATAAAAATGATCTGCTATTCTTGGTGTTGTATGGACGCTATGTTGCAAACGTTTGTCATTTCTTACAAAGTGTTTCTATATAAAATAGTCCTTGATTTTACTGCTACAGTATTTGTTATTGTTGTTAAAATCTACAGTTTCATTATAGCCCATTATGCCGTCTGCATATTGTTCTAAATTTTCCAAAAGAAAATTATCTGCCATTTGTGGAGTATGAACATTAGTACATTGAACATTATATTCTGGTTCTTCGTTTGAATTTCGATACACATTAGCTAAAGATAATTATTGTAAATACAATTATAGAAAAATAAATTGATAACTCTAACAATTTTGGGTGTTTTATTTTGTAAAATAATTAGCACAACTACAAGACAAAATCTAGTTTTATCTAGTTTTTATCAAAACTACGAAATTAAGAGGTAGCCCTAATTCAATTACCAGGTACTGAACTACCTTGCAAATATGACGGGCGTTAAAACGAATACCTCATAATTCATAATATACACCACCCGAAATCGTTTATTTACTTTTGATACGGAGGGCACATTTCCATTAGTCGCCGGAAACGAATTTCGAAATAGTTTCTGCAGCGAATTTCCTCGGTCTGCCTGCAATTATTTCCGGCGGCGTTCTCGCTTCGGAAGATATCGCCAAACTACCCAATTTCGATATCATCGGAACCATGACGTCGACGCCCCCCACTAACTAAATCGAAAATCCGTCGCGCCGTGAGTACCTACTAATTTATAATATCCAGTGCAAAATCGGTGCCGGATATTGGGAGATTTTTGACGCCGCGATTTCCATCACCACGATTCGTATGAAGAATACTTGCGACTTAAACCGATTCTCGAATGTTTCGTATAATAAACCCAGTTTGAAAATGGACGGCGTTCAAGTATTTGTCATCGTAAACATGGAAACATTGGAAAATTGAAGAAAGAGGGAAAAGGCGATAAAAGTTGATCAACTTTTACCCCCAAAACTTAGACATCATCTTATTGTTAGTATCTAAACGAAATTCTCCAACATTATTTTACCGTATTCTTTTCTTACATTTACAGGCACCGTTCATCTGAATGCATAAATCAACGTCTTCTAGTTCGCGGCGTTCCGTCCGGAACGGAGTGGAATAATAGAATTTTCCGCCTACGTGATGCGGCGTCCTCGTCTCCTTTACTCCTGCCGCCTTATATTTTCGTACATCCACCTACGACGTACATCCCCCAGCATCGCCGTCAGCCACTCGCCCTTCTCGTTCCGGCGAATCTGTAAGAGGATCTGCGAGAGATACGAGCTTGATACTGAAACTCGATATATTTTTCATCCTTAAAACATAAACATCATTATGATGGGCGCTGGCAAGCAGTTTTCTTCTCATCTCGAAAGCCGCAGCCTAAGCCTGCGTAGGTACGGAGGCGGGCGAAAGGGGGAGGCATGTTTTTCCGGGGCGACGCGCGTTACGACGCCGTAAGATATGGGGGAGGCAAACGCCGTCCGAGCGCGAAGTTCGTATAAATTTTGCGAGAAACAGGCGGAATGACGGTGATCTGTTTAACTCCTTGAAGTAATCTATAACTCCGTGAAGTTTGGGGAACGTGTTTTTGCGCGAGAATAAACTTTCCCGACGATGTTCATGCAAACGAACTCGACTAAATTAAACCTTTTATTACAACTCGAATAAAACGATGACGTTATAGAAACGAGATAAACTTGGCGATAGTCCTTTAAATTATGTACATATCGAAATTTGTGCAATTATCCTTATGAAATTATTGGTATTTATGATGCTAATTAGATTCGCGTTGGTTATTGGGAGTAAATATTTCATACGATTTTAAAATTATCTCCTGTATCTGTTAAGGGATTTGAAAGAAAACGACTTACCTCAATCTCACCATAAGAAAATCTGACGACGACTGTACTACCATATCAGTTTTAATATAAATGTATCGTTCACAAAGCTTACCAAAACGTAACACCACAACAATGTTGTCCCAAAAAAGATACTTTCAGAACCGAAGTAAAAAAGTCCGGCATAATACGATTCATAAATTGTTGTCTGCGAAATCGGTACAAAGCGTTCGTGTTAAGAATTCTCTAGGGGGAAACCCGCGCAATGGAGACAAATGGCGCCTCTTAATGCAATAAGCCGACCATCTATAAACGAATACTGCACGGAAGTAGGAAGAACGGTATATTGGAAGGAAGGAAATAGTTTTGTATGTGGGTATGTATATGTGACAACGCAAATATGGCATGGTTTAGTACAATTATAGAAAAGATAAATTCTTAAGAATTAGGTGTACACCCATGGTAACTCTAAATGTCCTCCTGAACGCATACGCCGCGATTGTCACAATCGAAGCGCCCGTCCCAAAACATGATTAGTTAATATTAGTTGATCCGCAGGAAACAGTTTTTTAAAGTAGAAAATATTACTATTTAATTTCTGTCATAAATTTTGCCGTTGTACTACTTTCACCTAATTGAGATGATTTTCCAAAACTTTAATATGTAATAAATCGGCGAAAGATAAAATAAAAAAATCTTACAAAAAAAAAATGTATTGAAATAGAAAATACTCGTAAAGAAAATCGAAACAAATAAAGTAATTTAACTAATAAATTGGCAAAAAGAAAATATACGAAAATTAATGAAATAGAGAAATTCATTCTGAAAGCAAAGAAAAATGAAGTGATATAACACAAATAAATAACAAATTGACGATAATATAACTAAATAATAACTCAATAACACTCGAATTTTGTAACATTTTAATTACATTACACAAATTACTGTGAGAGTGACCCCCTCCTTTCTATTTAAATTTATCCTTTTTAGTGTTAATATAAAACCGTTTTATTAAACTGAATGTTGACGGCATTATTAAATATATTCTTAAACTTACTACTATTTAAAATGTAAGTCTTACATAATTTATCACTAAATTAATGAATGAAATTGAATTTAATTTAATTAATCAAAATTAGTATTTATTAAACTTACGATTTTCTAGATACGAAAACTTCGTTTTGTATGGCATATTTTTAATATATACCAAAGTTATTTGCAGGTATGAATTATTTATATTCCACATTCTAATTAAACTAGTTCGAATAATTAACGCTTTTGGCCGTTACTTTGTAATATTCCTTGGTTCAAATAAATAAAACACACTTTTTACTTTGTAACAATATCACTATATTTCACTTATTTGTGACTGCAGTTTCGACATACCATGTCATTATCAAACTGTACAATATTTCTTGCTAGCGACTAATATAAAGTTCGCTAGCAAGAAATATTGTACAGTTTAATAATGACATGGTATGTCGAAACTGCAGTCACAAATAAGTGAAATATAGTGATATTGTTACAAAGTAAAAGTGTGTTTTATTTATTTAAACTAGTTCGTGTAGTAGTCATTCCTTATTCATTAATCTTAGAAAAATAACAAATCAGAGGCAATAATAAGAAGAATAAACGACGACCTATTAATTTACTAGTATATTATTTTATTTGTCGCTTTTCTTTCAATATGTCACAAACTCTTTTTATAACACAAATTAAATAATAACATTTTCTACTTTAAACAACAGTTTCGTACGGACCAACCGGACATTTAGAGTTTCCATGAGCGTACATTTTCAAATAAAATGTTTACATCCATGTACTGTTTCTTCTTATTACTATAATTAGATAAAACCTTTTCATTTGTATTATTATTCTTCCTTACTTTTATTAACTAGGTACAGATAATCAACCCTTAACTACATTCGTGGGGTAAATTTTTACCCCACATCTCATATTCTCATCCATAGTTTTATAATGGTTATAATCGTTCTCGTTTTGGGTCTGCTTTGAATATATTTCATTTTTGTTACAAATCAAAAACAAAATTCACTGTTTTAAGTGTTTCATTTGTAAGCATAACAAATTATAATGGGGTAAAAATTTACCCCACGAAAGCACTAAATCGTAGATAGCGTGCCAATTTGCTACAAATTGTTAATTTAAAATTTTTCAGATGCCAACGCAGGGCAACTACTGCGGATGAGCAAGTATTTTGCCATGACATACAGCGGTTTCTAGAAATATTTCCACGCCTTTGAAATAGTAAAAAATTATCCCTGCAAAGACAATCCGGAAGAAAAGAAGGCATGGCAGCTAGTTCTCCTGTGGATTTAAGACTAAAACTAACTTAAATAACTAAATTAAATGAGTTTTAACTATCTGATCATTCTTTAGTTCAAAATGTCAAACTTCAATGTGTGATTATTAATAATATCGACAAAAATAAGATGTATTTTTATATATGTTATTAATATTCAGTGAATGACAAGGAAATTAAGCATCAATGCTTCTTAGGGTTTAGGCATTTTTAGTCGCAAATTGAAAAATGTTATTAACTATTTGTGCTGTGAAGAACAGACTTCGAAGGCGATTAACAAAATAAATGACGATAACCGAGGAAATTCACTAAAAAGTCACCAACCATAAACAAAACACTAGCGTACATATTGTAACGTAGAAAATTACTAAAATGTATGAAAACGAATGTCACTAAATTTTTCATATTAAATTTTTCATGTTTGATTCAAATTGTCGTGGCACGAGTTTTACGTCAGGGATGACGACAGTTGGCCGCTAGTTGAAACAAACTATACACACATATTTAGGTATAAAATACGGTAAAATTGGCGAAATCATTACCTTCTCCACCGGTCGATGGATCTTCGTACCTATCTATACATCATTATTAGATTCGGAAGAACAATCCATCGATAAACGATTTAGGTGCACCTGTAGCATGACGGGCTTAATTGATTACCATTAAATTAAACGGGTAGGTAGAAATTTGCATGGAGCGGCAAGTGGCCGGACGTCCCTGTACAATCCCCGTGATTAGGGGTTAATTACCGCGAAACACCTCTCGCTGCGTAATATACCGTCATTGCTTTCCGAATCGGGCGAACGTTCGACGAACGTTACTTAATAAGGGCGCCATAAGGGATCGTGCGCCAAAACACGAATTAATTTAAGAATAACTTTTATTTTTAATTAGACCTTCGACCTTCAAAACGTTTTCGGATGTACTACGTTCAAAAAACGAAGTTAAAATTTAACATAAAAATATGGAATGCCGCCCCGAAACGAATATTTACCCCTTCGAATATTCAAGCAAATTTCAATCAATATGTAGAATTGTAACTGTTCCACATGGAACTCTTTTCACCTTGTTTCGGTGACCACTTGACGTGATTTTAGAAACAATTATTAATTCGCATCGCCGTCGCTATTTCTCATCCCGATGTTGGATCTTTGATGGCCGGCTTGAATTTTTAACACTAATATCCAACGTACCGATCCGATGCCAAATGATTAATAGCGACACGCGAATTTATCGAACGCAGCGTCGTAAGTCCTCCTGGAAATATGGCCGCATTTCTGTCGTAATTAAATAGCGCGGGCTAATTGATTTTGCTGATTACAGCGCGCGCGATGGAAGCGCGCGTAGGAGGGACTGCATCGAAAATTAGTTTTCGTGCATCGGATTTTGATTGACGCGAATATTAATGAAACGTCGGATATAAATTAATTATCAAAGTGAAGCGGGTGCGAAGCGAAAGGAAGCAGGAAGGACCGATCGACGTAAACAAAAACCACTGATTTTGAAAGTCTTATTATGGACGGGAAGCACGTAGTATTGATGGTGACGAAAAACAAACAAGATCTCGAGTGCAACCTGAGGTTATGGAACGAAGAAAAATATACATCAATTCGGAAAAAAAAATCGAAACGACGGTAATAACACTTTTGTTTTCTGCTTCCCACATTTTCGGCGGAAAATGCGTGGAACAAGTGACCAATTGATAAAGACATAGAAACTGAAGACAGTGAACGACAAGATACCCCACAAGAAACATCATCGACATATTGCAAAAACGTACAACCAATTGAAGGGTTTGGTGCAAAAAGGGTATAAGTGTTTTTTTCTACATTTTGGTTTAAATGCATATACAGTCCCAACTTTTCTTAGTAACATTTTGACATATCATGAAATGAAAGGGTACGTTACCTGAAAAGAAAATAGTTTTCGATTCACCGTTAAGACCGACTTGTTTTTCAAAAACCTGAAAATATTTTTAAAATTCTATTCACACCAAGCAGAACTTAATCTCACAATCTTAAATTAAAATTCAAAAATTTTCAATCCATCGCACCTCTTGTAACATCAATCCTGGGACATACTGTACAAGGTTAAACCTACCTTCTGTTAGTACAAAAAGGGAAAAGTGCAGTTTGAGCTTATTAGTAGTATCATATTTGGAGAAGTACTATAAGATACTAAACTAAAACTTCAAAATACCCTTTTTGCACGAACGTCAAGCTTCAAGTTAGTTAGTCAGAAAGATAGTATGTGCTAGTATGTTTAATTTATAGTGAATATATAAACTAAACGTTCTGTTATACTTTTGCTGTGCTACCAACAGTGCATAAACTAAATTCACGAAATAGAAATATTCTATAGAAAAATTACGATTCATGTATAAGTTTTGGTAACCTATAAAATTTGTACGAATTTTCAAATTCAGAACTGTACTCATCTGACGAACAGGTTTCACATTCTTCCGAAAGTAACGATCAAGAAACTCCCCAAAAATGCGAGTCATGTTACTCCAAGAAGGAGGCGAAAACAACGACGATGTGAAACTGAATCGAAAGCGAAATCAGAAAGAAAGAATCTAAAAACTGAAGGAAAGGAATGTGTGGGACACAGAAACAATGTAGTTCGTCCAAGTAGGAAGCTGAAAGCGTACGATCATAGATGCAGATACAAATGCAATGAAAATATTTCCGAAGCAGACAGGCAAAACCTATTTAATAACTGTTATAAACTGCCTAGCTACGATTTACAAACATGTTTTTGTCTTGTAACATTAAAAAAAAAAGCACATCGCAAGAACAAAACTAGGTGCTGCGAGTAACAGAAATTTTAGCACAAAGATAATGTTATCCCATAAACGTGTTTGTAAAGCATTCTTGCTCAAAACTTTTGATATTACTAGTAGGCGCTTTACAACAATTTGTTAAAAATAAATACGCTAACGAGTTCATGTACAGTCGATGTATAGTCGACGCTAGATTCGCTAGATTTAATGAGTTTTAACAGGATTACGACGGGCTTCGCTGCCCGACTTCGAGCTTTGTTCGAGGATTCAGTTCCTCTTGATGGTTCGAATTGCCGCGTCGACGTGTAATTCCGCCGCCACCGCCGAAGAAGAATAAAATATCCTACTCGAGCAGTACGTATCTGTACAATAGGAAATAATTTCCGTTTGGATTTCAGATTGGGGAGCGAACAAGGAAGTTAGTTAAGTGCGAATAAGTCGTAATACTGCCAGTATTACGCTTCGCCTTCTCAATAATGTAAGTTGCTTCATAACGCGAATTAAATGTATTAGGAGAAAACACTGCCTGTATATCGTACCACTTAAGACATTTTGTTTTTTATTTGGCGAGCAACGTTAAGTGATAGCAAAAATGAAAATGCGCCGTGAAACAACGGGATTTGTTGCAAGTGGGACGTTTTATTTTTCCATATTTAATAATACATCTTTTCCTAGTTTAATGTTTTTTGTTTTCGAAATAATTGCGAGTAGTTACGATTTAGAACATAATAGCTAATAGAAGAGGTATTGGTTTTCACTTTTGTAACTAAGTCGTTACAGTTATCACTAGAGACCGGTTATATGTTCGAGATTTGACTAAAATATGTACATATCTTAAATAGGAGAGCAAAATATGTTAAAAATATTCCTAAAATGTCTAGCAAAATATGTTTAAAAAATATTTTCAAAATGTCGAATATATTTTGAAGTAACAAGGAAAAGAAACAAATACCAACATCATTTAAACAGCTTTCATTAAACAGATACCTGTCACTTACATTTCTGCATTAAACATTGCATTTCTTACTGCAAAAACAATTAAAAAATCAAATGTTTTCTATATTTTTAATAGTTAAATCGTTAAACTTCCTTCAACGTCAACTGATGTGATTGGTGCATATTTTAACTTCCGGATTTAATTCGATTTCAACATTAAAATCGCCAGGGAGAATTTGGTTTGCTTGTTGCAACAAATTTAAATCGCTATTTCTTTTTAAAATATCACTAAATTTTTATTTATTAATTGTCCTATTTTTACTTTTACTTTTACTTCGTTCAATAGTAATTCCGGAGCAGTCTTGATACAGGAGGCTACTAAATCGCTTTTCACTTTTGACATTTTTGAATAACACTAGGTAACCCTTCACTTTATTCGGTGTCTGTACATGATGAAAATTTTTAAATGATAACTACTGAAACGTATACACCCCCTACCTAATTATGTTTAACCAATCACAATTCGTTTGATTTCCTATTTTTAGAAACCCTAACAAAATAATCTTTGCTCTTCGGTATCGAACATGATATTTCGTTTGGAAGTTTAAAAGCAATTAACAATTTCCGCAATCAAGCTAGGACCGCACGATCCGTATTTTCCTTCGATTTTCTTTCCAATACGTCGTAACACGTACGGTGCACCGTTCCATCATCGCATTCATCACGATAGCACGAATACGTTGAACATTTAGGTTCATATAATGGGGGAAGGCGCGATGGGCCGTCCCTTATTTTACAAACGCGGCGCGTTATCTCCGACCGACAGACGCTCGACCTCGCCAAACTAATTCCCTTCGGAACGAAATTGACGTCCGCTTCCAACGACCAACGTCCCGAATCGTCACCTTCGTACCTTCAACCGGAGCCGCTGATTATTCCTCTAACGTTAATATAAACAATTCAATCAATTTAACACGTCCGGAAACAAAAAAGCAAGCTTAAAAACGTGTCGCGTGCAAGGCGAAAATTCGATATTAATAACTGAAATTTTGATAGAACGTCAAATTACATATGTAGATTACGGGATTTACCATCGTCCTTTTAGAAATAGAACGGAGGACAGGCATTTCGCCCACATCGCCAATCCAATCCTGCGTCTTTTCTAATATCAGTTTACAACTTCATAAAATCGAGTTTCGCGAGATGCAATCGTGGGCGAAACAACGTTTCGAGAATTACGTCGACCACATCTTCGATAGTGACGGTTAAAGAGGGACGTCGTTTCGCGAGCGCATATAACTTCGTACTGTACTTCAGAACGATTGCAAATGGCGTTGTATAATTGATATTAAATTACATCGGTATCTCCGCACCGCATGAGTATTGATTAATTTCAGACACGTGTTTCGCCGGTAACCAGGTCAGCATCTTCAACCATATTTTAGGGGCACCATAATTCTTTTTCCTAATACGTTGTATCCAACATTAAATTTAAGTAAAAGAGTTTTTTTAATCTGGCTAATTTTTTTATGGTAATGATGAATTTATGTCTGGTTATCAAAAAAAAAAAAAAAGAAAAATAGCTGCGGCTCCCCGTGAAACTTAAACACACGTTTTTCAGCACGGATCATGGCTATCATATTGGAGCACATCGAAGGGGGGCCAGCAGTAAAACTTCCACAAGATTTGTGTCTAACAATAAGTGATAAATATTTGATAGCTATGGCCTATGTGTATTGTAGTACATTAATATTCACATGGTTAATTGCCATTAAATAATCTATCATTAATTACAATTCAATATATCAAAATTCACAGTAAATGGGGTTCAAACAATTATTTTTGGGTTCTATTTATACTTTTTCGATACCACGCAAGCCACCTTTTAAGCATTTAATTACCCTGCGGATGTTAGCTTCTCTTTTAAGTCCAGTCAGATACGTTTAACGGGAGAAAAAAATGTAACTAGAAATAAAATTATTAATTATCACGAAAAGCATCGATTAAAAGATAGTGAGCAATGTAACCATTTAAACACATACATTCAACACTTTCACATCACACGAATTCCTAATAACCACTGGATATAAGAAATCAAGGATACTTGGACATCAACAATATAGACCTGCGTAACAACGTCACGGCCTGATGAAGTGTTGTCCATGGTAAATAGTAAACAGCTAATTATTTGAACAAGGGAGAGATAATGTAATAAACTTTGCATGGGAAAACGTCCTGGTTTCCGACAAAATAAAGGTATGTTTGACTGACGACCGGAAATAACAACACGAAAAATCATCGAACTACGATTTTACATCTCCTTCTTTAGACCCTTGAGAGCGCGTGGTGTTTTGGGAATCGTACACCAACATCGGTTTAAGCCCGAAAGTTCCGGAAGAATTAGCTCCCAAACAAAAGAGCGACTCTATCTTTCGAAGTTTTAAAACTCGAAGGGGAACTATCTTCCTGGGAAACGAAGGTTCGTGATGGAATTTTTCACAATAAGGCCCAATCTCGTAAACATTAAAAATGAGGTCAGGAAGATAATTGCCTTGTTCTACACAGCCACTGTTGCACCATCTGCAGTGTCTGCAGTGTCGTCTCATCACATAATTTGACACTATGACAGTTACTTCGACAGCTAAATCTCATAAACCAGCCCTTGCTTCCCAAAAATGTTCATCGCCTCCTTCTGTCTTCTTACTAATTACAAAAATAGTCTTTGCTTTCTTAGTTATAACGACCTGAGTGAGAAGAATATGGCGTGTGGTGTTATTGTGAATCGGCGTAAATGGAACCGTCGTAAACCGAGGCCTACTTGTCCTTAACACTTCTAACAACAATGGATAACAGATAACACAGCACATTAATAAAAATTCTGTGGTGCGAAGTTACAGCCGCAATTTAATGTTAGCTTCTATTTGACCATAGATATTGAGCGCTGATGACGTTATTTTTCTACGCCTCGTTGTAGGTATGCAATTCTAACGAAATTTAAACTCCGCGTTATAAATGGACACCATCCGGTATTGTTGCGTCTCGGTGAAGTTTTCAATTAGACGTTCGCGTTCAACCGCGGCAAACAGAAAACCGAGTCCTTAATTGGTTTTCTTGTTTTCCAACCGAATCGTTGCTACTGACGCGGTCACGGCGCCCTTTAATTTAAATTCGTAAGCGTAAATTGCGCCCCCATTTTTCACGAGCGCTTAAAAATTTCGCGATGGCGCGTAGGTAATGGGCTAGGTGAAGTGATCCTTTCAACGCAACGCGCGACGGTTCGTAAAACTACATCATTAATTATAACAAAAAAGGAATGCGCCGACTGTAGATGAATTCCCGCCTAAATGAAAGAGCCAACAAATAAAAAGTAGGAAAAATTCGTTTTAATTTCCTTTTAAAATGAGAATACGTTCGCCTGTCGGTTGACATGAATGAGGGAAACAAATGGCAAGCGACATTTTGTATTTCCTTGGGGCGTTTTCTACTTAACGAATGTCTAATATTTAAGGGTATATGGTTGCTGTTCGAATTGTCATTAAAATATCAATGATATTCCTTTAATTTTGAATTTCAGCGCAATAACAATCGATAGGCACTTTATAAATAATTATCTTATATGATAGTTTTCTACCACAATTAGGTCAATTAAACGAAAGTGATTGAATTAGTAGTAATATTCTCAGAACAACGGTTTCGGAACACCTTCATCACTGAAAATATAACTAGATAAATGGATAAATAAACATTTGTTTTTTATCCAGGAACTATCACAAAATATCTAATGACTAGGATTTCTGTAAAAAAATGTTATATTATAAATAACTCATTTAATGTGCCAGGGAGCCGGAGTGGCAGAATTCAACTCCCAAGCATTTCGCCTTGATTTGTGACCTACTGATTGGCCAAAAATTGAATAAGTACCAGCTAAGTTCATTGCGCATAAGGGAGTAATAATGACGATTGTCTACTCGAGAACAAAGGCTGAAGAGCTTGTCCAGAGAGAGAAACAGACTACAAAGAGAAATGGCAATGTGGGTAATGACGTTCCTCGAAAACTCATAACATCTGCTAAACGTCTAAACCTACGGGAAAATTGTAGGCTCGATAATGGAGGTCCAATGTAAGTTCTCGAGTCAAATTCTCCAAGTTCAGCTGAAGAGTGGGATAAGCTCCAGGAAACTGGGAAAGTGGTCAGCACTGTCCCTCACCAAAAATTTATGAGGTTTAGGTTTAAGAACTCAAAGCTGACCATAGATTAGGGTTATATTACAAAGACATGATGATAGGTCGAAGTGAGTGAGAAGTTTACATTGCCCAGCGAGCTTTTTCATTAAATTCGAATGGATTACTACACGACAACCGGGTGTGAAAACTTACGAGGCGCTACAACTTGAATCTATTATTTCATTCGAATTAACATTCTATTTGGATTTATATAGTAATAGTAATAGTAATTTTAATGAATGTAATGTACATCAAATCAAAGAAAGCCATGCAATACAGCGAAATGTGTATGTACATATATAATAGATGACCTCAAGAAGTAAGACTCAAATTTTATAAAATAATATTATTTGTGCCGGGTTCTTCATGAATTTTTATTTTTATTTAATTTAAATTGTACATGTTACTTATGGCGGAGGAAATTTGAACTTTGGTCACCGTAGGCCAAAACAAGATTTTTGCTATATAAGTCTTAATGTTATTTCTTCATGTTTACCATATTATATTTGCTTTCTTTTTCGTAATAATTATTTATGCTTCCTTGTAGTGTACAAGAATATTACACCGACCTGTGGAAGAAAAAGCTACTAATGGCCGGGTGTCAAATATTTCTAACATCTACATTAGGAACAAATAGGAATAAAAAATAATCTTTTCTGTTTGAGGTGATAGTAGAGTATATTCCCAATAAGAAATACACGTATGGTGTAATATTTATGATGCATCGTAGTTTTACTGATATAATTGTCAGTGTACATTAATATCACACTTCTGTAATAACAATACAATACAATAACCCTTGATTACTTCTACCGGCGTTGCCAGTGCCGACGAGTTTTATACGTTACTAATGCATAAATCAACTTTCAGCACACCTACTGGGGTTAAATGGTCAACCGATCCAAATCGAAACCTGACATTACACAGCCAGCTTCGACTTCGAAAGACACCCTATACGATTCAGATGAAGACTCATCGTTCTCTAATTGGCTCCGATCAGGAGACGGGATTGAGTACATGAAGATCTTCGTCCTCATGAACACGCTATTCATTTTCCTCCTATTAATCTGGCCCAACTTGAAGGAAATTCTGAATAACATCTACTACATGTACGCGGACATCCTCTATAAATAAATGTTTTCGCTACTTTTCCGAGGATTTCTATTTTTATTCATCACTGTATGGTACACCGTGTCAGTATGGAAAATCATCGATTCCCACTTCGCTCAAGAGTTTAGGAAATATCTCGAGGACGTATTCGAGATGAACAGATACACTACACCGTACTACATCGATAATAGAAAGATGCCGTTACGTACCTGGAAGGAACCGCCGTGCCGGGCTAAAGAGTACATCGAGATGGTATTCCTGTGCAAATCATACGTATCTTCTTGGTCGAAGCGGATCAGATATAAAGATGTTAGTCATTAAGAACTTGATGTTGTGTAACGGAATTTTCGTATTAATAAACGTTTCCTGCTCCTAATTAATGTGTTTCGAACGAATTACGAGCCCCTGCAACAGATTTAAAATTTGAGGTTAGAATCGTTTAGGAACGCTCGCAATCGGGAAATTTGAATTAGAACGATGATATTTCGGAGTGGTATTTAAATCGGCTTACCATATTCGTAATTCCCTCGCCGTTCTTGTATTAAACTCACTTTTAACGCTTGTTAATTCTTCACATTTTTGCGCGAAACATTTGAATAAAAAACTTTGTTTTGATTGGCAACTTGATCGCAACAGGTGGTATTAGTATCGTATGCCAGCGACATCTATAACAAATAACGATACGGATTTTTCTAATTTTGAAAATTTTAAGTAATTTCTGCGCGGTAATATTTAACGTGACGACGTTTAATTAACGATTAATAATTTGCATATATAAGAAAAGGTCGTACCGATCATATAATTGGATTTTTTGACAGCTCGAAGTTGTACGTAGGTTTAACAACAAGGAAGATGCACGGTGACAGATAGAATTATTCAATTTAACGCTCGCATTAATTCTTAAATGGTTTACTTGCTGAAGATTGCGAATTGGCGTTTGTGATGTAATGTTTCGTTGAAGTGTGAGCTTAAAATCAGTAAATGCGATGGCTCCCGCCTTCGTAGCCATAAAACGCGGAAGTTTCCAAGTACAAAGGGCTGCTAAAGCGGTAAACGGTAAGTATCTAATAATAGTAATAACACTAATAAGTAATAATATACTTACGAAGAAGTTGAAGATAGAACGCATGACGATTCTATTGGTAACAATCTGGGCGTATATGCAGATCTTCCGATTGTTTTCGTCTCATCCCCTTTCTTTGCACGTTTCTCAAAAAATAATTTTATTTCCAGAATATATAGGTTCCCAACAATTGATATGCATTTTTGTCATCACCGGCTTCGTATTATGCGGTATAGTGGAATTGAGCGCGTCTGTAACTTTAAGGGCTAACGACACATCCGCGTATTCAACGCCAGAAATCTCAGAATACATAGAAAATGCCAGCTACGTCATCAGATACTGCCTTCCGTTTCCGGAAAGAAATGAAACTACGGCACACGTCGCTAAATCCATCCCCCACATCGAGGTAAGAGTAACTGAAAATTTATTTCCCCCAAATCCGTACGAATAATAATTCAAAAACGCGCCACGTTTGTGTTCATTTTCGAACGCGTCTGCTGATTCAAAAACATTTGAACGTCGAATAAATGCAAGTCGCCTCGAATCAAGCGTCGCGTCCGTCGTTTGCGTGTGTGATCGTAAATTCTTTATTCGTAAGAGACGCTTACGTTTTAAATTAGCGAATATTTACTGTAAAAATGGTTTATCGACGCCCAATTGTGTTAAATTGTAAGTATAAATTTGGAGTAATATCTCTCGGAAAGTGCCCGGGTAAATATACAGATCTGACCAACAGTTTGATTTCGATTTTTCGATTCTATTCCTTTCCGCGAGCGTAATAAGATTTGCGGAAACCACGGGGGACAAAATATCTGCGATAAATGCTGAAACCGGCACGCACGGCGATGTATAACGTAGAAAAGACTATCTCAAACGTATTGGCTAGCAAGAATCGAAAAAATCAAAATTTCCACGATCTGCATGCCTACGTATACGCCTCGAAATGTTCCGTTATAAACCGGAACACTCGTCGCACGTGCGGAAGAGACGCAGATTCACACGTACATATATGTACGTATATGTCGGTGCAGGTCGGTCGCTCTAATGAAAATATTTTAATTACGTAGATTCCCACGACAAGAACGGACGCTACCGAATCCGTACTGCGGGAAGCTTTCATGTGGGGCACGCTGATCTCGCCGCTCGCCGCCAGCAGGATAGCCGCGAGGGTGGGTGCCGAACGCCTCTTCGGTGCGGGCGTCCTGGGCGCTGGAGTGTCCGCCGTGATGGTCCCCGCGGCCTGGCTCACCCCCTACCACGTCGCTATCCGGATTGTGCAAGGAATTTTTATGGTAAAATATCCCCTTTCGTAGATATAATAATGCGTCTGTCGCGTGTCCCCAAAAATTATACTCAGAATGCCATTCGAATTTCGTTCTGAATAGCTAGGAGTCATTGGCAAAAGCATTTTTACCTTTTTCTTTAGTTAATTTCAATCGTCTGGGGGAAGCCGGAGAAGGGGGTTCAGAGAGGAAAAGCTTCTTTCTTTTGACGAGAAAATTAGAGTTATTAGAGAATACGGCGGGATAGTTTCTCAGAAAAAGGTAAATTTAGGAAAGCTATATTGTGAATTTCCAAAATTTTACTTTAAGTACATTAGTCTGATGATTGATGATGCTGTGCAATAAATAGCGAGACGTTATTTCATGTGTATCTACTATTGCGTTCGATTAATCGCACTTTTACCGTCCCAAAACTGGGAAGAAATAATTTTAACTGTTTAGTAGGGTTCGACAAACGAATAGGTACATCGTAAGCTATTATTAAGTAGTGTACACCGGACTGACGTTGTCACTCCTCTGAATTTTATCCGGTTTACACTACTTAACAGTGGCGGCTCGTAACTTTTTGTGCAGGGGAGGCTACTATAACCTAACTCTTCTCGGTCAATAAATTATATTTTTATACCTGTTATTGTATCATTGGAAGTGTGGAATAAAAATTGATATAAAAAGGAGATCAAAATAAAATATAATTTATTGTCTAGCAAGAACCACGTAGAGGTGAGAGTAAAATCTTGCCTGGATAGGGAAATGAATAAAAGGTGTAAGGTGATAGGTGGAAAGGTAATAAAAACTTAAAATAAACTCTTATTAAACTAAAAATAAATCCAAATATCTTTCAATAACCGCCTCGCTTTTGACATAACGTAATATGATTGATAATTGAAAGGTCCAGAAAATATCTGTTGTTTCATCTACGTGCCAAGAAAAAAACGAAGCTTCTCTAATTTCTATTCCTATTTTAATACAAAAGAAATACAATCATCTATTAAATCATTTTGAATAGATTTAGATGTGCCCGAAAAATATTACTACTGACAAATCTATCAAAACTAGATTCATATTTGCTAAAGAGTCCGATTAGTTCTTTATAATTTCCACGATTAAAAGAATCTGGAGTCTCATTGTGTCCCCGAACAGCTAGATCTTGTGATGCTAAAAATACCGTTACGTCGATTAGTTTTCTTAAATTGTTGCGATTTGCTCTAACTTTAGTGTTAAAATTTAAATTCGCACAACGATAAAATATCCTTAGACTTAGAATGCCGTTCAATACATCGTGGTAAATTTTTTAAACCCGTATAACCTAATTTTGACCACGTTTCGGTTTGGTTACAGAAAAGTCAACATGGCTAACAAAATAATCTTTCCCGTTTAATTGAACCCGTTAACCAATCATATTGAACTGATTGTTGTTGATTTGTATTTTTTTTTAATTCAGGGAGCAACATGGCCAGCCGCTCATATGCTAGCTGTAACCTGGTTTAAGCCGAAAAATCTAAGCGCATTTGTATCCACATATACAGGTAAATACATATAAATATGTAAAGAACTAATTCCTCATTAGTTTTATAACCTAATTATAAATTCAATAAAAAGATCAAAGTATGTATGTCTATGGGTTTGAAATTAGAACAAGTTAGCTCTTACCTACTCTTACCACATTCCAAAACACAACAAAACAAAATGTTCGTCACTGAGGGTGATCACAGGGCGGCCGGTATAAGTTACCCAAAATCCGTATGATAAGAGTACGAGCTAATTTATTTCTAAATTCAACGTTTATTCCACAGTAGTCATATCTGCCGTATGCTCTGAATTAAATTCGTTTCCATCTGATCCAAGGGGGAAAATTGTATTTCAGCTGTCAATCTCGGTTATGCTATCGTCGGTTTATTGGGTACGACGCTCGTCAGATCCTTGGGTCGCGACTCCCTCAGTTACACGATCACGGTTATATCCTGTCTCTGGTACTTTTTGTGGTGGCGTTTCGTCGAAGAAACGCTTAACCCGAATCGCCCGATTCGAGATGTACGTAATAGAAGTACGTTAAAAGTATCCTAAACGTTTGACACATATTTTCCATTTTTTAAAAAATAGGAACATCGATTACTGCCATGGCGTAGACTTCTCCTATCGAAACCAGCTTGGGCTTGCGGTATAGCCGTGGTCGGCAGTCAATGGGCCGATGCCACTTTAATGTTAGGAGCGACCAAATACTTGAAGTTAGTCTATGGATTTTCCGTGGCATATGTAAGTGTAACAAATTGTTTAGATTTATTCAAACGTTAGTGTTTTCCTCGACGTTAAGTGGTAAATTATAATTTGTTCTTTTATAACTAGGAGGATATCTTGGCTTCTTTACCGCACGTTGGTCATTTCTTTGCCGCGATCACGTTCGGATTGATCGTGGATCACGTCAGAGAGTCGGGAATAGTTTCTACAACGACGGCTAGGAAATTATTCGTTTATCTTTGTAAGTACATACCTATTGCATTACAACAATGATTTTCAACATGTGGAACGCAGATACGCACTTATGTATTGTACACTCATGGAAACTCTAAATGTCCGCCCCGCGTAGTCGCTTTTGGGACGGACGTTTAGATTGTGATCGTCGGGGCTTATGCGTTCAGGACGCAGACATTTTTTTATTATTGTCCTAAGTTGGAACAACATACACATTGTCAATACAGCATTACAATGAAAAATATAAGCAAAGAAATCTGACAATAACATTGGAAAAATGTCTGGTCAATATAGATGATATATAAATAAACACAAAGAATAAATACTAAAAAAGATAAAATAGTAAAGGGCAAACAATTGTTATTTTCACACAAACATACAAGAAATCAATGAATGGGGTGGTAAATGTTAAAAAGTACGCTTTTAAGTTACAACGTAGATACGTATTAAATAAAATAAATAAGAAATTTAGAGTTTCCATGCGCGTACACGGAAAAGGATGGAACGGTTACAAAAATACATCGAAATTTTCCAGTTTGATTCGTTTCTTTTTCAGCACATTTCCTACCTGCCGCCCTCTTATTCGTCCTCGGCTATACCGGATGCGATCCTGCTGCTCCTGCTGCACTGTATACGGCCGCTTTAGCCTTGACGGCGGCGACACCCGCGGGTGCGTTCGCCAGCGCCGCGGATATAGCGCCGAATTTCGCGGGTAAGAGATTTTAGAGAATTTCTTCGCATGCGAATCGACGACCACGATGGTTCGAAGTGAGTAATGCAACCGAATTTTAAACGTGTACAGGAACAGTTTTCGGATTATGTCAGACGATCGGCGCTGCTGGATTATTAGCGGCCAATTATGTCGTTTCCGAAGGTTTACACGGAGCGGTAAGCAGATATTGCTTAAGTTCGTGCATTAGCTTTGGTAGAATGTTTTACTTTCAAGCTTTCGATTCAAGCATGTACGTGTGTGTAGAACGATCATTATATCGGAAGTTTATGTACATCTATATGTATGTACTAAACGCACTTTTTCTTATATTTTTGAAGTAAAAGCGTTAATAATTACAATGGGAGTGTTTTAGGAAGCTAGTTTCAAAATTATCTCTACATTTTGCATATAAATATGTACCTAAAATTACACATTTTATACTAAATTAAAGGATTAAATTAATACAGAAAATATTGAAAATCCATGTCTGCGAAAATACAGTAGCATCAAAGCAATAGAAAAACGAAATATTTTTATTCGAAATCGTAGCAGAGTATGGTTTATTCAATTATCTCTCAATTATAATATCTGTAATGACAATTTACATCTTCTTATTGTTAGCAATAAATCCAATTGCTATTATGGAACTCAGGTAAATTGTTCGTTTAACGGATACAAGTAAGTATTTGCATACGCTTACGCGAAATTCAGGAAACATTCGTTACTTTTGAAATAGGCATGCATGTAGTACCTACATATGTATGTTTGAATGTATATAAAATATCATCTCGATTTCATTTACATCACTGACATGCGGTGACATTAGCGCATAAGTATGTACCTAATTTCATTAAATTACCCATCCATTAGTAGAGAGTTCGCTCGCGTTTCCCTAGTTTGCCACTTCCTGTCGTATGGTGCCCGTTACATGAAGAGAAACCGAATCACTCCTCTCCAATTACATCTTACGTTCATATCGTATCTAATTCTAAATGCATGTATCGCTTTGTGTAAGCATAAAGAACACGTCTGCTCGTCGCTTTCTCTCGCCGGTTTCGTATCGTCGCCCTCTTCCTATTTGCACCCGTTTGTTGCCTTTTCATCGCACCGCATTTTCTGACTTACAGTTCGCCGGATGGTGGCGACTCGTTTTCGGCGTTTGTTCGGCCGTACTGCTAACCACGGCCACGTTTTTCATGGTCATCGGCAGCGGCTCGATCCAGGATTGGAACGCCCCGTGCGATTTCGAATTGGAAAAAGAGCAAGTGGAGGAACCGTCGCGTCTCGAGTCTGTCCTCGAATGATCGGGTAATACTAGTGCTTCGTCCTGCATGCAGGACGTGTTAAAAATCATATTGTTAGATTTAAGATTTCAAAGCGAATCTGCTTCGTTTTCAAAATAAAGTTTTCCATATCCATTTCCAAAATTTAATATATCATCATCATCATTATCTTTTATCCTTCCTACCTTTCAGTGTAAGGATTAAATTCCAGTTATAAGTATAATTTTTTGCTAGGGTAATGTATCTACAAATCGCGTTGTAATTGTAAATGATCTTCAGCGATGATAATTAATGCGAAACGTTTTCTAAATCTTGCAATTCGGAGATAATGACGGCACGAAAATCGCAACTCGGCGATTCACACGCCCGATATTAAATATGTAATCAGATCTCTATTCATTTATTCATAAGTTAAGATTCCCACGACTTTAAGTTTTCCTTCGATAGAAATCCGTTGCGTAAGAGACGTGGCGCGGACAAAATCGTCGATGTTACGAATTTCTCGCGTGCGATTTCGCAAGGGGATAATGGGAACCCGGCCGGCCGTTAACGAAAAAATACAATTCTTTGACGAAACGAGTCGGTTTATTGCTGTATTAAAATTACTGCTATTATTAATTAACGAAAAAACAATAAATAAAGCTTCGTAATGTAAAATCTTTGGAATATAAACTAATGTTTCGGCTGCACTAGTATTATACAAGATTTGCCGGTCTTTCGATTTGGAATTTTCATCTGAAATCGAATTAAACATTAATTAATTATGACGCGCATTGCAAAGAGAAAGGAAATGTTTGATAAGAAAAAAGAAAGAAAATATAATAAGATAATTGAAGACGATGCGAAGGCGATGCATCTTCGAAATATTATTTTTACATTTTAACTTAGAATCCGACGCCCGAGAAAGCACTAAGAATGTGATAAAGAAGAATTTAGAACGAACTTGAATATCCACATTTCCCATTCTTACCATACCAATTTGAAAAGTTTCGGATATGCATTTTAAAAGATAAACCTGTTGTTATCCTCGATAAGGAATAACCATAGAGAGTGCAGTAAAGCGAGGTATAAAATGGAGAAAAATCGGAAGAAGAACACAAGATGGAAGGGGAAATAGGACGACAGCCCAAAAAAGGTTAAAAGCGTTCCGGATTAATTGGTTATTAGTTAAACGTTAAATGTTACCACGAAATCAAATGTTCTTTTTTCGCAATGGAATATAGACTTACCTTTTACTTCTCGCCAATTTTTGCGCGTCATCTTCTTCGCCCAAAATCTCGACGTTTCTTGCACCTCCCATCTTTTTATGTCTCCCTTCCACGGCCGAAAATCCTCTCTCGAAATAATCCGGAATATTTAGCGGTAAAGAAGGATTTATCGCCAGCTGTAACATCCTTAGCAATAACATTTCTCGCACATCCGGAGGCAAGTAGTCCTCGTCGTCTTCGTCGTCTTTTCGATGATGCTGGGCGCTCAGAAGTCTGGCTACTCGCCTCGTAGGCGTGTACGATTCGGACGTTGGCACCAAAGGATGGTAGTTGTACAAGTTTTGCTGTTCCAAATTGAGGTTCTGTCCCACGTATCGCATATCGATTTCTTCGTTCGGTTTTCGCTGATAAAGTATAAGATTGGGCCGATATATCGGTCTGCTTCTTTGCCCGAACATCTGCTGGTACCGTTTCGTTAGGGAACTGATCTGTTCTAATCGGCTCTGTCTCAGAATCAGTTGTTCGAGCAGCTTCTGAAAGTCGCGCGTGCTGACCGGCGGTTTAATCAAATCGATTTCCTCGTCGTTACCCGAATAATCGGACGTGGTCGTCATCCTCATCGGAACGGGATACTGCGCGCTAATGCTCTGATATCGGGGCATCTCCTTCACGAAACCGTTCTCGTCGATTCTAACGGGAATCGCGCGAAATCTTTGCGCTTCTTGTCTCGGTTGTGCGACGTAAATCTGAGATACGGGTTGCTGCTGGTAGTTTTGCTGAATCGGTTCCTCGTTAAACTGACCGTGTTCGTATCGATTGGCCTGTTGCAATTGACTTAACGGCAACAAAACGGTCCTACCGTGCACCGGATGCCTGATCGCTATAAACGGCTCTTGAACCGGCTCCGTATTCGGCGAAATTTGCGCGATCATAATCGAATTAGTTGTCGTACTTCGTACGTTCTCAGTCGAAGCCTCTTGTTCGTAATCGGGGGCGTTTCTCGGCGGATACCTCACCGTCGGTCTCGGAACAGCCAGGCCTTCGAATTTCGGTCGAAGAGTCGTAAATAAAGGTCTGGCCGTTCCCGTTGTTAGCGAGGCACTGTAAACATCCACTACGTCGTCTCCATGAGATTGTTGAAGGTTGAGGGCGTGCTGTTTAGCGTCGAAATTCACCTTTTCCGGTAGTAATTGCCGTCGTAACACGTTGGTTTTACCTTTAACATGAAATTTTAGAATTTTCATAAATTAACCTAAGAATCCATAAAAAGTATTTTGTATAATTCGTCAATATAAATATTTGCTAAAGCAAATCCTTAGACCTTAGATTATTCAGTTTATTCTGAAAGTTTTGTGAGAAGTTAGAATTCAGATGAAAACTATCACTATATTGAAGTCTCGTTAAGAACGCAATAGTTGGAGCCTTGACCAAAAACACATTAAACATAGGACAAACTTCTCGCATAAGTGAGGTTTTGTTACATAAAGTCCCAACTATCAACTGTTTATTAATTTAGTCGTAGTTATTAGTAGAGTCTTAAATCTTTCTGTAATTTAGTGCAGTTTTAGATATAACTTTATTTACATTTTGTTTTCTTAAAAAATGAATGATAAATCAGCTATTGAGGTAAAGTGCCCAAAATTCGTCCCCTGCCATAAATTCGTTCCCCTTTTTAACTTTCTTGGACAGTTCTGCAATCTAGCTAGATCGTAGGAAACTATTCAGAACTATTCAGTTGTCCTTTGACATTAACAAAGTTGCTTAGTTCTCTTCATTTACGCTTTAACATTTCAGAAATAGTTCTTGTGAAAACTTACTACAGTATGAAATCAACTTTAAGTAGTTATATTGACAACTAAAGGTAAGTATTGCATTACTTAATGGTTGTTACTAATTGACTACTATTTAAATATTGTGTTTCAGTTATCAGAGCCGTGTAGCTACAGTCGTCTGGTCAGGAACAGTCATCATGTTTGTTCTTATAAGAGTCCTAAGTGCGTCCCCTTAAAAGTTCTCTTAAAATACTCAATGTATTTTTCTTATGATAATTGATTAGTTGCTTTATATTTTACTAACCATTTAGACTGTTTCCATCGATGTACAATCACGTGTTGAACCTCTTCTGTTTAGCACCTCTGTGCCTTATTAAATAAAACAATTAATGGTAATTTATAAAATACTAGTTCTACAAGATCTTCTTTTTATTTTAGATGCCGCACGGTAAAGCATGGATTCCTGATTCTATCGCTGCAGAGAGATATAAGCAAAAGCAGCTGTGAAGGCATATAATTTCTGACCTGAGAAGATTGGCTTGCCAGTTGGTTATTAAAAACCAAGTGCCTAATACTTTTTCGAGTGATGCAAAGGCTGCTGGCAAGTTGTGGATCAGTCTATATTTACAGGCCATCCAAAAATTTCCCTTAAAGGATTACAGAACCTGTCAATAGCTAAAGCAAAAGGATTCACACAAAAAAATATTGAAAATATTTTTTCTATCCTGAAGACCGAACCTTGACCCCGCTAAAAGATTTAATGTCGATGATACAGGGATTACAGGGATAAAGCACAAATTTACCAACACATCTTGTGGCATGTGTTCATTTAAAAAAAAAAAAACATAAACTTTGTATGTGATTTTTGTTTAGATGGCTGTTTTCATTTAAATAATAATATAAATAAATTCATTATAAGAAATACTAACACTGTTTTAATCAAATTCCCCAGCAATACAAATGAGTAGAAAATAACTGAAAGGAGGGGACGAAAGTAGGACACCTTTTACAAAAAATGAAAAATATGAACTTTTGTGATTTACTACTTTTTGCCTTAAAGGAGATGTATTTAGTAGAGCCACGGTGGCAGCAGTGTTAGATATGGAATTCAGTTACTTATTATTTTTAACCTTATTCAAATTTCCAGAATTGAATATTCTACTTAGGAGGACGGTATTTGGGCACTTTACCTTAGGTGCTTGAAGCATATTTTACAAAATATAAAGTCAAATTTCATCTTTTTCATTACCTTCTTCGCCTCCTTCCGTTTCCACCAACGTGGTTTTCCTTCTGTAACTCGGCAGCTCTGTTGGACGTGCGACGACGTCCGGTCTTATAATTTGTCCTTCGGATTTTTGATTCGCGTCTTCGCTTCTAACGATCGACCTTTGCTGCAGCAAAATCCTAGGCGACGAGACGTCGTAAATGTGCGCCCTATTCGCGGGAGATTTGGTCGCTTCCACGGCCGCTTTGATAAATTCCGCATATTTCGACGAATCGGTAGTGGTCGTAGTTGTAGGTGGAGCGGTGGTGGTCGTTCTTCTCATCGGTATCGATTGTATCGCGACATTGCTAGCAGGCGTAGGCGTCGACTGGGTCACGGTCGTAGCCGAATGATGATACAATACGTTGGGTCTTCGCGTCGTCGACGAAGACGAAGCGGTCAGCGTCCGGTTGATTTTCGGTATCCTTTGGACGACGGACGGCGGAGACGACGGCGTCGTCGCTTCGGACTTCGCCGCTCCGATTTCGCTGCCGTTGTTGGTGCTGTAAGAGACTCGCTTGATATCGCCGTTTTCGTCGACGTAACCGTACGTTCCCTTAATATTTCCGAGCACGTCTCGACTCTCTATCTTAAAAGTACCGTCGTCTGCCTCGTAGCCGATCGTATACGAGCCGTCATCGTTTACTTTTTTGATCTGCTTGATTATTTCCAATTTACCGTTTGCTTCCGCTTCTTCTAGATCTTCTTTTGACGATGTCGCAATGACTACTTGTATATTTAATAGTAACAACACCAAGAGGAAGTAACGTATTGTCTAAAAGAAAACAAACCAAAAACTCAAACAATACTATATAGATATGTGTGAAATTGTTCTTAAACTGATTAAAACTCATTGGTAATCTGTGAAGTCTATGAAGAAAGTTGGAAATTTCTTCATTCAATGTTGTGCGTTTTTACTAACGATGACTTGAAGTTAATATGAATAAGAATCATTTTACTGAAATAAATTGTAAGCCACAAGTTTTCCTACTTTTTGTAACTCCCTTCGGAAGCAACTATTAATTCAGAAATTCTTTCAAATACACTGGCCGACACGATTTTTGTAACACAGTTCAGGCCATCTTATTCACAATGTACCTTTCTAATAATAGAAAAAGTATTCACAAAGCCCTAATACGTCAAGTTTTCAATGGGCTCATTCGACTCTTTTATAATGGCAGGTAGTAAATTTATTTGCATTTAAATACAGTAAGTCTTTCCCAAGTTCCCGCCAAATTAAAAGAAGGCATTTTTATTGGACCACAAGTGTGTTCCAAATAAATACTTTTGATGTTTACTTTTTCTTAGATGTCAAATTAATATAAATTATAAGTATAATAGATATACGGAGTTAAAAACTAGTTAAATCATTTTTTTTTCAATAAATATTTCATGGTACAGTTCTACATGTGGTTTATCTAATATAACAAAAAGCCTAAAATGTTACAACTTTTCGTTGGGCATTTTTGTATTTAGATAGATTCATTCTAATACAATATGCTATTCAGCTTTATGTTACAAAAAAAAATGTTTGTCGGCCAGTGATATCAAAGACCGATATAACGGAAAGCTCGGCCGCGAATTTGGGATGATTCTTCACTCCATTCTTTCTTAATGGCATATTCTTAGATTTCAACCGCGAGAATCGTTTCGACCTAAAAATACACAACATTCGCACTACTTTTAATCTAGCGTAACGAAATAAACGCATACATAATTACTACACGAAACTTACCTGCATTATATCCGTCATTTTATCGCAAACTCATCACAACTTCAACCGACGATTTTCACTGACTGGCGTGGACGTTAAACATTCCGCCCTCTTTATAACTTTTAGGTAATTTTCTTCGACACCCTTCTGGTGTGGGTAACGTCAGCCTTGGCGAAACCCTCTCTTTCCGAAGCTAGATCAGCTTCCGCCGCAACGTATCAACTCGGACTTACATCGAGTGAAAGCTTTCGTAACAACGCGAACGATGTGTGTGTGTGTGTATTGGAGACAAAAATTTTCACATGGCTTTTGTTCATTTCTACGCCGGGTATTGCGAAGAATTCTGTAGTAATATCTAACATCATCGTTCCTCCCACTTTTTACTTCATCGTGACGAAGATTCGTATTTGTACGTAATGTATGTTCGAGTATTCTTAAAGTATTTATTTGGTATATTTACCCATTTTTCGATGTTAGTGACGAGCTTTTTAAGCTATCATATTCAAATACGGGGATATGCATGAGTGTTGACTTGAAAGCCGATTACTAAATTATTGGCAAATCGTGCGATAACGCATTATGTGAACTACAGCGTAGAAATCTAGGTGTCCAGGTTCACATAAGAAAGTATTTCGTTTATATTTTAACTCTCAAACCTGCTACATACGATTAGAGCCCTGTCGGGTTGACTTGAATAGGCCAGGTCCGTGCAGTTAAGTGAAATAATTATTTGCATCCAACCAATACAGGCCAAAACAATCGGATTGTGTCTTAAGAACCATTGGCGCGACGACAACTTTCGCCTGACGAAATGACCAGAAATATAAATAAAATTAGAATTACTTCTAGAGTTGATAACTATGTCGTTCCAAGTTTTTCCTCTTTTTTGGTGGATCGTTTAAAGCTGAATCAATGACATTGCTAGTTTGATGAGAACGTTTCGAACACTCATCCTAAAACTAGAAAGTATTTGTTTTCATAGAATTCACCTAGAAATTCTATTTTAAGCTCAATGACGTACGTATGTATAGTATCTCCCCCATTTATCGTTTTATCAACATACGCCGAAACAATTAACGCGACGACAGAAAACGTTACGTTACATTTGCGTGTGGCAATAGAACGTTTGCCAAACTCCTCTATCTGGGCGTTCTCGCAAAACGGAACGCCGACCGGTCCCCTTCTTCTTCGAATATAGGTCGTTCCCAGACCAACGTTCACACAACAATTGACAACAATATAATGATAATAATAAACAATGCTTCGGCGGACGGTAACCTTTCCCTGGCGTGTTATGCAAAACGAAAAACCGATTTTGCGCCGCTACACCACTTATCTCTTACGTACGTACACACATAGGTACGCGAAGAAGAATACAATTGCCGTTTTGCGCCGTATTTCGATACTCGAAATTGTGCGCGAGATGGGAAAATTTCGTCCATTCATAGATTATGATTTTTAATTTCCAAAACATTTGTGTTTCATCGCAAAGTATTCTCGCACATATTTACATACATGCACACATGTACACATGTAACATATATGTATGTGTATACCAAATAAGAGAGCTACAATACAATTTTGAATAAATTCCAAACAAACGCGTTTCAGCTACAAAATGACTTTAAAGCGCTGGTCAATTTTCGTTCAAAATAAAGATCAAGAAAACCCGCATAGTCGCTGAGCGGTAAAATATACGCTTTACAATGCAAAGGTGGCAGTTTTGAAATCCTAAAATAGGTTCGTAACTTTCAGTATGTTGCGATAGGAAGAAAATGCCAACGAGCGGGCCAGGAGCGGTGCGGTATACATACGTATACAGCTCGGTGGCTACGGATCTATTACACCGAAAGGTAGAAACGGTAAAAAGATTAAGAGGAAGAAAAAAATATAATCGGTGTGTGTGATTAACGCACGTCTAAAGCGAATACTTGCGCTCGCACATCATACTCTCTCTGTCTCCCCTTCTGTTTCAGACGAAGCAAGGCCGCACGTATCCTTTCTCTCGCTCGCACACATACTCTCAGTTTTCTTTATCTTTCACGCGAAGCGAAGCTCCGCCCAAATTTAACGCTCTTACGTTTACGCTTACGGTTACGCTTGCGCTCGAGCTGATCCGGTGTCCTTTAACCTTCCTATACTCACGTCAAAATGAAAGACGTATACTATACTATATAAATCGGTCTCACAGACCGTATGCGTGAGTATAGGAAGGTTAAGAAGTATTGAAGTATTGAAATCGTAAAAAGATGTGGGAAGCCTGAAATGGACGATCGACCGGGCGCTCAAAAGAATATTTGGAACCTAAAATAACATGTGATATCTGAATTATGACGAAAGCAAAGGATATTATATGATATACGAATTATACGATAAAGATAAATGTTATGACAAGGAAACATCTGATCGGATGCCAAGGTGGAGTTTGTTTCCTTAGAGAATGTGCTCTTCTCTTAGGAAACAAACTCCACATTCCAGGTAGGGTTTGTTTCCTTAGAGAAGAGCACATTACGTCAGCCTCGCAATGAACCAAATTTGGTGTTCTGTATACGTTACCATGGCAACCTAGTAACGAAAGTTAGTGAAACGTCACACTTCGCGCATATTTTCATAACGTAATGTGCTCTTCTCTAAGGAAACAAACTCTAAAGTAAAACGACAAAGGCAATTACAGGAACAAAAAATTGATAGAAAACGTCCATATGTGCATAATAATAAAAGTACGTATTCATTACCGTTCGTTATAAATTTATCTGAATTGCATGTTTAGAAATACACGAATTCACGAATTGCTTACATACATACATATATATAGTTTGATGCAAGAGAATTGCCATCGAAATGTGATATACAGTGATATATATTTATAACCATACCTGTACATCACGTGACTACCAAACTAGGTAACCCAAATAACAGTAGTTGGGTAGTAACCAATATTTTATGTAAAGTACAGTGCTATCAACAATTCCTGTACACCACGTGATTACCAAAATAGGTAATCCAAATAACAGCAGTTGGTGTTAAGTAAGGTTTGATAAGAGTGGCTGACGTGTAATCATTTAGTAGTGTAAAGCGGACTGATGCCCTTACTTCTCCGAAATTTTAATGTCACGCCTTGCACGTAAGTGAAGACAAAGACCGGTTTACACTACTTAATGATAACATGTCATTCACTCTTTTATCAAACCTTAGCAATAAGTAATAACACTAACAAACTAATAACTAATGTTTACCGGTAGTGTAACTTAAAGTTTTATTTAAGGTACGAATTTTTGAAATAATATAAACATAACTTACCTTTGATTTTATGGCTAGATACATATATAGGTTTTTATTTAACACCGCACAATATAAGATAGATTGAAGTCTAACAACTAACTGGAGCATGTAATTTATTTATCTGTTAGTCTAACATTGTGGTTACTTTAAGAGTACAGCAAATAAATTCTGCGAAATTAAAATAAATGTTCAAAATGTCCGCCGTTCTGTCCAATATCTAACTGTACCTTCCTTTTCAAACTGTTATATACTTTTCTCTACTCCTCTACGGTGCTATCTTCATTTGCATGATGTATAACTGCTTATGGTTCAACAATATTGTGCGTCTACTGTATGTATACACTTTGTATATATATATATATATATATATATATACTGTATGTAAATAACCGAATGAATAAAAATCTAGAGATGTTAAATCAGACGAAAATATATATGTACACATGCATACCTCGGCTATAAATCAATTGGTCTTTTCAAATTAAATCTTCGCCTTAAATATATGTAGACGAACAGCAGGAAAGTAGTGTTAGTTGCCTATACATCAGGCAATGAAAATTAAGATATTACAAGTTGATGTAAAAAAACGAAGGCGATCCAGGTTTTGGTATCGATACGATGGCGCATCGCCACATTATACGTCGCCTGTTCCTAATTTTCTACACACAGTGATTTTATTAATTTTATACATTATTTTAGCCACAGTCTCCTTATTTTTATTTGCATCTTTTTCTATGTATTTCAACGAGCATTAACGACAAAAATTCCAGTATACGAGCTGGGCGTCTTTTACACTGATAATGACGATCTATATACATGGAGACGCATATTTGGAGGTGAAAATAATAATAATTATATATTTATTTCTCAGTAAAGATATTGTCAATACATGATAAATAACGAATATATATCTACTTATACACGTGCAAATCAATACTAATACAATAAAATCTCAGGTAAACCACATTCATGCATTGAATTATTTTGATGCATATTCTTCCAAGCTGCCAAAACTCTTGTCAATTAAAAAGAGTTTAAAATGATTCTTAAAACTATTATTACTTATATCTCGTGATTATCCCAGATAATCCCGTTATGCATTATATGTTTAAATAGCGGTGTCATATGTATTCACATTGATGTGATAAGGATGAATCGTGAACGTGTACAGCAGCTTTTTGTATAATTTCTGTTTCAATGCACTTACCAAAACGAAAATTCCAACAATAAGCAGGTCAGCTCCTACCACTGCGATATCGGCTATAAAGAAATCTACATTTACGCAATAATTTCCCGTACGTACGAACTAATTCTTCTACGAGCTCCGAAAGTAAGGGATCCGAAGCACGTCCGCTATTTAAACGGACACTTTCATTTGTCTTTCCTGTTCGCTTTCTTACTGCTCGCCTAATCTGGAGTGAAAATAATCGCGACTATGCATATCTGAAAGTAGTTAGTTTTCCTATTCTTCGAACTGAATGGTTTTGTATTCTATTTCGTCGATTTAATCTATTGTGAATGTTACGTACTAGATGTTGAACGAAATCGTTGTTTCTCTTGGCTTTGTCGATTTACCAAGAAAAAAGGAATTTCAAAATCTGGTTCTTACCTCGAATATAATATAATATAGTAGGTTCCTGACGAAAGACTCAACGAATATGTGCGTGATTGATTTCTTATTTAAACAGTTAGTAATACTAATTAAAAGGGGATAGATATCAAATCAAATAGAAAGAATGGCGGTGAACGAAGAAATGGCTGAAAAATAGAGCGAATCAACAACCGACATCCATGGCGTAAAGCAGCAGTCGGTAAACTATGGTCCGCGACACAATGTTATGCCGCCTACGAGAAATCGTTCAATAACAAGAATTAAAATAAAAATATTTTACTGTTTATAACGTAAATATTTAAAACACATCAAACAATTCGATTAATTTAAATCAAGAAAAACACTAATGTATCAAAACAACGAAGGTACTGCCAATGATTATAATAAATATTAAGTATACGTGATTTTAGTTCTTTGCGCCAAGCCTTCAATAATTAACTGGCCGCATGCGAAATAATTTTCCGACCCCTTGGCGTAAAGAATTAGTGAAAACGAAGAAGTCGTGGTAATTTTTATAGCATACGTGTTATTCTAAATAATTTAGTGCCTCCCAAGTTACTGCCAAAGTCAACGAAGTTATTCGAAAAAGGAGTTAGTTCGAGAAGAAAATTCAAATTTGTAGTATCTACGATATTACACTTCTTTTAATTTCGCCTCCCTTACGCTTCTCCTTTCGTATTAAATAATATACAGAAAACAAGAAAATACAACGCTTATTAATAACATTTATTAAAAAATTTAATAATACCATTTATACAAATAGAATACAATCGATAGAAATAATAATCTACTACGCGTGTACGTAGAAACTCTACAATCTTAGCGAAATATAAAAAAAAAGAAATAAGAAAAAGTAAATACATACGTCATAGTAATAAGATATAAAATAAAATTAATATCGAAACATTGTTATTACCTATATCGCTAAAAATGTATGCAGTAATATGTACAAAAAAGAAAAGAAACCGAAGTTCATTACGTCGGTAATAGACGAACGAAGAAGAATTCTTTAAGGTCGAAGAAATTTGCAGACGCGCGTCTGCATATCTATCACATGAACCATCCGACCGAGGAAGCATCAAGGTTGCGACATCGCAGGAGATGCTCCGCGAGTCTGTTCGCAACCTTGCCCGAATCGACGAGGAGGAGACAATGTCGCGGATCGTCGCACGCGACGAAAAAAGCGAGTGAAACTCCCGGGCGGGGAAAGCGATAAGGATTAGCGACTCCACCTGTACATTAGCACGACGAGGAGTTATGTGTTATGTAATGTAGCGCTAAATTACACGTTAGGACTCTCGTATCGGGATTACGTGCTACACGGATTCTTACTTTACTTTCACTCGCCGTCGAACGTCTCTTGCGAGAATGTGGAGCATAACGTTCGTGCACGTTTCCTATAATCGTTTCGGATATCTGCTGGATATAAATCACGCCGAGATACACTGTCGGCCGTAAGTGGAGATTACATATTCAAATAAACGAGATTTTGTCGCTTATTAAACTGTAAATACGAGATACGTAGATTATAATCCCTCTGTAATGTTCTGTGTGTACGTAATGAGCTGGTTGAAGTTAAGATATCGGAAATGACCCTCTTGCGGTCTAGACACGTTCAGGTAGACGGATTAGATAAAGACCAGTTCCGCGACCTATCCATTCCAATACAATGGAAAATTTAGTTTGCATTCAGCTTTCGTATTGCAAGCAGTGAATAATAAAGAGTCTATGCAATATTTTAAAACTAGCGAGTAACGTTAAAGTAATATCGGCGAGAAGGGAATTATCAACACAACTGGAACAGAGAGTAAAAGTTATTGTTATGAAATAACCGTCCCAAAGTCCAGATCTCAATCCGACCGAGCTTTTGTGGGAGAAACTCGGCCGAGAGAGGTTCGAAAATCTGCTTCAACATCAGCAACAGTACTTTTGGGGGCGTGTATTATTTTTACAACCGTTAAAGTTATTTGTATAGTTACAGAATAAAGTTTTACTTTAGAATATGTATTTGATTTATTTTTTTAATGTTTTGAGGATGGGTAGTGTATATTGGCACGAATTCGTGAAAAGGAAAATTATTGGGAGCTTGACAATCGAGTTGTTGATATCTCAATTATACTGAGTTCACCTAAAGAATGCAGTAGGTGACGCTCTGAACCGAGGAACAATCAAACTAGGACAAATTCGGATAAGTAAAGTTATGTTAGACAAAGTGACAACTATCGAGTGCCATTGTCAGATATATAGAATGCTGAATTGATTTGAATGTATAACAAGGATGGACAAAATAACTGATTGCTGAGGAGGGTGGTGACGGAGAAGGAGAAGAGGTACACCGAGGATGACCTGAATGCAACGAATAACGGAGTTGCAAAAAGGATGGGGGAAAACAATCAGGAAGATGGAGGCGTCGACCAGCGACAAGAAGAAATGAAGGAAATGGGCGGAAGAGCGAAACAGGAAACTCCAACGCTTTGACGAGCCCTATCATGCCTCCTTGGTTCTTCTTTAGCGTAAAAGAGAAGCGAAGAAGAAAAAGAAGATGTTTATCGGACAGTTCAATAAATTTTCATATAAATGTTCGTTAGAAAAAGGCAGTTATTTTTCGGCCTAAACCTTACATGTCTCCTGTATTATGATTTATTGCATCAACACCAAACTATAATTTTTCTTAAACTGTTAATTTTAATTACTTCAGCGGGGACAAAAAAAAAGCAGACTAAGTCAGAATTTACTTCCGAAACGTATATCTTACGAACACTGTTCCAACTCCAATTAAATCCTAATTATTATAAAAGCTTATTATCCTCCACCAGATGCGTGCGTGAAATTGTCCGCTTTCTTCGATTATGTTTTTGTTCGAAATACCTTTTCTACCCGAGAAAGGTAATTTTAAAACTGGATACGATAATCTCGACGATAGATATAGAAACGGTCACGTAAAGTCAGCTGCTGTTTGTATAAAGTGTCAATAGCTCGAATGAATAAGTATCCTAATTACTCGATCCAAAAAATAGGGAAAGTCATGTTTTCAGGTCGTGTTCAAATCGATATTTTCTCCACTATTATCGTTGAAGTAATCGAAATTAAATTAGCCGTCCCAAAAAAGTATGCGCAAATGTTATTGATAGATCGGGCATTATTCATAATACGAAAAATCATTATTTATAGATGGATAATGTTAAGCAAACAATTTTTTACATCGTATTGAAATGTATACCGCAGAATAATATAGCTGTATCATTAGTATAGATATAAAACAATAAATTAATAATTAGAAAACCTGGAGAGTGTGGTTAAAATAATATAACCACACCCTTTTCGGAAATAATTCCAGATACGTATTTCGGCCATCTTCAGTCGCAAACTTGGGGAATTAAATATCAACAACGATATCCGGTTAGCGCTCAAGACGAACGCCACGCAACGAGCACTGTACAACTTGAAAGCAGTGGACAATGAACATTACACATTGAACGCGTTCGTCTTGGGCGCTAACCGGGCATCGCCCTAGTTTTCGACCGAGCATAGCCGAAATACGAATCTGGCATTATTTGCGAAAGGTGTGTGGTAAAGATAATTGTATTTATTTTATATAAGAAAGCTGTCTTAAAGTATATTTAGAAGAATTTTAAAGTACTTCGGCGTGTTCCCCTTTTCCCTGTTTGCCTTCAGTTATTAATTACTACTAAAGTAAGACAAACGCGCGTCTTGTTTGCTGAAAGAACAGTTTATATGCAGCGAATAAGATGCGCGATTTGCCGAACGTTAATTATTACTAATTGCCTGAAAAAATACGCCGATTTATTTTAGTGATGTCGGAGCTTTCAAACTTCAATAGCATTAATTGCGTTCTTAATTAATTTCGGAAAATATTGTTATCCTTAGGTACAATGAGGCGTACCAGGAAATGTTATTTTAGATTGAAAATCTCCCGGGCCTGAAGATGGTTGCCGATCATGGAGGATATTTCATGCACTATCATCGACTATTTTACACGGACCTCAAAGAATTCTTCCCCTAATACTGTCCATAACGAGTCTTTCGATAAGGTAAATAGGTGACGATCACGGTTAAAATTGAATATTATGTCCCCTAAGGAACGCGTCTATCTGACTGTTGGTATAGGAGGGCTGCGGTTGGATGTAGTAGAACCGCTGCGGAGACGATTGCTGCTGCAAAGGTTGTTGATATACTTGCGATTGCTGCGGTTGCTGTTGCTCCTGTTGCGGTTGCTGCTGCTGTCTGGCCTTCTGCTGTTGCGCGTAGAGCTGCGCCGAATTTTGGAATTGCAACTCGGACTGCTGTTGCTGATAAAGCGCCTGGCTTGACGGTCGCGTTTGGGCCTTGTACAAGGGACTTTGCTGTTGTAGCTGTTGGAAGTTGACAACTTGAGGCTGCGCTTGATGGACATACGGTTGAATCTTTTGTTTCACAGTGAAGTCGCCGTCGGTTTGCGGTAAAGTTTGATACAGTTGCGTATTATACTGTCCCGAGGACGGATCGTACAGCAGCGCCGAAGAATATACGGGATTTGCGGCCGTTTGGACGGTCGGTGCGGCGGTAACCAACCTACTAGGTTTCGTAGTAACCGCCTTAGCGATCGTAGTCGCCGGTGTCGGAGATACCACGTTGTTCTCCTGTTGGAATTTCTGGAATTCGGCGTCGAAATCGATATTCGATCTGCTGGGGATCGATGTAGGTGGTAACGTGTAACTGTAAATCGGTTTCGATGTATAACTCGCTAATGGTTTCGGCGTGTAACTGGCGATCGGTTTCGGGGTGTAACTGGCAATCGGTTTGGTGTAGAGGAGGGATGGTTTCGGAGTTACGCCAAACTGGAGCGTCTGCGGTCGATAAGTGGTGACCGGTTCTGAGCGAGGTCGAGGGGTAATGTTCAGCGGCGTTATAGTATTCTTGTAGATTAGGGACGATGGCGTGCTCGACGGGATGGTAGAAAATAGTTGCGATGGTCTGTAAAGGGAGGGGATTCCGTAGCGGTTTCGGGCACTGAGTATTGTGGTCGCGGGATGTAGACTGGTCTCGAACGAGCCGGCTAGAAAAAATTGTCAATATAATTAATTGTTATTAAAATAAAATCAGGATGACTCTCCATATAACGAACTTTTTTAAATTAAATACGTTAGTGAGCACCTACAAAGTAAATGTGCAACAGGTTACTAACAAGAGAACACCGGCAAGTAAAAATTCTGATTTTGATGAAAGTGTACAGATTGAAAGAGTACTTTGCTATAAGAACAACGCAATTTTTTTCAACGGCCGAATCCCCCGATTTCGGAGTACAGGCCTTTCCAAAAATTTGCACGATTTTTGAATTTTTGTAAATATCTCGGAAACTATCACAGAGGTCATTTTTTTTTAGAATTACAAAATTGTGTTCTACTCCCGCCATTCGTATACGTACGTTTCACGGTTATATATATATATATATATATAAATTCCACGTATATATACTATTTTGTTTATTCATATCTATGTATCTATATCAAGGACTTCAGTACTTAATCCATATCTATCTGAATATATTTCCTATTTCTTTCAAACTTATCGAAATAATTAGTAATTCAAAGTATTTTATATTTATAGAACGACACAGACATTCGAAAGACAGATTCAAAAATCGTGCAAATTTTTGGAGGGAGCCGTACCCCAAAATCGGAGGATTCGATCTCTAAGAAAAAAAATTGCGTTGTTCTTATAGCAAGGTACACTTTCAGTCTGTACAGTTTCATCGAAATCTGAATTTTTCACGTGTTAGCGAATTTTATTAAACTTTTAAATTTTAGTTGTGACGAGTTTACCGGTGTGATATAGTATCACATATTCTGATAAAACCTGTTCCAAACATTACAGATCTCAAGGAAAAAATTCCGGCGGTTAAATTTCAAATCGACTACAATTACTCAACAATTACGTATTGTACCATTGCATAAGTTATTTTTGCACCTAAATTGTACCATTTTGGGCGGTTCGTTACCCGTATAATTAACTTATGTACATAATGATGTTGTGTATTATAAGTTAACAATCTGATCGCAACAATAAGCAGGCGCGTGATAGGTACGTACTAGCTGTGGTTGTTCCGCATTTTGAACGGAATCACATCAGTAGTACATATGTAGTATATATTTAGTAGTATCCGTTTGTAGCAGAAATAAATTTCTTCGAGACATTTCACTTTGATCTCGGCAGGTTTGCTACTTAATAGCGAACTCCGATATCTCCTATTATATCACATTTATAAACGGCGAAAACGTTATATAAGGTAACACCGATAATGATTTAATGAGTGTCTAGGAAACGATTTCAAAGTGCGCGCTAATAAATTTGTAACGGAAATGTATGTAAATTCTGATATAACGTAATACAATGAAATTGTAAAACGGATCGGTGGAAATTGGAAAGCAAATTTTCGCGTCGAAGTCGAGCGACATTATATCCTATTAATAACTACGAGATATAAATGACGATTTTATTATTATGCGGTGCGAAGTTATCAATGCAATTGTGAAGTCGAATTATGGGAACAAATAAAGTTACAATGAAAAAAATATATGAGAATATCAAATTATGCTTTCAACTTCATTCGGCCCCGAAATCATATACTATAATGTCATAAAAGATCAGTTCAGAAAATCGAATAAATGCAAGGGGAATTATTGTTTGATAAAGTTTTTGTTTCATCAACACAAAAAATTCTGTATAAAAACCACGCTTCCTCACAAGGTTATTTCGCGAACCGGAAAATATATAATCCGTAAATTATTGCGGTAGGAAAATTTACTATCAGATTTCTCCAATTATTCTCAAATAGCTTAGTCCGAGTCAGGCTCGACAAAATTCAAATGCACTCAAAATCCACAAAATTCTTCAGCTAATTGAGAAAATCTTCCAGAACTGTTGTCGCCTTGCCGGATCGGAAACGAAAAGGAGACAAAAACAATTCGTAATCCAATGAAGCAGCCACATAAAGCCAGTAAATAGAAAAGTTATGTTTCTAATCGAAAAATGAACTTAACCTAAGAGATATTAGATAGCGCCATGTGACATTTGAAATCGATCCCATTGATATCAATGATCAAAATTAAAAATTATCATAGAGTAATCCAACGCCGGTTCATATCTATATATATATATATATATATATATATATATATATATATTTTACTGTTATCATTATTTTATACTATTATTGACACGTAACCACATAAGGAAAAAGAATCTATATCTACCTGTACAGGTTGCGGCTTATACACCGGTTCGGCGTCGTCTTCGTCATCCCTGACGTAATTATTTTGGAAAAGCGTGACCGGTGATCTCGGAGCATCTGTGGCGGTGATGGGCCTTATAGGACGGACAGGTCTCGTAGGATAATTGGGAACGTTATCGGATTCGTTGCTCTCCTCCTCCCTCGTTCTAGAATCCTGTTCCGCTTCCTCTTCTCTCGGCGCATTCGGATCGCACGGATTTCCCGAAACGTACGTAAATTCCCTCTTATTTCCGTCTGGATCGACGTATCCGTACTTTCCTCTGACCACGCAGTCGGTTCCCCTCGTCTCTTCTTTAAAACTTCCGTCCGCCGCTTCGTATCCGAACGTAAAAGAACCGTCGTCGTTGACTTTATTGTAGTTCCTGATCGTTTGCACCGGCGGATTCTTAGACGGTTCTTTAGTTCTCGTTTTGGAAGCGCTTAAGCCGGATCTGCTTCCCGGTTGGATGTAATTATCTTGAGAGGATCTGGAAGACGCGGACGGTTGGCCGAAAAGACCGTTGTATTGGTCCGCGGCGGAGATATAGACTACCCTTTGTTCTTGCGAATCTTGCGGCTCCGCTTCGTAATATTCCTCGTCAACTTGATCGTCCTGCGGTCTGACTCGGATTCTACGCCCTTCCGTATTACATACTGTAACTGCTCCAAAAAGCAGGAGCGGTAAGATCTGAAACATAATTTTGCGTTGACTTAGGATATCTATGGGATTTCAATCGAAACAAGACAGTTACGTCATCAGTGACGTAAATCGGATTGTCATTTGCTATTTTAGAGGTTATGTGTTAAGTTGCTTCAAACGTGAGCGATAGGAATAATTTAAAAATAAACAAAGCATGCACTGTGCATGCTCGCTCCAGCGGACTCAACATCAATTCCACATAGATTTGTTTGTTTTAATGGACATGCAAGGTTGGCATCACTTTGATGACGCAACTATTTTGTTTCGGTAAAAGTCCTATAACAGTATATGTAATATGTGTATAATATACACTTTGCCTATTTAGAGTTTTTACCTACATTATTAATTTTTACCCATTGATCTTTGTCAAATCGTGCTTCTTTTTTCAACAGAAATACTTGAGAAAGATAGTGAAAATAAGAGATTGTCTTTACTCCTACGACAGAACAATGACGTAGGTAAAAACTTAAAACAGACAAAGTATTACAAGGCTTGTGGTATAACCTCGCACATGGCGGCGTCGTCGATCTAAAGTTAACATTTTATATAAAGAATTTCATTGATTACAGTTCGAAAATCCGAAGTTGATACGACATTCCGTTCGGCTGTCATCGAGTCCGTCCGGGATTTTTGCCCAACCTTGTATATACATAAGCATTAACAAGTAGAAATGATCGGAATAAATCAATTTATTAATACAGATGCTGTGTAATCACGTAACTGAATATACCTAAGTTACATCTGTCAAGGAGAATGTTTACCGTAATTTATTTCACATATGGACAGGTGCATTCGGAATACGCGAATGCAAACTTGTTCCGCAATATTAAACAAGTCGGTTAATACGAACGGAAAACTTTGCAACGTTTCCCCCGTTAATGAAATTACATTTAAAATTACATTACGGTATCTATACGGTTTGCCGCTCTTCCTATTCCGAAGTGCATCTTTTATAAGTGAATTACACGACGACAGGGACGTATTGGAGATGCGAAAGCTATAATTCGATTTATCGCCTTGCGTTTAACTGGAAAAACGAAAGCGTTTCCTAGTTGTAAACAACTGTTTATATCTGTTGAAAGTAATTGCGAATTATAGCTTTTATACGGTCATTTTCTACTGCACAACTAGGTTTTATTCGTTCAAATATGGAATGTTGGTTAAAATTAGAAAAAAGTGCTTTCATTATTTATGTTGAGAACATTTTTCCTCGCATTTCTAACAATATCGGCGATGCTATAAGCATAAAATTTTAATTAAAATGTACATATTAGACAAATGTTTTGCGCTGAATTATTAGACCAGTGGCGCACAGCAGGGAGGAGATTACGTGGATAAATGCGCTTCCGAAATTTCGAAAGGAGCTAGAGTTTGTTTCCTTAGAGAAGAGCACATTACGTCATGAAAATATGCGCGAAATGTGACGTTTCATTGGCTTTCGTTAGTCGGTTGCCATGGTAACGTATACAGAACACCAAATTTAGTTCATTGCGCATATGACGTAATGTGCTCTTCTCTAAGGAAAAAACCCTAAAATTATAATTGCCGCATTTCAAAATGGACGCTGAGCCTGCCCTCCTCCTACCTTTAACTCCTTACATCTCACGGTTTGTCTCTAGCTGAATGAGTCAGTATTATTTATGCAAATTATAACAATATTCCCACCTGAAACGTTTTTCTACATATGCCACTATATTAGACGGAAGTGTAATAAACAAATTCATATATTTTAAAACGTATATTTCCATCAAAATGTATAACATCGAATGATGTGGAATTGAGAAATCATTTTGTCTACAATTTCCATTTCATCCTCTAGATTCTAGATACCAGATCTGTCCATTATGGAAAAATACATTTCACCAGAGTAAAGCGAAAGAAATCGCCGGATATCCTTCGGTGCGCGTTTGCGCGCGATTGAATACGTATACAATTGCGATTTTTACACTCGACTCGTCAAATTGATTTCCTTCGTCTCCGATTTGTCCTTGCCTGCGTCCTTTCGTATCGCCGCGATCCGGGACAAATATGTGTGTGCACGTACGTGTCGGTGACAGTGCGGTTAAGTTTTATTTTCCGCAATATGAGTCTATCGTTCAAATAGAATACTACTAGTATGTATCTGGACCGATAGGCGTATCTGTATACAGTTATCCAGTTTGAACGATGCGATTTTTTCAGCACACGATATCTAACATTCTCGTCGTGTTAATCATTAAAATTCATACGCACATGCAAACACACAGGCACTTGTCGCTTGTTTGCGTGTTAACAGGTTTACGTTGCAGTTGCAGTTAAGTAATTATATTGATCAATTCGATTTCGTATCCAATATGTATGATTGTGAAAATAACAGTAAATTTTAAGCTTTCTCTGTGATATTTTCGCATAGAAGTACTAGAAGTAAATTCTATACAGTGGGCGCCTAAAGCACGAAATAAATTCAGTAAAAGCGAAATTTTGTTGAAAGAAATCCTCGAACAGGTCGATTTTATTTAATAAAAATACACATTTTTGCGCGACAATCGATTATCAACCATCCATTGTTTTTAAGTAATGACGTCATATTTTTCTTTAAATAGCAACCCCAATTTTTTTGTCTTTTGATTTTGAGAGATTTTTCCATTCCCCAACTAACTGTATAAAGATGTTACCGTCTTACATAAGGCATTCTTGAAGTAAATGACGATGGAATGTTAGAAAACGTAAAGAAAAAGTAAAATAGGCACAAATTCTCTTTTGCTAACAAACAAAACGTTATTCGAGTTTGTCTTTCGAACTGTCAGATATCCTTTGCAGATTACGTACGTAGAAATAATTACAAAGTGTCAGTTATCAAACTGACTTCTTAACGTTGGCGTTACACATAGGAAGACAAAAAATCGGAAGAAAATTTGCGATTTGTTTAATGCAAAATATCCAAATCGTTCTATTGGCCAATCTAGAGTCAGTAGGATTGAGTCCAAATTTCGGAAAACTTGTAATGTTAAGGATATTCAAAAACACCTGGACGTCCAAAAGTTAGTGACGATCTATATCGTGTTTTCGTATGTAATTTATACAATTTGTACAGTTTACCCAAATTAATTAGAATGTTGTAATGTTTCAGAATGGTTTAGCCTCTATTTACCTATAACTACAACGGTGTATACAAAAATAAATGGAAATATACAAGCCACAAGTAAATAAACATACATAACGTATTCAACTTTTGGGAAAATTGCAAAAAAGTTGAAATATTTGAACTTCATTCGGAATTTCGTGACGCCCATTTTGAGTCGAAAAGATTTTGCGAAAATCGGTGTAATATGTACTCAACTTAAAGCTGTCTTTGCATTTAAAACAAAACTAATCCGCGTTAGATTATATTTAGTTCTTAATTAATCGTCGTTAATAACGAAATTCCATTAGAACCGTATAAAGTTTCTTTAACAAAATTTCAAAATACTTTTATTAGTGTTTGGAGAAAGTTAAGTGCATTTTTTTCTATATTTTTACATATTTCAAATGCTTATTTCATTTATAGTAACAATGTGGGACGAAGTGAAGACTTAAGTAACGAAGAAATTGCTCTGATAAAAGTATGAAAAGATAGGAAACGTTTCAATACGGGCAAATCACATCGTGTTGCTGTAAATTATTTAAACAAGAATTATGGTAAAAAAGGAATATTTGCTAACAAAAGAAAATTATGTGATCGAGACCGGCGCAGAATTTTTCGGAAAATTCGTGTAACATCGACAATAGCAGCCAGTGATTGTTGTACAACAGATTCTGTAATCTGATGAGAATATAATTTACACCGAAAGATTGAAGAAACCGCCACTATCACGTCAACATCGAGAACACATGAATTGAGGTCGGAAATGGACGGAAGTAATATTTAGCGATAAAAAGAAGTTCAATTTAAACTGTTCCGATGGCTTTTCTTTCTACCGGCACGTTTTTCAAAAGGCAAACGAAGTCAAAATGAGCCAATTGCAATTTGGGGGTTTGCATGATATTGGCTGCATTTTCGTCCTAGGAAAAGGATAAACCATCGAGTAAATAGCGAAATTTTGGAGCTGGTCACTTTTGTGCCCATGATTGAAGAGATTATGCCGGAAGATTCCATTTTCCGACAGGATAAGACGGACATTCACACGAATTCACGCGAATCGTAAAAAACTGGTTTTATGAAAGGGCAATACCTGTACTAACTTGGCCTGATCTTAACCCTATTGAAAATGTATGAGGACTTCTTGCTCGTCGAGTTTATCAAAGCGGAAAACAATACAATAGCGTTGAAGACCTAAAAAATGCTTCGCGTGACGCTTGGAATAATTTTTCCTACCTACAGCAGCTGCAAACTTTAATAGATTCCACGCGCAATAGGCTCGTTGAAGTTATTCGCAGTAATGAAGGAAGGACTAAGTACTAACAAGCCATATGATTTATTCTTTTTCACTTACTTGCATTAATATAATAATATGGGGTGGCACTAATAGAATTTCGCCTGGTTTTATTACGTTATTTAAGTTCTTTACGTTTTATCATCATGTTTATAATAAATTTTTAATTTTGTTACGGCGATTAGTTCCTACTCATCGTAATCGCTTTAAAATAACAAATTTAGCATAAAATAAATGTGGTCCTAATGAAATTTCGTCGACTAGTGTATAATTTTGAACTGCGACTTATGAAGACTCGAACATCACCATATTCAGCAAAACTGAAGGGATTAAGATGGGAAAGGCGTTCAGCTAGAATATCCGATTACGACATCGCTATAAGCTCTTTGGAATTCGGAAGGAGCATAGATCGATCGCATGCAGAAGGCGCGCATCGAGTCGAAGAACGCGTTAAAATTCGAAGGATGAGGAGACGAAGAATAAGTTCTAAGAACAGAATATGAGAAAGAAACAAATCTGGGAGCAGGTCAAAATCTACAAGACATTATTCGGTTAAAAACGGTGATGATGATGACGATGGTATCATCAACATCATCATAATGGATGTAGGATTCAAACGCTGAAGTATGGACGAAACGATTGAATTATTGCTTAATCCGCGGTAGTAAAGCGTTTATTATTTAAGATCGATTTGCACCATTAAAGATGCAGGATATGGAACTTTAATTACATCAGGCAAATTAGAACGCTTAAATTACTATATCATTATCCATATCCAGTTTGGAACAGCGATTCCTTCACTTTTATTACCTATACCTATATACTCTGCGATTACCGAATAGGTAAGCTCTTTTGCAATGGCATTCGCCTCGAAGGTGGTACATTTACGGCCGTTCTTTATAATTATGTCCGATCGAACTAAATGAAATCGTTATTGATGCGTGGGGATTGGAATCACATGGCGATAAGTGAATAGGTAATTGTACGCTGAAACCGGTGACGAAGAGATAGGAAGCGGATAGCTAATAAAAATGACTATTGACTCACATCGCCCCGCGGTGTGTGTGTTAGTAGTAATATAATTACATCACGATTCCGAAGTTACCGTAACAGCTCAGACGGGCGGCTGCTCCGAAGGCATTCGCGGGCGAAGGACGAGAAATGAAAGGCGGTCCGAAATCGCAACGGCAAAATAAAATTCTGTACGGAATATCATCGGAATCCGCGAGATCAGATACGGTTAATTCGTACGCGCGGCGTTTGTTTTTTTCTTCGTATTTTTCCAAAGTCCTTCCCCACGTTTGATTTATGGCTCGGGCGACGTGTGAAACTGTTTTCGGGCTTTTCTACGACGACGACGACGACCTTCACGCGCACCGTCATTTTATAAGTGGACCGCCCGCTTTAATGGCAGGTAATGTGAAATGAGCGATCAATTACCCAGGCTCATATTAATTTCGAACCGGATTACTTTCGATACGAATTTTTCGATGCAAATTTATTATCGCCTCATTTGTGTTTATCCTAACTTGCAAACATAAGGCGCATTGTTACGTTCTGTATCCTATCCCAAAATAATTGAGGTCATATCGCCCTATTACTGCAATTATTGCAAAGTATTACTTTTAATGATAATTATGATATATCTTAAAAATGCGATTGTGATTGTGATTGTGAAGACGATTAAGAAATTATCCAAATTTTGATTTAGGACATTTCGCAAAGGGGAATATAAAAATTGACTGAAATTAAATGAAGTATTCAATACATTAATAAACTGAAACGAATCTTGCTTTAAGATTAGGTGAAAAATTAAGAGATGAGCTTTACATAGATTTTCAGTAACAACAGAAATACGTGTGGATAAAAACCTGAAGAACAATTCGAAACACTGAGCGCTCTCCCTGATTTGACTGATTTCCTGCGCGTTTTCCAGATGACGATACTGACTCTCATTATTTGAAACACATCTCGTATAATAAGAATATACAGTGCGCGCCTGTCGTATTAAATAAATTCAGTAAAGGGAAATCAAATTTTGTTGGAAAACATCCTCGAACAGCTCGATTTTATTTGAGAAAAATATACATTTCTGAGTGACAATCGATTCTCAACCATCAGTTGTTTTTAAGTAATGACGTCATAATTTTATTTGCCGAATTAACAGTATAAAAATATTGCCATCATACATGAGAAATTCTTCGAGTAAATGACAATTGAATGTTAGAAAACCTAAAAAAGTAAAAAAAGCAAAAACTTTCTTGCTAGCAAAAGCGTTCTGCGAGGGTGTTTTTCGAAGTGCCTGATGTATTTTACAGATCACATAACTACAAATCAGTGCAAAACGTGGGTTGCTATTTAAAGAAAGACCTGTTCGAGCATTTCTTCCAACACTTTTACTGAATTTATTCCATCTTTTAGGCGCGCACTGCATACCAATGTATAAATGTGTAGTGCTAGTTTACGTTTCGATCTTTATAGAAATATGAGAAATTGAATATGGAATGATCGCATTGGTCCAAATAAAGAATCTTTCGACGAAACATCTCCATAAAACGAAATCTGCTGCTCGTAAATAGCAGGTACCGTACGAAAAAGTAGGTCCCAATCACATTTACATAATGCTTGAAAGATACGCGTGCAAATATGCGTGAACGCTCCGGCGGCGTATGGTGTCCAAAGGAGGTGCTTATATTCCACGGATCGTAATTTATACGATTACACGTGTATAATATATAGTACACGTTAGGTTGGGTACTTTCGTTCGCGTCGCTTTCCATCTCGTTTATGCACTAATAAATCTCGAAACAAACTGCCGTACTTTTACATCGTTAGATACAATTGCAGTCTCACTGCACTATGTCCGCGTTAGGAAATTGTTTTTAATCTTTATTTTAACATGTATCATCGATGTACTTAGTAAATACGTCAGAATCTAATGTATAATGATATTAATGATACTTTACTGATACTCTGCTTTAATCCATAACTTCGCCTAAGAATAATAACAGTTTTCTTCGTATATACGCTGTATCGCTGGTAAAATTTAAAATTTGCCTAGTGACCTTCTAGAATCTTATGTGCTTACTTTCTATCCGCCACAGAAGCCAAAAGCGCGATAATTAACCGACGACGTCGACTCTCGCTAGCAACAAATTAGCCTCGGATAAGTTAACAATAACGTCTTTTCGTCCTAATTGTCTACAAACTACTTGCACTTTATTAAAAGCGACGCAGAAACACTTCTTTTGTGTATCGCAATCTTACTTTCTCGGATTTACTCCTTGTTTGCGCTCTTTCCGTGAGAAACGCTTGCGATAAATTGTTTTAAACGTATGTACAGTACGTAGGACGGGTTATATTTCCAAATAGATACACGAACACGCACGTTACGTATAATAGTGAAGATTTGATCAAGAAGACGTCCTAACTACTGTTGATTTCTTCCATCACCACCATTGTCAAAATCATCATGCGACTTTTGATCAAACCATTGCGAACCAGTTTTGCTATTACGTCGTATATATTGTGCATGCATATGTATGTGTGCGTGAGTCTCGTTATTGGAAAAGGTCAAATGCAACATATATACATTATACAGAGGTAGTCAACGCACACACACATACTCGTAAAAGTAAAATCGCGATCGTTTTGTAATCACGTCAAGTGGGTCGTGGCGAGTTGAAATACGGGCGTGGTCCATTTCTATTATTCTCAGCGAGAAATGACGAACATGTTCAGGGTATCGAATTAGACGCAGTTGCAAATTAGGCACAGATGCAAATTATCAACGTGCATAAAGTCGCAATAAAATAGGATATAAAATTCTAAACTTAGGGCAATTTAATTTATAATTGCTCATTGTGATTTCTTGCATATGTACATACCCAACAATCTCATAAAAAATTTGAAAATTTAGGTTACAGCTTGAATTATAAAAATAAATTGAAGCATGAGCACTTTGTATTATTGCGGCAACAGTAAGAAATCGGACACTTCAGATAATGTAGCTTAAATCTGGCTTTTACCTTGTCAAATGTTATTTCATTTTAAAATCGTTATTGACATATGTATATAATTATACTGCATTTAAGTTCTGCTAGAAATACCGGTGAATACATTGCTTGGGGACGAATAATCCATAGGTGGACTAAGTAATAGATTTGGAATCTTCAAAGGCACTATTCAAGAGATTAAAAAGAAATAGCTAGATCAAAATTGACCTGAACATGACAAAAGGTTGGTTTATACTGCTAAAAACAGTCAAAACAGCCTATAAGACTTGTCCAGATTTTTGTTGCCGCAATAGTACATTAACATTTAATTTTGAACAGGATATACAGTAACGGTCAAAAAGAAGTTTGTCTAACGTTTTTCTTTAGACATTTTTCTGCTCAAAAACCATATTTCGGACTGACATTTAACCAGCACATAAACATGTACTGTTGAAGTAAAGAACCATTTCAGTCAATAATACGGCAAAATGTTATTGAAGAAAGTTGGTCAGAATATGAAATTATGCCCCTATGCAAAATTTGACAGATATCAGATCACTTTCACAAAATTTTGTTTTGTATTCTTGCATTGTAACTAAGGTTCGACAAACGAGTGCATGATAGGTTTGTCGAACCTTAATTATGACCACAGAAAAAGAAGTATTCTGTATAAGCTATCAAAAAAGATTATGTACTTAAGTTTCTAATAAAGTATTTTATTCAAAGAGAAAATGCACCAGAATTACTCAATATGAATTCCTCCACGATCGGTTTATTTTTATTTATTTTTAATTTAATCAACGGCAACTCGCGTACTACCTAAACAATTGAATAACAATTGAAAAATTAATAAAATAAAATATAAATTGAATTGTCATTATCTAAGATTAAAATGAAATCTTTAAAAAATGTTTCAAATTGATTGTGCCGATCGTGGAGAAATTCAAATACTTATTAGAATCTTACTTTTTTTTTTGTTTGACAACTTATACACGGAATAGTTGTTTTTCTGCAGTTACAATGCAAGAATACAAAACAAACACTGATTTAGTGTGAAATTTACTGAAATGTTCCATAGAGTTATAATTTCACATTCCGAACAACTTTTCTCAATAACATCTTGCGGTATTATTGACCGAAATGGCACTTTACTTTAACAAAGAAGGTTTTTCTTCTCAATTGTCATGACGGTCATGATTTTCAAAAAGTAACAATATGCTCGAAACCATTAAAACGAGATTTTAAAATGTTTTATCAATTATTCCTGTAGTGAAGTCAATTCGGGAACACGTTGTAAACATATGAGCAGAGAAATGGGCAAAAACGGTAGACGCACTTCTTTTTGACCGCACCTGTACATATTTGTATTTGCTTAATTTAATTATTCGCTTTTCACGGTTTCTGCAAATCTTCCTTTTTCGGATTGACCTGTTTTTGCTCTCCTAAGCCATCCGAACGATATTACTTTATGACGCTTTTTCATTGCTAGTCATCATAAATTATTTGAATATATTCACGATCCTATCTCGTTACTATTTTCTTTTCCTTTTCAGTAAAGTTTAATTCTTTCCATATATATACATACATATATACGTGCTCCTCTTTCGTTTTGATCTTTGAATCAATACGTACACGAACGTATTGGACAATATGTTAAAATTTAGCGATATCTAAATATTCATTTACACACGATTCTTAACGTTGAGAATGTCGATCGTATAATTACGTCGCTCGATACAGTTTTACTTCCACGTTCCGATCTTTATACATATTCGTTACGTATTTGTACTATATCCATCCTATCGGTCTTGTCTGTTTGGCAATCCGAGTCCGTTCTATACTTTCGATATCGAAGCAAACGCGCCATGAACCGTAAAGACCCCTATCGAAAGTAATACCTCCGGTATGCTCGTATTTCCTCGAATGGATGATTGCGAAAGGAACGTTAGTCTCGCCATCGTGTGATTTAAACATGTACGTACGGTCCACACAAACCAAAAAAGGAGAGAAATAATTACGACAATTGAAGGTGTTTAGAACGATTTTTGTTGTTTTACGTAATATCGCCCGATGTGACAGTAATATACATATACATAAAGAGGGGGAGTTTAAATTGCAACGATTCGATAAATTGACATAATTGTTTAAAAATTATTGCTTTACATTGTTTTCTTAAGGATAAAACAGTTTGAAGAGTATGACACAAGACAGGATAGGATGGAAGAAACTGTGCTGGATCGACATGCTTATCTAAAAATGAATTTTCCTCTAAACGGCACAAAGCGCGAATGTATTCAGCGGAAAATGTATTACACTTACAAAAATTCACGCTTGAACAAGTCATTGAAATGAGCTGAATGTCTTTTCCATACTTTTGTCAACCACCGTATATATTTTAATTCTTTATACAAGGAAGTAAAATAATTATTTCGTAGGTTACACCGATCTTTTCACTTTCAATTGATTGTTTGTGGGTAAACCCATTAAAATTGCGTAAGATATATCGAACGTGTATCGATTCTAATTTAAACTGCTATAATTATGTTTTCGCATAACCGATCAAATTATACAGGGTGTGGATTATGATAGCGGTCATAACAATCATTTAATGTGCACAACTTTTATAAGTTTGAACATAGTTTCGATGTAATTAAAATCAATCAATCAATTAACCCACAAAAAGAAATTCCTTCGAGGGTTGCAATTATAGGATTGTGTAAAGTTTAACACGCTACTCTTATCCTTGTATAATTAGCAATTTTAAATTAGGATTGACATGCTATAGTTAAGGTCAACAAATCTCAAGCCTGTCCTTAATGATCAGACACATAAAAAGAAAAGGAAAGAACTTAAATCCGACTTTCGCACATTTAAACATCGCAATCGCTGAGAAATTTTTATTATTTCGCCTAAGTCGCCGCTCGGAAATGAACAATGTCATAATTGCATCCTATATACAGCGGCAAACCTTCAACCTTTATTTGAAAAAATTAAGCTGATGCAACGTGCACTCGTAACTGGCAAATTATGTACTTGTAGTCGAGAGTTTGACGTATTATTATCATCAAATGCAAATCATTTTCGAAACCGTACCATATTGTACATATATATTTCACGGTTCTAATTAAAAATAGTCGTTGTACAACAACAGCAACTGCACACTTCCTGCAACAATCTCTCGAATTCCTTTCCTAATTGCGGTAAGAGCTCTGGTTGCAAAATAAACTGTTCTGCGCTACACCAACAATACTATTAACCTGAATATTTATCCAAGTAAATACGCGTTTACGCGTGTATAATTGAATCATATCCGATGCTTGCGAATACGTGCTAGCATCGTATAGTGAACGCAACATCTACGACATACATATGTACACGTATGAACGGATTACATTTTTCTAAACGGTATAAAACGAAGTTTCCGGCCCGATTTAGCTGTGCGCAATGCTTAAATTAATTCATCGATATTGGAAATGCCAATATCATGATGTGCAGTAGAACAATAAGAACCCGTACAATGTACAATTCGGTTTTTGAATGAACATTGCCCCATCGCCCACGACTATTTGCACGCTCCTCACTACGTGTATGTTTATATATATAATTCATTCTTAACTTTCTTGGCGTATAAACCAAGTGTATCCGCAACACCGTTCAAAAACAGTGTTGAACCAACAACAAATGCCCTTAAATCGTCATTTTCGAAAATCCGGAACGATGGGAAGCGTTGATTGCAAAGGATGTGAAAATGGCGAATGATGATTGCTTGCCAATGCTGTCATCTCAGTCATGTTTGAACGTACTGTATGTCACAAAGAAGGATCGAATACTTAAAACAGGACAGGCTGCTAATAACTTCGACGAATTTTGCCCAAATTTTAATGTTAACGCCAGCAAATTCACGAAAAGCTCTTTAACCATCCGTGGACACGTGTGGTCTATCAGACCCCATTTTTCACTTTGAGCGCAAATTTTAATCTTGTTCAAATTTTAATTAAAAATATTAAAAATTGATTTTTGAATAAAGAATTGTAACTTTTGCGACATTTTTTGAATGATTTTCTTTCATCATCTTGCCATTTGTTATCTTGCAAAGAAAGTATTCGTCCTTAATCTAAAATGTTTATAGTATGTTCCAGAATTTTTACATCAATATCGGACGAAAAGTTTTTTTGCAATTATTTATTAAAATGACCATCTAGATTGTAGATTGAAGTGTGACCAGGGAGGGTTAAAAGGAAATGTGGAGGCCATCCAGAAGAAGCTCTATCGCGAGTACGCTAAGTATCGTTGTCCAAAAATTCCCAAAAACGCAATAATTTAAGTTAAATGCCAATTAAACAGTTGAATAAATTCTTGCGTCTACAAAATATTTTCTATAATTGCGCAATGTTCGTTAAAGAACCGCACTTATTTGTCGGCTCAAGCCTTAATTTTCATATCTGAAACTGCATCTCCTCGAAGTATCGTGTTTCGCCGAAAATAAGACTGAACTTTATGTGTATTATTAATCTTGGCTCCATATTTTCAAGTAATCTATTAATTTTTCACAACAATCTATCGTGTCTTTATTATTTTTTGTGCAAATTGGAAGCGGAATTCCTTGAACCCATCTCAAAATTAGCGTAATTATTTAATTTAACCTCAAACTCGTATCCAAGAACATTTTTGAAACCGCAGAAAACGATTTTAAAGTTAGAATTGACGTGAAAATTCTGATTTGGTAGATTTTCAGTTGACTGGCTAAAAGTTTCGAATCTTTTTTTTTTGATAATCGAGTAATATCTTGAAGATTGTTTCGATTTAAATGTCTATCGTTGAACTTTATTTAACCGGTTTGATCAGGTATTAATGGGTCATTAAGTGCAATTAAACTTATAGTTTAGATGAACTCATAAATAGCTAATTTTGATTTTGCTCTTTATTTTATCTTTCTTTTTATCTAATAACGTTTGCTATGTAATGTTTCTATAAAGTCATTAAACATTATTATTACCGTGTATTTGGTTACCACACTACAGAGCTTATTTTTCGAGGAGATTTGATTTTCGGGTCCACGTTATAGTATTGATGATTATTATTTTAACACCGCAATCCTAATTGCATATATCCACATATAATTGAACTAATTATTCGATGATACGGTTTACTACGATAGCCAAGTACGAATTTATGCACGAGTACGTACTCCTAATTTAGGATCCCATACGATTAGCTAGCGCTGCCATATTTAAAATGGATATTTTTTCGACGACCAGCTTCGAAAACGAGTTTCAAACGCAACTAATTGTCTTTCGCTATCAACGATCTAATTCAAATTCCCCATTTGTCTCTAGTCGAAAGGAAAAACCGCAAAACTCAAAAAAAAAAGAAACGAGGAGAAATATTAATTTCAAGTTAGTAGGACAATAAACTGTGAGAATATTAGAAATCAAATATTTTGCGGTCTATTGCAAATTAAGTGTATCCCACTAATTGTCCAGCTTCATTGCTTGGATGGAAATGATAAATCAAATCTCAATTGAAAATCGTTTAGATCACTTTCCAGGACGAAGTTAATGTCGTATTTAAAAAACAAATTTACCCCGATATCCATGGTGGAAGGGATTCAAAGATAAAATAAAGTAAAATACAATCTTTTCACATTTTTTGGCCGGAAAAAGAAATATATAATGGTTCATTACCAAATCAAGTTTTCTTGGCGATGGCAACGTAACGCTGGAACATGTTTGAGTTTGAATTCGAATTTACTCGCGATCTAAAGAGAAAAAAGGAGGACAACACAGATTTGGAGTGCTTTCAAATATTTAATTCTCAAAAGAAGAAACGCTCGACGAGAAAAAGAAAGGATAAACCCAAGAAAATTAGATCTATCCATGCATAATCCATCATTTAAATTTAAACGCATATTAAAATTATGGGAAGTAATTTTAACGGTCATCGCATTCGTATTCTTTTCATTCACTTATCTTATCGTGAAATTGAATTAATATGATCGTTAAACATTTCCCCTTTTTTCATATACATAAACGTTAAACTTGTGATTACAAGCGGTTAAAATTTTACGCGCTAATAATTCGAAGCAATTAGAAACATGGAGCTATTTGTACCGACTTCGACAACTTTCCTTTTGGAAAAATAAAATACTGCGAATTTCACGCTAAAGCACGCTCTTCGATGCAGTTTTGAAATTATCACTTTTTGTCATGTAGGCTCATCGCGGTTTTGATGAAAGCTCTTTCAAAATTCCCAAGTATCTCAAACTGAGAAGTTACTTCCATACGTATCGTCATTTCGGTACCATGAAAATGTCACGACATAAAACATTCCAAGAACATACGAAATTGTAAAATTGGAATGGATACGTTTCGCGTTTGCGGTGAAATCGGATTTCTTCGTGTGAAGTTCCCGTCATTGAAGTTCGAACGCACTGACATAAATATCCAATATCGTCCGGTTCACCTTTATACACGCGAAATTACGCATTAGCTTCCCGTATTGAAGTGTTAAAAAACGCGAATCGATACGTCGAAATACGCTTCATGTCGTATAAGAGAAGCTTTTGCCGCGAGTATTTCCCCGTCCTCCTAAAGAGGATCCGTTTCCTTCGATCGCTTAAAACGGAAAGTTTGTACGTTTGCGAAGGAAAGCGCGATCAAATACACTTTCTATTCTAATCTATTTTAATCATTCCTACTTGTCGGGCCGGAGTGTGAAAATGTGTGAAAACGTGAATGAAAATGAGATGATGTACTTACAGCACTTCGAAAAAGCATTTTCTCGAAAATCCGAACGACACTAATTTCACACTAAATGGGCTGCTGCTGAAATCACTGAAACGTTAACTGGGCGTCTAGTTTTACTTAAGTGTCTTTCATTTCTTCCGCACCTTAGATTTATAACTTACGCTCTCCATTAAAGAGGGGAGGATTGTTACAGCTAAAAGAAGTACTATATGCGTGCGTAAGTTGGTCGTTTTTTTTTTTTTTCTATTTCATCTATTGCTACGTACTCTTGAAGTGTTTTTCCATCGTGTATTGTTTTTTCTTTTTGTTGATCCTTCTGACATCTAAATGATTTCCCCATTTATACGAACTTAATGTTTTGTTTAATCATTCTAAGATTTGTTCAATCCGACCCATTCGGGCGGTTGGAAACAACCGTTGTCTATTCAATTTTCAAAATGGGATAATCATAAGATGACATTAACGAGTTGATTACTTACCTATGTAATAATATTGTTTCATTATTAAAACCCATATATGTATGGAAAACAGCCCCAATCGAAAAGGAAATTTAAAATCAACGAAGAAGAAAAAAACACAAGATTAATATTGTATCAGATGGGAAAGGTAGAAGTAGAAAACTTAAAATATCTAGGAGTAACGTTGAACAACAGAGTAGATCAAGAAGTAAAAATAAAGTCCAGTATTGAAAGTACAAAGGGAATGCGCCACGTCATAAAAAATGCATTTATTGATAAAAAAGAAGTTAGGATAAATGTACATAAAGCAGTGTATAACAGGGCATAATGGAGTTCCACATTTCAAAAAATCACTGAAGAGGTCCCTGATCAGGTAGAGGGAGGCGTCTCTTTCGGTATATTCTGTTCATTCAACAGAAATAGTTCAGCCACCCCCTCCCTACAAAAGCGCGCGATATTTGAATAAAATGGTTCTATTGGTCGTATATCTAAAAAGCCGTAATATCAGACCAACGCGTACCCCTCTGCGGCGACGAGTTGGCCAACGTCAAAGGCCATTTCGTTTATAAGTTTTGCCAGTTGTAGCGTCTATACCTTATTTCAGAAATAGAGAGACGAAGTTCTGAACACAGCATATTTTTTTATAGTAAATTCTGATTGGTCGACAGCAACACCAAATTACACCGCACCAACCTTGCTATAATCGTATCGTCTATGTAATTCTATCAAATGTATTGACATTTGTTTATTACCGCTAGTTATTGTGGTGTTTATTATATGTTTCTGTATACTCTGCCTCTTTCGAAGTATCGCTTTAATTTGCTACGTAAATTTTATTCCAGATTTTATAGTGTGTAAATTTGGGCTTGGGGTTCGTTCGGAAATGTCATATCCTTACTTGAAATTTGCGGCGCTTTTACTAATTTGTAACATGTTAAACTGTCTGTTGTATTCATTGGTATAAATTTATGGGAAGTGGCTTAACTATTTTTGGTAATAAACAGAGTATAGGTGGCGTGAACGTGGCTTCATCATAGAAGATTTCTATATTTTGCGGTATCGAAATTATCAAAAAAAAAACGTCTCGAGAATAGCCGCTTTACAACATCCGCGTACAATCTGTACCGATAACGAAAGCATATCCCTTCCTTCCAATTTATAAAATGACGCTCTGTATATTCAATATATAGAATGATTCGATTACTTTTCGTCTCTATGGCGTCGTCGAAATGTCACTTTTTGAAAACAGCAAAAAGGGAGGAATTTCTTGTTTTACAGCGTAGAGCACGATAGAGTTCCACATTTCAGAAAATTAGGTGGAGGGAGGCGATGTGTCCGGTTAGGTGGCGTGAACGATTTTCAGTTATCAATTGGGCAAATGTGCGATATGATGAGTCATCTGTCTTTTTCACAATGTAATTATTATATTACAGAGGACAAAGGACAGATAACTCATCATGCGGCATATTTGCCCAGTCTGGTCATTTTCAAAAATGTCCGAGTCTTGACTACGATGCGGAAGGCATTTCGCACACGCTCCTGTTTAAATCTAAACGAAAGTGTTCCTGATCGGTGAGCGATTTAGAAATGCGTCCAAAATTTGAGTGCAATAGGATCTGCAAATCCTGAAATCCTATCCATTACAATTATGAAGAATAGTGGACTCGACATCCAGATCCCTTTGTTTTCTTCATTTTTATTTTTCATCGTTTTAATCCCAGTCCAGAATTACCTGTAATCTGATATACCCTATTGATCAATTTGTTTACTAAATTCTTTCTTATGCCTGTCGCAATATTACGCGTGATAGTCCGATTTTTAGTTCACGAACGTACGACATCAACAACACATTACTACAATCGCTAATTTCTCAATTCAAGAGTGCGTGAATGAGCAATGCATAACGTAACGATATTTAAAATTCAGTTAGGCGCATCATCGATAACGTTAAAGTTGTTGGATATTTGCCAAAAACAAAAGAAACAGTTCTAACTTTCATTAAATTTAACATAACAATATACCTATTAGCGTAACTCTACGTAAAACTTACCATACATATTTGTAGCCTGGACAAACAGCGGTAAAAACATACAATTACCAAATAAGTTACGACAAGATCGCCGATTCCCCACTCTAGCCAGTACTGAATTAATACTGTATGCCAGTGATTTAGTGTATATGTAGGCTGTCGTAACTTATTTTGTAATTGCAGCTGTTTGTCCAGACTGCATATTTAATTATAGTAAATTGTTATAGCTAAATCCGCCGCATCACGTAATTACACCTTTAATCCGGAACACGTGTTTCGCTGACCTCTCTGTTAATAGCGCTTATATATACTACTATATACATCGCAGTCTTTGCGATCATTTTGAAACGATTTACATCTTTGTCGGTTTATTTCACGCAAAACGTAATGTACAGCCTGTTTACGCTACACGTATCTGCACGTATGTATGTATGTATGTACTGTTCCGCTCGCGTTCTACTTGAAAATTATATAACAAACGGATACGAAGTTTGCTCGCTGAAATACGAGAATAGTGTGAACGGAAAAAAATACATCGCCTTCGATTACGCAACTTGAACGATCTACATCCGAAGATATATTTTGATGGCGACGATCGCCTAACTGGCCTTGCGAAAATACAATTTGAAAGGTGGAGCGTTTAATGGTAGGCGTAGCCTTTTTCTGTGTTAAATTGTGCACGTTCCTTTAAATAAATGTAAAACGTTCCTAAGACCACTAACGACCAAGTAATAGAAGCGAGTTTCTTTCGTTTTCCTGTCGATTAATGGCAGTAATGCAGAAAATAATTGATAACCATTAAACTAATTTTTAGGCTTGACGATATTTCTTTGCTTAACTTTTTCACCTCGAAAATGCCAGACAAACATAGCAAATAAAAACTCATTCCTTAACGTATAACTTTTATTTATTCAAGAAACTTCATAATAGTACAACTACAATATAGTCTTATGTATAATGTATTTACAACGTCCTAGCTAATCTGGTAAATTAGCGTTAATTACTTTGTATCCTGAGGTAATTTAAATCCGACCATATTAGCAGTTTCTGCGACCGTTCTTTCGCCTTTGCCGTGAAACTCTTCGCTAATTTCCTTCTGTAGTCGACAACTGCGTAGATAGCATAAATAAGTCTTGGCGGCGAATTTCATCTCTTCTCTAGACTTGCATAGTTGCTCGTCTGTAGTCCTATGTTTCCGAAATTGATTCACGATATAACGGAAGGTAAGATCACTGGACAGTGATGAATTATTGGGCAATGCAGAGCGCAACTCTGAAATTATCTGTCTAAGAATTTGAAGATTAGGTGAGGGCATCATCGCGGTCTTCGTCTTCTGAGGAGAAAGAAACAATTCGTAAGTCATCTAATTTATTTCTAACAAATTCTATATCGTTTGTTGGATATTCTGGTTTGTCTTTGTATTTCCAGAAATCTTCTGACAACAAAGAAAGTTTTTGTATGGGAAAACGTGCACGGCCAAATCATTGAAAACCTCGTAAAATTTGAAAGTATTTATAATAGCTAACTCTAACATGTATGGAGAAATACTTAAAATATATCCTGCATTCTCTTGTATTATCTTTTTGGTACTTCTCTCCAATATATTTGTAAAACTGTTGGCGATAATTACGCATTTGCTTAAATGTAACTTCCAATTTGCCCAAAGCAAATTATTAGAGAGCTGCATTGGACAGTGCGGCAGAAAAAATAAGGTTGTCTGATCAGCATGATATTTACCCTCTATATTTTCAACTAAAATGTCACAGTTAAATTCTTTTAGCAAGTTGATTTCTTGTTCTGTGAATATGGGATCGAATACGCGTATATTGACCTCGTACAGATCTTTAAGACACAACAATAGTCCTAATTGATATCTTGCAATCGTGCACTCACCGATCTTCCCCAAACCCAGACAGACTATTTCTCGTATTTCAGGCTGTAATAAGGCACTTTGGCCCTCCTTCACTGATGCAAGAAGAGACGAATACAAATCCGACGTTAAAATATCTTCTTTTGCTTGCTTAATGCGTCTGAAAAAGTGTAAACGATCTATTACGTGACCAATTTAATTGCTAAAGTATCGGTCCTACCGAATGGCCGACTCCGAATCGAAGTAACGCGAGACAATACTTGCGTTTTCCGGCGACTTAAGCTTTTTGATATGCTTATTTCTTTTTTATACGAAATTAACTTAAAATTATCTTGTAGGTTAGAATCATTTGACATATTTCGTAATGTGGCGTTCAGCCAATCATAAAGCGTAGAAACCAACTTACTTTTAAACTATAGAAATCGATCCAATGATATTTAATATATAATTTAAACGCCAGGTATTTTATTATTTATTTTTTAACTATTATCGATTAAATTAAAAACGAAAATTTATATTTTATAGATGTAATATACCGACGAAGTTAATTTAATTGCCATATTCTAAGCGCTAAATTATGAAGCCATCGCCATCTTTAAAAAGGGAAACTACCGAAATTTTCAAAATTTTGTTAATTATGCTCATATCCGCTTATTATAACTTGAAACTAAAGATAATTTTATAATATTTATTATTTCATTATGAATACCTAAGAGCAATCCGAAAGAGCATAACCGAATTTAAACGTATAGGTACAGTGTTTTTAAAGATGACAAATGACTTCACCTTCCAAAAGAAGTTGTCCATCTGATACATATTACCAGTAAATTTCATAGATGTAAAACTGGTTGCATAGTATTCGGTTGCTTGAAAAATATCCTCCTGTACGAATTCAGTTTTTATTGTGGATTTACAGTGAGTAACAGAAAATCCTTGGGTTAGCAGTACAAAAAGGCGTAGGTACGAACATTTCTATTTTCTAATGTTTTCGACCCTGATCGTAAGTTGTATTATATGCCGCTTTTATTTGAAAAGATATCGTTTTCTACTAAACAAAACGCTGTTATTGTTATTGTTATACTACATTTTCGATGTCGCATGCAAACTTAAAATGATATTACGTGAATATACTAAGTCAGCTGTCAGTTTAATCTATAAGTTATCTATCCTTGTGAAATTCTACTAATACCAACATCTCCCTGCTTTCAACTAAAATTTCTAGATCACGTGCTGGACACTTTCAGTTCTTCACTCTGTATATTACATCGGTAAACTCCTCACCACACAATCGTTTAATAATAAATTCGGTGGCAAGTAACAAGCATCTTCCAAACCGTCAATTACCGAATTATGATGTAGGAAGAGTATCCTTTTAATTTTACATGTACGTATGGTATTGAAACAATTTCGGCACCGTATAGAGAATTTATTTTTTATGGCTATCTGGTACTGTAATACACAATTTCCGTAACATAAAGAAAAACAATCATCATAAACATAGTTTTTATGGTAAGAACATGTCCATCATGGAAAACTTGTTGAAGTACTGTTGAGCCAGGGATGTGATAATAGCGGCGATCGCAGGTGCTATGTCGCCTCTGAGCTCGTTCTCGGCGTCTTCCCAATTATCGTTTAAAAATTCATTTACTTGGACACCTAAGCGAGCAAATCATATCAATTTGTATGAGATCGTCAGAATCGTTCCATTTATTTTACCTAACGTAGAATCTCCACTAAACAAATCGCCAAAATCAACGTATCCCCCATCACTTTCGAACGTAACTATAGGTTTTAGAGGCTGAATAAATTCTTGGTCGTTTCTCTTGACCAGGTCGAAATCGAAATCGTACGTGAAATTGACTCGCGCTGAAATTATATACATCGTTAAATAAAAGACGATAACCGCTTTCTTCGATGAAACGACACGAACACATCGTAATATTCACCGTTCCTTGCCCTTCTATCGGTACGTTTAGTATGCTGCCACTGATTAGGTATCTCGATAATATATTTAGATTCGGAACGAAAAACGCCGTGGATATTTGATTCTTGTCGAAATCGAAACTGAAACGGAAAGCCACCATTACCGATTTTGGTTGGCATCGCGAACCCGATTATACTTGCTTTACTTTCCTAACGTCGGAATCGCCGATGCCGGATATTTGCACTTGCCTCATTTGCATTTTGAGAGTGTTCCCTACTCTGATCGTCATTTCGGGAACTTTGATCGGTTCGACGCGCGCCAATTTATATTTTCTATCCCCTACAAGAACAATAATCAGTAAGTAACGATCTGCGATTTGTACTAGGGGAGTAAGATTATTCTTTCGACAGAACGCCACATAATTTTTCTATTTGTCATTATTGAAATTGTTCATATGTGATTACCTTTAACCATTCTCGGTAGAGCCTTTTTAGTGCTACGTAATGCGCACTCGTTTAAATTCGGGTCTGATAGGCTGCATCTTTCTATATAATCAGCTGAAAATCAAAAACGAAGAGGATTACGGGAGTAATGTGATAAATTCAATAGCGTTTGTTTGCGTATCTTATACAAACACTTTGCTTCAAAGAATTGATCGAAATTCGAGTTACTTACGTAGTTCGGCAATACACACTACAATGCATACGGCAATAACTGCAACTTTTAAAACCGACATCGTTCTGGTCTGAACTAAAGTACTATAAGTCGGATGATTTTCTCGACTTTCATCTTATATAAACGCGCGCCACCATCCTTGATGAATACCGATCGTTTTGAAAAATAAAAGACGTATTATTGTTAATGGAAATGATTGGACTTTGAAAAACGTTAATTGATGAGAAGAGTATTACGCAACTAACGCAAATAAATGCACTAGACGTGAATAATATTTGTGTAAGCATACTAAGTATATACATACACGGGCATTATTCGTTTTTAAATCGCTCCGGACCGGTTTTCAATTTAACAATTACTCGACTCTCGTATGCAAATCGAAGCTGCAGAATATTAGTTTATCATTCTATCGATCACTTTTTGATCTCGCGCCGCTCGGCAATTTCTTTTCAAATGGATACGAAAACGTTAAAGGATTTAAATTGCCGACGTAATTTCTTCATAAATACGAATTAATGGTAATGATGTTGACGTCTCTCGAATAAATCAATCAATATCGCAGACAATGTATAAAAGATGGTTAAAAGTTGTTTCGACACGTCGTCGTACGCCACTTCCGGCTTGATAGGGTTGCTCGTTTCTAAAAATGAACATTTGAAGTGTTGAGAATTGTCCGTGAGTGAGGAAATTTTGCATTACCTGTACATATCATGTCCTTCGGTATAGCCTCTTTTTCTTAATTTACGCCGAAGTTTTCCATTTATAGGCAAATATTCGATGATCGACGGTGTGTGACATAAAAAGTTTGAGGAAATTATATGTTAAAAGAAAATAAAACATTTATTAACAACGTACTAATAAATTTTTACCGATGGAAAAAACGATAAAAAACATGAACACAAATTCATCAACTATAAATTGTTTGGTGCTTTTAAGTAATGCCTGTGGTAGTAGTTGTGTTACTTCTTATAATTACCGCTAAAGGACACGCATTCATATCTGCAATCCACGCGCACATTTACCCTCAATAGAATTAAGAATACCCTTTGGTTTTCTTTCACGTTCTTACGATGGAATATCTGCATCTTCATCGCACATTTAATCCCTTCTTTTTTTCGATCAGAAGCGCAAACGAGGACAGGCATACTTCTAATGTCACAACTTAAAGATAACAATTCTCGTAATGTACATTATAAACTAAAAATAAATATGAAGTCTCAAAATAAAAAAAAATAAACAAAAGCGCAATGAATTAAACACAATGTTCACTCGATTGAATCGTTTCGACACCGTCTTTTTGGGACACTTAATCTTCAGCGTTCTGAAAAAGAAAGGCCACTCTTAGCAACTTCCTGAAAATGAATGTTAGAGCTAACAAAGCTACAGCTATTTACCATAATTATGGAAAAATGACATAAAAATACCAAATGGAAGAGCTACTAGTAAACATTAAGGCCACGCTTCGATTTCTCTATTTCTAATAATGACGTTGAATCACTCACTCTGGCATATAAATACAATTCCGATTTACACCTTCCTGGCAGCGATCGGTACTTTCTTCGTTTGAAATAATACGCAGCTATTATCGCGACGAAAGCGACCGTCAATACGATTACGCTGCCGACAATCCAACCCGTGTTAGATGGGGGCGTAGGAAGACAGATTTCACTTAAAGGGTAGCTAAGGGTCAGCGACGAATTACTTTCTCCGACGATCTGAGGCGTTTTCTCCGTTTGATTGCATTTTAAGATGAGCGTGGCGGAGAAAGGCCGATTCGAGAGAAGGGTATTGTTAAAAAGCACCCTCACGACGTTATCGTTTGCATTCGAGGTGATGTTCGGGCACGTTTTAAGTGACGCCAACGGAGTGTTGTCCATGCAAATATAATCATCGCAGCGTGTCTCCGAACCGATACTGTAATGGTGTCCGGATGGTGAAAGCATCTAAAAGAAATAAACGATTGTAGAGAATATATAAAATACAAAATATATTTGAGCTTGCCGTAATTGGAAGAAGATCGTTAAGAATGATCGTTTTCGAGTCTATTCGGAAAGAGCAGACGGCAGTAATTTTTTGTTGTATAGAAGAAACTGAAAGCGGTGGAGGAACTGAAGGAGACGGAGAAACTGAAAGCGGCGGAGAAACGGAGGCTTTCGTTTGATTTTTTCTTTGTTGACTAATTTCAGTGTCATTTTGGATCGGCTTAGGTGTGTCGCTTCGATTCTGGATGTAGGTAAATAGTTTTTCCACTACCTGTAGGACTCCGTCCAATTTTCCATTCGTATGCGGTGTTTCCTAACAGGGAAAATACGTAAGCAATTTAAATGACATTTCGTAAAAATTATTCAAAGCAAAAACAACTTACTCTCTTACAAAAACTTTTGCTTTTACACTTCACATAGGCGGTGCAGTTCTCAACGTTAATCGCTTCAGAAATTTCCTCCTCCTTTACTTGGCAAACGAAAAGAATTTTTAAAATATTCCAATCGGACTTAAGTTTATCGTCGCACTTTTTACCTAGATTAAATTCGATGCTTGTATCACGAACTTTTCTCTGAATAGGAATTGTTTCCTTATTGCCTAAAAGTATCGAAAGTAGAAATCATATTGGTATTTCACGCAAAAAAAAATGTTTGAATGCCGATGATAATACTTTGCACAATCGATTATCATCTTATTTTTCATTTGACATATGTTCTTCTCTAGTTACTCACCGTTTGTATCTACTTTCGTATAGTTTTCCTGACAAATATTGAACGTCAAGATAGTTCCGTCTTCCAGGCGACTTTGAAATTCTTTATTTTCAACCGACGTTAAATCTAATCTGGAAAAGAGACCATATTACTAGAAACGGGTTAGAAAACCTTCCGGTTTGTTCGCTTACAATCCTGTGTCGGTAGGAAAAACACACGTCGTCGTGAATTGAAGGATATTTTTGAAGGGCTTCGCACACGAATATTTCGTCCTCCAAACGAATTCGTACGAACAATTCTTTTTACGTCCGTAAGCGTCGGTCCAACTTCCTACATCGAAATTTGTAAATAACGAACATTAATTTTTCTTCTTTTTTGTTAGTTAAACTTACGTGTTCGTTCGAACAATAAAAATGTATTTTTGCGGACGCCAAATCGTGATTAGAACACATGTCTCCGTTTACGAACTTCAGTACGAGATGATCATCCTCGACGTCGAATTGACCCGGGTAGGAACCGATCGTAAAAAATCTGCGCAAATATAAAAGCGATTAGGTTTGTCTGTATTGTTTAAAAAGTGAGAAGGAACGCAGTTAATAAGTAAAAATAGAAGGACCGTGGTCTTAACAATATGTATTTTTATTTGATTATTTCGAATAATACCGGAAACGTACACGCACCTGCGTTTAAAACTCGGCTCCGTCTGGTTGTAGATACAAACGGCGCTATCGAGTTTACAGAGAGAGTTCGATTGTGTAACAACCGGATTGCAAACGTTTAGCACGTATTCAATATCCGTCACTTCATCAGGCGTCGTCCGATAATTTTGGTCGGCAAGCGTAAGATCTGTCAAATCGTATAGCAAACCCTCCCGCTTGACCACGCAGTAATTGTCCAATTTAAGATTTTGTTTGGCCGCACAAACTCGCGGCGACCTGACGCTCATCCTATATATGCAATTATCGTGCACCTAAATACAATATATTTATGCATATTGGGCTGATTAAGATTTCGCCGCATCTACTTACGATATTGACCGAAATTTGACCGGAAATAGGAGCGAGGTAATCGCACACGAAGTTTACCTTCAACTTCTTACAGGGAGCTCCGGAAAATTGCATGGAAATGACGGCGTTTCTGCTTACTAACTTTTCTTCTTTGTAAAAACCTGAAAGTTCAGCGAAAATACGTATGTATATCGGTACCAGAATTTAACTTGATGTTACGAATTCGTAAAAAAATATACTAAAACCTCGACGATGGAGTTATTGATAGCTGAACTATACTGAGTTCACTTTAAGAATGTAATAAGTGACACTCTGGATCGAGGCACAATCACAGTAGGATCAACTTCTCGGAGTAAGGGTTATACAGAGAGATCCAAAACGATTGTCTGAAAAATACTGATTTCCGCATTCTGATAAGTTATCATTGAATAATGAAATTCGTAGACGTAACGGCGTGAGTCCGATTTACACTACTCAATGATAACACGTCATCCACTCTTTTATCAAATCTTACTGATTATATTTCGGTAACATCACCAAATCTTTTGACACTTATTATTATTATTTGACATTGGTGTACGCTTGATTATTGTTTCGTATATATACATGCATATTACCATGACCTTTGATTTTAGGAAAGTTAATTTTTAACGGAAGCGGCACAGTCATTTTAGATCTCACTGTATTAGACAAAGTGACAAGTATCGAGTGTCATTGTCAGATACGCTGAGCGCTTTGTGTAATGTAGGCGTCAGTATTAGCCAATCAGATTCGAGAATGTTATAACCTTATCTATTCGCACACTGCATTCTTAACGTAAAACGAAGTATAACTGTGAATATGAACGTTTCATCTATATCCTGTTCCAGATCGAGTTGAGAGTATCTTGAGAGCTGTTGACCTTTTATTATACTCCTTACGAATTACATAAAACCCAAACCTTTCCTATCCTAAGCTTCATTGCATCGTTTTGTGCAATGGTATCATAATAATGAGTGTCAGAAATCCCTAACGATTACGGATTACGGTATGGCAATACAGATCGAATTTCCCCAAAACCGTATATTGCCAACTCGAGGTGGAACAAACAATAAGTAATGGTTGTATCTATTTTCCCAATAACGGTGTAGTGTAGACTTACCGAGTACGAATTGCTTCTGGTTTATATGAAGACACGCACTAACGTTCTTAAGACCGTAACACGTTTCCTGGAGCGGCGAACAAAGGTTGAACCGCATGTACGATGAGGCACTGAATTTATGCAAACGGTCTCCGCAGAGGCCGGTTAAATTCCGGTGACCGAGATGATCATGCATGTTTAATGTCGATTTAATAATTGTCTGCGCATGAACAAAAAATAACGTACAATAAAACTGCATTGCTTATTCGCTAACGTATAGAACTTACTAATTTAGGACAAGCTTCGGGGTCTCCCATAAAATTTCGATGCCGCAGTCTCGCCTATTAATTAATTTCGGTCCCTTCTCGGAAACGGAACACTTCCAATTTAAATCTGTGCTCAACGTACGCGATTGATCCGCCGGACAATTCGAACCGTGTACCAATTTCGCCTTAAAAATATCCCTTTCGATCCGCTTTTCCACCAATATACTGCCGTAACTCAAATCCGTATTCGAGAGCACGTTGCCGCATATTTGAGATTCCTTTTCTGTACCGCAAACGAATATGAAAAAGGGGAGAAATACAAAAGGGAACAACTGATAATCTACCTTTACATTCAGTGTGAATGTTATTGAGCGGTCCGCAGATATTCATTCGAATAGTCGTCTCATTTAACGAATTGCGAACGCTCCATCCGTCGTTTGGTTTGTATAAAGCAGATAAGTCATACTCGTAATTTCCTGCCATATCGACGTACTGAAAGTCCAAATGTTCTAAAGATCATCGACGTAGAATATAGCCAATTCAATATCTGATAGCGTAGAATGCTCAGAACTAGGTATCACCTTCAAATATCCATCCGCTGTATGATGCTATTGAATAGTTGTGAAGTAATGAGAAATAATTGTTCAAACAAGTCACACGCCGACGATAGCTTCAGAGAGCTGTCCGTTTCTAAGAATGTACATTTATTCTGAGAATCCTCCGTCATCAAATCTTGACTTGCCCACAATTGCAAAACTTACTTTACAGTCCATCGGCAGTTTCACACAACCCACAATGCTCTGAACCTCGAATTTTAACAGTTTGTTGGACGAGACACCTTTCAAATATTTAGCATCAGCATAGAGTACGTTCCAGTTACATTGCACTTCAATTCTAGTGTTTAAACGACCTGTAAAATGTTGTTGGCGTTCACATTGATTCGTCTTATTCGAATTATTGCAAATGAACGTTACGACATTCGCAAGTTGCTTACGTACTTCTCCCGCTGCCTTTGTTGAAATGGAATTGCAGTATGTTATTTTCATAAGTGATACGTCTGGTAGAAACGTCGCCGAATACGGTGCTTCCAGAAGAATCGGAAACGCAAAAGGCCGCGTTGAAATCGTCACATCCGGCTGCCGGCCTACATAAATTGAACGTAAAAATCCGATCGTCCATATTCACCACGTAATCGTTCGTAAGGCGACGAAAATCCAATAGGAATCCATTCTCGCGCTTTGTACAAGGATATTCGGTTTTCGAGTAAGGTAGACGTATGCGAAATGCACATTTATCTTGGGACGGTTGAAAAGTAGTCTGTAACGTTATTTATCAATGAGAAATACGGTTGAAAATGAATAGAAATAAATTAATCGCCGTTTATTATGTCGGTGGTAATTAAAATTATCTCAAGTTTAGCTAAGACACAAATCATATAAATTTAATTCGAAGCCAATTGCAATTACATGAACGGATTTCTTATAACGTTTTTTAAAGTGTAATTAAAACACTAAATGGCTGTGGGTTAGAACTGAAGTAGATTCGCGCAGGCAATTTTGGGAAGCTCCAAATACGTATTTCGACAACCAAGCGATCATCCTCATACCAGTGATCAGAGCAGAAATGTCTTTAAAAGGAAGGAAAAAAACAAAGCAAACGGTAAAGGATAATAAGCAACAGACAAAAACGAATAACAAAACGAATCTGACACAACAAGGATAGGTCAGGGTCGCAAAACTTGGAAAACGAAATATTCCTATTTAGAACTTTGCGTTACCAACTAAGGACACTTGCAGTTGCTCACACCATGATATAGTATAGTATGCTCATTAGTTTACTAAAATAAGATTTTCGTCTGCATTTATAAATGCGCGTCATCAGTAGCATAGGCAAACAGCGGTAACAGCGTACAAATACGAAGTAAGTTACGACAGCATCGCCGACTCCCCACTCTAGAGTCAGTACTAAATCGATGCGCTGTATGCGATATGATTTTTTAGGTTGTTGAAGTACAAGGATAACTATACTCATGATTTGTATAGATGGGATAACTATAAATTTTTTTAGCTCATTAGCCAGTACAATGTACATAAGAGCAATACGTAATATCCTAACAATGTCACCTTAAAAAATAATGCAGATCTCAACTTCGAAGGAAAATTTCTTTGTAAACCAAGAGGATCATTTTAACTAAGAGTAACTGTATGTCATGATTTACCTCTGTTACATGCTCATCGAATAATAGATTGACAGTGTAGTTCCTATTCGTATCCCATTCACAAACATCAGAATCTTCCGATTTCAAATAGTATGCCTTACTAATTTGCTCTGAAACAATTCGTTATTATCTAAATATTTTAATTAGTCTTGCATCATAATATACCTTGCATTAAAGTAAAAGATCTTCCCAAATTCGCCACTTTCGGTTTACCCTCTTCTTTTAGGCAAACGATTGAGTTCTCGGGACAGATTTGTTTGGACGTATTAGTAACACATGGAGACCAATGAATTGTTTTGCCGTGGTCTACCGTACTTATCGAAGACGCGATTCTGGAATGTGCAATGTTTAGGTTAGTTTTGTAATTTAAGAGCAAACTTACGCTTTTAATTTAATGTCTTCGTTAAACGTGCACATCAGATCTAATATGTTTTCCTTTTGGGAACCTATTATTCTGAAGAAAATACTCAAATATAAGGCACCGAGGGTAAAATACATCTTGCAATCTCTTTTTTCCTTTTACTTCTGTTACCGCCAGATCAATAGGCCGGATGCATGCATGGTACGATTTTAACAACCCGATAAGTACCAATTCTGTAAATTGTTATTGTTCAAAGTAAGTTGATAAAATTTTCTCGTAAAATTAAGTACAACGGAATACTTTTAGTTTGTCGGTATATGTACATTAAGATATAAAACACAAATTTACAATCACCCGGCAACCATTGCCGATTCGCGTTTTCACGTTTAATTAATTGTAAGATAGGGGAATTACTCCTGATTGCTCACGTGCATTAAGATAAGTTCAAAACTCCAAATCTTACGTACTATATTATTGAAGCCTCGCCATATTTAAAGAGAGCAAAAGCTTGTAACAATCTGTAAGAAAATCATAAGTATGAGTATACCTTAGTTTAAACATTTTAAATCTAGATTTCTCTATATCTCATGATGATATAAACAATAAATTAACAATGATTTACCAACTGACATGTATACAATTTTTTATAAACTATGATAAATGTATAAAAAGTGATAAAAAGCATTCTATTTAAATATGGTGATTGACTTCACGTCTAATAGAAAGTTAGCATACAACATCGTTGATTTATTACCCTATTATATAATCAATAATCATTTTATACATTCGGCGAAATATCCGCCTATCTTTATAATCTTTTGCGTATATGTAATTATATCATCCTACTCATGTTATCGTTATAAAAGTTCACGTTACTAAAGCGTGAAACACATATATACAGTTCGTCTAATGATCCTTTTTACACACGTCATCTATTTTTATCCGTACGAATCAATCGGTACTCCTAGTTCAAGTTAACCACTATATACATAATGTATTGAAATAATCTGCACTTCTCTGACAGTCAATTGATTAACGTAGTAGTTTACATATAACTTCTGTGTCAGACATACGTACTTGAATATTCGATACCGATAAATAAGGATAGTTAGATTAACCGGTGATCTTTGCTTGTGTCATTCAACAGTGATGTGTGTAAAACGATTTTTGGAAATTTACAATATATGACACATGTACGAGGGCTATGCGGAATCTAAGTTACGTTTTGGGCTAACGTAGCAAGGGGTGGGACTACCGGCGCCAAATTGGTGTATGGGCGTTCCTTCACTCAATGCGCATCCAGCTGCGGCAGCGTGAGGTCCGTGTTGCTTATAGTTAGTGAACTGTGCATTTTTAAAATGAGTGGTAGTAATAGAAAATCCCGCCAATTGTGAAGTAAGATCGATGATCAGGTTAGCAGAAAACAAGCCAATTGAAATTCATCGAAAACTTTGTAAAGTGTCCGCGAACAGCATAATGAGTGAAGGTGGAGTGAGACGGTGGTGCATTATGTTTAAAAATGGCCGCATTAATGTTCACGATGAAGAGGGAAGCGGCCGACCAGGTATTGTGACTCGGATGGTTTTGGTTGGGAACTATTCCACCATGTTTGTGTAAACCATACTTTACTCTACTTGTGATACTAGTGATAAGTAAGGTTCGACAAACGAGTGTATATTTTTCGTCAATCGTAGGGAGATGGCGCCATCGACTTTTATTAAATGTATGATAAGTTATCATTAGATAGTGTGAACATCATCATGCACACATTTGTCGAACACTAATGATGTGAAAATTTCGTGGGAATACCTGTTACAGTGACCTACCACAATCATACTAATTTTCAAATAAATTATCTTGGACATCTCAACTTTTATTTTTATAGATTTTGCTTTAAGAACATTCTCTATATCGTCAAAATTTTAACGAAACCTGGTTTTCTTTCAGATTAAAATAAGCTATGAAAAACATACTACATACTTTGAAAAAGTCCTAGCTAAAACAGACACTTTTTTAAAGGATTAAAAAATACAATTGGAAAGATCGGGAAATATACAGGAGGAGCAAATGACTTGAAACATTTACATGACAAAGGAAACAAAACGATGGGGATAAGGTGGTATAGAAATTTGATAAATACGCCGAAATATTAGCACAATCTTTTATTCATATTTTATAATAATAATTATATGTACACTATATAGTATTGCATATACATATTTCTCATTTCATATTTGTACATAAAAAGAAAACAAGAAACGTTCATTTATAATGTTTCAGGTAGTAGTGCTGTTGCCCCTTTTATGTTTGTTTCAATAATATACCGTCGAACTGATCGTTGACAATCATCCGTACAAAATTTCCGCGTCCGCGCATGTATTTATTTATATAATCATTCAATATGTATCAAGGTGTGGTAGGTATAATCGTAAATCTAAAATAGTACAAATGGTAATAATAATATATACGGTAGTAATTGTAATAAAATCATTTAAGTGATTGTCACTCATATTTAGAGCGAAGTAAAAATGAACGAAATGGCCAGCAGATTTATTTTTAGCCATCTCCTCCGGCACAATAATAATTACGAATTGCTAACAGGGAAAAAGTAAAACATTATCTATGTAAGTGCCCGGCAAATTGCCGGTAATTTAAGCGCTCCAGGTGCTACGATACGAAGAATACGTCAAGATAGATACTACATATAAACGACGGCACGGTGCGCTCCCGGTATGGTGCATGAATACCGAGAAGGCACCGTGATTGATCTTATTTGATGTCAAAAATAAAATAAAATAAATTATTTCCTTACGATTACTAACGGTGCTTTTTTGCGGGTGCGTTTCTTATTGTCCTTATACATGCGGTCGTCGAAATCGTTTCGTTTAAGAGCGACACGACAGGGAACAAAAAAACAAAAAAACAAAAAAAAAAGGGCGATAAATCGGGGGAAAAGAAGCAGAAACTGAACCGTTCCGCGTGTTTTGTTTCGTTTTTAAATCGCACAATTTCACATTATATGTATTATGAAACGTAGTCTAAAGCTTCTAAAAAAATAATTGAATACGGTGCGTAAATAAAATATTTTTATAGAAGAGAAACGTTCTAATGGCACTACAAATTAACGCTAAGGATAATCATAATTAAATATTCATTCCTATGTGCACGAAAACGAGAATGATGAAAATCGCGCGCGTATTGATTTTGGGTTATCTAATCAATAATGAGGAGAAATAAAAACAAATTATATAAAACTTGGACTTTGTCCCAGCAGAGATATTCGATAGATGTTGTTAAGCGCGATGATAATTGAATCAGTAATATAATCCGAATACGAAAACACCAAAAGGTATAAAACTGGTTCGAAATTAATTTCAAACTAGATAATAAAAGGAGCGTACGAGTAGTGATTTAGAAAGGTCAGCTACATTGGACTTAAAACGATGGAATCTCCAAATTGAAACCGAAAATTATTCTTAAAAAATTGCTTCGACAAAACGTACGATGCGACGAACCGTCCCATACGGCGTATGAAACTCTTGTAATAACTGCAAAAATTAGCTTTTTTTTTGTTTTCATATTAAATCATATTGTTGCCGTTAAATAATGGATTTTCTTCCGAGTTTTGCACCATTCAAAGATACTAAATGTTTTCGTTTGTATGAATAAGACGAATTTTATTTGGGCGAATATTTAGTGATTAAGTAGCTCAAAATTATGTTAAAGTTTTATTTTGATTTTCTCGTTAATTTCATACACGTAAAAATTTGAAAAAGAATTACAAAAACCTAAATCGGAAGACCGTCGTACTAAATCACTACGTCGTGAAGTTAACATACCGTGAAATTATTTCCTTTTAAGTAATACGCACTCTTCATTTTTCGTAGGCGACAATTGCAACACCGCACCGCTTTTAGTGTGCTTTAACCGTTCCCCACCCCGTTTAATTAAACGCGATTCAATTTAATCGACTAATTAATTACTTAATTATGTAATATTGCACAGCAATCATTTTCACAAATATCCTATGCATGGTATCCGCTTATAAATCTAGATAATATAATAATGATAATAGTAATAATAAGGCTAATTTATAATTAGATATATATAATTATGTATATGTATATGTATATTATATATATATACAGGAGAAATGTTTCTTTTTGTTTAATTTTACAAAATACAACATCTCGTACTTTACAATCGTTTCCCTTACTTGCCTATTTAAATTTTTGTTCCGTTTCCTTGGAATTAGGTATACGCCATTGATGCAGTAATAATTATTATATATAATATTTATGTATGTGTATGTATATATATATATATATATATGTATATATATGAAAACAATTTGCGTTTTAAGGCTAGTAACAAGGCTATGTTAGAGGCTAACACTAACATTGGTGTTTTGTGAGAGATATATTTTAATATTCAATAATTCCCTTATACTTTTCCTTTTCGCAGTAGAAAGAGACGTTTCCTAGTAAGCTATACGTTTTCGTCGGTAATACGTGAATAGCAACTCACTCAATGGAAATTCGAACAAAGTGAATAATATTCGATATTAAGATAAGGTCTAAGACTAATAGAAAATCTATTAGTTAAAATAAATAGAAAAATTAATGGACAGAATCTTCCTTGCCAAAAGGAAAACCATAAGGAGATGCACACAAAATACCATCCGAAACAACCTTATATATACAGCATGTCGTATAAATAATAAAGAAAAAGTTATTTACAATCGCATCGAATAAAATTAATTTGAACCGTCCATTTCGTAATTAACCAATAAATAAAATAAGTTCAATTGGAATTACCTAATCGTTAAAACGAAAAAATCTACACAAACAGACAAACTGTATATATGCGTATGTATGTATGTATGTATGTATGTGTGTGTGTGTGTGTGTGTATATGTATGCATGTCTATAAAGAAATTAAAGGAAAACAATTTACCCCAATAAGGCGGTATAAAATTGGAATCGATAATAAATTAAAACAAAAATAAAACAGAATTACGTCGTCGAAAATGAGAGAGAAGTATATACAGAATTTTACTAGAACCTTAATCTATACGCGATTTATTTCTTAAAAATCAGTTAAGGAGTAGGGATATGCTATGAAAGAAAATCGAACGCATCAAATCATCCACAATAGAAATGCGCTATTTTTTGTTTTGTTTCCGTAGACATTTTGTTTCTACGTCGCTTATTTTTTTCCTTTTTTTTTTCTTTATTGTATATTTATAATATATTCTTTGGTCCCTAACCCTCTAGATTTTAGACAACAACTGCGTTTGTGTTATCCCTATTTCAATTATACGATATACGATGATATATAATAGATATTTGTTTCTGTCTCCTTTTCGTGCTACGATCACGTTCCTATATTACACAATAATAATTACTAAACTTATCGCTAATGTACATGACTCCGCCTTTTCTCGCATAATAACGAGAGTGTATCATCGATTTACGCGTCTCCGTTAACGAATAACGTTACATATACATATATTTTACACAACAACGAAAAAGTGCGGGGGCGTGTAGTCGTAAAAATATCGGAATGTTGTAGAGGTTTTTCTCGCATAGCTTACGCTCTATGTACGCGGTGAGTTCTTTGATTTTTCAGAATGGCACTAGAAGTAATCCTCGACGATACAGTTAAGTTTATGCGAATCCGTATCGAGGAACTAAACGAACGTATTATTATTTTATTATTATTATTATTATTATTATTGCAATGATTTCAGTTCAATTCATCCATTTGCGGCAGTTGGGCGCGCCGCACATGCACGATATTTTGTGTTGATCGTCTTCGATATCGAATTTGTAGTCGTACGCCAGCTAAAAACGCATCAGATCGACTTGTATTATGAAGCTAAACGGATATTAAACACTCGTAACCTACCTCTTCGCCCCTCTGAATTCTCCGTTTGGCGAATATAATGATTCGTAAATCCCTATCGACCTCGACTATTTCGGCTACGCAGTTCGGATTGCAAGAGTGATTGATATAGCGAGCTAGGCCTCCGCTCAAGGTGGCATCTACCACCCTCTCTTCGTCCAATCGGAACATGTAAATACCTCGGTTCTGGGCGAAAATTAAGGTATAAATTAAGTAAACAATATGTATCATATGTAATGTACTACATAATGTACATACATATGTTTACGAGGTATAAGCCGAACTTATTGAGAATAACAACACACGGTGTATATTTAGAGCAACTTTTTATCTGTCATTTGATGTTTAGTTGTTACGTTCGTTATAACTCGGCTACTTAAAAGTAAAATAAAATCAAATTAACCAGAGAGCACTTTCGAATCATAATTTACTATGATTTTAAAAGAAGTTTAGACGTTTATGAGTATATGATGATATGATCGGTGAAAAACAATGACAGAAAAACATATATACCATAACATACGTTACATACAACAGATAAATATTGCAACACCAAGCAAACAAAGACGAAATAAGCCAAAAATTATCATCATATAAAATATGGCAAAAAATGAGCCTTAAATGACTTCGAGCCCCCTCTACCTTTCCGGTAATTCGAATAGCGTTCTAATGAAATCGAAATGAATTTATCAATAGATGAAAATTTCACTCACTTTGGCCTCGTACTTCTTCTCCCTCGTCTCCGCCAATTCAGTCCTAATAATTTCTCCTATATATTCGATCACCATAGTGTGCTTCTCCAAATCCCTAGCGGCGTATAAGCCCAATCCTTGAATTTTAGACCTGAAAAAGTAGAAAAGACGAATCGTCCAACTTCCCGTCAAGTTAATCAATTTGTCGAAATACCTAGCCAAATAAACGTTATTGCGCCATTCCTGTTTCATTTTCTTATACTGCGAGCTTTTCGAGTGCACGAATTGCTTACTGTACGGACACGCCACCTCCCCACTACCTACCACCGTAGGCGCGAAAACGGGCCTGGCCGACGAACCGGTCC